>OY728136.1:2041530424-2042780424 GCA_963277665.1 Viscum album
CCCCCTCTTTCTGAGGGTGAAATGTTTATTGAGGGTGACCGCACTGTATGGTCAAACTGTGCACCCCCTTGCTGTGGCTTAGAATGGGGAACATAGTTTCAGAGGGAAAACATAACCATTTTCCTTAATAGTTTCCAAACCATGCACAGATCCATGTGGTTCCAAAATTATCACAATTCTCTTGAAAATACCCCAACTAATGATTTCACAATGTTTAGTCAAAAAAATATTTAAAGAAAACCTGAAAACATGCACGATAAATTGTGAAAAATGTTCAGGATCAAACATGTGACATATTTTCTCATGCCTAATAATTAACCATCTATTAAAAACGATAATTTTTTCTAATATAAATATCTCATGAGTTTAATATTGATGTCTTAGGACATAATAGATCAATTTATACAATTTTTATTTTTTGTTTGTATATAGATGATCTGTAGACCATAATCTTGAATTATGTGATAAATGTTTTCTTGATGGGTACAAATATAATAAATTAATGTTAAATAGATTGAGATAGGTACTCGTATATCTCAGTGAGTGTGGAAAAATAGTATTTTTAATTTTGTTGGTTAAATATTACCTATATGGAAGATTGATATTTTTTAGAGCCTCTCATTTAGATGTATAGTATAATGGTTTTGTGTTTCTCTTACAAGGGTATGTGAGTATATCTAGGGATGATTTGGAAGGGATTTATTTATATATTTGTAGATAGGATTGAAAATGTTTATGTTGTATTTTTTTGAAGACAATAATCCAGCATAAAAAGGTTGGTATATATGATATTTGTTATGTGTTCA
Organism: Viscum album; assembly: GCA_963277665.1. NCBI lineage: Eukaryota > Viridiplantae > Streptophyta > Magnoliopsida > Santalales > Viscaceae > Viscum > Viscum album. The sequence goes on from OY728136.1 coordinate 2,041,531,231, forward strand.
ATTACACAAGGATGTGAGAATAGTTTGGTTGAGTGAATTAATTCTAACTTGGTGACATGATTTATTCATAGTTTTTAGAATGAGATAAATTCACACACAATGGATTTATTATAACGTCCCAATATTTTAAAATATTAAAATTTTTAGATATAGTATATTACTTGAGACTGTAATATTAAAATAAAATATAACACTTGAGAGCTTTCAAAATATATTATTTATATAAATTAAATCTATTCGATAGATTACAGAACACAAAACCCCTTGTCAAGATGAAAAAATAATACAGGATACAATTATACCTTTATTGTTATTCTAGAGTAGCACTAGAACAAAAAAAAAGTAAAATTTATTATAAATTTTTTATTAGAAATTAAATAATAATCATTTGTAATAAAAGTAAATGTTTTCTAAAAGCCTATTTTTTTCTTATAAGAGATAGTTATGTTATGTTTTGTGCAAATTATTGAAAAGTAATTTAATTTTTTTTATAAAATTTAATTTAAAAATAAAAAATTATTCTGAAATCTTATATTAATATTTAAATAAGGGTTAATGTTTTGGATTTTTTAAAAATGGGTCATTTTTTGGATGAATATTAAAAAAAAGAATTTTAATTCAACCATTTACTTTAATTTAAATTATTTCTGATGTTAAATTGTTATTTTTAATTTGTTTTGAGGTTAAATTAGATCCATTTTATGTCAATTAACTTATTTTATTTTATTTTAATAATTATCATGTTGAATTTTGAGATAGAAACATTGTACTAATTTCCAAATTTTCCATTTGAAAACACACTTTCTCCTCACATCTGTGGGATTAATTTGAAATTAATTGTTTCCACTTAAGGGAATTGAATTTTTTATAAAAAAATTCACATTTTGATTAATAATGATTAATAATTTATAATAATGATAGATTAATATTTTACCAATGTAAATATTGAAAATAGGAAATATTAATTACCATTGTTACATTAAAAACAAATTTACTAGAGGGTAAAACTAAAAATTTACTTGTTAAAATAACCATAAAACATTTTTACAATATTTTTTTTCAAATATTTAGACCTTATATATTATAGTATATTTAATGGTATATTATTTGAGGATTTTTATAATAAAAAATCTGGGTTAAAATCATTCCTTCAAAAAATAAAAGTGTGCCACTCACCTCACCTATAAAAGGTCACTCAATATATTCTCTTAATAACACTAAAAACTATTTTTATCATTAAATATATTCTAAAGGACATCCCAAATTACTTATTAGAGTAAAATAAAACTTTTTTTCATAATAAAACTTTACTAAGAATGATTTCGTGTAATCCTAATGAAGATACCCTATGAAGGGGTAAGGTTCTCCAAAGATTGTTTTTTTATTTTTTTCTCCACCTCCTTCAATTATTTTTAAATAATTATGATATAATATTCTATTAATATTAAAAATTATTCAATTATCTTAGGTCAACATAATGTTCTTCAACCACCTCCACCACCATCAAATGGGTTACAAACTCATTATTCATGTCTATCTGGTACTACCGCCTCACAAACTGATATGCATCATTTTTCAATTACCATATATCATGGTTGGGTATGATGATTGATATAAATTATATATATGATATTTATGACTTACTTATACCTATTTATTTATTATGTATTATATATATTTTAATTTACATTTTATATGGGACATGATAACGTTGCTTGTGTGTATGTTTCACTACCGTCACATGATGTGACGTGATTCGTCATTCACTAACTCATTACCTGGAAGGTGATATGTATAAATTTTATTATTATATGTTATATAAAGAATTTTTTTTATTAATTACATATTTATCATTCAAATAAGATAATATATATAATTTATTTCTTACCTTTTCACATAGTGACTGATAATAGAGTTATGCATGTATGCGTTGACAACCGCCTCCACCAAACAAAGTGGATCAGTTTTCATACGACAAAAATTGGCAAATTTATATAAGTATATTTTATGAAATACAATTTTATTTATGATATTATTATATTTATGTTTATAAAAAATATTTCTTGGCTCCATTTTATAATGGTCATTGAAAAATGGTAATGTTACTCTTGTACACATACGATTTACCGTCTCTATGACATTAAAATAATTAATTTTTCAAAAAACCAGAAATGATTGATTTTTAAAATATAATAGATGTTTAGATATGGAATTTATGCCATGAATATTATTAGGGAGATGACTACAATAAATTACATGGACAAGAATAGGAAATTTCATTACAAAGCATGAATGATAAAATAGGGAAACCAACACACAAAAGAATGAAAATAACTAAATATTATTAACGAGTGGGTGATGCAATTTTATAAGAGGATAATATATGATATTATAAATATTAATATAGTTCTATATTATGTAAATTACATTACTGAAACTATAATACTAGAGGATAAATATTTTTCAACTAAAAGAAAGTGTAAGGTAATGGATTTTGTCTCGATTGTTTTGTGGAACATATGTATAATATGAACAAATTTATTTATTATGGTGTATATAATATCAAATTTCACATATAATATCATGAATACATAATAATTCATTGTATTTTGTCCTTATATTTGAATTATTTAATTCATGGTTATTTGACATAAATGTTACCAAGTTGCAAAGAATTTCAAAACTTGATTTCATTTAAATGGTCCATATTACTCTTTCATTGTCTTAGATATTTTAAGATTATGAGTATAATGAAATTTTATTCTCTGAAATAATGGTAAAAAAATTATGTGTTTTAATATTAGATACACATAATAGATTCAATCATTAATTTTGAAATCAAGTTTATGATCATTGCAAGCTTTTATTTAACAATATCATTCTGATCTATATTATTTATTTTTGAATATCAGCTGAAGAAAACTCATTGATAATATTATAAATAAAACAACTTCATTTAATTATAACTAATTTTTTCATTAAATTTTCTTGTCATTTTAAAATGTTCACACTCATTGGTTATTAAATAATAGATAAAATGTTTTTATGAAAATCGTACTTTGATTTTCTATACGATCAGAAATCTACTTTCTTCTAAAACCATGTAATCTAATTTTATTAAAAACAATGTTTTTAATATTTTCAAAACGACTTAATAAATTAATTCTTTCTTAATTATATATTATAAAAAAATTTATTAATGGAATATTTTTATCATCTTTTGTATATGTACTTTTGTATAAATTTTAATGTGGAAAATTATTTCTAGTTTTAACTTGTATGGAACGTAAATAATTTCTAGCTAAGATGACTATCATTTCATTATAGATTCATTTAAAATTTAACATGTTAATTTTTTTGGAATTTTATTTCCATAACATACTATTAATTCATTGTTTTTTAATATTATTTTCAGGGAAAATAATTTTTAATATGTTTTATGTTTTAAAAAGTTATTTCCTTAATGAATATAATGTTTTAATCAAAAAATATTTTAATGATATTTTGATTGTAATTATATTCAATAATTTATAACCCGTTAATTATATATATATAACAATATAGATGTTGTATTTATACCATATTTATTATTTTTATGTATGTTTTGTGATTATTTTTTACTATGTTCAATAATGATATACACATCCTTGATTAATTTTCATATTCAATAACATTATCTTGATTTATTTATATTCATATAATCATTAAACATTAAATTTCTCATAATTTTTTATATTATTTATCATAGATCTGTTTTTTTATTAAAATATATATCATTTTATCATACATTATATTACATATAAATTCATTTGTTTATCTAGTTAAATATTTAGAAATGTTTTTTCTTTATAAAAAATAGATATTTGATGATAAATCCTAATTTTTACGAATTAAGTCAATTATTTTATATATGATGAATTATTTGGAAAAGCAATACATGGTTGTGGCCTACTCATAGAGATCCCCACAATGCATCATTAGAATTATATGGAGAATTAGTTGGCCAAATATGATGGGGTTTATCTAGTAGTTTTTGACTAACTTTTTTATTGATATTTACAATAGAGGAATCATGTTCCTGGGAAACATGAAGTCAAATAATTAAGCATTACATTCATTTATAATCAAGTTATTATTTTTATTATTATAAATAAGAGATTAAATGTGATATTCTCTAGGGATAAAGTTAACTCCTAGATTATTTTTTAAATAACATTTTTTTCAGTTGTTTACCTTGCTGTATTGATTCTACATTATCGTACCATAATAGTAAAGATATGTAAACAAAATGTGTTTTCATTTATCTACCCTACCATTTTGATTATTATTATTGATTCATGACAAATTCCACACTACTTATCCCTTACTAAGTATTTGTTATCACCCTTATATTTTTTCCCCATGATATGAAGATGAAATATTTGAATTATTTTTAAATGATATAGTTTGTTTTATATTATTTTTTTATTAATTTTTATTTTCTATTACCAATGTAAAATGGTAATGATATATATATCTAGTTTACCAGGACTACTAAACTATCCATTAATTTCGGATTTTAACCTTTTTATCTATGATAATATAATAATGTAAGTCACTTACACTATGTTACTATGTTTGGGTCATTATAGTTAGTATCAAGATAATTTTAATAGAAATATTGGGAACTAGATTGGAAAAAAACATAGATTAGGTAACGTAAACCTATAATTAACATAGAGGATATGTATAATATAATACCCTAATGTTTTTTAAAGTAATATATTATTTTTTTATCGAAAAAATATGACCCTATCATGACACAACACGTTTCTTGGACTTTCAACATAGGTACCTAGGGGTAATAACTCTGAAGAGGGTTCATTAGGCAGAACCCCGATCATCACATAATGCCGGAATGATTGAATTAATTTTCAAATGGTTTAAAACTCTTAGAGGAAAAGCTTAAAGAAATTAAAATTTCCTTTACAAAACATTATGATGAATTTGAAAATAATGATTCCCACAAAAAACCATGTTAATGATTATGATATTAGTTGTCGATAAATATTCCAATTTATATTAATAATTTCTATAGTTTTGGAAAAAAAATTATGTTTCAAAATGATATGATCTAGTCTATTGTATTCCATCCTTTAAAAATGGTGTCCTTAAGAAGGAATTTAAACAATATTAATGAATGTAATCCAAAGAGTATGCATGATCATTTATTTGATGTGATTAAGCCTGTATTTCGATGGTATCTACATTTCCATAAATTATCATCATATGAAGGTATAATATCATGTGATAAAAAGAAATTGAGGTAATTCACTAATAATAATGCATTAAAAGGGGTAAATGAGAAGAATGGGATGACATAGAAAATGAAGAATATTGGGAAGAAGGTAAAAAGGATATTCCCAAATGTGATAATTATGGAGAAAAACACATTCGTACTTGATAAAAAGTAATGTAATTTTCATAGATGTGTCGAGATAAAGGCCCCTATCATTATGATCACAAGGTTTAGAAAAATAAATCCAAAGTAAAATGGTTTAACTGTAAGAATATAGGAATCTACACAAATTAATGTATCAATAGTTAATGAAATATACCTCAAAATATGCTAACATGTAGTGGCCATGTATAAGATATTACCATAGAATAATTGGAATGATTATTGTGCATTTGTTAGGATTAAACAATTATTCCTTATGAGTATTTTATCAATTATAAACTTGGTTTAAGAATTATGAAATGAAACAAGACTTTATAATAATAATTTTTTATTATGGATTTGAATACATATGTTGAACAATATCGCTGCCATAGAAAAATGAATCAATGGGATGTTGAACATATTTGAAAACACTGAATTGAGGAAAATATATCTCTTAATATGTTCTTAATATTGGGATAATTATTTTTAGATCAATAGATGTCATAAATGGATAAATATTATTTGATAGTATTAACTAAATTTGGAATGATTAATAATTTGACGACAAAATGGTTCATAATATAATTTATGAAATTTACAAAATCATTTGATTTATTGAATATATCCAATAATCTTTGTTTTAATTATGAAATTAAGAATAATGTTTTTTAATAATGTTTTATAGAAATTTATGTTATAACCATGTTTTATGAAAATGCATGATGTAGGTATTAAAATGTTTGGGGTGTGATGAGTAAGAGATTCATCATGTGGTTTAAGGGATTAATGATATGTTGATTTTGGAAATATGGGGACCTTATTTCTAATGATATGGATATTAATATATTGGATGTTCGATAATGTTAACAATTTATGAAATGATTAATGTTGACCATTTGATGAGATTTTAAATATTACGGTGTTACTACACCATATGAAGATTCATTCATATTAGATAAGATGTGATAACCATTTTGTCATAATAATAACTAGAGATTAATGTAATGAATTATCATTCTATTACTGATATTATTATCAATTAAAATTACATTTTATTACTTCATGAAAATCATTTTTGGATACTAGTTTCATAGAGTAATCAATTAATTTGAAATTAACCAAAGAAAACAAAAATATGAAATTGTCCTTTTTCAATAAAAACATATCAAGTAATTATATTTTTATATAAGGTTTTTAATTCCATACCATTTCCTAGATCATTCAATTTCTTATAATAAATATCCTAAATCTATCTCTATAATTATTTATATTGTTATTCTAGTTCCATTATTTTATATGCCACCTATGATATCCTACTTAAAAGCATAATTATGTGTTATTCCAAATGATCATCGTACATAATTTTATATCATATAAATAGGATGTTTTAATTACCCTTTATGATATCGTTTTTTCGAGAGTGGTATTACCAACATTCAAACCCTTGATTAACGAGATCATTTTTAAATTGTGATGATGTAATTATTTTATGGGGGATAATGCAATATACTAATATTTTAAAATAATATCATTCTTTTCAATACCGGGTATGAAATGAAACATCAATATTTGAAGAACATATAACACTTTAGACATTGCAAGATAATTATTTTCAAATAATGTTAATCTATTTGATAGATTTCAGAACACATAACCCCAAGTAAATATAAACCACAGTATAATATACAATTATAACAAAGACATTATGAAAGTGAATATTGTTATTAATAACTATATTATGAAAATTATGGTTATATATTTATTTTAAATAAAATAATATTCATTTTAAATAAAAAGAATTTCTTTTTTTCTGAAAAAATATCAATTTTCATTCAAAATAAGCTTTTTTCAAGCTTCACACACAAATTTTATTTATAATATTAAAACCTTTTCGGAAATTTATTTGAAAAAACAAACATCACTTTACAAAGAATAATTTAAAAATTAATATAAGTTAATTTTTATGATTTTTTGGGAATTTATCAATTTTCAATGACTGTGAGAAGTTCTAAATTTTAATTGAAAATGTAATTTTCATTGAATTTATTTATAATGTTTAATTATATTTTCAAATTGTTTTAGTGTAACATTAGATAAAATGTATATAATTTAATATAATTTAGTTCAATGGAATAATTATTACATTGAGTTTCTAAATAAAAACTCTATAACATTGAAGCGTTTTATCATTGAAAATATGTATTATCATTACATCTACGAGATTTGCCTTAAATTAAATTTTACCACTAATGGGAATTAAATGTTTAAAAATTTATTATATATTTGGAATCTGCATAATTTATAATATAAAATATTTTAATAATGTATTTAACACAGTAAAAAATTAAATTTTGACAAAACTGAATAGAGAAAATAGTTAAACTTAATTGACATAATTATGGTAAAAAATACATATAAGGTGTGTAACTAAAAGGATAAGGTAAAAAATATACTGAAGTCGTATAAAATATATTTTAATTCCATATTTTGACTTGATACCTTCTAGGATAGGGAATGGTCTATTTTTGGAGCCTTTTAATAAGAAATAAACATGTGCAGAATTCATTGTTTTCAAAAACAATTACATGTGTCTCACTCACCTCACCTAAAAACAACCACCCTAATACTCTATTATTCTCACCGTAAAAATCATTCATTTGAATATACCTACCCAAAACACTCCACAACATCCCTACACTCAGCCTAGCAGCATTATTTTAGGCTGAAACCTATCATAAGAAGGCTTCCATGAAAAAAATGGTTGATACACAAAAATATATATAATGATATTCAATGTGTAATGTCATAGAAATTATATTTATTTTTTTATTTATAAAGAATTATATTGGGACCACACCCTTTGATGACACATGATTCCAAGACCCAATGAGAATGAAACATAATTTTTAACTTTTTTAAGGAATGTTCATTAAACGTACCAGTGGGATTTTCTATCTTTTGAACCGGTGATCAGATTGTAAATTTGTGGGCACCATTTAATTCAGAACTCCGAAATTTTCCTAGAAATAAATTAATGTTGACCAACACTGGATGAGTAGAAAATATTTTTTTAGACTTTTCATAAAAAATAATAAAATAATTTAATGAATTTATTTTATTTCTATACTCACCGTTTGGTGGAGGATGACGACGCTGTGGTGTAGAGAACATGCGAGAATAAGGAACATTAATTAGGATCATTAATGGCACATATCATTCAGTGTAATGATGCAGTAAAGTAAGCATAACAGAGACGTTGTTTCATAAATTAAACTACGTAACATCGCAGCGTAACAGAAATGTCGTGATGTAATTTTTATATTAATCGAACATGTGGGATAATGGGGATTTAAATTTCATGGATTCCCTAATGAATTTCCGTCATTTTACCTCTCCAATGAAGAATAGATAACGTCGGAAAGACTTCATCAACTTCGACATTCCTCAAATAATAGAGCCAGAGGCGACTTCGACATTGTGAATCCTAGAGGATGAACGCTTCATCATTGAACATGAATAAGGTCGGGGTTTATGTGTTCTACGTATTTGATGATTTATTCTTTGGTCTTGATAAATTATTGATGAATGCGGATTAACCAATGTTGAAATTCCGTTCCATCATAGAGTCCAATGATTGACTTAGGGGAGTAACTCGAAAAAATAAGAGGGAAGAATTCATCAAATATTGCAAGGGCATTAAGGCATGCAGGTATACCTACATGCCAGCCATGGGCAAGAAAGTCACTTGCACGCGAGACATGAGGCACCAAATGTCACTTGCGCACCCTATGTAAAATTTCACCCAATCCTCAGGTGGCCTATAAAAAGCCCTTGTGGGGCCCCCATTTCGCGGGCGAATTTTACAAAACATAGATACAATCTATGGTCACCGAAGTGTTTGTCTGATGACTTCTGAACACTTATAATGTAATTATTTATGTAGAATGGAAGCTTTAAAGAGGATGAATAAGGATTAAGTTTTATAACTCATCAACACTTGCGCACCAAATTGTCCATCCCTTAAGGGAAATGAAGAAACTTGTGCGCCGCTTGGCCCACTCAAGGGAACTTGCGCGCCATCCTTCTGAAAGACTCAAGGGATGATATCAAGGTCTTGAGCTCAATGTCGCCCATGTATTACCCTATAGATTATCAGTCACCCAAGGTGACTCATGTCGCGCAAGTATACTTGCGGGACCAAGACTTCTGTTCTAGAAATATACTTGCGTGCCTCCTTTCTAGTCACTTCCTTTCTTCAAATCTACCTCTCCTCTTCAAGATACAGCCTTCAAAACCTTTTTACAAGACATTTATGGCATGGTTCCATTGTTTTATTCCTTATCTGAAAGGAATTTTGTGAGAATCCCACCCCAAACCTTGTGACTTACACGTTTTTTGTCACCATGGTTATATGTTTCTTATACAACCTCGTCCATTGAGAATAGAATATATCTTTAAACCTTGGCCTCCTTCTCAGGATTAAGTCCCAGTCAAATATCTTTTAAACGAGGCCTCCTTATCAGGAGTAAGTCCCAGTCAAATCTCTTTTAACCTGAGCCTCCTTCTCAAGAGTAAGCCCCATGTTACAAGTCTCTTTAACCTGGGCCTCGTTTTCAGGAGTAAGCACTAGTCTTACTTACCTTAACATGGGCCTCCTTTTCAAGAGTAAGCCCCAGTCTTTATTTATTTTTGATTTGGGATTCCTTCTCAGGAATAAAACCCAATAATAAGTCCCTCTTTATTTGGGATTCCTTATTAAGAGTAAGCCCCATTTTAAAACTCAAAATCTCCATAATGGACAAAGACCTTTATGGACCTTGATCTTGGGCTTCGTTCTTAAGTCCTGGTCTTCATGTACTTGGGTAGTCATCCATACGTAATCCCCATATCATTTCTCATGACTGCATCTTTCATGGCACCATCATCAAGATTAATGATACATTTTGTTTTTCACACTTAGCATGACTCACGTGAGCTTAAGGTGTGAATGTAATCACGAAATCTCATTTTGGGCCATTAATCATGCATGAACCCCATATATTTTTCAAACTATGTGGACTTTGATATCAGGTTTAAAAGTAGAATACATAGGAAGCATTTATAAGGTTCAATCCCATAATTCATTAATAATTTTCCATCCCATATGATATTAAACTATATCTTTCTTGAACTATGTGGGTTCTGATTCCTTTTTAACAAATGATACGTAGGTAGTCCATCTACGGGTACGATCCCAACTCTAGAATAATCCCTGTCTTTCTGAAGGACAATAAACTTCAAGTGCCTCACTAAGTGGATTTAAAACCAGTAAGTTCATCATAATGACCAAGAGGTTTCTATATAATGTGTTGAAGGATACCATTGACTAAGGATCTCTAATACACACAGATGATTCTCTATCAATGAAGAACCTCAAATACATATAAAAGATTCTCTAAATTCCATACATATCAATCATTGTTTTCTAAATCTAAAAGAAAACTCATTTTATTATGTGGTGAATTAGTAAGTATTCATGAATATAACATAAATCTATAAGAGAGTCCCAGAGTAGGTAATAACTCCCCCAAAAAGGGTGTGATGAGCCTGACCTCCCCTACACTCAACCAATGAAAATTCTTAAAACTAATAGATCCACAACTAATGAGAACCTACCTTTGGAAAGTAGGTCAAAATGGATATAGAATCATTGGATGTTTCCGGTTCAGCGAATAAACCCATTAGAAACCGATTGGAATGTTTGAACGTTAAACTAACAATGTCATCCACATTTCCAGAAGAAACAAAAACCGTGAACCCGACGTGAATACTTAACCAAGTTAAAATGATGTTTTACTTATTTGTTAGGCCCCTATTAAACTCAATATGAAGGCCAACAAAGAAATCAATAACATATGTGCTCATCCAAAAGATATAGTACGACCAAGCTTATTTTGATTATGTCTGCTACATCAAAGAGGCACTCTTTTCCAAGATCTCTCTACAACAGAAAATGGATTCTTCAAAGACCACACCTGTGAATGCCTCGACCGCTACTCCTACTAGGTCCTCGTACACTATGAGGACAACATCACCTACACTGCATCTTCAATGCTGGGTCTCGAATGCGTTTGTGAGGGAATAACATTAGCACAGTACCATCCCAACGCTGGAGGCTTCTCAACAAGCCCTCCAAGTTAACAATTCACCCTGGTTGTCCAGCCAATGACGACAAATGATCAAGAAGCAAGCGGTGCTAGCCACCGAATCGAACAGTTTTGGGTCGTTATCCCTGGAATGAAAAAACCAATCCCTACCATATTACAGGGAGGTGATTGAAGAGGACACTGAAGGCCTTAGTTCAATAAGACATGAGTCCTTCCTGAGGATTCCCACTAACATTCACCTCCAGACTCATGTGGTAGTGAACCATCAACATTATGAGGGTATCACCTATAGGAATTTGACTAATGGTCCTCAGACCCGAGCAACCAAGACGAACCGTCAAAGGAAAAATTCAGCAAACATGGATCAGGTTCTAACCTTGACCCCCTCCAATTTATTCCATCAAACTAACTTGAGGGCATGCAACGAGCGGGCACACACACCAGTCCGTTCTAATTCTATTTTCCAGCTGACTCGTCTGGAAGCAACCCGAAAATCCCATCAGGAAAATCTGACAGAGTACAATAGGCAGGCACATACACCTGTTTATAATTCATCAGCCAGTCAGTATGCTCATCTGACTGCATACAATGAAGCTCGCCAACCAAATATTGTGACCATTTGTATGCAGGAACATACACCTATTTACAATGAAAAATTCTGTCAGCAATCTCATCTGCCAGTATGAAAGGAAATCCTTCTACCATACTTGACGTGGAATATCCATCATTCATATACACCTTCCAATGTTCATCAAGTCTACAAACAGTCTCATTTGTTATCACCCGAAGAAGTTAGTCGGAAATATCTGATGACAAATTTGGAGAAGACTCAACTCTCTGCCCCTATGCATATGTACTGTCAATATCTGTTGATAGAAATGGAGGACAGGAGCAGGCACATAAAACTACTCCAGACACAGAGAGGACGTATATTCCCATTCTAGTAGCTGAAGTCACCAAGCACATTCTGATAATGGTGAAAAAGTAGAAGAAAATCCATGCCCATATTCAGGATACCTGTCAAAATATTATAATAACTTCGGTGACATCACAGAGAATGAAACATAAATCTATCCTTATCAGTGGATTGACTCATCAACATGTTACTTCGGATCAGATACACACCGTTGTTCTAGTCCAGGGGGGTTGTGGGGCATACTCCCCCCTGTTATATTGAAAATCAGTCAGGCACATACACACGATTTAAATGGCGATAATCAGCCTAACCTGACCATTTCTCTTGAGCGGGCACATACACCTACCCATAATAACCACTTTCATCAAAAAGAGGTTTCCAAAGGGAGTAAGAAGGCATCCAAATAAAAGACCCATCCAGTACAGTTGAAAAATGAAGATCTAATCTGTAATAAGGCATTAATCAGTGCTGGAGTTCTTGAAGCCATCAGAAAATTATCTGTTACAGCTCAAGATTCTACTCTATCACTTACAAATTCTGGAAGTAATATAAATAATTTCGAAGGTCCTCATCAGAAACTTCCTCATGAAGGCTTGCTTCATGACAATTTGGTCAATCTTGATGTTTCATCTTCATATGAGAATCACGATAACCCTCTGTGTGATCAGAAGACCAAGGATAAAAAGGTTTCATCTTTTGCTGTAACCCACCCTGGTGGTCCTCCCCATGATGATGAATTTAGCTACGAAAGTTTTATCCACAGTAGTGATTCACATTGCCTGGAAAGTTCTTCAATGGAAAATGCAGTAACGAGAAATTCATTTTATCATGACACACTTACATATGCGAAGATAGTCATGGATGATGCTTTACTGCCAGCAGGTGAAATACATTCTCAATCAGAAGAAAGCTCAGGGTGTAGGTCATTCTTCGAATCACCCCTGGGTCGTTCAACTTCTAATTTGACCAATTAATTCACTACCAATCTTGTTGAATCTGATGAAGCATCAAAGAAGCGCCAGCTTAGGTCCAATTATGTAGATGAATATTCATCAATATAAAAAATGGAAGTGCTGAATATGAGAAAAAAACTCGCAAAAGTTGAAATAACAGCCTTGTTTTAGCCTTGGGTGATTCTCAGTATGATTCTCCAGAAATTTTGAAAGACGATTGTATTCACGATATTATTATCAACATATAGAAATGTATTTTTCACTTAAAAGAGAAAATATTATCTTATGATGAAAATCAAAATCATGTCAAGATAATAGAAGGGTTGAAACACAAAATTAATTTGGATTCTCTATCAGTTTCTCGACATGCAAAGGTTGAAAAGCAGCAGAGAACCCTTCAACGTGCATGCCTTGACACATTAAAAAGGTTGTGCCAACTAATTAATAATTCTCCATCTGGTATTCATATCAGCGGATGGGGTGTTCATGGTGAATTACATTTTACTGTGCTCTTAAGTCAACAAAGCCCGCCAAAAGTGGTTTCATGCAATGTTATTGCCCATGGATGGCCAGATCTAACTAGTATTGTGTGTAATCATAGGCTTCCTTGTGAACATGTCTCAACAAATTATTCCCAAAGTCATAAATATAATGAAAAAATAGTGGAATTACTCTTGCATCAAGAAAATGAGAATATCGAGCAGGCTTCTCATTTGGAGAATGTGCATCATCAAGTGACAGAAGTGTCAAAAATAATTCAACTGTCATCTATGCCAGGTGATTTAAGTGGATGTAAGATGACACATTCGGCCCATTTCAGGAGTAAAATCCACAAAACCAGGAGGGATTTTAAAAATGTTTTAGATGTAGCAACTTAAGAGCCACCTCAGATTGCTAGTCAAGGGACTCCTTTAACCTAACCATCAGGATCAACAGACACCATTTGTGGAGTTGAGTAGGAAAATAGGAACAACCCCAGTCCACCGAACTGAGTACTTTTTCAAATTATTAGTCTCTTCCTTAGAAAAAGTCAGTCTTTACTCAATTATGGAAGAAGCCTCAAAAGGAACGTAAATCCAAATTATTAGGAAATTCCATTCAAATTATGGTTCATCAAGAAGTTCTTGAGGGATCGACAAAAGAAAAGGCATTGTCTCATAAAGGAAATGGAAGAGGAAAATTTCATAGTAACATTGAAAAAATGGTTGTAATGCATTATGAATCGATAAATGTCATCAATGTTGTTGTCACTAATCCCCCAAAACATGTGTCTCACTCAGAGGAAATAGATGAAGAAGTTCTGGTTGAAGATGTTGTACGTACCGGAACAAATGAAGAAGGTTTGCGTACCTGAAATCAAAGGATTACCCAGAATCTACGTATTCCTTCAAATAACCATCTTCCCCCTCTCCGAAAGGCATCCAAAAAAGGGAAAGGAAAAGAGTTAGGTTACATTCCACCCTACCTCTGGAGAAGGTCAATCACTCTCATTAGAGGAAAGGTTTTCACATTATGAAGGAATAAATAAAGGATTTAAGGAGGTTAAATGAAGAACTACTTCAAGGTAGTCTTCCTCCTAAATATGTAAGAGTTAATCAGTCAATGAAATCTGTTGCAGCTACTCGGATAGATCAAGAATACCCCACTTTACAAGCACACCCTCACAAGTCTAATCCTATGGGTCGTACACAACCACAACCGACAAGACTAACATCAGTGAATGTACCGGTCTTTATACCTATCCAAACTCCAGCTATTGCACATGCACAGGTCCAAGATCAACCAGATGATTCTAAAAAATTAATGACTACCATTAAGTCATTAATAGATCAGTTGGAAGATATAGAAGGAAAGCATGCACCAGTTCAACCGAAGAAGAGATCTTAACATGAATGGGTGTATGCAATTCCTCCCAATCAAATTTTTTGATTACCACATTCCCAATTTTTAATGTTTAGAGAGATCCAAAACAACACTTAACACATTTTGTTTCTCGTTGTGATCCCGTGATGGGAACTCCTCAATAATAAAAAGTAGTTAAGATCAGATGTTTTGTACAGACATTACAGGGACCTTATTTTGTCTGGTATAAAAGCTTGCAATCTCGGTTAATTACTAGGTGGGAGGATCCATGTCAAAAATTTATTCTTCAATTCAGCTGAACGTTTCAAAAGACGACAATTTTTTATCTTAATAATTGTAAGTAAAGAGAAAATGATAGAGTTTCAGATTTCATTTCTCACTGGAAGGGATTAACATATTCTTTAGGTTTAGCGCTCACTCAAGAAGAATGTTTTCCAATATGTGTGGAAAATCTGCATGATGAATTACGCACACCATTCATCCCTGTGAAATACACATGAGGGTTTTGAGACCATACTTCAATAGCTCAGCAGATCAATGATTCTCTTACAAATACTAATGCTAAAACTCATGTAATTCCATTAGTTCTAGGAAAGAGAATAAGGAATGTAGAGACAGCTATAGTTACACTTAAGAAAGAATTTGTACCTACTTCCACATCAAAACCTTCATCATATCGAATGTCCCTACCTCCTCAGCTTCAACAACACCGACCACCTCATCAATATGATCAAAGAGATCAAAGGCAGAAACAATTTGAACATTTGAATAACAATGTTTATTATTTCTAGAATGAACAACTTCCTGAGTACATCATCTCGGCTCTGTAAAACAACCCAGTACAGTTTCCAAGGCCCAAAATGCCAAACAAAGAAGGATATGAAGATATCCCCATCTATTTCCCATTTCATCAGATGCTGGGGAATCCCATTCATGCGTTTTTTATCTTCATAGACCTCCTATATAAGATAGTGGACTCTATACAAGTTAAATTGAAAGGCTCTTCAACCCAGGTAGCATGTGTTACTGCTACTAATCCAGAGGAAGAAGGTGAATGGAAAAAATTCCAAAGTAATAATGCGGAGAAGTATGATGATTGGATGGTCAATAAAATGATCAACAAAACACATGCCATTTTACGAACACAATTGAGTCAACCATTTGGTCTTCTTCTATGAATGATACAACAAAACACCCTTCATCAGAAGGAAAATCTTCAAAGAAGAAAAATAATTTGATGATATAAGAGCAGTCAAAAGAGGATGAGTTCGTGTCGAAGCCTTAGTTGTCATTGACTCTGGCAGATTTATGCCATATACTTCAAAAGCACGGGCACCGCCCCACCAAATGGCACGACATGAACTGGTTAATCAAGAATACATTTCATCAGATAAAAAATTGATGTTTGGATCTATTAACATGATTCATTTAACAGATCCTTATGAAAATGACAGATTTTACTATGATGAACCTATGTTCCATTTATCTAACAGAGGAATTAGAGGAATAGACAGAGGTCTGGGATATAGGGGAAGACGTGGATATTCCAGAAAACACTATTTCAATCCTACCCCTACAAGAACTGTGTATGCAGCAGAAACTCATGGCAAGGCCCTTCGACGTGCTCAACATGGACAAGAATGTTCTTCCAGACATGGCAGATTCGGTCCTGACACAGTTATTTTGGAAGACTAGTTAGAGGCCACCCCTTCTTCCTCTCAAAAAATAGATAGACATAGTCAGTCTAATATACCGAAGCCAAGAGTATTTAAAACTCCTACCCCGATACGGGATGCATCTACTGGAAAATCGTCAACTTCCAAGGCACCTAAAAAACCACATTTTCATTATGGGAAACACAGAACTATGGACCAAAAGAATGATGTCATAAAACATTTGTCCCAAGTACCGACCAAGTTATCAATTCTGGATGCCTTGAATCTGTCAAAATATCTTCAAGAGGCGCTTATTGAGGCTCTGTCAAGTCCTCAAGAATTCAAAACTAAAATTGATGCGACTGAGGTCTACCATATAGATAATGATCCTGCAGAATTCCATGCAGTGATATCTTTTACAGATGAAGATGAAGATGATGTTTTACATGGACATATCAGACCATTGTATCTATCTGGAAAATTCAATGATATAGGCAGTTGATGATCTTTTATTGATAATGGATCAGGAGTCAACCTCATTTGTATTCGTACACTTTGTCGAATAGGCCTCACTGCAACTAATTTATCTCCTACTTTGATGTTGCAATGATATGGTAAGAATGAACAAGAACCTCTCGGTGAAATTACACTCAGAATTCAGTTTGGAGAACATGTGTCTAATTCATATTTCATGGTTGTTCATCATGACAAAACATTAAAAAAATTTCTTGGAAGACCTTGGTTACACAAACAGGCATTCATACCATTGTCATACCATCAATGTCTCAAATATTGTTTCAATGTTCAAATTTAGACATTTTATGGTGACAAGTCCCCATTCAAAACATGTGAATCTCAATACATTGATGCTGATATTTATCACATGGAGGTTAAGGAAAAATCCATGGAAAATAAGGTCACTAAATTTATTCTCCATATGGTTTGGAAAATATTCCATTAAAACCATTCATACATTTGAGAACATATTATGTGTTTCCTATCAATAAAATTGATAGGATAGACCTAAATCCAAACACTATTATGGAAACATTTATAATGTCAATTACAAAAATCGAGCCAGAAAGCCTGGGAGAAATTGTTGATTCACCAAGAAATGATGAAATTTTAGATGGAGATGTCTTCATTTCATATGCTGAAATCCAGAAATTCTATAAATCACCAACCAGGTCAGAAGAAGTTATAATAATACCAGTGGAAAACAATGATGTTGATTCTCAATATGGCATATCCTCTTTGTCACCCTAGAAAGACCTGTCATTATCAATAGGGTTAGAAATAGTAGCCTCTTCTCCAAGATGTTCAAATGTTAACTTCTCCCCTGACCTGGGAAATTCTCATTCGTCAGCTACTATGAAAGTAGAGGAAAAAGAAGTAATACATATTGAAGATGAATAGGAAGATCTCGGGGATTCTCCTCCATCATTTGAAGAGGGTTTCTCGACCACCGTGGAGGAACTCAAGGAAATAAATCTGGGTAAAAAAGAAGATCCATGCCCCGCTTTAATTAGTGCGGCCATGAATCTTCTAGAGAAAGAAATGTGTAAATCATTTTTAAATCAAAATCAATATGTATTTTATTGGAATTATACAGAAATTCTAGGTCTTGATCCCGATGTTTCCACACATCATTTGGGTTTGTGAAGAGAACATCCAGTATTCAAGTAAGAAGTAAGAAGAACACACCTAACTTATGCCTCCAAAATTGAAGCTGAAGTTGATAAGATAATTATTTATAACTTCCTCAGAGAAGTTCAATATCCCAAATGGTTGGCTATTATTGTCCCTGTGAAAAAGGTGAATGGATGAATTATAGTTTTCTTTGACATCAGAGATCTTAATCGGCATTGCCCCAAGGATGATTTTCTAGTTCCAATCACAGAACTCTTAATTGATGCAACATTTGGCTATGAAGATCATTTTTTCATGGATGGTTACTCTGGGTACTACAAAATAAGAATGGCCCTAGAAGATGAAGATTCCACAATCTTTAGAGCTCCTCAAGGTGTGTTTTGCTATCGGGTAATTCCCTTTGGCCTGAAAAAATACAGCTGCAACATATCAACATGCAATGCACCATATATTCGAACCCTTTTTAGGGAAATTTTTTGAATGTTATGTGGATAATTTTGTGGTTAAATCTATAAAATATCTTGATCACTTGGCTGATTTGGAAATCATATTAAAAAAACTTCGAAAACATAATTTGAAGATGAACCCCTTAAAATGCGCTTTCGGTGTAACCTCATGAAAATTTATCGGCTTTGTTTTACGCCATTGTGGTATCGAAGTAGATCCTGAGATGAAAAAATCAATCCTTTGTATGTCACCTCCTTGATATTTGAATTAATTAAGAGGAATTTAAGGAAACCTAGCCTATATTCGGTGTTTCATTGCCAATTTGGCAGGCGACAATTTACCCTTCACCAAATTAATGAAGAAGGGAGTCACCTACCAATGGACTGAAGAGTGTCAATCAGTATTTGATACCCTCAAGAAATTTCTTTTGAGTCCACTAGTATTAATTCCATACGTTGAAGGAAGAAAACATATTTTCTATGTGATAGCATAAGAGGGATCATTGGGTGCCTTCCTATCCCAAAAGAATGATGCTGGGAATCAAAAACAGCCTTTATTATCTTAGTCAGACTATGCTTGAGGAAGAAACTTGATATTCAAGTATAGAAAAGTGTTGCCTAGCGTTAATCATTGCATTTCAAAAACTAAGACACTACCTTCAATATCATGAGGTCCAATTGATATCTCGCAATAACCCGCTCATATTTATCCTTAGTCATCCAATGCTTACAGGACGTCTGGAATGGTGGGTATTTATTTTGCAGCAATTTGATATCCAGTACGTGTCTCAAAAGGCAATAATGGGCCATGATCTGGCCAATTTCCTTGCTGAACACCCATCTGTAGAAGATACATATTTAAACACTAAACTTTTTGATGAGGAAGTCTTATCTATTCATGATAATCCTCAAACATGGGAAATGTACTTTGCTGGTGCCTCCAGAAGTCCAACGGGGATGAAAATAGCAGATCCTAAATTCTACAACTTTGGGTTTAGGAATCGTTCTTATTTCCCAAGAAAAGGTAGTGCTACCCTATTCCTTCTTATTGTTGGAAGGCAGTACAAATAATGAAGCAGAATATCAAGCTCTCATCGCATGATAATAATTGGAACTTCATGCAAAGGTGAATCACCTAAGGGTAAAAAGTGATTCATATTTGTTAATAAAACAAATAAATTGGGATTATTCCATCATAATGGAAGAGTTAATCCCTTTGTGTGATTACATCAGAGAGTTAATGTTGGAATTTCCCTCGGAATCGACATTTTCTTATATCAAACAATCACAAAATTCCTAAACTGATGCAATGTCTAATTTAGCCATAGCCCTGGCCGATCCAAACTGGGATGTAACAATCATCCGAATTTCCCATCATCATGTAGTTTCACCTTTTTTGAAATCAGAACAGAGGAAATCAATGAAATCAGTCCCATTTCTGAACCAAATGGTCATACTACAGGATGGATGACACCTATCCGGGAATACCTTCAAAATGGATCACTCCCACCTGATAGAGCCGGGAAAGAACATGTTCGATGACTTGATTTCAATTTCACTCTTTATGATTGCCCAGATCACCAAAAAATTCTCTACAAATGAGGTTTTGATGGAATTATATTTAGATGTATTGATGGTGAAGAAATAATGGTTGTCATAAAAGAAGTACATGCAGGAGTTTGTAGTTCCCACTAGTCTTGACATAGACTTTCTATTCAAATCCAAAGGCTTGGATACTTCTGGCCTTTAATGATACAAGATTGTGTTTATTACACTAAGATCTGACATTCGTTCCAAGTGTGTGCCAAATTTATTCATCAACCCCCAGAGTTGCTTCATACAGGTAAATACTCATGGCCATTTTCCAAATGGGGAATTGATGTGGTAGGACCTTATCATCCGGCTGCATCCAAGCAGTTTAAATATATTATCACTTCTGCTAACTTCTTTTCCAAATGGGCAGTGGAAATACCTCTCAAAGAATTTAGTTCTAAAATCATTGTTCGCTTCGTCTAGTCTAACATAATTACCATATTCGAAGTCCCTCATAACATATTGACGGACAATGGCACCAAATTTTATTCATCCAAGGTGAGAATGTTATATCAAGGATACAACATCAAATAAAACCATTTATCTTGGTATCATGCAGTGGAAAATGGAAAAATAAGGGCCTTAAATAAGAGTCTTTCAAACATACTACAATAGATAGTGGACAGAGATAAGAAATTATGGCCTGATAAACTTTTTCATGCCTTATGGGTTTATCAGACATCCACCCACAGTACTACATGATAAAAACCATATTCATTGGTATATGGAACGGATGCAGTCCTACCCATTGAGGTTCAATTACCGTCGTTAGAAGTATCCATTTGTGATCAGTTATCTACAGATGAACAATCTTAGAAGCAATTTGATTAATTGGAACAACTAGAAGAAAAAATATTGTTCACCATGCACCACTTGGAAGTCTATCAGAATCAAATAGCACAAGCTTTCAAAAGAATGTTTGTCTTCATTCGTTTATTCATGGATAATTGATATTGGTCATTAGAAACCAATGATACCAGGAAAGAAACCTCCAAATATAGAGCCAAAATGGGAAGGACCTTACTCAATACATAAGATCTACTCCAATGGAGCTTATTCATTAATCTCAATGGATGGTGAACTCATTAAAACTCCAACCAATTCATGATTTTTGAAGAAGTATTTTGTGTAACACAAATAAACCTTCGTTCTTGCTATATTATGTTAAACTATACAGTCCACCTTTGTCTGAGAAACATAATGCTAAACTGTGCATCATTTTTCCTAGCTACATGACGCTAAAACGTGTCGCATTTTCCCTAGCTACATGATTCTAAACTGTGCAGCAGTGGTCCATGAATACGACCTTAAACGATTTTAGTCCTCACTGCAAGACTTTAAACTATACTTTCCCTATAGTCCTCACTGCAAGACTTTAAACTGCATAAACACATCTATCGTCCAACATGACGTTAAACTGTGTCCCCTCTATCATCCTACATGACGTTTAAACAATCAAACAGTCCCTTAATACATCTTACATGATGTTAAACTATGCATCGTTAGCGTTGTTGTTACCTATTTTTTATCACACCGAGCATGACTCAAGTGTTCTTAGAGTAATCTTCAACCATAAAACCTTCTCTAGGTCACTAACTACATGTATGTCCCAACACCATTTTCGGGGTTTCCTCATGTACAACTTGATCGCCAATTGATTCTAAACCGAACTACGCAGACTTTGATCCTTTACTTCTAGGATGGGTACGTAGGAAACCTCCATAGGTTCAAGCCCAAAACCAATATCTTTACGTCGGTTCATCTCCATCTCATACAATTTTTTTTCGTGAAACCCCCCCAACAAATATATTCACATTGGTTCACCATCTCCCTTTCAATATGATGTTAATCTATACAGTCTTCCATTGTCCTCACTACATGACATTAAATTGCTTTGTAACATGTCCTAGCTACATGACACTAAACTGTGTAGCACCGGTCCATGCATATGACTTTAAACTATTCACACTTTTGTCCTATATGACAATAAACTACAATAGTCTCTAACACCCTCACATGAGAAGGAATCATTATTGACATTGATCTCCAATCATGTCATATTCCAAGGACTACGTGCATACATGGCAATGCATGAACCTTTAATATTGGGTCCAACAACCATTACACTAAAGTTCTCTTTTACCCTTCGTATGTACGAATCAGATCTATACAAAGAGTATTTCAAGAACTGCATGTGGGTTTATTCCTATCCTTATGGGATATGTAGGAATGTTCAAGCTTCCCTTGAACCCAACCCCAAGTCTTTGGGCCTAACCACAAAATCCACTTTCAGTCCCTTGGCTGAAAAGTCCCCCTGTGAGTACATGAATGTGATATGAAAACCATGGTTTTTATTCACATCCAGTTTATAAGAAACAGACAATGCGTATCCATCATTATGGTCCGATCTCTATGACCCAAAACTAAGATCGCATACGCTCTCATCTCACATGACGTTAAAATGTATTTCAAGAACTATGTATGGCTTGATTCTCATCCTAATGTGATATGTAGTGAAGTAAAACATCTCAATTCAGGACCCAGCCACAACATGATTATGGTAAACATTGACCTATGTATCTCCTTCATGAATCGGACAATACCCATTTTTATGTGTCATAATCCGAACCTTAAATACTTCCTGATCTCCATAACCCTTTTCTTGACTTCTGGTCACAAAATGTCTGAAACTCAGGAATTTGTTTTCCTGACCATACATCATGTGCCCTTAGGCGGCCTTGTATAATTAGTCTACATAACAGACATTTCATCCAAAAGATGCTATTATTTTGACTGTGCATCCAATTCCCTTAACTGGCCCTACATAATTTAAACCCCCTAACAGGTTTTTCAAGTTGTGGTAACTTCATTCTTGGGGGAAAACATCTTTTTTCATTATTGTACACAACAATGATATGTAGGGATCCGCAAAAATAGCCATCCTTAACATATTTGTCCCATACACATTTTCGTGATCTGAAACTTTTGAAATATATTGTTTATATTTCATTTCCCTATGTTTGGGTCAGACCTTTGCCGGAGTTACATTCATCCAATTCATTGACAATCTTGTTTATGAATATCCTCTTCATATTCAAGTACCTCTCTCTATATAGAAGATTCTATGATTTGAGAAATTTGAATCTCCATAAACTTTTACTGGCTTTTAGCAACAGAAAAGTAAAATTTTTGAGTGTTATTTTTCCGGACTATGTAGCACGTGCCCCTAGGTGGCCTTGCATAAGTAGTCTATATAATGGACCTTTAGGCCAAAAGACGACATTATTTGACTATGCATCTAATTCCATTAAGTGGCCCTTTATAATTCAACCCCCTAACGGGTTTTTCAAATAGTGGTAACTTCACTCTTAGAAAATACTTCCTCTAATTCCTTTTTTCATTTTTTCTCATATCATCCCACAGATTCAATATTTCTTAAGTCATAGTTTAAATGTCTTCCCCCATACTTGAATGTGGTAATATGTTTCCAAAAAAACATCAAGGAATTGAGTAAATATTTAATTCATTCAGTCAACGTTATTCAACTATAAACATTAGCCTTTTCATGTGTGACGTGCATGAATTTAAACTGCCAACAAAAGACAAGGGAACTCTAAACACAGGTCAAGTCCTAGCTCACTTAACATACATTTTTTATGATTTAGTTAATATTGAGCAACAAAAGATGCAAAGTGTGTGGGGTTGTTTTTATCACCCTAGAAAAAATAAAACTATGCTTACTAGGCCCATTGGCATGGGTAAAATTAATTAAAGCAGGTAGTAAAAGAATGCAGATACAAATGATTGAAGATGAAAGTGTTTTTTTTCATTGATGCACAAGAGTTAGAAGGACATCCATAGATTGGAGTCTCTTTTCATTTTCAAAAATAGAAGAGGATTTCAACATAATTTTTCATTTGATTTATGGAATTCTGAGCTTCATCAGTAGTCACCTAGAATTCATTCATTCAACTGGATATAATAAGAGATGCAGTGATACTCGCTCTTCTTGGAACAATGGTAAAAGAATGATCTTGAGTGCGGTTTGAGAAAATTTTCTACTGATAAAATATTGTCTTTGTTTCTGTCCAAGAGACTCAGGTGATGGATACATGGATTTGAGAATGGTGCATTGGATGTAAAGATCCATTGGATTATTCTCTCCACCAACGGATAGTGGAAAACATATCAGACCATGGGTTTTCCATTTTCATATTTGCAAGGAAATGGAATGGTGGAAAAATTTGAAAGTTCACACCATTGTTGCTTCTCATAATGCACAATATAACCAAAATAAAGGGATAGCAGTGTGGCTGCAGCTCAGGCTTGTGAAGTTTCAGATCTGGAGCACATGGGCTATGATGCATTATGAATGCCTTCTCCACTGTTCCAGCATTAACAAATGATCATGCAACTAAGACATTCACTGAACCGAAATTGGTGTAAGTATGAAACCAGAAATGAGGAATATTGTTCTTTGCATCTGGAACGTTGACTCCTTGCAGATGACCATGTCCATATAAAGGCAGGTAAATGCTCTGTGGCAAATTGAATGATACTTCATCATGTACTTGGCCAAATCCGGGAGATTACTGTCACAAGATATGATTTTATTAATGACCAATAATGTTCATCATATCATCAATTATCTTACTAGCCATCTCATCAACCAATCCAATTATTTTTGGAGCCATTAAATCTGCACAATGAGTGAATAATTAACTTTTATGTAAGTTGGTTTTTCATAAAATTTATGAAGAAATAAAGAAATGGCTAAAGCATTAAAGCACTCATGTCTAAACTTGGCGTGAATGTCTAATCTGGTCGCGCAAGTTTTACCATGCCAGTACTAGCATGCAAGTCAGAAACAGACTGAGGAAGCGTGTCACAACAAACAGAAGTGCAGACGAGCGAAAAACCAAAACAACTTCGTGACGAGAGCTCAAATGCACGACAAGAGTGATATCATTTGAAAGATTGATTCTTTGTGTGAGAATGGCTCCCATATTTATAGGTGAGGTCGTACCCCTATGCACTGTAACCTGCACCCCTCATACATGTGCGCCTCTGGACTCTGGTTTCTCATTTACCCCAAAGTTAAATGGTCTTTCCTTTTTTGTATCCAACTCCGAGGGGGGACTTTTTTTGATTCTCTATTCCATCATAGAGTCAAAATATTGACTAAGGGGAGTACCTGGAGCAAATCAGAGGGAATAATTCATCAAATATTGCAAAGTCATTAAGGAATGCAATTATACCTGCACGCCAACCTTGGGCCGCAAGTCAATTGCGCACTAGACCTGAGGCATGCATGTAACTTGCGTGCCCTATGTAAAATTTCACCCAAACCTAATGTGGCCTATAAATAGCCCTTGTGGGCCCCCCATTTTGACGATGAATTTTCAAAAACTCATATTCATGCTCTGGTCACCCAAGTCTTTGTATGATATCTTCTAAACACTTCTAAGGTAATTGTTTACCAAGAATGGTAGATCTAAAGAGGACGAATATGGATTAAGTGTTAGAACTCATCAAAACTTGCGCACCAAAGTGTCCATCCCTTAAGGAAAATGAAGACACTTGTGCGCTGCATATACCTCTCAAGGGAACTTGCACGCCATCCTTCTGAAATCCTCTAGGGATGATATCAAGGGCTTGAGCTCAAAGTCTCCCAAGTATTACCCTATGGATTATTCATCGCCCAAGGTGACTCATGATGCGCAAGTATAATTGCACAACAAATATTTCGGTTCCAGAATGATACGTGCATGCCTCATTCATAGTCACTTATTTTCTTCAAATCTACCTCACCTCTTCAAGATACAGCCTTCAAAACCATCTTCAAAGCCATTTATGGCATGGTTCCTTTGTTGGATTCCTTATCTGAAAGGAATTCTGTGAGAATATCTCCCAAAAACTTGTGACTTACACGTTTTATATCACCATGGTTAGAGGTTTACTTTGTAACCTCATCCTTTAAGATGAGAAAATCTCTTTTAACCTAGGCCTCCTTCTCAGGAGTATGTCCCAGTCATATCTATTTTAAACTGGTCCTCCTTTTTAGGAGTAAGTCCCAGTAAAATCTCTTTTATCCTGGGCCTCCTCCTCAAGAGTAAGCCTGATGATACAAGTCTTCTTAACCAGGGCCTCCTTTTCAAGATTAAGCCGCAGTCATAATTCCCATAACTTGGGCCTCCTTTTTAAGAGTAATCCCTAGTCTTAATTTCTTTTTGATTTGGGATTTCTTTTCAAAAATAAAACCTAATCATATGTCCCTCTTAATTTGGGCTTCCTTCTTATGAGTAACCCCGTGATAAAACTTCAAATCTACATAAATTACAAATACCTTATTGGGCCTTACTCCTGGGCTTCCCTCTTAATTCATGGTCTTCATCCACTTGGGCAGTCATACCGACGTAAGTCCCATATCATTTCTCATGACTACATCTTTCATGGAACCATCGTCAAGATTATTAATTCCTCTTGTTTCTCACATCGAGCATGACTCACATGAGCTTAGAGAGTGAATGTAATCACCACATCTTATTTTGGGCCATTAATCATGCATAAACCCCATATATTTTCTGAACTACGTGGAATTTGATCTCCGCCTTAAAAGTAGAGTACACAGGAAGACGTTATAAGGTTCAATCCCATAATTGATTAATTATTTTCCATACCATATGATGTTAATCTATATCCTTCTCGAACTACTTGGGTTTTTATTCCTTTTTAACAAAGGATATATAGGTATCCTATCTGCAGGTACGATCCCAACTCTAGAATAATCCCTGTCTTTTTTAATGACAATAAAATTCAAGTGCCTCACTGAGTGGCTTTTAAACTCGTATGGTCATCATAATGACCAAGAGATTTCTATATAATGTATTGAAATATACCGTTTACCAAGGTTCTCTAATACACATGGATGATTTTATATCAATAAAGAACCTCGAATACATATAAAATATTATCTAAATTCCATAAATATCAATCATTGATTTCAAAATCTAATGAAAAACGCATTTTAATACTTGGTGAATTAATAAGGATTCATTAACATAACATAAATCTATAAGAGAGTCCCGGAGTAAGTAATAATTCCCCTCAAAAGGGTGTGATGCGCCTGACCTCCCATCCTCTCGACCAATGCAAATTCCTAAGCCTAATCAGTCCACAACTAATGAGCACATACCTTTTGGAAATTATAAAGTATCATCCCTCCACAACTAATGAGCACCTACCTTTGTAAATTAGGACCAAATGGATATAAAATCATTGGATGTTTTAGGTTCAACGAATAAACCCGTTAGAAACCGATTGGAATGTTTGAACCTTATACCAATAATGTCATCCCCATTTCCAAAAGAAACAACTGAAAAACAGGTTGATCCACAAATTTATTGTTCTTACAGGTGTATATTATGCTGTGTTTGATTTGGGGGCTTTCAAGCTGTGTGATTATCCTCATGCTATCCCCATGAATAAACTCTAACATGGATGGTGCAGGCTGACCCGAACAAGGACCAGACCCTCCACCATGGTTTTTTATTGTGTGATATTCATTGATGTTTTCTCGAAATGGTAGAAAACAGAGTTTGAGGATATCAAAGAAAAGGTGACGACCTAAAAATTACATAGATGAATGAAGATTGAGAAATGGGCCACCAGAGTGACTCTGGTGGTCCGTCGAAGGTGCCGCTAGTGGTGGCCACTGGAGGAGGATGGTGGTGTGCCAGGACTGTGAGGTGGTGTCACACCCATTGGAGCCATGTGGAGGAGTGTCTCTCTAAGTCCTATCTGGTGCGCTGGAGGAAATTGGACGGCATCCATGTAGTGTGAAACGGGTAGCCCGCATGGTCGTCTGCGAGGATCTGCCGTGGTCGCTTGACTACATCAAGGACACCAAAATACGTCGACTGTTGGGTTGGAGAGAGGACAAACATAGCTATCTACCCCATACTGGATGGACGGACCTGGTAGTCTAGTGGGCCAAACCCCCCCCCCCCCCATTCGGTCAAACCCATGGCTCAATAGGACGAACTAGCACCGACGTGCTAGACCCACGACGTCAGGACGGACCTGCCACCCAGTAAAAACCACCACCGGGCTGAACCCGTCCTACAATGGCGGACCTGTAATCCCAAAGGGCTAGATGAACCGAACCAATGTGGGACCCATGTAGGACCCCTGGATAGGGTCAGGTTGGTCCGGTCCGACCATGTCAGACCGGACCCGAACATGACTGGCCCCATTTCACTAAAACGATTATAACATACAATCAATATGTCTGATTTATGCACTGTCTACAACACAACGAACCTTGAGACGAGGCAGTCCTTTTTGGATACTCCATTTTATTTTTGGAGGAAGTTGGGGAATGGCTATGTAGGATCGGACTCGAATCTAATAAATCCATTTTTACTAAAAAACAAAAAACATATAGGCTAGGTGTCCGATCAATGCGTCATCTATTGTCTTTGTACCATTATGATGAGATGGTCCTTTGGGATTACTCTATTTGGTACTTCGTGGAGATTGGGGTATGACTGATGTCTTGAGGAGGAGATCATATTGATATCATGTGTGCTAAGTGCAATAATCCAGTTGCTCGCTGTGACATGAATAATGAAAAGTTATCCTACGTGGGATAACACCTACCAATACTAAGTGGGTCAACACATAGCCATCATGTGTGGATCCGCACATAAAAATCCTATGTGGGTCAGCACCTAGAGATCCTATGTAGGTCTGCACCTGTAGATCCTTTTTGAGTCATCACCTAGAAACCTTGTGCGGGTCATCAGAAGAGCCTCTCAATAGAATAATATGATATATATTTATGACTAATCATCCTAACTTTTGTACATAAGTTACACCTCATGAGAGCTGTGTCTTTTACATTGTGATATGTGTTTCAGATCTTTCTTAGTAGTATTACCTCTATGGTGTCTTTATTTTTGGTGCATTTCTTTGTGGACAACTGAGAGACCTTCGGGTGTCTCGGGGTCCCTACTGAGTGTTGTCATACTCAACCATGCACAAGATTCACCAGTACATGTTTTTTTCTTGTGTAGATTATGGAAGTCGTGATCGGGACTTTGGGGAGCCAAGGCTAGACGGTGCATGGAGTCAGATTGATAGACGTGGTGCGCTGTAGTAAAATATGATAGAGATCTGTACCTACCCTTTAGGTAGGATATGTGGTGGATGAACTCCAATTCATGTACTTAATTGTATATACATTCCATTTAGTTAGACTTGTATTATGTCCCATTTACATTCGGTTTACACACATTCATATCAGTAGTGATACTTTGTGGTGGTTGTATGACTTTCTTTGAATTGTGGTTTGGTTTGTGTCATATTCCTTGTCTATGTTTGTAAAGGATTAAAGGAAATTACATCTCTTTATTGGGTTATGCTTTTTCGGTGCTAGTCACCAACCCCTGGATCATGGAAGGAGGGCTTGGGGTAGTCATGGGATGGGCCTCGGGAGACAGGTTTTGGAAAAGTAGAAGCATAGGGTGGTCGGTTCTACTAGAAGAACTAAAACTCTATAATTTTCAATGAGGGAAATAATGTCATGTGTTTTGAGTCGGATTGAAGTCCAGGGAGTCCAGTGTTAGTGCGGTGGCCAACATAACAGTACTCCATAACCCTAAATTCTATTTTCTGACTTGGTATAGAAAAATACCAGTGAAATGTATTTTCAAACTGTTTTTTCAAGATCTCTTTTGAGTCAGATCACTAGGTATAACTTATTGACTGTGGAACATCTTTTTCTATATAAGATTATTCTACAATTACAGCCTTCCAAGATTCCAGTAATAGATCAAAATGATGGCCCACTGAGTGATAATTCATTGCTTAAGGGACCGCATATAGCGATAACACCTTCGAGTGGTGCACCTTTAACACCACCACCCAAGGAGCAACAGTTTCTATCAGCCCCACCAGTATACAGTGCATGAAACCTAAACACCCTCTACGAGTTCAAGTGATTGAGGCCTCCGAGGTTATAAAGTGATATAGATCCTCATACTATTGAGGTTTTGATGGAGATAGTTACTTGAGTTTTTTTCCTACTAGAGACACTGACAGATCATATGGTAGTTATAACCGCTAGAATTTTTCAGGGAACTATAGGGAGGTGGTGGATTTTGATGCTCCAGACACACAAAGAGGTGACCATTTTCTAGATAGAGTTTGAGAGTCTCTTTAGAGTGTAATGTTTTACCAAAACACTACTCTCAGTGCGTATATAGGAGTTACTAAACCAATATAATGGAAGATAGATTTGGATTAGTACTCCACGAGGTTTACCAACCCCTCCCACTACTCTACCAACATGGTATATGACACTTTCTTCAGGGCCCAAACCTTGGAGCAGGGACTCTGACAAGATATTTCGGCATCAATGGGTTCTCTCTGCATTTTGATGTAGGCTAGAGAAATAAAGTGTGCCCTACTGGTGGAGAGCTTCCTATCCATGCATGCACTGGTGGTGAGGGCCACCACCAAGAGACAGGTGGCTGAGTCATCAATAGTAGGCAGTATGTAGATAGTTCGGAGGCCCAAATGGGACAAACCTTCTAGAAGACGACCCCATGATGAGGGTTTGGAGGTGTAGAGCTTGCGATGAAGGGGAGGTTATCATAGGGATAATTATTTCTAATCTTACTATAGACAGGGTCACATGGATCATGGATATCTGACTTCCCACATGAATGACCAAAATGAGGACGAGGGACCACTGAGATAATGAAAATCATTTTACTGAGGAGTTTCATAAGGAGGAGGACGTGGTAGGGGAGAAGGCCGAGTAGTAGACAACGACTGACAGTTTGAGGTGCTACTGTCACCAGCCCCAGGAGGTCCACCACTAGATCTGGGAGCATACAAATATAGGTAGGGCCGACTTCAAAAAATGGAGGCCAACAACCACGGTGTACTAAATATTTTTAGAGGTATGGTATTTTTCTACTCCACCTTATATGAAATTCTTATAGACACAAGTTATGTTCACACTTTCTTTTCAACATGCCTTGTTTGAGACACAAAGATTTCAATAGGGCATTTAGCTCGATCCTTAAGATTATATACTCTTATGGGAGGAGATTATACAATAAATCACTACTTACAGCAGTGTGAGCTTACTCTAGGAGGCAAGATCTTTTTCTAGGATCTCTTAGTAGCAGCATCAAGGCATTACGATGTCATCCTAGGTATAGACAGGTTATCCGAAGTCCATTCTTAGATCAATTTTATTAGGTGAAAAGTGAGGTATTTCTGTGAGGATGGGCCAATGTTTTCAATCATTGGTGAGAAGGGATCCTTTGCATCACTTGATGGAATTTCTTGGATGAGTGTATAGTCAATCACTCACCAGTTTATTAGCCTCACCCTCAGTACTATGGATGAGGGGAGTCTGAGATTTCCGATAACGATTGTAAAATATGAGGATGTTTTTCCCAAATATGTCCTAGGACTTACTCCTCATAGAGTGGTAGAATTATACATTGTCTTTTACCCAAGGATGAAAATGATATATACAAGTTCTTACTGAATGGATCACGTGGAACTTCATGAGTTGACGGTACAACTGGAGGAATTATAGAGGAAGGGGTTTGTAAGGACAAGTGTTTCTCCATTGACAACCAAGGTATTGTTTTCCAAGAAGACAGAAGAGTGACTGAGGCTAGCCATGGACATATGGTGCCTGAGGCTATCCATAGACATATTGTGCCTAAACTAGGTGACCGTGAAGAATATATAAAAAACAATCGAGGATTGACATCTTCTTTGACCAGCTTAAGGGGGTGAA
The DNA here is from genome assembly GCA_963277665.1 of Viscum album. Taxonomy (NCBI): domain Eukaryota; kingdom Viridiplantae; phylum Streptophyta; class Magnoliopsida; order Santalales; family Viscaceae; genus Viscum; species Viscum album. The sequence goes on from OY728136.1 coordinate 2,041,563,702, forward strand.
TTGGTTCTCAAATATAGACCTCAGATTGACCTATATCCCAATTTGTGTACAAGATGAGGATGTACCGAAGACATTCTTTTAGTCTTGTTATAGGCACTATGACTTCCTGGTGATGCCTTTTAGTGTAACTAATTCCCTAGCAGGGATCATGGGACTAATGAACCAGTTCATCCAGCCTTACCCTGACTGGTTTGTTGTGGTCATCCTTGATGTAATATTTTTGTACTCGGTGTTAGAGGAGGACCACGGTACACACCTAAGAATAGTTCAAGATATACACTGGAGAACTATCTTTATGGTAATATCTCTATGTTCCAGTTCTAGATTCAAGAGGACCACTTCTTGGGACATGTCATCTCAGATGTTGGAGTTGCAATCGATCTGGAAAAATATAAAGGCAGTTCTTTCTTGGGATCCAACTAGGAGCGTGACCGACACACATAGATGATTGGGGTTAGTTAGGTACTACTATAGATTTTTACATGACATTTCCAGTGTATCAAAACCCTTTTGAATTTGAAAAATAAGGATAAACCCTTTATGTGGATAGAAAAGTGCAATCAGTGTTTTAAGATAAAGAGGCAAAGAAAGATGAGTGCACACATCTTGAGACTACTAGAAGAGGGCCTCAGGTATGTATTCTACTCTAATGTATTAGGGACTATACATAGTTGTGTGCTAATTCACGAGTGAGAAGTGACCTCCTACGGCTCGTGGAAGTTGATTAAGCGTTAGCGGAACTAACCGACCCATGATCTGGAGTTAGTAGTAGTGGGGTTTCCCTTGAAGATGTGGCGTCACTACTTGATGGGTGAACGAATAACCGTCTACTCTGACCATAAGAGTATCAGGTATATCATATCACGACAGGACCTGAACATGAGATAGTGAAGATGAATGGAGTTCATCCAAGACCATGAATTTGTGATAGTTTATACTCCTATGATAGATAACATGAAGGATGAAGCACTAAACAGAAGTTCTAGTTTGAAGCTACTGAGTGAGGTGATGTAGAAATTAGCTGCGATGGAAATATCCTTCATGGATATTGTTAAAGAACCACAACTTTAGTCTATGACTGTCAATCCCCCTCTTTTACAGCATGTTTGGGATGTATAGCTTTTGGATGTTGACTGTGAGGCCTGATGTGCTTATATATCCTCAGTACATGCTTCTGCTAGATTTTTGATTGGTTGGGAGCACATCATTTTTTAAGAGGATTCACATTAGTATCAGTGTTGTTGCGGGAGGAAGTGTTGAGGGAGTTCCATACTTCCACCTTGGTTGTACATACGGGTGTGGCATAGATGTATTAGGACTTCTGATGTTAGTAATGATGTCCAAGGATGAAGAATGATATGATTGGGCTCTCTTTTGATTACTCACTTTTCAGCAAGTGAAGGTCGTGCATCACGTTCCAACATCCTTGGCCCATCCACTCGAGGTACTAGAGTGGTAATGGGATGATATCTCGATGAAATTTATGATGGGGTTACCATGTACATCTGAGGTCAATGATTCCATCTGGGTGATCATTGAATGACTCACCATGTTAGATCACTTTTTACCCTTCTTGGAGTAGGGACTGGTAGAGGGCACGTGATGCCTCTATGTCTAGAAGATAATATGACTACACGAGTTGCATTTGGAGATCGTCTCGGACCATGATGCATGATTTAAATCTCAATTGTGGAAGGGGTTGCATGAGGCATTTAAAAATCATTTGTGTTTGAGAACACCTTTTCAACCCCAAATGGATGATCAGATGGAGCAGACCATACAGATCATAGAGGACATGCTTTACTCCAGTGTCCATGATTTTTTTCATTGTTGGGAGGAAAACATTCAACTGATGATATTTTCATACAACAACAACTATCAATCTATCATTGGCAGGGCACCATTTGAGGCCTTGTATGTGCAGCCTTATAGATCACCCCTATGTGGGACAATGAGATGGGAGTTGGCACTAATGGGTCATGAGTTAGTATGGGATATAATTAAGAAGGTGTGGATCAACTAGGAGAGGATTAAGATTGCATAGAGTAGGCAGAAGTTGTATGCCTATATGAGGTGTATACCCTTGGAGTTTGAGGAGGGAGATCATATATTAATTTGGGTCTCACCCCGGCGAGGATTGCGAATATTTGGATGGGGTAACAAGCTATCTACACGGTTTATCAGACCTTTTTAGATCCTAGGAAGGTTCAGCGAGGTGGCATACCACCTAGCTCTTCTATCATTGATTCAATGAGTGCATAATGTTTTCCATGTGTCGCAATTGAGGAGATACATGCATGATCCATCACACATCATCAACTAGGGTGAGGTATACATTGAATATGGGGAGACATTTTCATAGTTTCTGGTAGAGATAGAGCATCAATAAGATAAGGACCTAAATGGTGGTCAATTCCTCTAGTGCGAGATCGGTTGCAACAGATTAATATTTTTGAGAGAACATGTGGGTGGGACGCTCAAATTCATGCTCAGTACCCCCATATATTTGATTATTTTTGTTTTGGATTTTAGGGATGAAAATCCTTATAGTGATGATAATGTAATGTCTCAGAAATTCAGTGTAAATTTATTACTTATATTGAATTATTTTGAGACCACACGCTCTAACAACATGTGATTTTAAGGCCAGGTGAGCCTATAGTGGAATATTTATCTTTTGGAGGTACGTCCAGTAAACTTGAAAACATGATTTTCTATTATTCAAACCGTTGTGTCGATCACAAATCCAAGGACACCATTGAACACATAATGATGATATTCACCTAGAAATGACTTATCATTATTCGGTATGGGTCGACCAGAAAAGTTATTTCTAAGACATTTTGAGAAAAAAAGTAAAATAATTTGAAGGAATTATTTTCTATCTTTACTCAATATTGGGTGGAAAATGATGATGCTACAGTGCAACGACCAAGAGGCAGTGAGGCGAATTAATGAGGCCAATTAGTGGCTCGTATCACACGGCATAATGATGCAATAATTTAAGAATAACCGCTTAACAGAATCATTGTGACGTTATTATTTTTATTAAACCAACACCTGGGAGAATAGGGAATTAAAATACCAGGATTCTCTGACGAATCACCATAAGTTTTTCTCTACAATGAATTGTGATGAATGATGGCATGACTTCATCATCTTTGATTTTCCTCGAAGAACAAACCTGGAAGTGATTTCGACATTTGAAATATTGAAGATGAACACTTCAACATCGAATTTCCACAATGTAAGTGTTTATGAATTCTATGTATTTGATTATTTATTCATTATCCTTAAAAAATAATGATGAACATGGATCAACCAACTAACTGGTTGATCCATTAATCACTTGTTCTTACAGGTGGAGATTATACAAGGTTTGATTTGGGAGTTTTCATGCGGTGTGATAACACTCATGTGATACGCATGATTCAAATCATATGTGGAGGGTGTTGACCAACCTGAAAAAGACCTAAACCCTCTACCATGGTTGTTTATTATGCTTTATTTTGTTGATGTTTTCTCGAATCAGTGATAATGATAGTTTGATACTATCATAGTGATGGTGAGGACCTAAAATTTAGATAGATGTACGAGGATTGAGAAACAGACCACCAGAGCGACTCTAGTGGATTTTCGATGGTTCCACCGGCACACCAGCACTGGAAGTGGTCCACGACAACAGCCATAGGTGGAGGATGGTAGAACACCCATAGGTGTGCCACGATGGAAATGTGAGGTGACACCCTTAGACACTGCGTGAAGGAACAGAACACTCTGAAGCACTTGAGGCACGCAGACCAGGTCCACGTGGGTGTGAAATGGCCAACCAGCTTGGCCAACTATGCGGAACTTTCGCGGTCACTTGACTATGGTAAGGAGACCACCCCTCATTGACTGCATGGTGGGAGGGAGGCCAGATGTGACTGTCCTTATTTTTCTCGACTGGAAAGATCGTTCCAGCTATGTCAGACTAGGTCGGCTGGTGTGCCGGACCTGCCACAGGGTCGAACCCGTCCTACCGTGACAGACCCGCGTGCTGAATAGGTTGACTGAGCCGTGCATTCGATTCATGAATTGTCAATGGCATGAGGAACCTTGTGACCAGGTGGTCCTTTTGAGACACTCAACTTGAGTTTTGGAGGAAGTTGGAGTGTGGACAGTTTTGATAGGACTCGAATCCAACCATACCCTTTTAACTAAAATGCCTATAACATATAGACCACACATTTGATCGATGAACTGTCTTTTTCCTTACGACCCTTAGGATGAGATGGTCCTCATGGATTACTCTATGTGAAACTTCGTGGTAGTTGAGGTATGACTGATGGTTTGAGGAGTGGATCCTCCAAGAATCAAGCATGCTATTTGTGGGAATCCAGTGCTTGTGTGTGACATGAAGAAATAATATTGATGTTTTTTCAGTTGAAAAATAGTATTCTTGAGTAGGTCAACACCTAGTGATTCTGTGTGGGTCATCACCTAGAAATCCTATGTGGTTCAGCACCTATAAATCCTGTGGGGGTTATCACCTAGTGATCCTATGCGGTTCAGCACCTCGAAAACATGTTTGGGTCAGCAGAAGAGCCTCCTGACAGAATAAAATGATCTATCTTTACAGCTAATAATCCATAATTTTTTACTTATGTTATACATAGTGTGATTTGTGTCTTTTACTTTGTGTTATGTGTTTTATATTTTTATTGGTAGTATTCACTATGTTGTATCTTCCTTTGTGGTGTTTTCCTTTGTGGATTACTGAGAGACCTTCAAGCGTTTCAGGGTACATAATGAGTATGGTTATACTCATCCATGCACATTCTTCCCCCACACATGTTGTGTTTTTTGTAGAATACGTCCAACATTGACCCGAAAATTGGGGAGAGACGACTAGATACTGCTTGAAGGTCGATCGATAGACATGGTGGGTTGCGGCGACATCCAACAGATAACTATACATACTTTTCAGGTAGAATACTTGGTTGACGTCCTTTAGAGATTGTACTTTTTTATTGTACTTTCCTTTTAGTTGAGCTTGTATTTTGGCCCCTTTACATTTAGTTTACACACATTACACTTAGTAGTGATACTTTGTTTTGGTTATAATACAATATTTACTTTGTGATTTTTTTGTGTTATATTCCCTATTTATGTGTGTACAGGTTTAAAGGCAATACCTTCGCTTTTTGGGTTATTCCTTTCCAGTGATAGTAACCATCCCCTAACCCATAGAAGGCGGGCTTGGCGTAGTCACGACACGGTCCCCGAGGGACGGGTCATGACAAAGAGAAATTTTATTTTATTTCATTCTCTACATCACTAAATTATTTATAAACTAAGAACATATAATGACCTAGTTTTCTTCCATATAATGCGATAATTTAATGTTAATTTTATAACCCACTACCACCTCTAATTATAATAAATGTCTTACAAAATCATCTTTCAAGTCTATGGTGGACTACCACCTCATGAACTGATACTATTCATTTTTTCCATTATCACCTTTGTTGGTTGCATTTTTATATATATATAAATTATATTTATGATATTTATAACATAATTAAAACTAAATAGTCAGAAAATAATATTTACCGTATATAATTTTTTTTACAGATTAGAAAATAATATTTCAGACATATTTTATATGTGGTATACACTACCCATTTCAAATTTATTATGATGAATAATTAATAATTAATTTTTTTTTGGTTTCATTTTGATTTATTTCATCCATGAGGATTTTAATTAAAATTTAGCAAGTGCTATGTAATTTCATTACATAATTTCATTTCAATGGGTTATATTACTCTTTAAATATCTATGATATTCTAGGATTATGTGTGTAATGACTTTTTTGTAATGTTATGTTTCATTTCATGTTTTTATGTGGTTTTCTAGTTGATAATCATAATTGATTCATTTACTCATCCATACATCAGTGTTATGACCATTATGAGGGGTTGTTTTATAATCTCATTCTATTCGAGATTGATTATTCATGATTTTCAGTTGAAAACAATTATTTTATCCTTATCTCAATAAACCCATATAATTTTATTATACAATATTTATTTATGATATTTTCAGGTAATATTACTATTTTCACTCATTTTCCTTTAAAATTTGTGATAAAATGTGTTTTATGAAAATTCAACTTCATTTTTCCCATCGGATGGAAATCAGTTTTATTTCCAAACCTTGATTTCAAAAACAAATCAAATATGTTTTATAATTTTTAAAAAATATTTATTAAATAAATTTTCACCAATTATATCTTTTTACAAAATGTTTTCAAAGGGTTATTCTTGTCTTTTTTCTAACAAGGCACTCTTCTAACCATTTCACTATGAAAACAAACTGTTTATTTTAACTTGTATGACATGTATAAAATTACATTCTAACATGACTATAACTTCATTAAAGAACACTATGAATTTTTAGGAGTATATTTTTATTCAAAAATGCATTTCCTTATATTATAAATAATTATAGTTTTTAAAATTGATTTAAAAAAAGAATGTAATAATTTTTTATTGTTAAAAAACTGTTTTTTAAAATGAAAAAGGATATTTTTCTCAAGAATGTATTTAATGATATTTTTAGTTGGATTCTAATAATAAATGATAAAAAATTTCTTGTTTAATATAATACACTAATTATATGTTGTATTGATAGCATCCTTATTCTCCCTTTGTATGTTTTATGATTATTTTGACCAACGATATTATTGATATACACATCCTTGATTCATTTTTGGTATTCAACAACATTCTCACGAAATGATCCATTTCGTGTAAACATTAGTCATTAAATATTCCTTAAATATTGATATTTTTATCACAGATATTTTTTATTTATAATCATTATAAAATTTATACACAGGGTTCCCCATAATGGGATTTATTTGAAAATCTGCTAAAATATTGATAAATCTATATTCTTCACTCAACATAGATTCTTGATGATAAGGAACACTATTTATGGGTTAAATCCATTATTTTATTTATGATGAATTAATTTTACATGTAAGACCTGGGTGGGGACTGGTGATATATATCCCCTAAATGCATCAGTAGTCTCAGGAGATGAACCAAATATCAAAATCATATTTGTTTTACCCATTAGCTTTAAACACTCTCGAGGATAGGGAAAGATGATAAAGGTGTCATGTAACTGAAAAATATAACTTGTAATAACTAAGGGTTTAAATATTTCTAAATAAAATTATTATTATTACCTCTGATATTTTCTCTAGAATATTATATATGAATGAATTTTAGTCTATTTATTAGCTAAAATAAATTTGTTTTTAGTTATTTAACTTTCCATATTGATTCTTCATTATCTTACCATGATTTTAAATATATTTATATGGAATGTGTGTACAGTTATTTACATATATATGTTGATTATTCTTATAGATTCATAATATATTCTTCTATACCTAACTCTTATTGAGCTTTTGATCTCACCCTTATTTCGTTTCCTTTTCTCAGGATAAGAGGAAAAAATATTTGAATGTGTTCTCAATGATGCAGTTCATTTTATTTTGTTATATTGTATGTTATATTTTATATTCCCAATGTAAAATGAAAACACGTATCTATAAGTCATAACAAGACTGAAAACTATTTTTTTATTATTTGACTGTTTTTATCTCTATCAATGTAATTAAGTAATATGTCAACGTTTGTTTAAAAGAGTCAGGTCATTATGAGCCTATATCTTATTATGTCTTAGGATATTGTTGTGGGTAAACCATTTGTCTGTTATAATAAATGTGTATTAGTACAAGGTGAATTAAAAGGTTTTTTTATTGTATGAATATAAATAAGTGTATTTGTAACACCCTGAGATTATTTTTTTAAAAATTAAATAAATTTAATTTCATCGACTAGCATAATTACAGTGAACACCATGTTTTGAAAAATCATAATATAGTATAATTTAATAACATGTAATTTAAATTGGTGGGTATAAATTATAATAAATAAATTAATAAAATCTTTTGGTTCTAACATGTATAAAATGAATTCATTGGTTATTAATTTATTTAAAATGAAAATAAAAAATAATTTGAGAGTATAAGAAATATGTTCTCCAAACAATTTCTATGAACACAATGTGTTTTAATCCTAATATATTAATTATTCACTATTTTTGACTAATATAATTTAAATATGTATATTATACAATTAATTATTCTTTTTATCATTGAAGTAATTTTTATTCTAGGCATGACATAATAACTAATATGGTTTTATGCATAAAATGTGTATTTTTTAAAAAGCGGTATTGTGGTGTTTTTCAGTCTTATATAAAAATTATTTTTACAAAATTTATAAGGTTTCTTTGATAAAATTAAATTTGTTTTAGAAATAAATATGTCAAATATATCACATAGTTCATTATTACGAATTTTATTAATATTTTTTTGATCAATATACCAAAATACTAATTTTTACAGGAAATTATATTTTTGTTTAATTCATTTACAAAGATCTATTTTTTAATGTTTTATAATTGTAAAATTTCTGAAAATGTATTAGGATTAATATAATTAATATAATTTATGTAAATTTTATTAAACATTTTGATATAAAATTTTGTTATACTTGATTCAAAATTCATCTGAAAAAAACCCTTCATCAAACTTGTATGCTTAATTTTTAAATAAAATTTTTTAGTTATGTTAATTAAATTTGATAAATGTATTCCATATTTAGAATCATAAAATTTTATATTATTTGATAATTTAAAATTATTTTTTTTGGATAATGTATAGTTAATGAAGCCATAATTAATTACCTCAAATAACGATAAAGTGGGTCTATCGTGGGTTAATAAAAAAGGGTAATTTTTTAATTAAAATAAACAAAATCCTCTTAGATGGTCATATATCAACCAAATAATTTAATAAATCAAATTTATTTTCATATGGAATCATTTTTATTTAGAATGACTTTATAATTTTTTATTTTTTAGGAAATTTCTAGTGGGAGCCTACCTCAACTTATACAATGACACATCATCTAATCTTCTGTCCCCATATCAAGATATTTTTTTGGAATTTTTTGACACAAAATCTTTAATTTACTACCTCTTCACATCCTTTTTTCATTTTTCTGATTGGTAAATCCACTTATGAAGTCTTTTTCTTCTAAGAAAAATAAATTTGTTTAAAGAAGAGTTATCATTTTTAGTTGAGCTTTTTTATTTTATTTATTTATAATTTTTTTAAAAAAATATACCCAACCATTATGATATAACACCAACTATATATACAATACACTGATACAAAATTATATTTCTGTAAAATCTTATATCCTTCTCCTCTTCTATAAAACATGGAACTAAATTTTCAATCACATGTACAGTGGACTACAACCTCAGGAACTGATTTAATTCTATTTCCATTAATCCCTATAATATATGGATACAATTTTATATTTAAAATGTTTATATATAGTTGATATTTACGGCCCCATTATAATTCATTAATTATAATATCGTCTCTACCTTCATAAAATACAATACATTGAAAAACAATAATGTCAATTTTGTGTATGAATTGACTATTGCCTCCAAAAAAAGATTTGATATGTTTGTAATTATATTTTCAAATTTATGGTAATAAGGATATATTTAATGAATATATTAGAGATTTTTAATATATAAATAATTTTTGAAAAGGTTATTTTTTCTATACCATTTTTTATTTTATATGTTGAAAAAATAGAAACAACATTCTTGTAATTTATGACCAAACAATTCTATAAATAGTGTAATAAATTTTCTATCTCTAATTTTTATTATTATAGCCTCAAACCATCACTCTAAGACTGCGTACTAAAATCACAACAATTTCAATTTTTTCATTGATACTGATGATCATGAGTTAATTTTTCCATCCAAAACATATAGTGTTAAAGAAAATATTGGATCACTTATATTATCAAATTCCATTTAGGTTTATAGATTAAAAAAAAATATAAAATTCTCTTACATAAAAAATACCCATTTTTATAAATGAGAGTTTTTTCTCACTCGAAATAGATTTTATTATTTATAATTAATTCATCGTCATCATCAAATTACAATCACTTTTAGATATAATTCATTCAATATTAGTCATGATAACCTGGGTAAAATGAAACATGATAATAGTAAAATCAAATGATCTTTATGGGGAAACCTAATAAATAAAAATTAAATTAATCAATGAAAATTTTATGTAATTAAGGGTGTAAACACATAATCAGAGTGCATAAGAAAATAATAAAATAACATACACAAATGAATACTAGAATCCTCAATTATGAAATATATAATAAAGGGTCAATATGGTAAGGATTCATAAGAATTAATAATCCTATGAAATATGATATCAATAATAATTGAAAGAAAATTTATAAACCTACGGAAAACAAAGATTATATGTTTATTATCTTGATACATCATATTTATAGAACACTTACATCACCATTAGAGTAACCTTTCAAATTTAATAACAATATAGATGAATTAGAATATAATTTTAAATAGAAAAAAATAATTTCCCATATGCATTGGAGTGCTATCTGGGTGAACCCATCCTATATGATATATTGATCACACCTAATGATATCTTAAATCACCCATAATATAAGTTATAATTAGATCACATGATGATATATTAGAGCACCCACAATATATAATGCCCAAGAACCACAAATAAAGTATACAGAGCGTAGAAATCAGTGTAAAATTCATAAAAAAATAATTATTAATATATAAATTGATTAACAAAATGGAAAATTGGGTTTCATATATTTTTTTATAATAATGATTAACTATTAGAAAAGAAATTGGTACTATAATAAACACTTTGAAACATTATTGACCCAGTGAAGAGAAAAGAGTTTCATAAAAATCTCTTAGAAACATGATTAACCCATGGAAAAGAAATGTTTTCTATAATAATCACATTGAAAAAATGTTAATATATATAAATAATTAAAGAGAATAGTATCAATATAAAATATCCCCAATTAATGATAAGTAACAATAAGGTTTGGGGACATTATTAATGGAGATACCATTAAAAAATCATTAAATACATTTTAAAGAAAATAAAATTTTATTTATGAAAAAAACATTTCAATTTTTTTAAAATACATTTCATTTAAAATAATAAAAAATATATATATTTTAATCTTAAAAAATATTTTTCCTGATGGTGGAACATTCAATTTATTCCTTACACATTAAAATAAGATTACCATCATCATTTATAATAAAATCCAAAAATGAATTCATTTTGGAATATTAGATGAATATTATATTAAATAAAATTTAAGAAATTAAAACATGAGTAAAACTTTCTTTAAAACGGAATTTTTATAATGATAACAACATTTTTTACATATATATAGAAAACATGGTTTTGGAAAAAAATGGGGTTTTCAATCGAGGAGAGAAATAAATGTAATTTTTCATAAAAACATTTTCTCAATTATTATATCTTCCGAAGTGTAGAATGATATTAATATACTAGAACATATCATAAATAAAAATATTTGAAGAAAATTAATTATATTTATTATGAATCATGTCATAATATTTCAACAATGGGGACTTAATAAAAAACAATATCAATAAACATTGAAATTTTAAATAAAACTCTTACCTCTTTGTTAACCTTGAATCACAAGACCTATGAAATTATAACATGAAATGAAAAAGAAAATATAATTATATTAAATAAATTCATTTGATTAAATTTAATTTTTTATTCATATACACATCATAAATAAAAAATGTGCATAACATGGCATATGTCTCAAAGAAGAAAAATTGAGACAAATATAATTGAATGCTTTAGTAATATTTGGATTCATAATAACCATAAAATAATAACATCCAATGAAACATTAAATATCATGAAAATAATGGGATTCATTAGATAACCTGTCAAATGTGTAGTATATACACCATAAAAAATGGGTTGTTAATTTTCATATGTCTACTAGAAATAAAAGAGAGACTAGAAATTCCTAACCATAAGTTCAAACATCTTTCACGCATGTTCAAACCTCCCGAATAATACATTTATACCTAGTATAAATATATTATATAAATTTAAATATTTATATCATAGAATATTTTATTTATATATAAGGATTTATTAAATGTTTACTAACAATTCATTGTTTAAAAAACAATTCAGATAACAACCTATTTATTTTTCATATATTTTTTTGATATGTTATTTTCCATTTTCTTTAATTGATCATGGTTATATAATCTCATAAATAAACGTAATGAAATATTTATCATATTTATACACCAATTATACTTTTTATTACAATAATTAATGATGGTTTTTATAAATTAAGTACATTATAATCATGGTGATGGTTGACCGTACATTTGGATGAGTAACGTTTCCATTTTCCAATGATCATTATGAAACATGGGTATATAAAACATTATATTTTCATAATGATCATAATTTAATAAAAATGTTATTTATTTAAATATACTTATTCATATCATTCAAGTGGTTTGGTGAGGATAATAGAGAGTCGCATCACTTCGTAAAGGTGGAACTCCACACGAACACATAAGTCATTATCATCATTCAATGATTTAAATTGCAAGAAAGATATTGCTATATTTACTTTTAATAAAGTTATATATGAAATAAATATAATATTTATTTTATTTATAAAAAATATAATTATTTACCCTTATTACCTTTCATTTTCTGCATTAGTGAAAAACAAAGCACATCGCTTCGTGAGGTTCCAGTCCATCGTATACATGAGAGAAATTATCATATCTACTATGGATTGGAATGTAAAAAAGATAAATATAATATAATGAATATATAGAAATAATTATCTTCTAAATAACATAAATATTATTATATAGATCATCATACACAACTGATAGAGGTGGAAATTGAAAAATTAATGACATCGGTTCGCGATGTGGTAGTCTTCCATACACTAGTTTGATGATTTAATTAAAAAATTGATGAAATATAGAATTATTTATGTTATTAAATTAGTAAAATTACATCTATGTATATGGTACATAACTAGACTATTATATAACCATGTTATGAGATAAATTTAAGGGGGTTGTTTGATGGAATAAAATAAAAACTCATATTGAAGAATTCAACCTCTTCTTCAGGTAAATTCTTTCAATTTTCACATAAAGTATCTATAGGATTTATTTATGAAAAAAATAAGGCCTATAATTTGATAGGATTAATTTCATTGAGGTAATTTTTTATGTTTTTATGATTCAAATGTTTTTATAGGTGTGACGAAATGATTAGATTTAGTGCCCTTTCTTAATAAAGGAGTGGTACCGTTTAAATTCATGAAAGTATTCAACAATGGGAAGTCAATATCACCTCCTAGGGCTAACAAATTGAGAAATAATGGATAAAGTGATTATATAGTATAGGAAAACCTCCACCACATAGAATCAAACATAAATTAAACATTTCATTCCTTAGCCTTTATTTTTACTTTTTTTTACTACATTAGTATCGATCATGGTAGTTAGTTTTTTTATCTGATGTCATTAAATATATAATACTACATTAAAATGATTATTTTTATATAATATAATCATATGATTATAAATATTAAATAAAAAATGTTAAATAATAGTTCTATGTTTGATGAAAATTAATTTTAACATAATCGCATATAACGTGAAAAAATATTCTTTTAACTTTACCATTGTTAATTAATTTTTATTGTATTTTAAAATTATTATGGAATTAAATTGAGCTTAAATTACTACCTAATATAAATTATTCTCATTAATAATATTTAATTTAATTTATTATAAAAAATTAATATAATTGGCATTATTTAATTTAACTTTTTTCCAACAGTCGTGATTAGAAATTAGGTTTTTGAATAGAATATTTTGAAAGATGAAAATGTTTTTATATAAAAATAAAACATAAAAATTATTTAAATTACATAAATTAAATTAATTTAAATAATTTAACATTATAATGAAATTAAAATTATAAATAATTTAAAAAACACATTTTTCTATTAAAATTTAGTTGTTTAACTACTCATAAAAAAATGAGCCTTTTTAGAAAAATCTCAAAATTACCCTTAAGATAATTTTCTTCCTAATTTAAAAAATTAATATCATATTGAATAATAAATTTTATAAAATATTTAAATATTAATTGTGACTTATGTGTGAAAATCGTAACTAAACCATCTTTTAGAAAAAAAATGTTTTTCATAAAACATTTATTTTTATTTTAAATGATTATTGTTTTATTTTAAGTCAATCTATATTAATATTTATTCATAATATAGTTATTACTACAAGTACCCTCCATTATAATGGCTTGGTTATAACTATAATATTAAATAATAATATTTTTTCCTGGTTTATCAATTCTTAGTATTTCATGTCTTGAATACTATGATGAATAATTATATTGGGGTTGTGTGTACTGAAAGATATTGGAGAGATTAAATTTATTCAAAATAAAATATATATTAATTTATTGGTGTGTTATAATATTTTCTAATCTTGGTGTTTCATGTTGTATGAATTATCAATCATAGTTTTTTTCTTTTAAAATATTAGGTTGTTAGATACTCTACCCATTAAAAAATTTCACCTTATAAATTTGAACAATATCTTATTAATTATAAGTCATAAATTTGAAATTTCTTTGATGGGAATAAATATAATACATTTTTAAGGATCATCTTGAAATGAAAGAAAATGGATTATGAGGCTTATATAGAATTACTGATATTAGGTATCCAAATATGATAATATTGTTTGTAAGAAAATATTTATACATAAAAAAAGAGAGTAATTTGAAAATAATGATATGGAGTGATAGAGATCATTTATTACAAAAAATGTATGAAAATAGAATTTTCTTGAACCCCAAAACTATAATACAAAGAGGGTTTAAAAAATTCATTGGTTTCACCCGAAATAATGGTAATAGAAAAAAATTTCTTTTCAAAATCATTTTCCTAGATTTGAAAATTATATTCCATATAGAATAAGGGAATAAAGAAATATACTTATTTGATGATTATAATTTCATATTTTTGTAAATTTTCACCATGATCTGATATTTTACACCAGGCGATGATTATTTAGGATTAATTTTTTGTATGGAGATCTAGTATCTTTTTTTATAGACGACATAAACATAAAACATGATAAAAATATATTCATATTATAGTTATAAACTAAGAAAAAAGAAACAGATATTAAATTTTATGATAATTTACTAAATTAATAAGCCTTTATGTTATATAATTGTCTTTTAAAGTCAATTGTAATACCAAATATTGTAATTAAATTATCCCATGAATGAATATCCCTCTATCCCAAATATCCTAAGTAACCAGAAAATTCAATATTTTATACCTGTAATGGTTATCACATAACATTAATCTTTAAAACACATAAATATTGTGGTCTCCTTTTGAGATAAATTTAATCACTTAGTCATCAATTCAATTTTCAATCCCAATATAATCTATATGGTAAAACTTGTGTTCCCATAATTAGTTAAATATCCACAATCATATAAACTCTAAATGTTATCAATAACATAAAAATAATTTCTTAAATATTTAAAGTAATTATTCAAAATAAACCAATAATTTATATATATATATATATATGAAAGCACTAAAAAATAACCTAAAAAATAATTCATATTTTTAAGATCTTGTTGCATAAAACCTAAAAGTGGTGTCCATGACTTTTATCTTATGATCTTACGTAATATTATAGACCTATTATGATATCCATAACACTTAATATAACCTCTCGTGGAAGAATCATAATGTACAACGTTATCTAAACCTTTACTCCAACACCAACAATAATAGCCCCAGACCCACACTCCTAGATTCTATGCTTAAATCATATATATTAAATTTATGGGTTTGATACAGAAGAAGGTGAACCAATTTTCTCCATATAAAAATTACAATATCAAAGGATATTTTAGATCACATATTTTATCAATATGATATTTGGTATATAGATATATAGAATTATAAAAAACTCTTACATAAACAATACCCATGTATCTAAATGAGAATTTCTCTCACTAATCCCATCATTTCTTATTTCACATTAATTCATCACCATAAGCCAAATGTAACCCCTTATCAAAATATTTCATTAAACATCACTATTTAAAACTCGGGTAAAATGAAACATAATAAGGTTGAGCTAAAATTCTCAGTAAGGGTAATCATAGTCATTAATAACTGAATGTCATGAATGAGCATTATAAATGCATAAGAGTATGATGACTTAATCTAAGTGCATGAGAGAATAATATGAAATCATACCCATTAATATTTCAATAATTAGTCATGAAGCATAGAATTAGTCTTTAAAAAAAGAAAGATTCATAATAATAAATAATAATGACCCATGTGATATTGATTTTGATCAAAGGAACCATTATAAACATAAGGAAAGAATAGAGAATTTTTACTCTTATCATACGACATCATTTCATAGAACACTTATAGAACCCTAACGAATGGAATAACCATATGAAATAATTCCAATATAATTACACATAGATCATAATAATTACCCAATTAATTGGAGGGATTTTTGAGAACACTCATCATAAAATAGACCGCAGGCTCATCCAATGCAATATTTCCACACTTATTGTATTTTCTATAATGGAATCACCTGATGTAAGATATTTGTACCCATCGTATATAATTTCTATGAACTATATATTATGTTAAAATAACTTATAAATCATAGTAATCCACATAAAAAACCTTATTTTGTAAATTAACTTGATTAACCCATTGAAAAGAAATGTGATCCATATAAATCACTTTAGAAATTTGATCAAACTGTAGAAAACAATTGTTTCTATATCATTCACTTTGAAATAAGATTAACCTCAACGAAAATAAATAGGTTCCATAAAAATATGTTTGAAACATGATTAACCGATGAAAAATAAATGGTTTCCATATAAATTTCCTTGAAACATTATTAATTTATATAGATAATGATTTAGGTTGGTATAAATACCAAATACAACATGTGTACCATAAGTAACAATTCGGGTTGTTGAAATTGATTTATCAAAATACTATTAAAATACCATTAAAAACATTTTGAGAAAAATAAATTTTTTATTCTGGAAAACAATTATTAGATAAGATTTAATTTCATTTTAATAGAAAATAACCATTAAAAATCATAGTGAAATCATCAAATCAAATAATGATAATCAAATCAAAAAAATTAGTTTCATGTTGTACATGTTAAATTAATAATTCCTTTACCAATTTTTGTATAATTTATTTTAGAATGTTTGCGAAAAGTAATGATAATTCCAATCATAAATTTGTTCAGAAATTACAATAAATGTAAAAATTTCATTAAATAATAATTTTATGATTTTAAAAAAGTTGTAATCATTTTTATAAAATATGGTTTTTTAAGGATATGGGGTTTTCTACTAATGATATAAATTAGAATTTTTATTAAAAACATTTTCTCAATTATATTCAGTATCGAGGTGTTTAAAAATTGTAATATTAGTTGAAAATATAATTAATAACCCAATTAGAAGACAATAATTGATATTTTTTTGATATATATAATCATATTTTAACATTGGATATATAGTCATTAATAATCCATATAAATGAAGATACTGTTAATAAAACACTTACCATGTTATTAACATGTATTTGTAAGATCAATGATGAGATACCATTAAATAAAAAATAAGTTACCATTATAATAAATAAATTTATCATATTACATGTCAATTGGACATTATATACACCTTATAAAATTTGATAGATGCATAACATGACATAAGTCTCAAAGTGGGAAAATTGGTAACTGAATTCCTTACAACTTTAGTACTATTTAAAATCATAATCACTAATAACAAATAAATAATTATGAAACTATAAATATCATTAAAATAATTGGATACATGATATAAAATTTCTAACGGGAATTATACACACCACACAACATTAATGGGAGGCGAAATTCATATCTCCCAAAAATAAAAGAGAGACCAGAAATCACTCATGATAAGTCTATACTTCCATTGTAAATGATTGAATATCTAATAAAATAAATATATATTTAATATATATTTATTATATAACTATAAATAAAGACATATATACAAATATATGTATATATAATAGCATATTCTATTTACATATGACCATTTATTACACATTTATCAACAATTTCTTCTTAAGATCAAGATTCAGGTAACAACCACATTGTTTTATATATATGTTTTGATATATTATTTTTAATCCTCTAAAATTGATCATGGATTATATTTTTATATAAACATAATAATGATTTTTTATATTTATAGATAAATTAATATTTTAATACCAACCATGAATTATTATTTTTAAAAATGAATTACATTAAGGTCATATATAGATTGTAGGTCATGTTTACGCATGAGCGGCATTTCAATTTTTAATTTTACATTATGGGAATGAGGTAAGTAATAATTTATCATAATATAAATAATATAACATTATTAAAAACATAAATTTTAATTAAATTTACTTATACTTATCTTACATGTGGTGTGGTAATAAAAAAGAGATTCATATCAGTTAGTCAAGGCGATAGTTCACAAAGTCAGAAATGACATCTTTATATTTCAATGAGTGAATATGTAAGAAATAAAATGATATAATATATTATTATAATGAAAAAGTTATCATTAATGTAACATCCTAGTTAAATAATGAATATGGAATTTTCATATTTATCAATATCTGTTAATTAAAAATTACTTTTACTTTAAAGGGGATTAAATGTTTTATCACATACCCAAACACAACAACGAGTTTAATTGAAATCTTATGTTGTACACAATGTTGAGTCATACTGAAAAATAATAATATAATTTGTTTTTAAATGGTAGATAACAACTTTCCTTGTACTAGTAGGAATGAATATAAATTACTAATATATGATTATAAGTGTTTTTTTAGAATGTTTTTACATTTATCTAATAAAATTTAGAAGCATAAAATGTGAATTAATAAAATTTTAAGCATAATAACTGTAATATTTTTTAAAAGGTCGATTTACCACATTTTGATGGAGAACCCTTCTTAAATAGAGTTTTTGTAACTTTTATATGTTATATTTGAAATAAATAATATTTTCTATGTTAATCGGGACATAAAAATTTACTTTGGATGAAATTTTAGTATTTTTCTGATAATGTTCATTTTTTAATGAATAGTGAAGAATTCCACATTTTAATTCAAAATTTCCTTTTAATATAATATATTTATATAGTTATAATATTATTTTAATTAGTTTTAAAGTGTAATTGGATTATATTTTTACTATTTAATCAATGTTTTGTCATTGGAAGAAATTTCACTTTTAAATTGAACGTAAACAACTGTCACTCTTTTAATAGTTATTATTTCCCAAAAACACGCTTTATTGTTTTGACAATGGGAATTACATTTAAATTAATTAATCCAACTTATATGTATTTAATATGGTAAAATAGAAATCATTTTTGAATTTGGAATATCAAATATATCTTTGGGTAAATTTTTTGTATTTTTCTGAAAAACATCAATTTTTGATGAAGAGTGAAAACTCTTAGTAATAGTTAAAAAACCGAATTAATCATTTAATTGAAATTTAATGGATTATGTGAATTGAATTTTAAAAATACGACATGCATGGTATTTATTAGATAGTAAAATTCAGTTCAATATGATGAAAATAATTTTTGGTGAATAATAACTTTTGAATTTTATTTACCGTAGTTAAAGATAAATAGGAAAATTCAAGGTAAAAATAATATTATAATAATATTAAAATTACCCTAAAATGTATCCTAATATTATTGGTTGATAAATTTCCGACCATGTGCATCATTGGGTAGATTTTGGGACCCCATAGAGCCACTTAAGAGTTATAATGACACTTTATATTAATTAAATTAAAGTAATGGAAAAAATGGGATAAACATATTTCTTTTAGTAAATCAATTCATAAATGGGGTTATATAAATTATCTTTTCAACAAAAAATATTCATTTGAATGATAAAATTATATCATAAATCATGGTAATTTTTTAATAAATTTTAGACGTTAAACAAATAAAAATATTTATGACACATTAATTATACAGTGTTTGCATCAGTAATGATTGATTTAAATAAATAATATTATAAAAATTAAAACAATATCCAAAAAATATCCAATTATTATTGGATGATTTTATTTTTAAAAGGATTTTTCCTATATTTTACTTTAATAAGTTTTGGAATTTTAGAAACCGAAAATCGATATATAATTAAATAACATTTTCAAACTTTTTTAAATAACCCCTCCCCCCTTATAAAAATCCCTCACCCATAACCAATTACTCACAACTCGAAATCCCAAGGTATCTTCTAACATCTACCCAAATAAACTCTTATTATCCCACTCCTCCACCTAGAAGCCCTACCATAGGCAGAATGAACTTAAGAAACCATTTTTGTTCAAGCTAAAGCGAGTTACCAGAATTAAGGGTAACATCTTCTCTTAAATTCTTTTCTTTTATTTTTCATCTCCAACCCCTAAAATCATTTTATTTTCTTCATTAATAAAAAAAATGTATCCCAAATATTCTAGGTTTTTTATAATAAATATTCAAATTAAACTTACACACACCTGCATCTAATGGGTAAAGAATATTCTATTTCTGAGGACGAGAAACTAATGCCACACGAAACGATGTTTGTTCCATTATCTCTTACTGCCTCTCTTGCTGGACATTAAGATGACACTTTATTTATATGTGATATATATTATACTTATATTGACTCTATGATTCTATATTTTTCCTTAATATTATTCCTTTATGGTATCCATAATGGGTAAATGCAATAATTTCATTTGAGGAAGTGCGGACTACCGCCCCCTTAAAGTGATATGAATCGTACATGCCATACGTGGAACGTATAAAAGATAGGTTTAATGAAATTATATATGATATTATAATGGAATTATTATATACCTATGTATAATTATGTTTTCATACTATTTAATACAAAATATATATTAAAGTAGTGTTTATGCGTACGTACGACTTACCCTCTCCTTGAATGATGCATTTCATTTCTTATCTGCAAATGATATGTACTATTATAAATGCATATATATAATGGATATGTATGATATATATGATATCTAAATCATTAGTATCATTCTGTAGATAATGGAATTTTTACCACATGGACATCTTGTAAATATAAGAAGTTCATTTTTGAATCAAGTACCAAATATTGACAATACGACCATAATTAACGTAATGATTAAATAATGTTTATAACATTGTAATTAGTGATATAAAAGGAATAATAAACTTGAAATAGGTTCTTAATAAAGTTGAAAATAAAATTAGTTTATAATTCAAATGATTAAAGAACAAACGGGTCAAGTCAGACATGAGGTAGTGAAACTTCTTAACCTAGTTTCTATTATTTTCGTTAATCTTATACTTTTAAATAATGTCATGCTATGATTATTTATGAAATAAACTTTTTTGTACTATCTTGTAAATATATATTATGTATGTATACTTATATTTAATTCACATAATTGATCTATTTTATTTACAAAATGATTTTTTAAGGGACTTCATCTCAATCGTCTTTCATTGAGGCCTATTTTTTATACACAACATTCTTTTATACAGCGTATAAACACCTTTGAGTTTTCATTTACTTCATAAAGAATATTTTTCTACAGGAAATTTTACTAAATGAAAAAAAATAATGTTTCTTTTAACGTAATTTGTGACAATATCCTTTTCTACTAACACAAGTTATATTTGATCTTTGTCTTCCATAACAAGCCATAATGATTTTAAAAGGAAAATAAATATCATACACTCTTTTATGTATTTTGGTATTGAATGTGGTTTTGATAAATGATTGATTATTTCAATATATTTAAATTATATATTATGATTTCAATGTGGAAAATTTATCCTTCCTTTTTGATTATTTTTTGTGTTATGATTATATCGTTGTTCTTGGGAATTGTTTACGCATTCAGGTTAGTTTGTGATAATCTTAGGGTGGGTGAGCCCGAGATAGCTCTCCAATTAATTGGGTAACATGATGGAGGTAAAAATTAATGTTTCTCCTTAGAGATATAGAGAATATACTTTGATGGGTATTCCAAACGTAACTCTCCACATAGCTATGAAAGCAACAATGTAAGTATGATATAAATGACAGACATTACCTTTATGATTTATGATTTATTTGTGTTATTCATTAATATTATGATTTCATGATGTATGTTATTATTGAAAAGTATGGTTTCATTGATTTTTATTTATTAATCGGATAATGTATCCTTTTTTGTTTTATAACCCTTACTTATCATTTTATGCTCAACCCATATTTTGAAAAAAACATTTACAGGACTTAAAGATAAATATGGTCAAGGATGTGATCAAGGAAAAGTCTTGCTATCTAAAACATGGAACTAGACATATTTTTTAAGAGTTTTTATACTATAAAGAAAATGTAAATTGAGTAGAAGTTTCTGCATTGTAATTTTTAGAGTGTAATGAATTATTTATAACTTAATTATCTAATACAATAAACCTTAAAAGATCCTCAATGTGAATTCATTTCACAAATCAAGAATATGTAATGTTTAGGGTTGGGGCTTTAGAGTTGGTATCAGAGGTCGGTTTAGACTAATTTTGGAGTTATAATGTTGATAAATTAATGTCCATAAATCAGTTTATGGTAATATTGAAATGATATAGCATTTATAGATTACCATATTGCTTAACCTAAGACATTTGTGTGTTTAGAATGGTTTTTCGAAGCATAAACCGGGCAGTTGTGCTGGGTAGGTATACAGAGGGAAATGACCTTCCAAATCAGCATCATGAGGTATTCAGAAACAAAATTGAACAAATTAATACAGTGATTGTTAAGTTGAATCAGGTGATAAATGTTGTTTGTGTTTATTGATGATATTTTGGTCTATTCCAAAGTAAAGTAGAACATGAAAGTCATTTTAAGGGTTATCTTTAAAATCTTAAATAAAAATAGACTATTTGGGAAATTCTACAAGTGTGAGTTTTGGTTACAAAAAATTTTATTCCTTGGTCACATTGTTTCATAAAATGGAATAACGTTTGATCCTTCTAAAACAAACGTTGTTGAAGAATGACCAAGAAAGACAAATATTACCAATATTTGTATTTTTTTGGTTTATAAGGTTATTACTAGAGGTTTGTTGAAATTTTTCACGGTTATCCATCCCACTGACTATGTTCACTTGGAAAGGTGTTGTGTTTATTTGGAATAAATAATGTGATTATTGTTATCAATAAAATAAAAGAATATTGGTGAATGGTCCAGTTTTGGCACTACTTTCCAAAGACGGTGAATTTGTTATCTATAGTGATGCTTTATTGGAAGAAATTGGTTGTTCCCATATACAGAATGGTCAGGTGCTAGTGAAATCATATCTATCAGATAGAATAAAGCAAGCATAAAAGGAAGACAGAGAGTTGTAGAAAATGGAATAGTTGGTTCAAACAAGTATGTTTCTTGAATTTAACAACGATAATGATTGTATTTTGATATTTGGAAGAATATTATGTATTCCTTGTGATTCACATTTGAAGAATGAGTTATTGTGTGAAGATCATTGTTCTCTGATTTCAGTTCATCCTGGAGGTACTAATATGTACAGATATCATTGGGATTATTAGTGGTGGGATTGAATGAAAGGGGATATTGCTGATTTTACTATGAAGTGTTTTACTTGTTAGCATGTTAAAGCAGAGCGACAGTTACCAAAAGGGATTATTAAGTCTCTACTGGTGCCAGAGTGGAAATGGAAAAATATATCCATGGACTTTGTTGTGGGATTGACAAAGACATCTCATGGTAATAATTAAATCTGTGTTATTGTTGAACGATTGACTAAATCGCTCATTTCCATCTTATTCGAGATACATTGTCTCTAGATCAACTTTTTCAGTTGTATGTTAAATAGATATTATGTTTCATTGAGTTCCCATATTTATTGTATTTGATCATGATCCCATATTTAATTATAACTTTCTAAAAGGCCATCAGAAGTCGTTGGGAAATGAATTCAATTTTAGTACAACTTTTCATCCTCAATCAGATGGGTAGTCAGAACAAACAATTCAACCCTTGGAGAATATTCTATGTGCTTTTTTCAGAATATTAAAAGGTAATTTGGGACTAACATCATTCTTTGGATTAATTTTATTATAATTACAGTTTTCATTCTAGTATAAAGATGGCTCTTTTTGAAGCATTATATGGGAAGCAGTGTGGAACTCCAAGTTAATTTTGATGAAGTAGGTGAAAGGAAGCTGATGGGACAAGAATTGGTAGAAGATTTGGTAGAAAAGGTTCAGTTGATTTAAAATAATATGAGAACAACTCAGAGTAGGAAAAAATGTTATGTTGATAACCGGCGGACGGATCTCTCTTTTGAGGTAGGTGATCATGTCTTTCTCAATGTTTTTTCATTGAAATATGTTATGCATTTTGGTAACAAGGGAAAGTTGAGTCCGAGAATCATTGGACCTTATGAAATCTTATAGAAAGTTGGATAAGTTTCTTACAGAGTGGATTTACCTCTATATTTATCATAGGTACACATTGATTTTTAGGTTTCAATGTTTAGATAGAATATGCCCGGTCCATATCATGTTTTGAGCCCAGAGGTAGATCAATTGGAAGAGAATCATTCATATGATGAAAAACTAGTCTAGATTCATGAACGAATAGATCTAGTTTTGCGGAATAAGGTAATTCATCAGGTAATGTTTTTTTTGGTAAAACTATATGGTTGAATAGGCAACGTGGGATTCTGAAAATGCTATTCGGGATAAATACCCCCACTTATTTAATAAGAGAATAGAATTGTGGGGACATAATTCCCAAATGGGGGGAAGGATGTAACATCCCAGGTAAATAAAGAATATTGCATTTTCATATTTATTAACATTTTTGAAATAAATATTAATTTAACATTAAAGGGGGTACTATGTTTGATGGCTTACCCGATACGCAACAACGGGTTTCTTTGAAATATAATGTTGCACACAATGCTGAGAAATATTGAAAAATAATAATATAATATTCTTTTAAATGGAAGATAATGTGTAGCCAATGTATAGGAATGATTGAATAAAAAATAACTACAATATGGTTATACTAGTTTGATAAATGTTTAACATTTATTCATTATAATATAGATGCTTAAAACATGAATGAATCCAATTTTAAGCATAAACACTAAAATATTATTTAAAAGGTGGATTTACATCCTTTTGATAGAGATCCATTTTTAAATCTAGTTTATGTCACTTATATTTTTTATATTTGAAAAAAATAATATTTTTCTTTCGAATCAGACCATTAGAATTTACATTGGATGAAATTTTAGTATTTTTCTCATAATGTTCATTTTTTTAACGAACATTGAAAAATACTGCATTTTAATTCAAAACCGAATTTTAATATAATATATC
The DNA here is from genome assembly GCA_963277665.1 of Viscum album. Lineage (NCBI taxonomy): Eukaryota > Viridiplantae > Streptophyta > Magnoliopsida > Santalales > Viscaceae > Viscum > Viscum album. Next base: position 2,041,589,332 of record OY728136.1, read on the forward strand.
TATATAGATAAATTATTATTTAAATTGGTTTTGAAGTTTAATTGGATTATATTTTTATTATTTAATCCAATGATAGTCATTGGAATTAATTTCAATCTTAAATTGAACATAAACAAGTTTCACTCTTTTGATAGTTATTATTACTTAAAAAACGCTTTTTTATTTTTATAAAATGAATTAATTTTAAATTAATTAATCCAAATTCAATTTTTTCAATTTGGTAAAAATATAAAGAATTATTTAATTTGTAATATCAAATATAGCTTTGGCTGAATTTTTGGAATTTTGTTTGAAAAACATCAATTTTGATGAAAAGTGAAAACACTGAGCAGTAGTTAAAAAAACCAACATATTCATTTAAATGAAATTTTACGGCTTCTGTGAATTGAATTATGAAAATATGACATACATGGTTGTCATTATTATGTAAAATGTGTTTCAGTAAAGTGAAATATGTTTAGTGAATAGTAAATTTTGACTTTTATTTACAGCAGTTAAAAGGTAAATAGGGTAATTCAATGTAAAAATTATATTTAAATAATATTAAATTACACTAAAATGTTTCATAACCATTTTTTTTGTGACCATGGCCATTATTGGGTTGACTTTGGGACCCCATAGGGCCACATAAGAGTGATAATTACACTTTATATGAATTAATTTGAATTAATGAAAAAAATGGTATAAACATATATCTTTTAGTAAATCAATTCTTTCATGGGGTTATATAAGTTATATATTAAACTATAAATATTAATTTGAAAGATAAAAACATTTTCTACATCATGGTATTTATTTTATAAGTAATAGACCTCAAATAAATAGAATTATTTATGACATAATAATAATGCAATGTTTACTTCATTATTGAATGATTTTAAAAAATTAATATTTTAAAAATTAAAACAATATCCAAAACATTACCAATTATTATTGTATGATTTTATTTTGAACAAGATATATCTTATCTTACTATTTAATAAGTTTTCTATTTGTATTAACCAAAAATCATTTTATAATAAAATAATATTTTCATACATTCATAAAGAGCCCCTCCTCCCCCTTATATAAAACAATCACCTCTAACAAATTACTCACAACTCTCAAGCCACATGTCTCATCAAAAATCTACCTATATAAGGTCTTAAGATCCTTCTCTTCCACTTAGATGCCTTACCATAGGTAGAAGGTACTTCAAGAATTCCTTTGTGTTGAAACCAAATGGAGTTACATGAATTTATAGTAACATCTTCTCTTAAATTATTTTCATTTATTTTACTTATCCAACCACTAAAATATTTATATTTAATTATTTAATAACAACAACAATATCCAATATATACTTGGTTGTTGCTATGATAAGGATTTGAAATTCCCTTACATACAATTCTATCTAATGGGTTAAGAACATACTGTTTATGTGGATGGAAAACCAACACCTCACGAAACGATGATTGTTCAATTATCTCCTACCACCCCTCATGGTGGCCATTATGATGAAACTGTATTTATATGTGTTATATATTATATTATGATTTTCACTATGATTCTATATTTTTCATTTTTATCATACATTTATGGTTTCCATAATGGGTAAACGAGATAATTTCATTTGAGAAAGTGCATACTACCGCCCCCTAAAAGAGATATGACTCATTCATGCCATATGTGGAATGTGTAACAGATGGAGTAAATAAAATTATATATGATATTATATAGTAATTATAATATATCTATGTATCATTATGTTTTCATTTAATTAAACAAAAAATATATATGAATGTAGTGTTCATGCGTCCACACAACATACTGTCTCCATGAACGGGGCATTTCAATTCTTATCTACAAATGTTATGTAGTATTATAAATACATATATATATTTGGTATATATGATATATATGATATCTAAATAATGAATATTTTTATAGATATAATGTAATTTTTACCACATGGAAAACTTGTAAATATAAGAACTTCATTTGCGACTCAAGTACCAAATATCGACAAAACAACCATTATCAAATTAAATGATTAAATAATGTTTATAACATGGTAATATGTTATATAAAAGGAATAATATTCATAAATAAGGTTCTTAAGAATTTTAAAATTAGATTTAGTTTATTATTCATCAGATTAAATAATAAATGGGTAAATTTAGACACGAGGTAAAGAAATTTCTTAACCCAATTTCTATTCTTTGGGATAATCTCCTACTTTTAAATTATGTCGTGCTATAATTTTGTAAGAAATAACATTTTATGTACTATCTTGTATTTATATATTATGTATGTATACTTATATTTAACACAAATAATTGATCTAACTGATTTATAAAATGTTCTTTGCTGTAACACTCGACGCTTCTACAGTACGTTTCCCTTTGAATAATGCAATAGCGTGTGTTGTACGCAACATCAAGTTCTAACACACACCACAACCGATCAAACTAGCCGTTATGAATAGTAATACCTAATTTGGAAATTATATATATTTTATATTTCAAAATGGACCTCATTTTTGGATTCGGAGTATCGAATTCAGTCTAAGATGAAATTTTGGTACTTTTCAGATTACTTTAATATTTTTATGAATAGTGAAAATTACTAAATTTTAATTAAAAACAAATTTTTAATCAAAATAATAAATAGTGAAAAATTTTCAATATGAGTGGTTTTAAAGTATATTTAAAATATATTTTTACCATTTAATACAATTTTGGTCATTGGACATAATTTCACAATTAAACCGAACATAAACAAGTATCAATCTTTTGATAGTTATTATATCTTAAAAACACGCTTTTTGTTTTAACAGCGGGAATTAATTTTAAATTAATTTCTGCCACTTATGTGTTTTGAATTTGGAAAAATGTATTCCATATTTGTAATCAGTATGTTAATTTTGTGTGAATAGGTAACTTTTATTTTTAGACATTTTGAATAATTACTGCGGTAAATATTTTATTTATCATGGTTAAGGGTAAATCTGGTAAATAAGCGTTAAAAAATAACATTATAATAATACTAAATTACCCTAAAACGTGTCTTAACCTTATTTTTGGATACATGTCCGACCATGGGCATCTTTGAGTCGATTTTGTGACCCCATGGAGGCAGTTGTAGGTGATAGGGACACTTTATTTTAATTATGTTAAAATAAGTACAAAAATGACATAAGCATATATCTTTTAGAAAAACAATTTATACATAGGGTTATATATGTTGGATGTTCGAATATAAATATTAATTATAAATCTAAAGAGATTTAATACATAATTATATTTTATTTATAATTTTTAGACATTAAATAATTTAATTTATTTATGACACAATGATGATCCAGTAATTACCTAATTAATGAAAAATTATAATAATTGATATTACAAATACCCAAATAAATATAATTTTAGACTTTTTATGAATTAAAAAAATTTTATAGGTTACTATGACATGTTAGTATTTCTTTAATAAACTTTTTTTTAAGTAATAATTCTGTTATGATTTTTTAAAAAATCAATTATTGAATAGTATCAAAATTGACATAAAAGAGTTTTTTTAAACAAATATTATATTATTAATTGATATTAAATTACTAAAAATATATGGTTCGGCCAAGAGACTTATATCATGATATTTTCATCATTAATGGACCACTTGGGGGTCTTTTGGATGTATATGGTATGTTTATTAACCATATAATATAAAAATACAAAGAGACATTGTAAAAGTGAATCTAATTAACTCAGAGTTAATACTTAAAGATAAGGTTAATATATTGACCCAAACCTGTCTAAATTATATTGTTTGAGTGATTTTTGACCCATACCCACCTTAAAATTTAAATAATAAACTTTGGAGCCATTAGAAACCGAATATGAATTTATTATAAATTAATATTTATAGCTTTTCCAAAGGTGCCCCTCACCCCTCTTATAAAAGGGCACACCCCCTTTTCATTACTTCACACCTTCAAAGCCTTTTGGATCGTCCAAACCCTGCCCAAATACTCTCTCACCTTCCCTCAATACAACCTAGAGACCTTATTTTGATTAGAAATCCAACCAATGGAGCCCTTTTGATCAAATAAAAAGGAAGAACCCGAATAAGATGTAATGATTTCACCACCCTTTTTCAAGTTCCTTTCTTCTTCCACTTCTTCTTCCTTCGTTGTTACCATTCTAAAATAATTACTCCAGTATCATATATATAATATGATTTTATTATAAATATGTTACAACCATATTCACTATTCTATCCATCCTTTGAATAACATGTCACCATACGTGCGTACGTACGGCTTATCGTCTCCACGCCGTGGTGTAATTGTTATTCTATAAATTATTATTTGGATGGGTATAATAATGATGTGTAACTCAATTAAATAATAAATATAACATGATAATGATTCTTTATATATGATATACCATCCAATTATATATTATTTTAATATTAAAATAATGATATTGTCGCTCGTGCGTACGTACGGACTACCGTCTCCACGAACGCGATGAGATTCATTCTCCATCGTATCCATTCAAGTATAAATCTCATTTGATGATTAATAATAGTATCTAAGGACTTGATATCATTATGGATATTATTAAGATACAACCTATCAATTATAAAAATGGCTTATGCAACAAAACATATAAAAGAAAACGAGTGAGTTAACACCCGAAACGAAGATAATTCTAAGATATTATTAAAAAGCAATGTTAAAGGATCATATATGATATCATATTAATGTATATGATTATTGAATAATTTAATAACAATTATTTCACCATTATACAGGAGGTTAACCTACCCCAACCAAGGAAAAGTACAAGGTAAGGGTTTATTTCGCAATCTCTTCATTATCCGAGGTTGTTTATACATAATAATCTACTGGGATTTTTTATCATCCACATCCATGTTTCTTAAAAATGTATTTGAAAACATTTTTACTATCATCTATGACATGGGTTAAAGTCATTTATACCCTTTTTTGACTTTTTATAAGGGGTTTATAAAACAATCATTCCGTCGTTTTTCAAACAAGGTGCTTTTTAACCTTTTCGACAGAATTAAGGTAAGAATGTTTTTTTAACTTATAAGGTGGGTGTGGCTATTTTCCACCGTTATAAAATTTTCGAAGCTTCTTTTACAAGATTATAAGAATATTTTTAAAGAAAATGTTTTATTTTATAAATATATTACTCTTAAATGATTTCAAAATAGAAAGATATATTTCTCTAAAAGAGTTTTGATTTCATCTATGTCAACATCCATTGATGGATTTTATGCTTATTTGAATTTGATTTATTGTGATACAAAACATCTATACTGTATTGATGATTTTTTGATATGCTTGACTATGGATGTGTTATTTTTATACCATTTATAGTTTATGGATGAAGTAATTACATTTCTTATGCTAGTTTTAGTACGAATGTTTATGTTATGTTTAATCCTTTTCATATGGGAATGCATTGGACTTAATATATGACGGGTGAGCCCGCTATAGCTTCATGATGCATCGATAGATCTCATGAGACAAACTAGTGTCTTGGCACAAGGCCTGGACAAAATCTTATTTGTATTCTTGGCACGAGGCCTTGGCAATGTGGTTATGATTGTCTGGCATTATGCATTCCATCATTATGAAAGTGGTTATTGATATTGCATGTGATTATTCGATTAGTAGAATATCCATGTGAATAAGTAAATGAAATGATTTCATTTTACTTTTTCCATACTATGTTGAAGTTCAAGTTTAAAATGCTTTTGTTTTAGTTATAAATTGTCTTAAATGTTTGTTATTATTTATGAATGTTTCCGCTCTATTATTATACTCACTTGGAATTTGAGATCACCCCTTTTCTATGTTTTATTTTTCCCAGGATGTGAAGAAGTAACTTATGAATGACCTGTAGGGATTTTATGAGGGGATAATAATGTGGACTATAGATACATTATGTTGTGGTAGTAGTTTTTCACTTTATGATGTAATGTAAAACATTATGAATATGTCTAGTGTTTCCAAGGCTACTAAACCAATCGGTCTTTCGAGATTTGATATTTCCTGTGATCATGCCAATGTTATGAAATAATGCACCGACTCTAGGTATCTGGGGTCGGGGCGTTACAGTTGGTATCAGAGGAAGTTTAGTACAAACCTTGGAAGCTAGATTTAGATAAACTCTGATTAGAGCACATAGATTTAATATGGACTTTGAGGATTAGTATACAAGAACATCCGAGAATTTTGTAATTGTAGAGATTTCATGAGTTTTCCGAGAAATACATCCATGTCTGGATACGAGCAGGTAGAGGCGGCTCTGGAACAGATGTGCCTAGGGGTAAAACCCGGAACAACGCTTTGAGCTAGACTCAAACGGGAACTGGTGCACGACAACGTGCCTTGCCGCACTCTTGGTTACGACACTCCCAGGGGATATGCTTAGGATAACTCTAATTTTCTTTACAAATCATTATGACGGGTTTATGAGTATATAATTCCTCAAAGATAAAATTTTTATGATTATGGATTATATCCATAAATAGTTCAATTTATGTTAACTGTTTTATAAGTATGGAATTATGTATTTTGATTCATAAACTTATCTAGTTTATGCCATTGTTTAGAAATTGCGCCTAGTGGAAAAATGGAAACAGTATCAATGCACGCACTACATGTAGGGATTTCCCTCCTGGTCAAGATAATTATAGTGGAGCTGGTGATGCAACTGGTGCCGATCAGCTAATCACCATACTGGGACAACTCACTCAGGTTATGAATAAGAACCTTACCCGTATGGAGCACCCTGATCCGCAACGTGGAGGATCAATGTTAGATCACTTCATGAGGCAACAACCAACAATGTTAAATGTGTGTAAAAATCCCTTACTAGCTGAGTAATGGATAAATTCCCTAGAGAAAATATTTCAGGCTTTGGGGAGTAGTGAAAGGGAAAAAGTTATCATGGCAGTTTACAACCTCACTGGAGATGCTGATCAATGGTGGTCATTGATTCAAAATATGAAGGAAGATGATGAAGTATCAAATATGGAATGTAGGGAGTTCAAAGATCTGTTTTTAGAAAAATACATTCCTCGCGACCATCGAGCAGATATGGAAAGGCAATTTCTGAGTCTGAGATAAAAGGAGGATGAGAATGTCACAAAGTATGAGGCTAACATTACAAGGTTTTCAAGGTATGCTGGAAATTATATACATAGCCCATGAATTATGATTGATCGTTTCTTTGATGGGTTAATACCATTTTTCCATCGAGCATTAGTCTCACAAAACTTCTCGTCATATGAAGTCATTCTCTCATGTGCTTTCAAGACCGAAAAGGAATTCTCTAAGTCTTATGACATCAAAGCAAAGAAAAAGAAGAATAGATCCGCTGATCAATCTGGGAATGGAAATAAGGGGATGAAGGGAAATGTTAAATATCCATCCTGTGGTGAATGTGGGAAGAAACACCCCGGTACATGCTTGAAGGGAACATGAGTCTATTACAAGTGTGGTGAAAAAGGCCACCAAGCTCGTGATTGCAAAGGGAAGAAGGAAGCTACCAATGTTCTGGGCTACAATTGCAGGGAGATGGGACATTATGAAAATGAATGTCCTAAGCGTTAGGAGAACATACCTCAGAAAAGTCCAAGGGATCATGGCCAAGCTTATTCTATCACTATTGCTGAGGTAGAAGCTCCGAAAGACGTGGTGGCAGGTAATTTAATGGTTTCCTCAAGTTTAGAAAATGCATTATTTGATTCTGGATCATCGCATTGTTTCATATCTTCCCAGTTTGCTAAGAAAATTAGATATATCCAATTTTATTTAACAAGGGAGTTGTCAGTTAAAACTCCTAAGGGATGTATCATTGCAACAATGTTTTGTGAATCAGTGCCCATTAGAGCACATAAATGTTCTTTATCTGCTGATCTCGTCATCATACCTATGATTGAGTTTGATATAATCCTCAGTATAGACTGGCTTTTGGACTATGATTTGAAGATTTATTTTAAGAAGAAAGAGGTTAATATTCTTGATGATGATGATAAAGAACACCTTATCTTTAGAGAAGAATCGTCACCTCCTAATTCTTATCTAGATCCACCTCCAGTAGCTCATCTAAATTCAATTATTGGGGAGGAAGAGAATGAAATGACTGTGGGTGAGGAAATGAATGTTCAAATAGAAGATGTACCTGTTGTGAAGGAATATGTAGATATATTTCCGGATGATTTACCTTGACATCCTCCAGAATGAGAAGTTGAGTTTTCCATTGATTTAATTCCTGAATCAAGGCCTATATCGAAGACCCCTTATAGAATTTCCACTGTATAATTAGTTGATCTAAAGAAACAACTAGAGGAATTGAGTAATAAGGAATTTATTCGCCCTAGTGTTTCTTCATGGGGAGCCCCTGTTCTTTTTGTCAAAAAGAAAGATGGATATATGAGGTTATGTATCGACTATAGGGAGATCAATGCTATAACAATAAAGAACAAGTATCCCCTACCTTGCATTGATGATTTATTTGACCAACTGCATGGAGCTCAATACTTTTCAAATATTGACCTCCGATCTGGATACCATCAGTTGAGTGTAAAGAAGGAAGACATTCCGAAGACAACATTTTGAAACAGGTATGGGCAATACGATTTTACAGTAATGCCTTTTGGATTGACTAATGCACCATCTGTATTCATGGATCTGATGAATAGAGTTTTGAAAGAATATCTCAATGAATTTGTGGTGGTATTTATTGATGATATCTTGGTATACTCTAAAAACTACGAAGATAATGAAAATCATTTGCGCATTATCCTAAAGACTCTAAGAAGACCTGAATTATATGGGAAGTTTAGCAAGTGTGAATTCTGGAATCAGGAGATTTCTTTTCATGGCCATATTGTCTCTAAAGATGGAATCTCTCTTGATCCTTCTATGACCAAGGCAATCCATGAATGGCCAGCACCGACGAGTATAACTGTGGTACGTAGTTTTATTGGTTTAGCAGGTTATTATCGACTTTTCGTACAGAATTTTTCCCGGTTGGATAACCCATTAACAAAGCTCACATGTAAAGGGGTTAAATTTTTTTGGACAAAAGAGTGTGAAGAATTTTTTGAAGAAATGAAGAGAAGATTAGTCAATTATCCTATATTGACTCTACTATCGGGGAATGATGGGTTCGTTATTTATAGTGATGCATCGAAGAAAGGACTTGGTTGTGTCCTTATGTAGAATTATAGGGTTATTGCCTATGCATCACAACAGTTGAAAATTAATTAGCAAAACTATCCTACTCATGATCTTGAGGTAGCAGCTGTGATCTTTTCTTTAAAGATATAGAGGCACTACCTCTTTAGTGAAAATGTGAGATTTATATGAAGTTGTGAGACTTCATGGAGTACCCCTATAGATTTTTTCGGATCGTGATCCCCATTTTACATGGAGATTCTGGAAAAGTCTTCAGAAATCCATGGATACTGAACTTCATTTGAGCACTGCCTACCACCCTCAGATAGACGGACAATCAGAATAGAATATTCAAACGTTAGAAGACATGTTGAGATCTTGCTCAATTGACTTTCAGGGTATGTGGGATCAATATTTACCTTTGGTATAATTTTCCTATAACAATAGCTTCCATTCGAGTATTCAGATGGCACCATATGAAGCATTATATGGAAAGAGATGTTGCACACCAACCTGTTGGGATGAAATTGGTGAAAGAAAACTTGTAGGTCCAGAACTGTTGGAGGAAACAGTGGAAAAGTTGAAGGTAATCCAAAATCACATCAAAGTAGCTCAAAGTAGGCAGAAGAGCTATGCCGATAATCAAAGGAAGGATTTGTAATTTCAAGTCGGTGATCATTTTTTCCTGAAGGTATCTCCATGGAAGGGAGTCATACGTTTTGGTATGAAAGGTAAATTGAGTTCCAGTTACATCGGACCTTTCGAAATTCTAGAACGAATTGGGGCTGTAGCTTACCGATTGGCAATGCCGCCAAGTCTCTCCAAAGTTCACGATGTGTTCCACGTATCTCTATTGAGGAAATACATGCCTGACCCAACACATTTACTCACCTATGAGGAATTAGAATTGGAACCCGATCTGTCTTATGGTGAAGATCATGTCAGAATTCTTGATACGAGAGAACAAGTGCTGAGAAACCGGACGACGCGTCTGGTAATAGTTTTGTGGAGAAACCATAAGATGGAAGAGGCAACGTGGGAACCTGAGGAACTTATGATGAAGAACCACCTGAGTCATTTCATGTCGTAGTATTCTAAAAATTTTGAGGATGAAATTATTTGAAGGTGGGGAGAATCGAACACCCAAAGCTTCTATGGTACGTTTCCCTTTGAATAATTTAATAGTGTGTGTTGTACACAACATCAAGTTCTAACACACACCCTAACCGATCAAACTAGCAGTTATGAATAGTAATACATAATTTTTGAAATTATATATATTTTATATTTAAAAATGGACCTCATTTTTGGATTCGGAGTATCGAATTTAGCCTAAGGTGAAATTTTGGTACATTTCGGATAACTTTAATATTTTGATGAATAGTAAAAATTACTAAATTTTAATTAAAAACAACTTTTTAAATCAAAATAATTAATAGTGATAAATTATGAATTTGAGTGGTTTTAAAGTATATTTAGAATATATTTTTACCATTTAATACAATGTTGGTCATTTGACATAATTTCACAATTAAACCGAACATAAACCAGTATCAATCTTTTGATAGTTATTATTTCTTAAAAACACGCTTTTTATTTTAACAGCGGGAATTAATTTTAAATTAATTTCTTCCACTTCGGTGTTTTGAATTTGGAAAAATGGATTCCATATTTGGAATCAGGATATTCATATTGTGTGAATAGGTAACATTTATTTTTAGACATTTTGAATAATTACTGCGGTAAGTATTTTATTTACCATGGCTAAGGGTAAATCCGGTAAATAAGGGTTAAAAAATAATATTATAATAATACTAAATTACCCTAAAACGTGTCCTAACCTTATTGGTGGACACATGTCCGACCATGAGCATCTTTGGGCCGATTTTGGGACCCCATGGATCCACTTGTAGGTGATAGGGACACATTATTTTAATTAAGTTAAAATAAGTACAAAAATGACATAAGCCTATATCCTTTTGGAAAACAATTTTTACATATTGATATAGAAGTTGGATGTTCGACTATAAATATTAATTACAAAGATAAACAGATTTTAAACATAATGATATTTTATTTATAATTTTTGGACATTAAATAATTTAATTTATTTATGACACAATGATGATGTAGTAATTACCAAATTAATGAAAAATTAGAATAATTGATTTTATAAATACCCAAATAAATATAATTTGAGACTTTTTATGAATTAAACTAAATTTATAGGTTAATATAACATGTTATGATTTCTTTAATTAACTTTTTCCAGAGTAATAATTCCGTTATTATTTTTACAAAAATCAAATATTGAATAGTGTCAAAATTTACATAAAAGAGTTTTTAAATAAATATTATATTATTAATTGATATTAAATTTCTAAAAATCTAATTTTCATCCAAAATACATATATCATGATAGTTTCATCATTAATGGACCACTTGGGGGTCTCTTTGATGTATATGGTATGTTTATTAACCATATAATATAAAAATACAAAGAGACATTGTAAAAGTGAAACTAATTAACTAAGAGTTAATACTTAAAGATAAGGTTAATATAATGACCCAAACCTGTCTAAATTATATTGGTTGAGTGTTTTTCGACCCATACTCACCATTACCTTTAAATAATAAACTTTTGAGCCATTAGAAACCGAATATAAATTTATTATAAATTAATATTTCTAGCTTTTCCAAAGGTGCCCCTCACCCCTCTTATAAAAGGGCACTCCCCCTTCTCATTACTTAACACCTTCAAAGCCTTTTTGTTCGGCCAACACCGGCCCAAATACACTCTCAATATCCCTCACTACAACCTAGAGGCCTTAGTTTGATCATAAAGCCAACCTAAAAAGCCCTTTTGATCAAATAAAAAGGAAGAACCCGAAGAAGAGGTAATGATTTCACCACCCATTTTCAAGTTCCTTTCTTCTTCCACTTATTCTTCCTTTCTTGTTACCATTATAAAATAATAACTCCAGTATCATATATATAATATGATGTTATTATAAATATGGTACAACAATATTCACTATTCTATCCATCCTTTTAATAACATGTCACCATACGTGAGTACGTATAGCTTACCGTCTCCACATCGTGGTGTAATTGTTATTCAATAAATTATTATTTGGATGGGTATAATAATGATGTGTAACTCATGTAAATAATAAATATAAAATGATAATAATTCTTTATATATGATATACCATCCAATTTTATATTATTTTAATATCAAAATAATGATATTGTCACTCGTGCGTACGTACAGACTGCCGTCTCCACGAACGCGATGAGATTCATTCTCCATCGTATCAATTAACGTATAATTCTCATTTAATGATTAATAATAGTTTCTAAGGACTTGATATCATTCTGGATATGATTAAGATACAACCTATCCATTACAAACATGTCAAACATAACATAACATATAAAAGAAAACGAGTAAGTTAACACCCGAAACGACGATAATTCTAAGATATTATTAACAAAGTAATTTTAAAAGATCATATATGATATCATATTAATGTATATGATTATTGAATATTTTAATAACAATTATTTTACCATTATACAGGAGGTTAACCTACCCCAACCATGTAAAAGTACAAGGTAAGGGTTTATTGTGAAATCTCTTCATTATCTGAGGTTGTTTATACGTAATAATCTACTTGGATTTATTTATCATCCACATCCATGTTTCTTAAAAATGTATTTAAAAACATTTTTACTATCTCCTATGATATGGGTTAAAGTCATTTATACCCATGGTTTACTTTTTATAAGTGTTTTATAAAAGAATCTTTCTATCTTTTTTTAAACAAGGTTCTTTTTATCGTTTTCAACAGAATTAAGGTAAAAATGTTTTTTAAAACTTATACGGTGGGTGCAGCTATTTTCCGCCGTTATAAAATCATTGAAGCTTCCCTTACAAGCTTATAAGTATATTTTCAAATAAAATGTTTTATTTTAAAAATATATGACTCTTAAATGATTTCAAAATAGAAAGAGATATTTCTCTAAAAAGAGTTTTGATTTCATCTATGTCAACATCCTTTGATGGATTTTACGCTTATTTGAAGTTGATTTATTATGATACAAAACGTCTATATTGTATTGAAGGTTTTGTGATATGTTTGACTGTGGATGTGTTATTTTTATACCATTCATAGTTTATGGATGAAGTATTTACATTTCGTATGCTAGTTTTAATACAAATTTTTATGTTATGTTTAAACCTTTTCATATGGGAATGCATTGGACTTAATATGTGATGGGTGGAGCCCGCTATAGCTCCTCAATGCATCAGTATGACTCATGAGACAAACTAGTGTCATGGCACAAGGCCTTGACAAAATATTATTTTTAGTCTTGGCATGAGGCCTTGGATGTGTGGTTATGATAGTCTGGCATTATGAATTCCATCATTATGAAAGTTGTTATTGATATTGCATGTGATTATTCGATTAGTAGAATATCCATGTGAATAAGTAAATGACATTATTTCATTTTACTTCTTCCATACTATGTTTAAGTTCATGTTTAAAAGGCTTTTGTTTTAGTTATACATTGCATTAAATATTTATTCTTATTTATGAAAGTTTCCGCTATATTGTTACCCTTACTGGGCATTTGAGCTCACCCCTTTTCTATGTTTTATTTTTCCCAGGATGTGAAGAAGTAAATTTTGAATGACCTGTAGTGATTTTATGAGGGGATAATAGTGTTGACTATGGATACATTATGTTATTGTAGTAGTTATTCACTTTATGATGTAATGTAAAACTTTATGAATATATCTAGTGTTTCCAAGGCTACTAAACCAATCGGTCTTTTAAGATTTGATATTTCTTGTGATCATTCCAATGTTATGTAATAATGCAACGACTCTGGGTAACTGGGGTCGGGGCGTTACATTTGTAAAGGACTTCGTCTCAATCTCGTTTCATTAAGGTATGTTTTTTTATACATGACTTTATTTTATATGGTATATAAACACCATAGAATTTTCATTTCATTTAAAGGGAATATTTTTCTACAAGGCATTTTAGTAAACGACAAAAAAATGTATCTTTTAACGTAATTGGTGAGAATGAAATTTTTTTACACTATGAGTATTATTTGATCATTGTCTTCTTTAACAAGCTATAATTTTTTTAAAGGGAAAATAAATATGATGTACTCTTTTATGTATTTTGTTATTGAAAATGGGTTTGTTAAAGGATTGATTAATTCAATATATTTAAATGATATATTGTTATTGCAATTTGTAAAATTTATATTTCTTTTATGTTTGTTTTATGTCTTAGGATTATGTTGTGTTTCTTGGGAATTGTTTATGCATACTGGCGGTTACGTGATAAACCTAGGGCAGGATACATGAGAGAGATCTCTAATGCATTGGGTAACATGAAGGAGTTAAATATTAATGTTTTTATAAAGAGATTTAAGGAAATATAATGTGATGTGTATTCCAAACGTAACCCCCTAAGTAGATGTTAATGCTACAATGTACGCATGTTTTGAATGCCACAAGTTACCTATATGGTTTATGATTTCACTATGTTATTCATAAATCTACTGATTTCACGAGGTATGTTATGATTAAAAATTATGGTTTCATTAATTTGTATTTATTGATGGGTTACAGTTTCCATTCATTTTTTATAACCCCTACTAAGCTTTTTATGCTAATCCCATGTTTTGAAATGTTTTTCATAGGACTTAAAGATGAATAGGGTCAAGGATGGGATCAAGGAAAAGTCATGCTATTTAAAACATAGAACTAGAAATGTTTTTTAAGACTTTTTATTTTATGAAAAAATTGGAAACTTGGTAGAAGTGTCTACTTTGTAATTTTTGATATGTAACATATTAGTTATGGACTAATTCTCTTTAACTATAAACCTAAAAAGATCCTCACTGTGAATTCTTGTCTTAACTCAAGATTAAGTAAATATTAAGAATATATCCTTACAATTAATATCATAATTACTTCATGAGTATCACATATATTAATTTTATTTTCCCTTATTAAATTCTATTTAACACGTTAGTGAAAAATGAATCACATCTATTAGTGTGGTGGTAGTCCCCTGTAAATACAAGAGACATTATAATATCCTGTAAAGAATAAAATTTAAAATGTTATATAAGATATAATGAACAAATTCTTATAATTATCTTATAAATATTATATTTATTCTTTATATCCATCATAATACCAGACAATGATAGTTTTTAATGAAAAAATGAATGAAATTGTTTTGCAAGGTAGTAGTCTTTCATGGACACAAATTATGATTTCATATACCATTTAATTGAATATGAGAATTATTTAGGGTATTATATTAATTTTGATAACATATCAGAATATGTTATAAAATGATTATATTCCGTTATAATGGTTTAAAAATAATTTTCACGGTTGGTGTAAGAAATAAACTAAAAAAGATCATTGAAGATCATTACCCCTTTATTGGGTAACTTCTTTTATTTTACAACAGAACGATTTATAGGATGATTTTATTACCAAAATAAGTTATTCTGGATGATATTATAGTTGTTGAGAGGTGATTTGGGTAGGTCTTGGTTGATCCAAATTTCTATAGATTTTTCAAGAAGTGGGGGGAGTGAGTGCCTTTTTATATTGGAGGAGGAGTGTCATTTTTGTAAATACACAACCACATTCAATAAAGAGAGGTCACTATCAACTCATATGGATATAAAATTGATAAATAATGGATTTTAATGAGATCTGGTCTAGAAAACCACCACTATTATTTTTTAAAACATTTCATTCCTTATCCTTTATGATTACTTCCTTTTTATGACTTTAGTTTCCATCTTGAAAATTCGTTTGTCTAACCTAGGTAATTAGATATTTAAGAATAACATAGAATAATTATTGTTAGATAATTTTGAACTAATTATTTTATTTAGAAAAAAAATTATACAATAAATATTCTTGGTATGTTGAGAAAATATTTTATCAGAAGTGCATGTAATGTGAAAACATACCGCTTTTAACCTTATCCAGAGTAATTAATTAATATTTTATTTAAAAGTTATTATCAAAAAAATTATTTTAACTTATTTTAAAATTTTAATTATTATGATTCCCTATATATAATCCATTTTATAAAATTAAATTTCTAGATGTTGAAAATTCTAATTAAAATGTAGTCGCCTAGATATGAAGGGAAGGTATCTTATCAAAAAAGAAAACATTCAAAAGATTATAATGTTTTTCTCTCAAAAATCAATATGAAATTAGTATACTAAAAAGAATTAGATTATTTTATATATTATTGAATTATTATTACTTCAAAACCAATTTAATGTAAAATTGATCATTATAAATAATTTATAAAAAAAGTTGTTTTCAGTTAAAATTCAATATTTTTATAATTCATCAAAAAAGACACTTTTTAGAAAATGACCCAAAAAATACTAAAATATAATTTTTATACTATAATTGAAAATATTTAGTTATTTTTATAAAATCATTTTTTGAAAATTTTTATAAATTACTTTTCACTTATGTAAAAAAAAGTGGCAAGAGCTTCTTATAAATAAATTTTTTTTCATAAAACATTTTTTCATGTTAAATGATTCTAATTTTTTCTAGTTAATATATAACTGTATTTTTTAAAAATTAGTTATTAATATTATTAACAGACAATATAATTCCTAGAAGATAATTATCATATAATATAAATATTTTTTTTCATGGTTCGTTAAAGCTCGATGTTTCATGTCTTGTACATTTTCGAACATAAAAATATTAGTGTTTTAGGCATCATTACATAATGAATAGATTTTATTTATTAAAAAAATACATATTAATGTCTTTCTATGTTACATATTCATCTAATACTGATGTTTCATGTCAGTTACCTTATCAATCACTATTTTCTTCTTTTAAAATATCAGGTTGTTTCTTGTATATATTAATATAAATATGTAAATGATGAATTATTATGATATTTATATCATGATTAAAATCTTGGATACTACTGAAACATACTCAATTAAAAATGATAAAAACAACAGAACAAAAACATCACTAGAAATGCAGAATTTATCATCTAAATAATGATTATAATATGTAATTATTAATAAATATATTTTTAAAGGCAAAACCTAAATAATTAATAGTATCATTTAAATGAGTATGATTATATAATATATTTTTAATAAGTATATATTTATTATATAGGATTCTTAAAAATGTATGATGGATTTAAGACCTATGGTAAGGGATTTTCATCTCAAATTATATTATTTAAGACACATGTTATGTTAAGCACATATTTTTTTATGAGGTGTATGTAATAATACATTAACATTTTATATAATTAATTTATTGACTTTAATGATATTTATTTTTTAATATATTTTTAATCATTCATGGGGCCTACAATTCTAAATATACAAAATACGTAAGGGTTTTACGTCCTCATATCATTATTTATCCGAATTTTTATCCTTATATTTATAATGATGAAATATTGTTATGTATATATCAATAAAATACGGAATTTTCTTATCATGTGGTTAGTTTTTTATAATAAAACATTCCATTTATTTTACTCTTTTTAATAACAAAAGAGAGAGAAAGAATGTTTTTAAGGAAATCTTACATTATTTATCCCTTTGGTCGAAAGATCATTTATTCTATATCTATGTATTATAGAAACATTTTCAAGGATATTTTTAATATATCTCTATGATTTATTAAATTCATTTTCACCAATGTTTTATTTTTAATATTTTTTTAATAGTAATCATATTTGTCATCTTTTGAATGAGGTTCTTTTCAATTTTAACTAAAATTTCAAAAAGAATTATTTTTTAATTGTAAATTAAATGAATATAATTTCATTCCATCATGGATATCCAATTATTTTATTAATTCTATAATATTGTTCAATGTTCTTATGATAGAATATTTTTTCATTAACATTTTTTTTTCAAATTTTTTCATTTAAAATAAGTTATTTCAATGAGAAAATGGTATTTTAATTATTAAATTTTCCATCCAATATATTAAAGGATTTTTTATCTAATATTAAATCATTTGATATTATATAAGTCTTACAATGTATGTTTTCCTTGATATTAAACTTATTAATTTTATATGGTTTATGATTATGAGGACAATACGATTATGGAACCCATTTTTTCATGGGTTATTTTAGGATCGATTGACGACATGATTTTGATAGTCTTTTATTTTGCATTCGTTGTGTCATGAAAAAATGTTTATGATTCCCATTTTATTTTCATGGGTTATGATATGATAAATGATTTATGAACTTGTGGAACATATCTGTATGATTTTCATTATGTGTTTGGTGGGCCCATAATTATATATACATCCAATTCATTGGGTAAATATGGATATATGATGAGATAAAAATGACATGAATCAAGACTGAAACCAATCCATTATTGTACTATGACCACTATGATAGTAAAGTTAGAGACTCATTATTACTATGATAGTTTGGGGAGTGAACTCATTCCACTATGATAGTTTTGGAAATGATCATTAACTTAAAATTAAAATATTTTCCGGGATTATTTAAATTCTACAAATATATGTCTTATGCTAATGTTATATTGTCAGGGATTATGTTATACAATTCATTAATGATTCATGTCTTATGAACATCCATGCTTTATTCCATGAATATAGATTATGATATATTATATGTAGTTCATTTTTTATAAATGTGATGTTCATGTTATCATACCATTATGCACTTGATATATTTATATATAACATTTATTCCCATAAAATGCCTCAGACCTTTACATTCCTTAAGATTTCATTCTACCCATGTTATGAAAAATGGTATTATGTATTATATGTCAAATTAGTGTTCTATTTATGAAGAACAAATTGTTTTTGTTTCCATGTTTCTAATGATACTACACCTATATAATTATTTTGTGGGACCTAACATCATTTATTAAATATTCATCTAACATGATTTAATGTTTATGGTTGAAATATATGGGTTTCAAAAGTTTTAATTAGAACTAGGTTTACTCACCTTTGAAAATTATGAGGAGAAAATTTTATTAAGAACCTTGTGTGTAGAAGTCTATGTATGAGATTATGTCGTAAAATTTGTTTTTAATGATCATGGATGACCTATTTTAAATCTACGTTAGTGTAGATGTAAAATTATTTTTCTTAATTTAGACATATTATAATTATTTTCCAAGAATATTTGTTTTTTAATTATTAATATTAGTTATCATACTATTATATTTTGTTTCTCTTTATGGTTAAAACCTGAACGATTTATGCTAATGCCAAATATTAGGGACACATAAATGATTTTACCACTGAGAAACCAAATTTTATGAGAGATGTAATTAAAAATGTTTTTTCTAGGATGAAAGAATTTAGTCATTTTATTAATAATTATAAACATGAAAACATAAATGAAATAATATTATTTTATTCATTCCTTCAAGAGGAATCTTCTGAATACCTTTATTGGGACCTTTAATCCACTACCCTCTATGAATTTCATCTTCACCATTAAAAATATATTTTCCATTCTTCATTGTTTAGTCCCAAAAAAAGTCATTTTTTCTGTGTATCATTTGGAAGCTGAAGAAAATAAATAATTCAATATTATAAATAATACAATGAAATTGTATGAAATTGAATCAATTTATTTGGAAGAGATAAAGAAATTATATTCTAATAATAAAATTAATTATATTTATTAATTGAAAATAAGGAAGAAATTCATTGTGATATAGAAGAATGATGATGAATCCTTTGGTAAATTTGTGGCATATTTTATAAGGCTTTTTAAGTACACTTAGAGTATTATCATCCAACATAAATGTCTGGTTTATTTATTTTTTTCATCTCAAAACAATGCTTCTAATAGGTTTCATCCAAAAGAGAAATTTATTATATATTAATAAATTTTTTGAAATTATATCATTGTCAAAATATGGATTGGATTTACCCATCAATATCATGGTTTCGATAAGATAAAAATATGAAATTAAAATGAAAATAAATAACAATGGAGAGATATAAATAATCTATCATGTATCCTTGATGTGTGAAAGGAAAATGAGGAAAAATGTCTTAAAGGTTCTGATAAATATTTTAATTGTGTAATATAAGGTCTTCAAGGAAATGAAATTTCCCAGTAATGACAAAAAATTCACTATTGATGAGAATAGAGAGAAATATCCACAAAATTAACTTCCCAAGCTCTAGTGTTTCATGTTCATGGAGTATTGGTATTATACTATCTAAATCTCAAATACAAAGTTTAACTATTATAATTTATGTCTAAATCCTATAATTATAGAGATAGATGGAATATATTATACAATTAATATTAATAAAAAGGGGTATGAGAATGATGTGGTAAAATGAACATTGATGATCCACACAAGAACTATAAATTTCATATTTTACATTGATTTCAACCATTATTTGTATCAAATTATTTTTCTATGTGTATAATAATTCCAACCCAACTAATAGATAATTAATAAGAAGTAAAAAATACTAATTCTTTAATGATCACATCTCATGCCTATGATTTTTTTATTAATGTTTTTTGGGAATATGATATCTATAAATCTTATTATTCTCAATCTAACTGAATATGATTTTATATTTGGAATGGATTGAATATATCTGTGTAAACTCCAAATCAAATGTCATTGCATGGGAGTCACATTGGATAATTTGAAAAAACTTATGATCATCTATAAATGGGACCATAAATATAATATTTTTATGTAAATCACATCCATTATATGGGTCTTGATTTTTATTGAAAATGGATAGTTTTTTATATGGTTGGGGTGAAACAGAAATAGATAATGTGATAATTATGTGAATTTTTGTTGATGTATTTTTATATGGTTTCTTAGAATTTCAATGAATCATGATGTTGGGTTCTCAATATAATTAAAATTTGTGGTCAAAACTATATCAAATACTCTATATAGAATAGACCAATTAATGTTATAAGAATTTAAGAAGAAATCTGGGAGAATATTGACAAGGTATTTATTCTATAATGAGTGTCAACATAGGGTGAACATATTACTTTTATTATGAAGAATGATGGATCAATGCGACTCAACATTGATTATTAGAAACTGAACATGATCTAAAACAAATCATCCTCTACCCAATATTTTTGACTTGTATGATTAAATCCATGTAGAACAATAATTCTCAAAGTATTAAACACATTCTGTATATCAAAAATTTAGGGTCAATATGGAAGATATACTAAAGATAATATTCCCTACAACGTGTATACAATTAAAATATATTGTGATGTAATTTGGTCTTTTCAATTTCCCCACTATTTTTATTTATTTAATGAATATATTCCATAGATATTAAATTGATCATTTTGTGGTAGTTTATATAGATTATATTTTTATATTTTGAAATAGAATGTAAGGTCACAAAGAAAACTTGATAATTGTGTTGATGACCCTGTTAAGGAAATTTTTTAGAAACAATTTACAATGTTTTCATATTGGATAAAAAATGTTTCTTTTTTGGGTTATTTAATATAAAGAGAGGGTATATCCATGGATCTATTAAAGACAAATTTTGTTGAATTTTTTCCCAGACCAACCATTGTGACTGAGATTTATTAGTTTCTGGGTTTGGATGGTTATTTTCAATGATTTGTTTATAATTTACTCATAGTTTCTAATATACTCTACAAGTTAAATCATAAGGGCTAAAATTTATATTATAAAAAATTATTCATATTATTTCAATGAAGTTAATAGACTGTTAGTTAATGAAACTATAAATAAATCATTCTATAGTAAATAATGATCTATAATCTATAGTGATTCATAGATGGAGGGATATGAATTATGTATCATGTAGAAAGATAAAGTTATATATTATTCCCCAAAAAATAAATTGAACTTGAGAAAAATTACACAACTCATGATATTGTGTAAGATACAATAATTTTATCCTTAATTAGAAAGATGAATTATCTTTATAAAGAAATATTTTATATATAAACATGTTATAAAATATTTAAGTATAAATTCACTCAAAAAAGATAAATATGCACCAAATATTATGGTTGAATGTGATTTATGATCACGTATTTTCAATACATTACCACCATGGGAAATAAAATAAGGATGATTATGGTTTGATATGAAATTATCATGATAAATTATCCTTGATAAGGATAAAAATGATCCAATATTTATATAATTACAAAGTAAGGATATTGATATATTTATGTATGGGGTGAAATAATATGTTTCTCATATGAGTGTTTAACCATATATCTTTGTGGGCATAAAGATGCACTTAAATAATAAGTGGAACAATAGATGAATGTGAGAAATGTTCATGAGTTCACTCTTAATTGTGAGGGAATAATATGGTTTATGAACTGTGTTTGTGTTTCTACACTAAAAAAATTGAAGACTTTTTTTATGTGTTCATAGTTTATAATTCCGTATTTATACTAGAATTATGAAGAAGTATTGTGACATGAAATCTTATTTTTCATGAGAAGAAATTAATAGAGTTATTGAAGAGTTTGTATATCAGTGCATGGTATGTTTCCATGTTAAAGAAATATATAGAATTATATAGGGATATTACAACCATTTCCAATACTATAATGGAAATGTGAGATCATCACTATGGATTTTATCATTAGACTCCCCAAAACATCAAAGGGATTTAATGTTATCTGGGTTCTAACCAATCCCTAGATTATTTTAGCAAACATTTTTCTCTCATAGAATCCTTAAGACATGATTATATTCTAAAAATATACTTTAATAATGTTTTATAGATATAAGGAGTACCAAATTATATAATATCAGATTGTGATCAATGTTTAACTCATTTTATGAGGAATTATGATTCAATTTACTAATATAAAGTAGAGTTTCAACACAACCTTTCATCATATGATAGATGTTCAATCCAATTGAATAATTCAAACAATAAAGGATATGTTGAGATATTTTTTTATTTTATAGAAATGTGGATTTTGGGTCTTAATCTAGTGGTTAAAACACCCTATAATCCTACATAAATTATATGATCAAATCATATTAGAGGATAATTTTCAGGTTATGTTAATATTACTATAAAAAACACATTAATATAACATTATAAGTATAAGTATCCATTGGATTTGGTCCTCAATGAAACAATTTTGGGGATTTATACCACCATAGAACATCATGATATAGGGCCTTCAGGCCACATAATGGCTTTAAGCACTATGATTTCAATACACATGATATTTGGTCCATGAAGTAGTAGGGTCATACATAACAATAATAATCCCCATGAGTGGAATCATATTAGGTAGAAATAACCATTTTATATCTTACCATATTAGTAATGAAGAGTGTGAATGAGAATTTGAATAGATACCAAGAAATATGAAGCTATTCCTAGGGAAATGATATTCAATCATATATTTGATGTGGGGAGCTAGGTTCATCAATGTAGCAGATGCTGGAGCGGAGTAATTCCAATGTAGATTTGTCTTTTTTTAACTTTTGTTAATGAACATGGCATTCTACCTATTTTAATATAGTTCTTTTAAGAGTTCTATATCAACCTAGTTAATAAGGTAACTACCTAGAAATAAATAAATATATAAAGCCTTCAGGACATTCAAATATATGGTGGTGGGAATTAGCACATTCCATTAGTCAAGTATTCATACAACAATAGTTTTTACATGAGAATTATGGTGGATCCTTATGAATCTATATATGAAAAAGAGTATAAATCCATCATTCTAAGATGAAAGTAAATAAATAAAGCTATTAAAAACAAATATAACTGGGGAAATGGTAGATAAAATTTTATCTATTTAATATCATATCAAGGCATCTCATTGTCAATAAAAACATTATGCTATCACTTATTGGTGTAATATATAATTAAAATTTGGGAGGAAGATTTTTCAATGAATTCTCATAATAATAATGTTATGATAATCATAAATAATGTAATACTGATTCCTAGATATGTTTTCCCTTTTGAGATTCTTGATCGAGTATGGATGGTATCTAATCTCGGGTCACTCCCACCGAACATATATCAATCCCACAATGTGTTCCACATTTCTTTCATAATAAATTATGTTCTTAAAAATTCACATATACCACGGTTTGAGGTTATACCACAAGAGAATGATATTTTTTATGAAGAATAACTGACCTATAATATAGATAATAGAGTTAAATATATTCAAAATAAGACAACTCACCTAATAATGTTTTGTGGTGGAATAACCAATTTTTGGGGAAGCTACATAGGAAATTGTGGATATGATGAGTTATAAGTACCCTCATTTTTTATATCAGAGTTAAAAAACATTAATTTTATTCTTTTGTGGTTGTAGAATATAACACCATAAATTTGGATGAAATAAATATTTTTCTGAAATAATTATTTTTTCATAAAACATGTGTTGGATGAACCATTAAGTTTTAATGAACAATAATATAGTATATTGTTATGAAATATACCTTCAATTCAAAGGTATATAAAATATTGACTAAATTATGGATAAAAAATGGTTTTAAAATGTATAAAATAAATTTATTTATTATTAATTTATTTCAAATTGATAATAAAAATAATTTGAGATTAAATGGAATATTTTTTGGAACTCTATTTTTATGCGTCTACTATGTCTTTATCAAAATAGGTTATATTAGTTAACATTAGTGAATTATTTTAATGATATTTATATATTATTAACTCAATAATGTTTTTTATCATTCATATAAAACTTTTTTTCGTGGGATAAGAATAAATCAATTTATATGATTAAGCACTCTGTTTTTATATAAAGTTGTTTCATTTCATTTTGCATAAATATTATCAATTTATTCTATAATTAGAAAATTTATTTCAGACAATTAACAATATTTTTTATCTCAATATTAAGAAAAATTGAAGTTAAAATTTTCTATTTTTTTGGATAGATTAATTTTTTTAATGAATAGTTAATGTACCGATTTATAATAAAATTTATCTTTTCACATAAAAAAATTACAGAGATATATTGTCATTTAATTATTTTATAAAAGTATACATAGTGAAATTATATTATTATTAAGATTATTTAGTTATTTGGAATCAAATTTCTGTGGAATGTTTATATAAGAACATTTTATACTAATGAAAATAATTTATTTGGAAAACCACTTATTTATCACACTTCTGAGATTAATTATAAATTAAAATCCTTGAATAATGAATTTAATATTATAAAATGTATTCCATAAATAGTATGAGAACATTTAATATTAGTTAATAGGTCAACATTCTTTTTTTTGGTAGTAATGAATATTAAAAAAGATAAAAATAATTGATGCAGTTATGGTTAAAACTGGTTTGGCAAGGGGATAAACCAACATATAATAGTATTATTAGTAATAAATCTTGTGTAAATCTATTTTATGTTCACATTTAAAATTTATCTGGTCACAAATTATAATTTATGATTATTTGAAACAATTTTTAGGATAAATACATTATCAATCAATATTATTTTAGCTAATTTCCCCATGGGACCCCTCCACCACATATAATTGGACACCTAATATATAATCATCTCTAAAATTATAGATCTTTTTTTCAACCAAGATCATCTCAAATTTATTTTTTAATTACATCCTTATATCTTAGATGCCTTTTTATTAAAAAAATCACAAGAAAGTTTTTTGTGCTAACATAATCATGTTGTCTGAAGAAGAGATATTGTTTATACACGATTGTGTTTATTTTATTTCTTCATCCACATCATTAATATATTATAAAATAATTATGAAAAAATAAAAATTTTATCTACCAAATACTTATATGTTATTATGTTAGTGATATAACCTATATCCATATTATATTATATCAAATAGGAATCTAAACCAATGATCATGTGCATGGAAAACTATGACCTCATGTACTGATGTAATTCATTTTCATTGATCACATATCAAAACATTATATAATGATGCAATTAATTAATATGTATTTTTGATGACCTAATTATACTTCTCAATTTATACTATCACATCTACCTTTTTACCCTTTAATAATTTTAAAAACGATTATTTCACTTTGGTGTACATGTGGACTATCAACTCCATAAAGTCATGTGATCATTTTTAATTTTGGTCTTAAATGGATCATAATAAAGATATATTTAATATATATATATATAATAAATAGACATATAATATAAAAATAAATATCTAAGGATAAATTTTTATATTCTCTTATTTTCTTCGATCCATCAAAAAATGGAAACAACCTTCATTCGTATGTTGGTCCTTGTATCTCCCTAAATAGGGTAATTAAATTTTTTAATATATAAATTTTATTGATGGGTATAATTATTTATATCATGATTAATAGTTTAAATATGATTCAATGAGAATATTTTTAAGATAAAAAAAACTACCTAACAAAATCACATATGAATAACAAAGTAGTGATCGCCCGGAACAATAATTTTAATTTAGAATTGTTTATAAATGGGTTATAAAATGTCATATGTGTTGAGTAAAAAGTCTATATTAATACATTTTCCATTTCTTTTTATTTTTAAATCACAATATTTATAATTTTTTATTATCTTAATCATTAAAAAATTATGTTTTTATAAGAAAACATGACACTTTAATACTAATTATAATAATATTTAAAGACATAAGAAAATATTTTATTGATTATCGTAATGAGACTGTATAATATATGTTAATAATAATGATACATGATATGATAATAATAATATTAATATTTAAAAAACTGATAATTATTAAATTGAATATAATATCTCGTATGGAAAAAATCTTATTATTCCAATTGATAATGGTTTCGAATTAAATCGAACACAGAATCAATGAATTTATTATAATTTTTTTTTCATATCAATAAAATATTATCTTCAAATATTTTCTACACTACAAATGATTAATATCAAAACAAAGTAGTACATTCTATTATAAAACAATAGATTAAGTACCAAGTGTACAATTCATTGTGAAAAACTATTAAAATTTGAATGTTGGAGGATCAATAAGACCAATGGGGAGTTTCCTACAAAAACATGACCATTAAATGAGTTTGGAGTGAAGTTTTGATCATTTTCATTTCTAAAAATCTATGTGTGTGAATGCTAGGAAACATAAAAGATTGAAATACTTTTTCCTTTTAAATGTAATAAATTTTAATATGTATTTTTTTTATATCAATTTTGAATACGATTGAGGGATCACAAGAATAGAGAGGTAGACATACTGATCATCGTATCTAGGGCTGACTGAGATAACAAGACCGTGAAGCTGATCATCATATTGATAGATCCTGGGGATAAATAAAATAAAGAATTTGATCACCATATTGAGGGATCATGGGGATAATGAGTTAGACCAGTCCTCATATCGAGGACTTCCATAGTAAGGGAAAGACAAACTTTTTTTATGTATAAAGAAAGGGACCACTATCCTAGTTGTTTGGATATCCAAATATTTGGGTTAAAATATTTATATTCATTTTTTAACTTGTATTTTTACAAGTCTTTAATTTACTCTACAATTGAAATAGAACGTGAATTATTTTACATTCATATTTATATTTTTATCTTTCTTACCATAATAACATTAATTATGATAAAATCGTTATACATTGTATTGCTTTGTGACTAAGATATTATGTTGATTATGATTATATATTATTTATGATTGAATCACTAATTTCATAATAATATGATTTATCATTACCACTATGATTAATATTTCTTTTGTTCTTACTCTCATTAAATCATTTCTACTATGAATATGATTAAACTTGGAATTCGTTATCACAAAATGATTCTATTCATAGATGAAATAGAATCTCATTTTGAACAACAGAATACATATCAAAATCAAATTGATTATGATACATTGTTCCTTATACCTGAGTTCCAAGTCAAATTACAATTTAAATAGCTATGATTTTTTTTGAATATGATTAGTTTAACCTTGCAAAACTATGTCTTATTTAATATTAAAAATGAATCTTTTTAAACATAAATTTGACCCCTATAATATTTACCCCATTCATATACATTTTGATCAAAAAATTAGTATTAGATATAAGGATATGTTATACTAATACTATCATTTGGTATTATAGGAAGTCTCCACTAATAATACTTTCGACCCTTATATTGTTGAAATTTGCATGTTTTTTTTGTTTTTTTATAAACATTTGGTTTATAAATATTTCTCACAATAACATATATTGTGGAATATAATTTTTTATTTATTTTTAATATAGAATGAATCAACATTAGTTCAATAGATAACCACAATCCTAATAGTCCTCTTAATTTTGATAGATCTGATTGTGAGTACTGAAGAGATAGAGTGCAGACAGTTTTTATAAATACTAGAGTTGAAAACATTTTTAAGCTAACTACAAATTAGAAGATTCTTGACAAAAAAGTGACTAAATTTTATAATCCAGAAAATAAATAGTACTAATTAACTAAATATTAAGGAACTATATATTAAGATCTATGTCCTAGAGAATTTATAGTAATATTTATTCTTGGGATGCTGCTAATAGTATTTATAATAAGTCAGTGAATACACATTTTGGATCTTGAAATGTTTTTCAAACAAGAAAGGTGAATTCTTATAACTGACAGTTAATAATTTGAATTTCCTTTTAGTGAACCAGTTGAAAAGGTAAAACAATAGTTTTTGAAAAAACTGTGTAGTCTCAAATATATTTGAGTGAAATGATTATAAGATAATTTTTTTGTTGAAACGATAATATATTTTATTCCAAATGAATGAGAATCTATAAGAATATCCATATTTAAATCATTAAATATAACAAATATTACTATTGATGATTTATATTAAACCATTCTATAGTATGAGGGTATGTTGAAAATAGATGCAGATAAAGTGAAGAAAAATAATGGTGGAGTTTCTTTAATAACATAATGAAATCTAAAAAAATATCAAACTCATGATAAAGGTTTTATGTGGAGAAAGATAATTTTTGTTCAATCTAACTCAAATTATTTTGATCATTAAATGAATCAATAATCTAATATTTATAGAAGAATTAATAATATTGTTAGAAAAAGGATTACATGTATCATTATCAGAATGCAAACAAGGACAAAAAATGGAATGAATGATTCTAAAGTTACTTGTTATAAATGAAATAGTGATGGACATAATCAACCAAACTATTTTTTAGTAAAAAAGAATATACATAATGGATATAAATTATGATATGAATTATAGAAATCATTATAAGTAGAAAATTAATAATTTTCATAAAGTTACTATCACTTGGGGTTCCATTAGAGGCTATTCGTCAAAAAATTTCCGTACAGATTGGAAGAATATTTGTAAACATACTAAAAGACCTATTGTAAATCAATGTTTTATGGACAAGATACACACTACCTATTTCATAAGAAATATTTCATTTAATTATAATTATCTAGATGAGAATAATTCTATACATTTAGATAATGAATATTTATAGATTTTTATGATAATAAAGATCCTTTTTTTAATATGTTTCTCTCTTTGAAAAACTTTTAGAAAAAAATCATAGAAAATATGTAAAAACCTATATAAAGCTAATAAAAAATATGAAAAAGTTCATATAATAATTTATATATTAACAAATAAATATTAGATCTATTAAAAAATAATGATTAACCAAATATTGAAAAAGAAACAATTGATAATTATTTAGAATAAGTAATTTCTTAAAAGGATGGTTTGAAAAATAATTTTTTGAAATTCAATTCTAAACCTAATAATGATGTGAATAATAATTTAGTTTTAAAACTAAAATATATAATTTCATCACTTAATAAAATCTTATATACATTTACTTCTTGTATAGAAGGTTTTGATATATAGTATAAAAAATTCATTCTACATGGTAAGAGTTCCGGAATAGGATACACTTATAAGAAAACATTTTCAAACAAAAAATTCTATGTTTCAAAGAATGTATCTTTTGTACTAAATTTAAAATAGTATATCACCTGTAAAAGAAAATTTCTTTATATAAAATTAAATCTATAGTGTTCAAAAATCATATTTTTTTAAAAATTATATATTACAAAAAAATTTAACATATACATTCCTAAGATGGAGTGGGTTCCAAATGTCAAAATACAAATTCATGATAAAATGGTAATACCAAAAAAATTACATAGTGAACTAATAATGGGTGTTCAAAACATGTGAGTGAATGTAATGATTTATTTTAAATTATTTTCAAGATGGATGGTAGGGATATTACATTTGGAGATAATTCTCAGAGATATATTTTTTGTAAAATTTAATTTGTTTCTTCTTGTAGAAGCATTTATTTCAATTTTTTTCTAGAGACCCCATGTACAAACTTATAATCATATGTAAATTATGTAATAAAGGTGTACCATTTAAATTTTAGTAATGATAAATTTCTAGTACACATTTCTAATTATGAATTAATTCTTTCTTCCCATAAGCATGATAATTTATATATACTAAACAGAGAAGAACATAATAACCAAGACCTACCATGCCTTTGTGAAATGAAAAATCAATCATTTTTATGGAATAAAAGGTTAGAAAACATTTAACATAGAGTATTATAGAAATAGAATATAAAAATACATGTTAAGGACTTACTGAAAAATAGATTTTATTCTTCAATATATTGTGACACTTTTCAATATGATATGAAACATATGTCTAGTTATAAATTTATTAGTGAAGTCTCAACTTTTGATGAATTATTGTTAGTGCACATTTATTATTTCATTCATACATAAACACGATGTATTAGAGGGATATGATATGAATTTTTTTTTGTTTGTGATTACAATATATATACATGAAATTATTTTCTAGCAAAGAAATATAACGACTATTGTTATTTTTTATCTTTTTTACCCCAACATAAAAATAATAAAAACATTCTGATAATAACTATTAGTAATGATCATTTTGGAGAATTTTTAAATTCAGATTTCGAATTGTTTGCTTGTAAGAAAGGAAGTACACATAAATTTTCAGATCCTAAATATCTTCAAGAAAAATGTTTTTGTTGAAAGAAGGAATTGTATTCTTTATGAAATAACTAGAAACATGTAGAGTGATCACTCAATAGATAAATTTATTATGATGAAGATATTATTAATGATTTTTATACTATAAATTGATTTTTAATATGAAATTATCTTCATAAAAGTTGTTATGAGTTATTCATTAACATAATGAAATTTTTTTATACTTCAGAGTATTTGGTTGTTATGTACTCATCTTGAATATGAAAGATAATTTACACAAATTCTCACCCAAAATTGATGAAGGTATATTATAAGTCTATTCCAATACATCTAAGTCATATAGTATTTTTAAAAAAAAGTTGGGAACTATTGACCAAAAAAACATGTTACATTAGATTAAACTGAACCTTAGGATTTTAAGTAAAGTCAACCAATATATTAATATGTATTTTCTAAATATGATTTTACACTTTTTTGTAGAATATTTTAATATGTATAATATTCAAAAAATTATTTATGTTGTATTTAATCAAGAATATTTTATACATTTATTTGATTAACTGGTTCAACAAAACTGAAGTCAGTTGTTTCTTATGAAACATCTAAGGGATAATATATTTGGTGATGTGAATCAACTAGTAAAGAATAGATAAACCTTATGAAATTAAGTATAAAATATTTCTTTTATTCCCAATTATGAACATAAAAATCATGATGTGAGTTTAGATGATGAGGTCTGAATAAAAACGTGAAAGATGAGATAATTGAATTCAAACGGAACAATGTTTGTACCTTGGTAGAAAGAACTAAATAATTATCAGTAATTGGAGTAAAGTGGTTTTACCGAAACAAGTGTGATTAAAATAGAATAATAACAATAAATGAATATACTCTTGCTGTAAAATATTATAATCAATAATAGGGAATACATTACGAAGAAACCTATGATCCAGTAACAAGACATGAATCTATTCATATTCTATTAGCCTTTTCAAAATTATATAATTTAAAATATTTTCAAATTGATGTAAAATGTTATTTCCCTAATGAATATGTAAATGATGAATTTTATGCTGAACATTCCCTTTTTATGAAGATAAAATATATAGAATACGTTTTTAACCATACTAAATCATTATTTGGAATTGAACAAGCCCATAGAGCATGATATTATACATTGACATGATTTTTCTTAAAATAGAATCATGTTAAGGGAAAAGCTGATAATAGTCTATTTATAATGAATGAAAAAAACATTATAATTATTTAAATTTATTTCAATAACATAATATTCAGATCATCTCAAGAATATTTAATTTATTCCACTATAGATATTATTAAATAATAGACTGAAATGAGTATGATGGGAGAGTTAACATTTTCCATTGGTATTTGAAATTTCTCCAAAAACCAAATGGTACATATATATATCTTAACATGAGTATATTAATGATCTTAATAAAAATTATGGATTAAACAACAAAAAATTATTAACACTCTAACCGGTAACTCAAATACATTGTATATTGATGAAGGTAGGAACCAATTAACCAAATAATTTTTTGAGGTATGATTGAAAGCCTATAATACTTAATCGATTGTCAAACAAAGTTAATTTTTTATGATTATGTTCAAGGTATCAATCTCTTCCAAAAGAAACCACATTTAAAATCTATAAAATTTAATTTTTCATTAACTAAAGAGAACAATGGATCTTTGACATTTCTATTCTTCTGGAAATGATTTTCAATTAAAATATTTTTCAGATGCTGACTTTGGTCATTGTAGAATGGGTAAGGAAAGTATTTTATGATCTTTTAATTTCATTGCAGATTTATTAGATTCTTGTTATTATATGAAATGAAAATCTGTTAAAATTTATTATACTATATATAAATATGTGGTAGCTAGAAGTTATTGATCTCATGTCTGGTGGATGAAACACACACTCAATAATTTTGTCATTAGTTTTAATAAAAATCAAATAAAGGTGATAAAACTAGTATCATTAATTTAAATAAAAATCTTACACAATAATCAAATTAAGATAACATAAATATTCTACGTCACCTTCTTAGGCATCGTACACTTAATGGACATATCATTCTATAATTCATCAGAAAGTATGAACAACTTGCTAATATTTCAAAAAAAATCATTAATTTTTGATAAATTTTAAAATATTAACCAAAATTTAGAATTAATCAATGTAAAGTAATTATTCATATCAATGTCTTCTTAAAAATATCTCTTTACATTATGTTACTCCTTTACATTGGGAGAGTACATATGATTGATGTTTTAAAAAAATTTAGGTTTTTCAAACATTTTAGTTTTTTATCATTTCCCCGTAAATGTTTATGTTTTCTAATATATACTAAAAAAAGTTTTGGACTATAGAATTAAATTATCAAGAATCATGTTTAATTCAAATTATTTTTGAAAATTTATCATAATCAGATTTTCTTGCAATCAGAATTTATTTTTATAATCATATTTTTCATATTAAGGTTTCTCTTTGAGATTTTTCATTATTAAAAATTTTAATTCTAAAATTATTATAATAAATTAATTTTTGTTCGTTTAATATTTTTTTGTTTTATTATCACAAATGATGATTTTATAAAACCATGGAGAATAAATTATCATATAGATGATTCCACTCCATATGTTATTCCCCATTCATTTTCACTATTTCACTATGCTATGTTTTATACTTCTATGTTTTTATTTTTGTGTATTATTTTAATTTTTTTCCATATTCACCCGGTAAGAAATTTTTTCATATAACCTCAAGAATTTAAATTATTTAAAAATGTTTCTTCTCATGATTTTAAATTATCTAATTAGAAAGATAAATTAATTGACATGAGATTGTTTTAGAAGATCATCTGTCACTTTGACGACACATATAAAGGGGCCCCCCTCATGTCTCACATCAATTATATATGATTTTTTCCTTAAATCCATACCTCATTTAGTTATCCATGTCAAATTTACTTTAATCATGTATGTATATTCAGTTTTAAGTCCAAATATAATGGCACCCATGAAGGAATACAACAAAAATTTTTTTTACAGCAAATGTTAGTAGCAAGATATTTTATAATAATTGTGATTTGTCTCTTAGAAGGGTAATATATTTACATGGATGGAAAATTTAACATATGGAATAATAATATTCAGATTATGATTTGTTTTATTTGGATTTGGTTAAAGATTTTCATGAATATGTACTTTTTATAAAGAATATGGAAACGATATGCTTTCTTTTCAAATATATGAGAATCCTTACAAAATACACATATGGAAGTTGTGGGTTTCATAGAAATTTTAGATAAATGATATTCATTTCATCCATCTCAAAAACTACCAAATTTAACATGATTTGTTGTCAGAGAATGAGATGAAAAATCATTGTTTAAAAATGTATCAGATAATGAAGTATAGAAGGTCACCCATGAAATTCCAGATCATAGAGTTATGTCTTTATGGATGCATAGATTTTTAATTCCATGAAAGAGAGATTGATATATTTTGAATATATATGATATTTTTATTTTAGATTACTTGATAAACATGAGAATGATAAATTTGTGAAGGTCTTATTATTTTTACAATCAAGAATATCAGAAATAAATAAATCAATTCATAGATCATAATTCTCCAAACATTAATAATTAAGATGATTGTATAATGTATGAAACATTTCAACATTTAAATCATGTTCAAGAATTCTAGATAAAAATAAAATTAATTTTTGTCGATATAATGAAAAGGATGAAGTATGTATTTGATTACAAATCAATGTTTTCAATTAGAAATAGTCAAATTTATGCATCAGAAGTGGAACCTTTTGCAAAAACAACGAAATAGGGTAAAGTTATAAGAAGATAAAATATAATTCAATTCCTCTAACAAAATAAGTGAAAACAAAGAAATAAACTAATGAAGTAGTTGATGAATGGATAAGAGGAAAGGTTAAAAAAATGTACAAGACCCATATTTTGGATTAGACATAGTAGATATATTAGCTTTAAAAATATAAGGTGCAGATGTTTTAGGGAAATAAGAAAATTAAAAGAATATAAAGAAGAATACTTGAAGTGAAACATTAGATGACTTTTTATTGAATATAGTTGAGGATACCTGTATAAAACATACATACATTCTTATTTTTGTTTGGAATTTCATTATTTAGATGTTTTTAAAGCCGATATAAAACTATTTTAGATAAGGGAAAGGTTTTTTTGGTGTTTAAAGAATTAATTACCATTGGTAAAGATGATTTGAGATTATAGTCACAACATTGTGAAATGTTTAAAAAGGAAATGGAATTTGGTGATAATGTTATTGAAAATGAAAATGAATTCCAAGAAATAAAATAATATTTTGATGGTGGAGATGAAAAACTAGAACAATGGAAAGAATAAAATGTTTTTATGGTGACTCCATTATTTGAAAAATAGTAAGAAGAGGATTAAAATCAAGATTCTAATAAAGGGTATCCAACCTATGATTGTATTTCTTTGAAGACTTATCAGGATTAATGAAAAAATATTGTCTTCTTGGGAAAATCGTTACTAGTAGTTTGTTAGTGAAGAAAAAATTATCCATCATTTTGAGAAAGTGTATCTTCATCAAATAGAAATGATAAATATCAATATAGAAAGGTTTATGGATTTAAAAAGGTTGTTATTGATTCGATATAAATATTTAATGGTAAACTAAAATTAGTCTCAATGAAAGAAAAAATGAAATCAGTTAAGGAATTGATTAGAACAATTAAAAGAAACAATCAATAAATGTCATATACTCTGAATAAGTTCAATGATCCAGGCCTTAATTATATCTTTTCATTATTAGGAAGAATAGAAAAAACATTTTCCTACATTCCTTGGATGGGAATATAGGTTGATTATGTTATTTAAAACAAATATAAAGAATATTATTCAATGAAATACTAAATAGATTAATTGATTCATTTGAAATAATATTTCAATTGATTTAACAAAGTTACAAGGAATATACATAAACATGTAATATGATTGTGAAATGGTATTGTGGTATTGATGATGATATCAATCTCCCAATCTATAATTGAGAAATTTGATGAAATATTTGGATAAAACCAATACTTTTTATAGTATTCTTGAAAAGTATATGGCCACTAGGGTAAAATAGCTTGAACAATTAAAAATAAAATCCAAGAAATAGACTCAAGATATCTCAGAAATACGAGCAATAATATTTTTTTTCTCAATCAAATTTCATGATTCAAAGTATACACAGAAGAAATTATTAGCTAAAAGAATTTTAATAAAGTTTTATCCGAAATGATCAAATCATATGAAGATCAGAATAAAATTTTGACAGAAATGTTTCAATCCATAGAAGAAAATATGAAAGTGAAATATGAAAGAATTAGAATTTAAGTGAAAGGGATACATGAGTTTGGAAACAACAACATGTCCCATGAATTATTGGTGGGAAATATGAAATATGACATAAACGCATTTAGAAAATTTAATATGATTGTCATATCATAAATGTCAAAGAAATATTGATTTCAAAAACTCGTGTTGTATTTTTTTTGTTTGGAATTTCAATCAAATACTTATTCATCAACATATATTTTTTTACAGTTTATTCGTATTTAGTTGAATGCCAATTTTAGTAAATTTAATTGATCATGTACCCTATTATTGTGTTTTTATATCTGTTTCTATGACCATTTTCAAGTATTTGAAGTCTTTTCCATACTCCTTTTTGAAAATCACAATGTGGAATAATTTTATATAGTTTGTTATATTATTTATGTATGGGGGAGAAATACTTATAAAAGACTAGAATGCGATCCTTGGGTATGTTCTTATCCAAAGGGGGTGTTAGTATTATTTGTCATCATATTCGTATGACATATAATCATAGGAAGAGATACATATTACTATCTAAACTCTGAATATGATTTACTATAATGAATATGGAATTTTGTATTTCATATTTAAGTCATGTGGTTTGTGCTATAAAAAAATAGGGATTTTTATGAGTCAATGGTTTACCTAATTAAATTTTCTATTTTTTGGTTTTAGAAATCTAAAACATCGTATTTCATTATTATATTATTTGATCAAAAAACGTAAATGTTTTCATTAGAAAAAATAATACAATTATATTAATTGGAATAATAATTATTGAGTTGAAAAAATATTTTTATGCTTATCATAATGAGACTTGATATGATATATTAATCATATTGAGACTAGATAAGATTATAATCATACCCATCTTTATTGTACTCAATATTATTAGATCGAATATAAGATCTCATACTAAAACAATTTTATTATTCAAATTCATAATGGTTTTTATTAAAATCAAACCCAGACTCAATGAATCTATCATAATTCTTTCTTCATAACCTAAAAATGATATATCTAAATATGTTTAACACTACAACTGATGTATATCAAAACAATGTTCGAAATTCTATTATAATATGACCATCAAAGTTACATTTTTTCAATTCATCAAGAAAAACATAGAGAAATATGATAGTGGCCGATCAAAATGACCATTGGGGAGTTTCTTATAAATAGTCGGACACTTAAAGTGCTTGGAGTGATGTGATGATTATATTCATTTGTAATCAAATCTGTGCGTGAGAGCTATAAAACGTACTAGTGTTAAGTACTTGTTCCTCATAATTGTAATCATTCTTCATTCTTATTTTCATTGTGTGAACAACTGTGAATATGATCAAGGGATCGCAAGGTTAGAGGGATAGACAAGATGATCATCATATCAAGGGCTTACTGTTATAGTGAGACATACAATATGATTATCATATCAAGGGCTAGTGGCAATAAATAGATCCGGAAGGAAATCATCGTATCAAGGGATCATACGAAGAGTGATAGATAAAAAAAATTATATAAAATTATTTTACTAGTAAGGGAAATACATAATTTTTATTAATGTATAAAACAAATAACCTTTATTATAGGTGATTGGATACCCTTTTCATTAGGATAAATGAATTGTATTCATTTGTTTTACTTGTTTTATTAGAAGTCCTTTATCTCCTCTTTAATTGTAATAGAAATTGAATACTTTTATAATAATTATTCTATTGGTATCTTTTTTATCATTATAACTTCTATTATGATACAATTTTTCGACCGGGTATTACTTAGTTAATACATATTTACATTTAATATGATTCTATACACTTTAGGATAGAATCACTACTTTTCTAATACTCTAATTTATCGGAACCTTTGTGATTAAGATTCCTTTTGGGATTACTATTATTAATTCATTTATATTTAGAATAAGATTAAACTATGAATACGGTTACACTTTATGATTTTATATGCTGCTAAGATAGAATGTCATTACATTATGTGGAATGCATTATAGAATCTTCCTGATTACGAAACATTATTCGTCATACCTATGGGAATGTTCTGTTAAAAATTTTAATACTGAAGATGTTTTTTTTGAATATTTTTAATTTTACGTTGTTAATATAATAACAATTTATGATAAAAATTGTATATTTCTAATCTTACAACTCAACCATCTCTTGTATGTAGCAATGTTTATATAAATTTTGATCTAACAATTTTTATCAGAGCCAAGTCTCTATTATTATGATACTATCAAATATTTAAACCATATATGATATGATATATATTATAATTTTTCATGAATTTATTTATAATAATTATTTATTTATTATATTAGTGGTTCAAACATGTATGATGGAATGCAGGCCTGAGGTATGTAAATTTCATTAAAATGGTTTTTTTGGGATATAAGTTATGTTATGGAAATATCTTCTTTTATTAGGTGTATGTAAAACCAATTTGACATGTTGTTTTATTAAATTTTTTATTTGAAATATATTTAAATTTTCATTAAAAATTTTTTTCTTGGGGATTATGATTTAAAATTTACCAAATGTGTAAGAGTTTTATATTATAATACCATTTCCTTTGATATTTATTGTGATTATGATTCTAATAAAAAAGATTGAATATATATCACTAGAAAATTATGGAATTTATTCCAATTCAATTATTTTTTGAGAATACAAGGTTTCTTTTAATTTTTCCCTCTTTAGGAAATTAAGACACTAAAATATTGTTTGTAACGAAACCCATGTTTATTTCCCTAATTGGTCAAAAAATATTTTCATGCCATGTGAATGTTTTCTACAATCTTTTTCATGAATATTATTAATATTATTATATTATTTTTAAAATTAATTATTACTCGTGTTTAACATATGTTTTTTGAAATTAATCTACTTTTTTATTATTTAATGAGGTACTTTTTTAGTTTTAATAATAATGTGAAATGAATCATTATTTTAACCAACACAACATGAACATTATTTTCCACCATCATCACAATCAAAGGATTTGAATCATCCCAAAAATAATCAAGCTTATTGTTTGGGATAAATTGTTTTAAAATTTTCTGTATTTTTATTTTAAATAAGTTTTTTAAAATAAGAATAGTTTATTTTCCTCAAGAAATGTTCAAACATAAATTTTAAATACATTTTAATCAATTTTTAAAAAAATTGATATTACATAGGTCTTACATTGGATAGGATCCAATGATACAATCCTTATTTATTCTTTGTATGGTTTAGGATTATGAGGAGAATTTTTTTATGGAAGTAATTCCTTTTCAATGGGTTATGAAATGATGAATTTATTAAATGATAACAGAACCAATTTCATTTCAATGGGTTATTCTATAACGAAATGTTAATAAACCCATTTCATTTTCATGGATTATAAAATCATGAATGTTGTATGCTCTTTTGGAACATATCTGTAAAATTTTAATTATATAATCTCAGGACATGGAATAATATATCCCTAAATTGTATTATTCAAATATGGATATGTCATGAGATAAAATGAACTGTAATGGAGTATAAAAATATCTCAGTAAAGGACTATATCTACTATTATATTATTAAGAGTAAACCTTGACTACTATGATGGTTTGAGGAGTAAACTAATTTCACTATGAAAGTACTTCAAATGACCCTAGAATTACAATGAAATTCTTTTTATGATTATTTTTATAATATATATCTATATCTTATTTCAATATTATCCCCTCTTATCTAATATTCTTTTATAAAATTACGATTCATGTATTAAAAAAAACCACGCATTATGTTATAGCTCAATATTATGATCTATGATATATAGGGTATGGTTCTAAAAAATTTATACTCATGTTTTCATACGATTTTCTCGTATTATTTTGATATCACATTTTTTACCCTTATAGAACATCAAATATAAAAAAACCATCACATTTGGTGTTCATAATGTTATAAATAATGGTGTTAAGTACAATATATATAAGACTAGTTCTAGTTATGATGAACCATTTTTTTATGTGTTGGAATTTCAATAATGACTAGAATTATACAATTCTAATGTGGTTCATAATGTTATGTATTGAATATTAATCTAATAATATGTAATATCTCTTTAGTAAATGTATATGTCACCATAATATAGGAATTATTCATTAAATATTAACCTAGAAAATGTGTTTCATGAGTGTAAGTATAAATCCTATATGATATGTTTTTTATTATGGGAATAATAGAATGGTTCTATTCGATATGTTTTTTATTTCTCTCGAGGGTATAAATGGTTAAAACTGATCCCCACCAGCGGTATATGGAATTTTTGGTTTTATGGGGAGTGTAAGGCCTTAGTGTGTGTTATTTGTTCCACTATAGAGAAGTCCAATTTACGATTATGGTATATAGTTTCCATGGAGGGATTATATATTTTATCTATCTTTCCCATGGTGTTTTTCTTATCAAAATACCTCATATATTTATCATAAAAAAACTATTTATGTCATTTTATGTATTTTTATTGAATATTCTTTGACACTATACATGAAATTTAAATGTTCCTATAAATTCCCTATAAATATTTTTTCACGTCCCTGTTCACCCTACAATACAATGTAAACAACATATAATATCGATATAATTCTTATAAATGAAAGAAAGGTGTTATAAATTGAAGTTATTGAAGTGTAGAAAACACTAGCTCACCATTACATGGAATTAACAAAATGATTCATTGTGTAAAATCAATAATCGTCTCCAAAAAAACCACTGGTTAACTCATGGATCCCCAAGTGTTTCAACATCCTTTTCGAAAATCTTCATCCAACTGATGTCTATTAGTAACTATATGGTGGATTTTTCTCATTGGCACCCAGCTTTTGGTATCCCATTGACTACATGATGGTGTCTAATGGGTATCTAGATTTATCCTTCTAACTTCAACTATGTTTTAGTTTTTATTACTAAATTTCCATAAATATAGTATTCTATTCAATAATGAAATTAAATGGCTTTTATAAACTTATCATTATTTTTGGGGAATATAAAACCTATACATTTACTTTTTAAAGACTCACCTTTTCATAATTTTCATATATTGTTTTCTCAATCATAAAATTGATGGAAAACCATAAGAATTATTAGTTCTATAAAAGAGGCATCCAAATATAAATGTTCTCAAAGGATCTCTACCCATATTCTATAATAAATAATATTAAATTTCTTTTTATCCATCCAATGTGATCTAATAGTTTATTGTAAAGTTTCTTCCTAAAGATAATTTATGTTTTCTTAACATCCATTTTCCAAAGGCTAATACTCTATAAAAGTGTGGGATTGCTTCCATAGTATCTTTTGTAGCTGAAGACGCTAATCAAAAATGAAAATTGTGTGAGACATGTCTATTTTTATCCACCATGATCAAGTGACTAATAATATTGACCATTTGGTTTGAGTGGTGATGAATTAGTTATTCATTTTTATATTTATTCAACCACCATATTAATTTTCATATTTCATAATTAATTTAACACTCAGTGTCATTTAACATTGATTCATATACTCTCTAATTTTTTTTGATCATATCTACACATAAAATATTTATATTTTGTCTTTATAAACTCAAATAAAATTTATCATCAAGAAAATAATTGATTTTTTCTCTAATATATGGTTTCATCAATAATTTCTTTATTATGAAAATTTACTCACCACTTCATTCCTTAATATCCATCAAAAAAATAATGTTAAAATATTTCATTTTTTTTGTTATTAAAAATAACATGTATTCAAGATATAATTTCATTTTTCTATTAAAAAAATATTCGAAATTAAATCTATCTTCTATTTTCAATATAATTCCAATATTTATACATATATTTTTTATGGAACAAACAATTCCAATTGAGAGAATCAGATGACATAATTTTTTAGTAGGATAAGTTATCCCATATAGAAAATAGAATTGCCTAAGTATATTTCCATCAAATAATATAATAAAAAATTGACTACAAAATATATTAATAATTTTGTATTAAGAAATAAATATATTATTCATAGAATTATTGTGTTGATAGAAATGAGTTCAATGACAATTCTTCTAGAAAAACATCCCATGAAAATTGAAAATTTTTAAAGGTAACACATGATGGAGAAAAATTAGTATATAAAAATACCAACGATAAGTGTCATTGATATTTTTAATGTTTTACTATAAATTCTAATGAATCTTTAACATTCATGTTATTTTTATTTAGTGTAATCTTTAATGGTATAAATTATGTTAATGATAAATTATCTATATAAATTCTGAAAAAGTAAATCACATTGGTTTTCCTAGCATATAAGATTCTAAATTCAAAGCCATAAATTAAGAGAAATATTTTAAAATGATATCAGCTGTAGAAATCATCATATATAATGAAATATGAAATAATGATGATTTGATATGTATGTGTTTTTTCCTATGACTCAAAAATATTCAAGAAAAACACCATCTTTCAAGATAGAAAAGGTTGATCAATCTAGATTTATGATTCCAGATCCATATCTACTTTTCAGCAACATGTAAAACCTCTACTAAAAGATTAAATTCAATAAGAAATCCAAAAATTAATGTAAAAATGTAGAACCATATGTGAAATGATATAAATTTAAAAATAAAGGTCATATAATTCTAAAAATCACCATTTACATAAAGAATATAAAATAAGATAAAATAGGTAACAAGGATTTAAATGTCACAAAATGGGGTTAATGTGATGAATCCATGGAATTGACATACAAATCCACTTAAAAATGGTTAAAGCCAAAAAAATAATTATTCAATATATAGATGAAGATGTTGAGTTTAGTAACTCTCTTCCTATTTCCTATAATTATTCTACTTCCCACAATTCTTCTCATCTTTCATATTATTTATGATCTTCCAGTTACTCAAATTAAAAAGATCTAAAATATAGTAAAAATCAATTCATAACTAGAATTTTTAAAAATTATTCATTATATTAGCAACATGAAAATAATACAGTTATTTCTTTCAAGAAACTTTTAATTTAAAAATAGAATTATTTCTAGGAAAAAGAATATCAC
Organism: Viscum album; assembly: GCA_963277665.1. Classification (NCBI taxonomy): domain Eukaryota; kingdom Viridiplantae; phylum Streptophyta; class Magnoliopsida; order Santalales; family Viscaceae; genus Viscum; species Viscum album. The sequence continues at coordinate 2,041,633,160 of OY728136.1, forward strand.
TTCCTGAAAAATAAAAAACATCATAAATATTGAAAACTTGAATAAGATGTTAATGAAATAAAAATTTAACATTTTAGAATAAATAAATATGATGAAAAACTAAATAAAATTTTGGATTTGAAAAAATAAATAAAATATTAGGCCATCTTTAGATATTCAAAACATGCATGAAAATCTAAAAATCTAATGGAAACTATTTCTGTCAAGAAAAATTTGGTAATAACTGCAAAAGGATTATTCATTTAATATATGATTATGATTTACAAAAATGTGATATTCATTTATTATCTAATTCCATATATAATAATGTATTTATAGAAAACTTCAAAAATATATTATTTTTGAAATTTTTATTGGAAAACATAAACAGACTATAGATAATGTTGTTATCAAATACAACAATTTTTTATATATTCAGGAAAACAGTATTTCATAAAAATACCTAAAAACCATACAGTACATAAATAGTGGTTGTTGAAGACATATGTGATTTGAACTCTCTGAATTCAATAAAATAGATAATGATAGAGTAGTTTACATTATAATCTGTAAAAAATTGAGAGGATGATAATATATAATGGTTCTATAAATTCTTCTAATAAAATCCTTAAATAAAATAGTTTTTCATTAATTTATTCAAACATAATCTACTAATAAAAAGTATATTTTATAATATTATATAGAAAATCACAATCAAAATTGATTTTAGAAAGGTCATTTATTAAAAATTAAAATTTTCTTTACCTCTTCTAAATTAATAATTGTATATATAATTAATTTAAAATCACTATATAGAATAATATTCAACATTTTTGTGCATTAGGTTATCTGTTGTGGATTTGGTATAGATGTCTTGGTTATTGAAAAATGTCTCTATTCAAACTCAACCATTATAAAATAGTTTGAGATCATCTTAAATTTAATTTCTACGATGACATGGTCTGTGAAGTACGTCAATATGGTAGGAAACAAAATAATTATCGTAAATCATATAATTTTATTTCCTCTTCAATTGATTTTAAATTAATTTTTATTTTCCTTTTAAGTCATTATAAAGTTTAAATTATATTATAAAAATACTATACTCTTGTAATTTATGAATATTTAAAAACATTCTTGTGGGAATATTTTGAATCTTTTAAAAAGAAACATGTAAATAATATATAATTTATTTAAAAAAAGTTGAAAATTATTTATTTTTAATAGTATTTTAATTTATTTTGATAATGGTGGAATTTTTTAAAATAAGTAAGATAATGATATATGTAGATTTTAAGCTATAATAATTAATTTTCAACTCCCTGGACCCCTCAACAAAATTTATTAGTAGAGTGGTGAGACCAAGGAGTCAATGAAATTACAAAAACATCTTGAAATGAATTTTCCCATCAAAATTGTTTTGTATGAGGACATATATTCTACTAGATATATCATTAATCATGTTATCTAATGACGTTTTCTTAAAAATACACTTTATGAAATTGTTATTGTTAAATACAAAATCTTTTTTTTTCAATGTTTATGGCCACAAATTATTTTATTTCAACACAAAATACACTCCTGGTAAATTTTATTGGAAATACAATAATGGTATCATTATTGGGTACTTTAACTCAATAAATTATTACCATGGAATAAAATAATAAATTTAAAATGGTGAAGAATCAATACATGTAGTTTTTAAGAATGTTTTCCAAAAATACCATTTCATAATGTTTTTTAAAATATTGGTTTAGTTTAACATTTTCAAACTAATTTAGTTAGAGATTAACTAGTATCTCATTAATATTTCCTTTATTATTAATTTTAAAAGGTATAATTACCATCCCACATAAAAATTTCATCAGTGATTTTTATAGGGGAACTCATACTTATAGAACAAAAATAAATGAGGTTGAACACCTTCCCTTTATCACTCACCTTGATCCCAAAAACTATATTGTTGAAAATTATATTCATTCCATTATACAAGAACTAAACGAATTCAAATGAAATGATATAAAAACTCTCATAGAAATACCTAATCATCAATATATTATTGAATCTAAATACTTTTTTGAAGTAATATAAATTAATATATAAATATATCTGTATATACAGATCATTTTTTAGCCAAATGATATAACCCGGAAGAATGAATCAGCTATGGTTAAATATTCCCCCATCACCCAGTTATAATACCTGATAATTCTATTATAATTCTCATCTAACATTAATTTTAAAATATTTTCAATGGATAAAAAGTGTTTTTAAATGGTTTTATTTATGAATATGTTTTTAAAGAACAAACACGTTATTATTCATAATCCATTTTTTTGAAATTCTAATTTCAAATATAATAAAGCTCATCAGAGTCTTAAATAATCCCATCAGGCTTGGTATGAATGATTTTGATATTTTTGTTATTCGAATCATTTTAAAATGTTAAAATACGATTGGATGATATTATTAAAAGTACTATAAAATTATTTACTAATCAATCAAATTAACACTTATAACGTTATTTTCATTGATAACAAAGATATTTAAAAAAAACAATTTGATGAAAAATGACATTTAGATTATATTTATAGGATAACTAAAATTATTCCCTAATTTTATAGTTTCTCAGTGAATTGACTATATATTTTTAAACAAAGGATAATAAACCAATTAATTCTTAAAGTGACACATAATTGATCATTATAATGAAATAAATATGATTATGAATAAAAAATTTATATTAGAATTAGATAAATCCTACAAAACAGTTTATAACAAACATTAAATAATTATTTTTGTTAGTATGCTTTAAATTTTTTTATCTAGACCAATTACTTTTTAAATAATTTTCTCAGTTTCATTTTCAAAAAATCAAATGGAATCTAATTTAAAATATACCAAAAATTTTTTTTCAAAAGGATATAAAATATAAGTTTATTTTATTTTAAAGGAACTTATTTTAAATTAAATTATTTTTCTAATATTGATTTTGGAGAAGGCCAACATGATATAAAATTTACTAGTGAAAATTTTCTCCTCCAATATAAATTACTCATATTATATAGTAGAAAAATATATAATTATATAACTCTTTCTATAAATAAATCAAATTTATATTCATTGGGAGTAATTGTGCCAAAATATTACGGATTCTACTACCTGTCATAGACTTGAAAATGACATTTGAAAATATCAGTATCAATTTTGAGATTATGAGGGCAGTTTATATCAATGAAAATATTATCCATCATGATCGCACAAACCACAATGATCTTTAAAACTATTTCTTATGATATCCCTTCCAAAATGTGATAAATTGATTTTAATTCTATGTAATATTATATAACATATATTTTAACAAAACCTTTATGAATTCATTAATAGTGAATTATGATGTAATTTCATCCAAAAGTCATCAAATTAACTATGGATAATTAAGTTTTTTTATTTTAATTTTAATTAAAAACATGTTGTTATTTTAAATCTTGAAATTTGTTTTATCAATTAATAATAGATATGATATATTTATAAAACATGACAAATCATTTGAGGTGGTGCCTTAGTTCTTTGAAATTATGAAATTTTCCAAAATAGAGATCTTTTGTTTAAAATATTTCACGTTATGAATATTTGAAAATCATTTTTTTCTAACATGGGGATTTCTTTTTCAAATATTTATTCTATTTTAAAAATCATCCCATGACACTTCTCTATTTATTTTTTTTCAAAATTTATTTCCAAAGAATATAAAATTATTTATGTATATACTTTTTTTAAAAAAAATTATTTTTTATTTTATCTTTATTAAAACATATATTTATGAATTAATTAATATTTTATATACTTATCTCTATAAATCTATTCTTGTGTTAACGGAAAAAAATAAAAAATAAAAGATTTTTCTAATGTATATTTTAAAATTAACAATAATTTTTCTTCTTCATTTAATATTTAATAGAAAATGAAAAAAATGAGGGAAATTAATTTTTAATAAATTTAATTATGATTAAAATGTTTGAAAAGTAAATTCATTATTTAATGTCGTTTTTCTCTAATTTTATTCATCTTAATTTTATATATTTTATTAATATATTATTTTTTACATTAATAATCGAGTATTATTTTATAGTCACTGAGATTTCAATATCTCTCTCAAGTGATTATATTATCTATGGTGTTTGGAACTAGAGTAGTTATTTTTTAAAATATTTTCAAGTTCTTTTCTCTTTTTAATTTTTTTTCTTTTTTACATTACTCATTATTTCTCAATAGTATTAATTTTATTTTAGGAACTTTAAAATGAAATGATGTTATGAAATTATTTTATTATTTTTAAAATATTTTTATTATTTTTTAATATCTTACTATCAAAATCAAATTTTTGAAAAATATTTTTGAGTTTTTTAATTATCTCTTGATTTTTTTTAAAATTAAAGTTTTTCTATTTCTAATTTCATAAGATTTTTTAATTTTGAGGTTTACTACATTTTTCTAATCACAAAGGGTGAGAAATGTCCTAAAAATATTATTTTCACCAAGGGATTAGTATTTTGGAAAAAAATTACAATGGGGGAATAGTACTTAAAATATGATTAAATTATTTTTACACATTTATAGTGATTTATTTATTAAAAATTAGGATATAATAATATTTACTTTATTTTTTTAGGATTCTTGATATGGATACTATTAAATTTAATGAATTTCATGTTAAAATAATGAATTTCTTTTCTATCTTTAAGGAAATATCTTTATTCTTCACATAAATTTTGTATGTTAAGTGTTTGTGGTTCTAAAAAAGAGTGAAATATATATATATATATACTTAATGGTTTTTTCATAATTAAAACATTGAAACATTCTTCTAACATTTCTCTTTATTTGAATTTATGTCTTTTATTTAATATACGGGGATGGAATCTATGGAATGTCACAGTTCTTTTGAAGCCCTAATAAAGGCTTCTCTATGTCTCTTTCCCACCATTGTGGATTTAATAAAAATAAAATATCTAAATATGTATTTTATGTGAAGGTGGATGCATTTATAACTAGTTATGTAATGTGTCCCATAACACCTTTTGATTCCAAAATATATCCCAATTTAAATAAATTTTAAGTGTTTGATATATTGTAGAGATGAAAAATGGAGCACAAAATGATGTACAATATACTATAGCATAAGCATTAAATTTACATGTGTGAATACTATTAACCATATTATTAAATATATTTTTTGTATTTCCACTAAACTCAAAAATATAAATATTAATGCATAAGAAATAAAAACTCAATTTTTAACATAGCCATTTTATGATTCATAAATTTTTTTTCTTTGAAAATTATTTTTTTCAATTTTGTGTGTGAACATTAAAAACACATTAATCAAATTTTATTAACTATATTTGAAAAAATTGCTATTATTTTTTAATTCATCATATAAATTTTCTTATATTAAATGTTTTTGGATTTTTCTAAAATATTTTATTTTTATCTTAATAATGTAATATACCATCTTTTTTTTAAATATGTGTTGATATTAATAAATTAATGTAATTTAAAAAACTTGTTATGTTTTTGTTTTATCATAATGTGACATTGGTATCCTTTAATAATGATATTTATACTTGATTTATGTATAAATTCATATTTGGTCGCAACAATAAATTTTTCTAAAAATAGTTTTTGATGCACAATGTGTCATTGTATTAATTAAATAAATATATGACCATTTATTAATGGTTTTAATAAAATATATGCATTATATATTCAATAAATTTATTTTACATTCAATTTTTTTTGTTTTTACTATGCATGGAATAAAAAAAAGAAAGATTCTTTTCTTAAAAACGGATTTATCTACAATATTTCTATATAGTGTTGAAAACAAATTGTAAATCTAATACAAACTACATATATTAATTGAATTATGAAAATTTTATTCAACAATGGAATCTAGGGGGATCATATTTCATAAATAACACCATTTTAATTATAGTTTTTTTGAATAGTTATATTCTAAATGTTGTGTTTCCTATTTATAAGTAAAATGGGTGAACCTAGGATAAAAATAGTATTAAGTATTTTAAATTTATATTATAATTTCCATTATCCTTTTTTATTTGTGGAGTTTTTAAATTATCATCCATGATTCAAAAATATGTCACCTTGATGCAATTATTATTTGATTATGAACTTTATATTTTTTTAATGAAATTGATAAGTAAAAAACTCCAACATTTTGATTTCAATTCCTCTAATATTATTTCATAGTTATAAAAAGATTTTATGTTTATTTATAAATTTTTTTAATTAATATTTCCTTAGTTTATTTTGGTAATTGTTTTCATATTTTAGTTATATAGTAAATAATTTTAATGCTTATGCAAATACCGGAAAATATTTATTCATTAAATACTAAAATAATAAAAAATCATAATATTTAATGTAAAAAATAAGGATGAATTGTTATGTTACATGAATTTTTTATAGAAATATAACAATATATTTATGTTTTATATGTTTATCATAGAACTAAATTTCAATCATATTTTCATTAAATCCAAACATTATAAATAGTCTTGAAAATGACTACAATGGTATCTTATTACATAATATTTTATTATTTTTCTTAATTTCTAAAAATTGAATAATTATCCAAGTAAATGGGATATGTTACGTAAAATTAATAATTCTATACTTATGGGTCACATCTATTTTTATATTGATATTACTGACCCTTAAAGAGAAAAATCATTGAAATCACAATATTAATTAAAAGCGTTGATGTAGATTTGAACTAATAAATAATTATTTAAACAACACCTAGGATTTTATAAATATTACTTTATGATATCATTTAATGATAACATCATTATAAATTCTAAATATTTCAATATAGAGATATTCTAACCTGAAAAATAATTATATTAATTTCTTACATAATTAATTCCAAGGGTACCACTCCCCTCACATATAAATGTGTACATCCTCCCCTTATTCAAAAATTTATATCCTTCTATCTTAACCGAGACCAACTATAAAACCTTTATATAATCAATAAAAATTCCATTGCCCTTATGGTCTTTCCAAAACACCATATTTTAATTTATTATGGTTTATTCCAAAAGAGGTTTCTCAATAAATAGATATAACTCTTAATCAGGTACTTTAAATTTTATTTTTTCTTATCACTCCTCTAAAAAATTATCCTTTATAAAATAAATTTATATTTTTTTAAAACATATTGAATTATTATTATGAGGATAAAAATCCATTACCTACATCAATTTGTTCTTATGGGAAAAGAATGCATGGCTTCTGTGTGAGTGTTTGGACTACAACCTCAACGAAGTGATGGGTATCTTTTTTCAACAGCATTTAACATATATATTTGTAATGAATGTTTTAATATATAAATATGATTTTTATTATACTATGGTTCTATAATGGTTTATTATTACTTAGTATTCCTTCATTTTATCCATCCAAAAGTGGAGACATCACTCATGCGTTTGTACGGACTACAGTCTCCATGAAGAAATTTTTTTATTTTTCATCATCACAATATATAAATTTTCTAAAAAGATTATATAATTATTACAAATAACAATTATGAAATTATTAACACTGAATATATTAGTTAAAAATGATTAGAGTACATGGAAAATGACTAAAAAATGCAATACCCATGAAAAATGATGCAGTTTTCACCATGAAAAGTGATTTTTACACAGAACTATTAATAATTAGGAAATAATCATTTATATGTAAAAACAGATGGTATGTTATATATATATATATATGTGTGTAATGGCTCGGACCCTCATGGCCCATCCCTTTTCCAAATTCTGGATCCTAAGGGTGGCGCTTCGGTGGTAGGTCATCATTTCAGTGTGTGAACGATCGGTGTGTCGCAGATCAATGCGACCGATCGGTGTGTCCCCGATCGGTTTGACTGATCGGTGTGCTGCCAATCGGTGCGACCGATCAATGTGTCCCTGATCCGTGCGACCGATCGGTGTCACATAGACTTGTTGAGTTTTTCTTCTGCATATTTTCCCGTAACGCCACTTTTAAATCCTTTTTAACCTTTTGCGGAGTGGTTCAAGGCCGTTTTTATCCCCATAATCAATATTTGAATACCTAAGAGTGGGGCGACCCTCAATGGACCCTTCTGTGTGTCCACATACTGTTTCCCCTCTGTTTATATAAAATCCTTCAATGTCACAGCTGTTACCACCTTTTCCCAAGAGGAGTTATTAAATAATAATTAATTCAGTTCTATATAACCACCCAACCTCATGGTGAAACCATGATCCGACTTTACAACCGTTCAAAATTCCATATCCCGTGACAAACGGATCTTATCCTTATATCGAACGATAATTCCTTCTTATTTTTCTTCTTGGCTAGTTTCATTTTCTTCCCGGTGTGTTTGGAGTTCTCCTTCCCGAGGAAAGTGGTGCGCCTGTGCTGCAACATTTCCTCTCACCCTTGGATTCCCTGATGATCCTCCCTTGCAAGTCATGCATCCCCAGTTCTTGGCACGTAGAGAATAACTTCAGTCCTTGATCAACGAGGTGTGGTTTTCCTTCTTCTCTTCTTACTGTGTATCATGCGGGGTGGGTACACTACTGTTTCTCTGGGACTGGATGAAACCAACCCTTAACAAAGATAATAAACAGACTATTAAAGAATGATGGGGTGTGTTTGACCATTCTGTTGTACTCTTTTATAATTCTTATATGTTGTGAAAGGTATGGTCTTATGCTCACTGAAATTAATGGCCATTGGTGGTCATTCCTTGCGCACTAATGAACCCTTGTCTTCTGTGATAATTGAATGAATCCAATATGGTAAATTTGTTAATTATGTAAATTCGGAAAATTAAATGAATGTCCATTGAGAAACAATCCTTGTTTGATCACCCCGGTTAACCAATAGAAATAATAACCCAATGAATGATGTGGTTGAACCTAGAAGTTTCCCTACTCCATTTTGGTAGAAGGTTTGTTATTCTACTTAATTCTTATGGGTGGATGTGGATGGGGATGAGATCCTATGTGGTGGAACGATTGTTGGTTGTGAATCTGAAGAGGTGTGGGGCTGTATCTCGAGGCATGGTTTGCTTCCAGTACTTTGAGGAATCTCACTGATCCCTTTGATGTCGTGACTTCACAATAGAACCGAGTTTGAATGATTAAATTATTGTTTGGCTGTTTCTATTTCTCTAGCTTGTGGATATGCTTGTTAGTTTCCCAGTAGTGTATAATTCACCTAAATAGGATTACATGAAAACAAGAATGGTTTAAATGGGGAATGGGTTTTGGGAATGAGTTGTTACTTGGCTGTGATTGTTCTGCCTTTCTCTTACGAATGAATAGTAACAAGGGTGTTTGTTCTTGCATTGGCTTTGGAAACCCTAGGTTGGGATGAGTTCTTGTTACCTATATATATGACTTTAATTTTAATGTATCTTATTCGTTCACCACCCCAGTTGAGAACATAGTGCTGAACAACCCCATTTCATGGGGGAGGGTGTTTTCCCCAACACTCCAATGGGTGGATGTTTATTAGCTCCTTTTCTGCTCCCTTTACTGAATAGCCAAAGACTCTTCAGGAAGGCTGTGATGGACTGAGGTCCATTATAGCCCAAGATTCATTTGGCAGGGTAGCTGAGGTCGTTGGCCCATGTGTGTGTGGGCATGTTGTTTACCAATAATCGTCGGGATGAGGCCCAGGTGTCTTCGGGCATGGTAGTGGTTGTTCTATCCCAGGTGTTTCCCGCCGTGGTTATGCATGGAGGTTTTGGACCAGGTGTTTGTGGGCGCGGTGTGAGTTAGTGGCCCATGTTTTTGCGGGTACGACATGTGGTTGTGGCCTAGGTGTGTGTGGGCCGGGTGTGGCTGTGGGACTGCGATGAGAATGGAATGATTGGTTCGATGCATAGGATGTCATCAATAACCAGTGGGAAAGTGCCGCGGGGTACCCAAACATCGATGTTCTATTACTATACATTACTTGACTTTCATTATTTGGGGATAGTGCCTTAGTGAGGTATGGGTGGTTATTCTTCCTTGCTAGGTGCTTTGGTTACCTTTTTTCTCAAAGGGCCTTAGAATGCCTCCCCACTTGTGCACGAGATTCTTGGGTTTTTCATACTTAGTATACTTTTATGCTCACCCTACGTATATAAACTACTTTTAGGTTTTCCGGAGGACTTAAAGGATCGTGCGGGACTATACTAGCTCAGAGGTTGGGGTAGTTTCTCTTGTCGTTTTACTTTTCTTGGAACTTTACTTTTGGATTACTTGTGACTTGTATCTTTTACTTTTCAACATGCATATGAGAATGGTATACTTTGGGCTTTACATTTACCTTTAGCTTTTGGTGTTGTTTTGGATTTACTATCTTATCTCTCGATCATATTAAAATAAAAATGGTAATGCCTTCTATCTTGTGTGTGATTCTATAGCCTTGGTGCTAGTCGCCACTCCGGGAACTATCGAAGGCAGGTCTCAGGGGTCATTTTCTCTCCTTCAACATAAAGAAAGAAGGGTCTGGTAATCAGCTGTCCCTTCCCTCCTTTTGGTGAAGGCGGGTCGTGACAATATATATTTTTGGAATATATTTATAAAATATATATATATATATATATAATATAAGAGTTTCTATCATGAAAAAAGAATTATGAGACACTAAGTAAGGTTTTCTCATCTTAATTTTTTTCTATGAGAAATTATCCATATTTAAAACTCATTTCTTTAATTTGGTGTATATTATACCAATGAATCAAATTAAAATGATCAAATCAATGTGCATGAAAATTTGAGATAAAAATTTATTAATTGAATATGGTATTTTTCTCATGTTAAAAAAAAGTAATGATATTTGATAATAAATTTATATCTATTTTAGAATCTTCTAGGATTATTATGATTTTTTTTGCTTAGGGTATTAAGACTCCATCTAGTTTCTTAATTTTTATTCTAGGAAACTGTTTTCTTTACCACGTTTTTTTATGAATACATAAATATGTAACCTGTTTTTTTCCACAGGTTATGCTATGGTGAAATTATGTATGGCTTCCTAAGCTTTTTTCATTCTCCATGGCTTATTCTATGATAACATGATAATTATTTTATGTTATAATGGATAACATAGATATTGTTTTAATTATATCAAGGGTGGGTTTATAATATCCCTCTAATGTATTAGGTAAAGCCTTATATATATTGATATAATTATGGAAAATGAGTTTATGTTCTTGATAAAATATAAGAAAAATATAGGTATTCATGATCCCCTATAATATATAAAACAAGTGGTCATGCCTAATACATTATGACATTTAAAATATATTTTGGTTCCTGATCTACTTTGATAACATTGTATAATGACATATTTTTTACATTTTTTATTTTTTACATATTGCACAGATTATATTGGAGGACATGATCTTAGAAACATGTAATTATAAAGCCTAATTTTACCGGAATAAATGTATAAATAAATTTTAATATATTAAATAACACGCCTACAGAATTTTCCAGAAAATGTGGAATAAATTCATAATAAAGTCCTTTGTCTGAAATCTGAGGGAATAGTTCTCTTCCAGATGCATCTTTTACCCTATGCATGAATTAACATTTTTTATCACATTGATTTTCTAAAAAACTCATAACTTGCACGAAAATGAATACAATAATAAAATAAATTATTTTAATTCTTTTCGTTGATGAAAATATTGGAGAGTATATAAATAGAATATTATTTTGTAACTATATGGTTTGATGTATTACACAGAAACCCTTGGAGAGCCATTATAGAGAGAATTATTGGATTTATCTCATACAAAGGATGTTTGGATCATGGATTAATGATCGACGTGCAACAGATTCATCGAAACTCGCCAACGATCATAACACATCCCCATTCATTGTTAGCAGTCGATTCGAATCTATGTAGGGATTTGTTTATATTAATTTCTTTCCCATTATTTATTTATATAATGAATGAAAATAAATCAAATAAATGATTTATTTTGAGATCTTGCATATTGGAGGATATGATTTATTATGGAAATTTTATAAAGATAATTCCTTAGGGTTGTTAATTATTTGATTATATTTCTAACCTAAATGAACAATATCAACATGAAAATCAATCAAGGTCTGTTACTATTGATTATTCTTGTGGTCACCTCCAAATATTTCACATTCATAACTTATGATTCATGTCTGATTCATGGTATCATATTTTCTAATGAAGTTATCATTGTTCACCTATTTCCTACCACAAAAATATGAAAATGTAGACCTGAGTTCAACAAAAAATTACAGATAAGTGATTGTTGTAGTGGATGTGGATTGTATAACATATATACATTATTTCATTTTCTTTTACTCATAATGAAAAAAATAAATAGTCCATTTTTTATGTAGATTTAATGTCCAAAACATTTTGATCGATGAAGAAATGACTCATCATGGTTTGATCATCTATATCACTATTATGATTTTTCCAGATTGGTGGATGGAGGATTAGTAAATGACACCTGAAATAGTTCTGAGATTCAGTAATACCATGACCCACACAGTGTGTATTTCAGGATTACATGGTGTGTGAGTCCTTCCTAGAAGTGGCTAGGTTTTTGAAGAAAATTTTTTATCATACAATGTAAGACCTCCATCACATGACATGTGGTATCTCTTTGGAAAGCCAATGTGTACCTCAGAGGGTAGACGGAAATTGGTTGTATCACATTGTTTACTCCCCCACGGGAACATGGCCCTGACCTAAGTACACTTGCTAATTTGTGTACTAGAACACAGATAGAGCAAATGGGCAGCCATCACTCCTTGTACTTATGCAATGTCACAGACACGAGATGAGTCATTTTCCATTTACACGGGTAGGACCCAATGTGTCGGGTTATGGTGTGTAAAACTTATACACACCATGTACTTTCTTATATATTTATTGGAGACTATTTCCTCTATATAATGGACATGTTTTATTAGGATGTGTTACCCATATCCATTCCCTAAGGGTTAGTGTTGAATTTTTTCCAACTCTTATGGAAATGATCCCATCTATAAGACTTATTGTATAGAGTTGTTGGAATCCCTACACAATTCTCTATGTGAGACCCTCTATTAAAATTCATTCACTAAGTGGTGTTCTTGGTATATTTATGTCCAAATGTATGTGGGTGTGGATCCTTTACATAGATGGTTAATCTAGATTGAGTTTTTTTATCACCCCATGGTCTTGGGAGTGATCCTGGTATGTGTCTTGTATTTTATCATTCATCAATATTCATTTACTTCCATAGATGATACCTAAAAAGTAGTTCCTATCATATGGAAATTATCAGTATCATTAAACTGGTTATTTTATTTCCCTAGAAGAGTGTTTTGCAAAATATTCTACCTGGATTCCTTAGATGACAAACTTCTATTGTGAAATAACTGTTTGAATAAGTGCCATTGTTGAGTATATCTGGATGACATTGTGAAATGTGTCGTAAACATTTAGCTGTGTAGAGATGAATCTATTTTCCATTGTTGTATGAATTGTGATTATGGGGTATCAAAAATCTATATTTTTATTCTCACCCATGCATGGTATTTTTAATCATATGTCATGGCTTGTGCAGAAGATCGACATTTTGATAGTATCCTTTATAGACTCTGACCGAATGAGGTTTACTGAGACTAGACAAACTAATCAGTGTTCTCGCAGCATTATTAAAACATACCTAATTTTATCATCAGGTTGGAATTTTGATTCATACACTTTGTGGCTAGTTGTTTTCCCTTATTTATTTCCATTACTTCATTTCATACTCTTATCATTGGATTTATATGTATTCATGCATGGTTGTTCAGTTTTTTACATTTTATCATTGTATTGGCTTGTAAATGTGTATGTGTTTTTTTGTTTGTTTTCTTGTGTGTAGGTACATAGTATAAGGCCTACCATGTTGGTGATATTAATTATCTATGCTAGTCACCAACCCCTAGAATAAGGAAGGTGGTATTGGTATGTCGGGAAAAGGGAACCACATGGATGGGTCATGAGAGAGTGGTATCAGAGCACTCAATTCTACTATAGGATCAAAGTTTGTGATATTGATTTGGGGAAATAGTGATAAGTTTTTTGAGTTAGACTTTCTGTCCAGGGACTCCAATGATTGTTTTGTGGTAGATATATATATATACACCAAGATTTGGAACATCTTTTTTTCAAGTTGGTACATTAGAAAATTGCATACATGGAAAATAATGGTATATGACTTATATATGAATGGGATGGGTTTTATATATCCTTATTCAATCATCTCTATAGATATACTCATTAACCAAGGTACGTGGTTTTTATTTCAGGATGACTCAATGATATTTACAAGCTAAGATTCAACCTGAGGACTATGGTGACGATCCCCTCAGTTGTGAGGCGATCATATAGGGACTAGTTCTTGAGGTTCTACCTCTAGGTGGTGCACCAACTATACCACCCCATTTTTAGTATCTGATTATACCGAGAATAGTTTTGGGTTAGGTAAGAAGGATGATATCACATAATGAGTTTCATGGGTAGTAAACCCTTAGGTTTTGAGCTTAGCCCAACCCTTATGTGGGTGAGGACTGCTTGATAAAGTGATCTATGTATTCTATCTGGACATGACACTAAAAAATCAGATAATGGTCCTACAATCCTTACTTTCTTAGAAGGGATATGGTGTGGTTTAGTAACCTATTCATATGGTGAGTCTATTATATCATATTCTTACTTTCAGAGCCTTTTCAAAGTGAATTTCTCTAAAACTATATTGAGTTATGTACATATCCCCGAGCTTCTACAACTCCATTAGGGTAGCATTATAGTAGTAGAGTTTTCATCTACTTTTACTAACCATTCTTGGTACTCAATGGATATAATTCATGACCAGTTATCTAGGTTGTAGGACTTTGAGTGATGGGTGAATAGAGTAATCTGAGCCATTTTTATCCCTATATGAATTCCTACAAATTCTAGGGGTTCTACAGTGAGATTTGGTGGTTTACTGTTTCTTGGATGAGTATATGTATCTAGTGATTTCTGTTAGTGGTCATACATGAGTAGAGACCTCGTCATCTAGGAGCCATTTTCACTGTCATAAATATAAAATTGTGAAACTTTTCAAGAGGAGGTACTATGATAAAGTAATATGGTTCAAGGATATTAGGATGGAACTAATGATCCGAGTCCGAGGGAGTGATAATACTATAATTGCATGGGACATCTCACTCATTATATTCTAACACATTTTATAACTAATAGGGAAATTGTAGACGACCCACCGAGGAAGAGGAAACAATTGGAGAATATTGGTTTACAAGGCAGTATATGTGGATGAGTATCATAGGGATAAGTAAGAGGTGGTAGACGTTTTGACTTGTTACCCCCACCATCCCTTGGTGGACCACTCCATGATCTAGGTACTAGGGGGAAGGGTGGGGAAAGCTGTAGTTAGTCGAATCATATGACCAAGGGAGTTCAAGAATGATTTGATGTATGATATTTGTCTTTTATTCCATTGATACAATACTGATATTTACCTATTATAGTAATTATCCT
This sequence comes from Viscum album, assembly GCA_963277665.1. NCBI lineage: Eukaryota > Viridiplantae > Streptophyta > Magnoliopsida > Santalales > Viscaceae > Viscum > Viscum album. The sequence continues at coordinate 2,041,648,766 of OY728136.1, forward strand.
ATTACAATATATCTTGTTCAATCCATATTTATTTTTATTGAGACCATGGCTCGAACCTTATTCTTGGAGACTCTAACTAGAAAATACCTAGTGATCAGACACTAGTGATGATTGTGTGACCTTAATCTTAGAGGTGAGTGTTTCATTTTTTATTTATTTGTAACAATTATGAGGGCTTACATCATCATCACAGGTATGGACATGTTATCCATAGTTCATGCCCATGTTGACTATTTCACTAAGAGGATGAAGTGTGTCCACAATGACATAAAATGGTTCCCATTTTTCATTGAAAAGGAAACCCTAGAAAAGAACGATGGACTCATATATAGGTGGTTAAAACTAATTACTCAATTGTTTTCTTGTATAACCCTTGATTTAGTGGATGTTAGGAGTTCCCAGTTTCATATAGTGGGTGTGGAGGATGAGGACGTCTTCTCTAAGGATATTATAGGTTTACCTCCCCAATATAATTTAGAATTATATATTGATATAATAATTATGATAGAAAAAAATGTTCCAACCTATCTTATTTCTCTTATAGAGCATTTCGATTTGAGGTTTATGTTTGAGGAATTTCAGAGGAAGAGATTTGTTAGACATGATGTTTCACCCGGGCAGCCCAAGTTTTGTTTTCCATGAAGGTGGAAAAGAGTTTGATGTACTCCCATTTATATATTAATGAGAGTTTGATGTTATAAATAGACTACTAGTTCTTGAACTAGGTTATCATGACAAAATTTAATACAATACCAAGAATAAATGACCATGTTGATAAGACGAGATGGGTTCAATGGTTTTTGGAGGCTGAACTTTGGTCAGGATATCACCAATTGTGAGTATGTGATGAGGATATATTGAATACACCATTCAGATGTTTCAACATTCATAATGAGTAATTGTTCACTCTATTTAGCATGATAAATTCCCCATCAATATTAATGGAACTCATGAAACAAATCTTTTAGCCTTTCTTAGACCAGTTCGTGGTAGTCTTTATCGATGATATCGTTGTGTACGCTCCATCTGAGGAGGATATTGGGAGTAAATGGAACATGGTTTTTGATGTACTGTGAGGGCACCAACATTATGAGATGATCTTGAAGTGCCAGTTCAAGATTCAAGTGGTCCACTTTCTGGGATAGATATCTAATGAAATGTATTAGACCCTGACTAGGCCATGGTCGAGGTATTATTATCTTGGGAGCCACTCAAGAGTGTGATGGAGGAGAGAATATTCCTTTGGATAGCATGATATCACCCGATATTTGAACGTAATTTCTCCCAGATATCATTACCCATGACAACATTGACTTTAAAGGGACATATTATCATGCGGATGTAGGGGTTCTATTAGTTGTTTTATTAGTTTAGTCAGTATTTGAAAAAATCCCCCATATTGAGATTGCTAGAGGTTGGTGTCAAGTATGTTGTGATCTCCGATGAATCTCCATCCTATCTCGGTTTTTTAAAAATTTATAGGCACGTTTTGATTCCCTAAGGTTCACATCATCTATGTCCCCCTAAGAAAAACATTGTTACCCATCATCATAAGTTTGAAAGGGTATTATTCACACTAACGATGCAGTGACACTACCAGATGGGGGAGAAGTTTATCATCTATTATAATCACAAGAGTCTCATGTATATCTCCTCTCAAAAAATTATTAAATTGAGATAGAGGTTATGGATAGAGTTCCTACAATATTTCAAATTCAATCTTTTCTATAATCATGGAAATGGGAATGTGGTATGAGTTTTTATCACCATGAAATATTTTTTGTAGTTGCTGAGAGAGGAGTTAGAGTTGTTAGCCTCATTCCAGTTATCCTTTGTGGATGGAGATGGTGAAACTTACATCCAGTTGATGGTTGTTACCCATCCTCTATTATAGTCAGATAGGGAGGTACAACATAAGGATGCATACTATGGGACCCTATATATATAATTAATTATGGGACATACTCTTGATGGATTTTATAACAGTTGGGATTATGTCATTCTTTTCAGAGGATGCATGATTATACCAGTGATCTTTGAAGAAGAGTTTCAGAGATAGTTTCATACATCATGGAAGAACATTCATGTTTCAAAAAGACATACCAGAACATATGTAGTCAGTTTTCGTGGATATTTATGAAGAAAGGAGTTGCATAGTTTATCTCTCATTACTAAACATCTCATCTAGTGAAGTATTATCACTATGTTACAGCAGGTTTGAATCAAACCCGTGATGTTTTAGAGTGGAAGTGGTTTAATATATCCGTAGAATTTATGAAGAGTATATCTCAAATATCCAGGTGACACGATTATATATTTTTGATCGTATAACAAATCCATTAGTTGTCCCAGTTCATGGATTTTTAATATAAGAGTTAAATAGTGAGAATTTGACACATCTACAAACATGATATAGTACAACTCAATAGAGTTCAATCGATAATCCTTTCAGAACATGATGATAACTTCACATTTCAATTGTGGAATGGATTTCAAGAGGGGATTGGGATAATTGATCCTATCATTTCACCCCCAAACTGATGAAAATATAGAGAAGACCATTTATGATATGGAGGAAATGCTTCCCCATTTCATGTTGAACATTTTTCATTTATTGGATGATCGCATACCACTGGTAGAGTTTTCATACAAATACAGCTAACTATCTACCATTTTTATATCACAATTCATGCCTTTCTATTTGATATTCCTAAAGGTCACCACATTATAGGACATTCCCCAGAGAGTCATCGTTCATTTTCTGAGAGTTGGTGCAAGAAATTTCTATGAAGGATAAGAATATCTAGGATAAGATTAAGACTAAAAAGTGAAGTCAAAAGTCTTTTAGGGATAAAAGAAGGAGGCCTTTGGATTTGGAGGAAGAAGACCATGTTTTCATGGAGGATTCACCATGACATGTATTATAGATATTCGGTTGGTTGATAAGATATATCCAAGGTTCATTTTCTATTTCAAGATCTATATAGAGTTGGAGGGGTTGTGTACCACATAGATGTACCTTCATAGTAAGATCGGGTACACGGTGTCTTCCATGTGTCACAATTGAGGAGGTATGTTCCTAACCCTTTGTATGTTATCGACTAGGGAGAGCTAGAAATTGTAGATGGGAATCCTTTACTGAGTACTTGGTAGATAATAAGTTTCATAAAATAGAGGATCCTTAAAGGGTGGTCAATTATTTTATTGTATGACTGGTGGAAACACAAGAATCCTCAAGGTAGAACTGGGGAGCAAGAGTCTCATATTAATTCTGAGAACACACACTTATTTTTGTAGCCTTTATTTTGGTTATTTAGTTAAGTAAAGCTCCAAGGTAGGGAGATGTAATTACATGGATTTTCCATTTATTCTTTTTGTAAATTGATTAGATTTTTTTGAGGCCAGGCGTTGAGATAGAGTGCGATTTAAAGACCATATTTTAATAGAATAATTATGTAATATATATTATATCTATTAAATATATTAAATATACATGCTTAGAATTTTCATAAAATGTGGAATATTATCTAAATGGGGGCCTGGATTAGAAATTTGGGGGCACTGTTCTATTCAGAACATGAGATTTATCCATGGCATGACATAACTATGGTCAGCCAAGGGAGATTGTGGGAATGTCATCACAGGTGTGGAAATGAATAAAAAAAATATTTTAATTCATTTCATTGACAAATGATTGTAGAATCATTCAATAGATTGTTTTTTTATAATTATAGGGTTATCTGCATAACCTTATAACCATTCAATATCTGTTAAAGGGAGAGTTGGAGGATTTCTGTCAGGTGAATGGAGACTATATTGTGGATCAATGATCGACATAGAAAAAGATAAAAGGTTTATTATTCATTATAAATCGATCCAAGTCAAGGCATGATTTGTATATTTTTTATTTCATCCCCATTATTTATTTATATAATGAATGAAAATTAATTGATTACAACACTAATTCAAGGATCATGCATATTACTGGATGGGTTTTATTTGGTGGATTTTATCCGTAGAATTAGTTGTGGTTGTTTATTCTATGATTATCATTCTAAATAAAATGAACAATGATCAACATGAATGTTGATACAGGTCTGTTCGTCTTTATTTTTCTTTTTATTTTTTCCCTATATTTCCCGTTAATTTCATTTGTTCTTCATTTGGCCCACAGTTCAACATTTTATAGTGAATTGATAAGTTTTCACCTATTTCGTGGCATAATGATCCAAAATAAATGATTCAGGATCAACACAACATGATAGAGGTGTGAATATGGTAGTGACAATTGATTAGATGATGTAGATACAAGATTTTTATATTCATCAGTGTGCAATGAATAACAACAAATAGTCCCATTTTTTGAATAGATCCAAGTAATGAATGTTTTGTTCAGTAATGAAACACATTGAGGATTGATATTCTATTTCCCAAAAATGCAGTAACCATATTGGTGGCTAATGGAGTGGCTGAAAATTAATGCATTAGATTTTTGATTCCATAAAATATAAATCCAAATTGCATGTAATTTGGGATTATATAGTGTGTGGATCACTCCTAGTAGTGGATAAGGTTTTATAGAATCACAAGTATCACATCGCATGTGGCCACTATCACACGACATGTGGACTCTCTTCGAAAATTATGAGTTTAACATCAAGGGTACATGGTCATGGGATAAAGTACATGGGTTGGATAAAAATGGGTACTCACCGACACAAACATGGCCTAGACCCAAGTACACATGCTAAGCTGTGTATTGGGACATGGGTTGGGTACACTAGAATCTGTCACACTATGTACATCTCCATGAACAGAAACCCCAAATGGGACACCAGTCATTTACACGAGTAGAAACTGAGGTTGAGGTTCACTATGTGTACCCCTTATACTTCCCATGTACTTTCTTATATAGGTCTTAGATTACTTATACTCCATAAAATGTACTAGTTTCACATGGGTGATTTCCCCAAATGCATTTGTTGAGGGTTAATCTGTTGGTGTTGATCATATACTTAGTGGGTTAATACATATTGGGTTATTTTTATCACCTTATGGCCTAGGGAGTTATACTCATTTGTGTATTACATTTTTTCTATAGACTATCTGCGTGTACATCCTATGAAGAGACATGACAAGAAGAACCTCACTGATGGACAACACTAATGTGATTATACTCATGAGTTTGATCTATCAGATGAGTTATTTGTTGAATCATCGATCATGAATCCATGTCTGAAAAACTACGGTTGCGAAGTACCTTTATACTATTGGTCTATGTTGATATTATCAATAGGTTCTTATAATATGTGCTATAGAAATATACTTTTATAAAAATTATTTATTTTCATTTGTTGTATGTTTCGTGATTTTGGGGATTTCTACTGAGTATTTTAATATTCACCCCAACATAGGCTTCGATCACACATGTTGTGTCTTGTGCAGATGAACATCATTTTGATAGATTCTTTAAAAGATAGGGACCAGATGGTGAATAGTGAGACCATAAAGATCGAGGTGTGTTTCTATGTTTTTTTGACAGTAGTACCAATTTTATTTTTTGGTTGGACTTGTGTATCAATCTCATCAACGTGGGTATGTATTTTTCCATTTTTATTTTCATATACTACCTTTTCTACTCTGGTTGTGGACTTTAGATCTATGTATGAACGGCTGGCCAATTCTTTATACATTTTATAATTGTATTGAATTGGATATGTCAGTGTCTGTACCAATACTTAGTATTATACCTACCATGATAGTGATATTTCTTCTTAGATCTATTCTCCATCCCCTGCCTATTTGAGGCTGCCTTGTGGAGTCACAACATGAGCCACACTATGATGGATCTTGATAAAAAAATTAGTTGTTAACCTTCAAAAATTGTATAATTTTTATTCTTATAGTGGATCTACACTCACCTACCATGTTTTTTTGAATATTTTTTTAACTCAAAGATCATGATGGATTTAGGATGATTTCTCACTATTATGATTAATATATTTTATAATAATTTATTTTTATGATGTGACTTTTAATTGTTCTATAAAATAGATAGGGAACAAACATTTACCATGATATCATTAAATTATTCTTATCATATGATTGAATGTGATCATAAAATCATATATTCTATGTTTATTCCTTATGAAATTCTAATTAATCCATTTATTATGGTTTTTTATCTTGGATATGAAAAAAATTTAAGTAAACTATAGTATAAAAGTACTCTTTTTGAGAATATCCTTGTTAAGAATGTTGAATATCATTAAAGAAATAAATTTTTTATGTGTCATCTACCCAAATACAAAAAGAAACCATTTTGATTCTTTCATAGATCATAATGTTATGTAATAGATATTTATATAATACCATATATTATTTGTATATTTGAAGCATGGGTATCTATAGTTCTTATTAGAGTAGATTTTAGTTAATCTAGGAAGATTATGGTTATCAAATGTTAATGAAAACCTTGGGGATAACTATATATACATACAAAAATACTCTATTACTAGTATGGTGGAAATTTGGTGGATTTTAGATATATACATGAGTATATGGATATTAAAATTGGATGTGTTTTTAGAATAGTTTCATCTATGGTTAATAATATAAAAAAGAGTTTGTATGTATATGTCAACCATTATTTTGGTTTATAGTTAATGGGTAATTATTATGCACTTAGTTTGACACTCTCAGTAAATATATTTGTGTTAATTCACATTTTCATTATGAACCATTATGAAGGATTAAAAACGATAATGACACAAGAAGATCAAGGTTAAACCCAATGTTACATAGATAGAAAAGATGACGTTATTACTTATATATCCTATAAATTCCTTTTCACGATTTTATAATTTCATTATTTGATTATTATTTATCACACTAGGATTTTTGGTTTTATGTGATGGTTAAAAACTAGAAAAATTGTGTTCATACTAATCATGATGCATAATATATTGATTTTCCATATGATCAACCAAATATAATGTGATCTATAACATGAAACCATAATATTATGCCGAAATAACTGTCTCATTATATGATTTACAATCTCAACATTCGTGAGATTTCAATCAAACATAACAATATAAAAAATGGAGTCCCATGTGAGTTTAATTGGTAATGATAATCGAGGGAAAAAGATTTTGGATCCAATATATTGATAATATGGGAATAATTACACTATTTAATGTCTCAAAGGATTTATGAGAAGTTTTATATGTGTAAAATATCAACATCAATCATGTTATTAAAGATAAATATTGATTTTTCACATAATCTAAATAATGTACATAATAAAATGCCATTTATAGTTTAATATCTTTTGGGAACGGAACATGGGAATTATCTAAGTCAATTCAATAACAGAAGGGTTTTCTACTTGGCCATAAAGTTTCATATATTTTAACGATCATTGAAGTGGAATGATTGTTGTGTTTATATATTTAGATTTTAGATTTATGTTCCATTTTTTTATCAATGAATTTATTCTAATATGGGTCAGGAATCTTCAATCGTTTGTTCTATAGTATCTTTTCATTATGAAGTTGAAAGAATATATTAAATTTTATTGATATACTAGAAAAATAATATAATTTTTATGTAATATTTTTTTTATAAAATACTTTATTTAGAAGTAGATTACTTGAAATATCTATTTGATTTTGTGATTGTAATGTTTGGTTTTGATAAGGAGTTGATTAATATTGATTTTTAAAATTTAAAGTATAGTTGACTCTAAAAATAAAAATTGATTTAATAATAATGTGATATATGTCGATTTTTTTGGAATATTTAGATTAATATATTATAATCTATCTTCTGTTATTTTTCTTTGAAAAATAATGATATAGTTTTTTGAAGAAAATCTTATTTCATTGAGTTTTCATGGTGATTTAGATTGTTATATTGTTTTTGGAAAATTTATGATCAAGGTAATCATATGTTGTTTGTTAATAATAATGGGATAATTCATGATTTATATTCTTATAATTAAATGTTGATCTTAAAAAAATTATGATAAATTTTTTTCTGTTTTTTGGATTTAAAATTTTTTTGAAAAATTTTGGATGAGTCTTAATTTCATTAATTTATAGAAAGGATAAAACTAAACATTCAATGTTATGGTTTAGGTTTTTGAGATTAATGTATTACATTTAAACATATTAGATAAATTTTCATAACCATTTTTTCATAGGTTATTATTTTGAGACAAAAGTTGTGACGTTTAATTATTTATTGGATCATATAATCTGGTAAAAGATAACTTTAGTTCTTCATGTAACACGCCAAGCTTCTGCGGTATGCTTCTCTTTGAATAATATGATAGCTTGTGTTGTACGCAACACCGAGTTCCAACACACCGTAACCAATAAATCTAGACGTTATGAATAGTAATACCAACTTTTTGAAATTATATATATTCTATATTTCAAAATGGACTTCATTTTTGGATTTGGAATATCGAATTTAGGCTAAGGTAAAATTTTGGTACTTTTCGGATAACTTTAATATTTTGATGAATAGCGAAAATTACTAAATTTTAATTAAAAACAACTTTTTTAATCAAAATAATTAATTGTGATAAATTATGAATTTGAGTGGTTTTAAAATATATTTATAATATATTTTTACCATTTAATACAATTTTGGTCATTGGACATAATTTTTCAATTAAACCGGACATAAACATGTGTCAATCTTTTGATAGTTATTATATCTTAAAAAACAAGCTTTTTTGTTTTAACAACGAGAATTAATTTTAAATTAATTTCATCCACTTATGTGTTTTGAATTTGGAAAAATGGATTCCATATTTGTAATCAGGATGTTCAAATTGTGTAAATAGGTAACTTTTATTTTCAGACATTTTGAATAATTACTTCGGTAAATATTTTATTTATCAGGGTTAAGGGTAAATCCGATAAATAAGGGTTAACAAGTAATATTATAATAATAGTAAATAACCATAAAACGTGTCCTAGCCTTATTTTTTGATACATGTTAGACCATAGGCATCTTTGGGTCGATTTTGGGACCCCATGGAGCCACTTGTAGGTGATAGGGACATATAATTTTAATTAAGTTATAATAAGTTCAAAAATGACATAAGCATATATGTTTTAGAAAAACAATTTTTACATAGGGTTATATATGTTGTATTTTCGACTATAAATATTCATTATAAATATAAAAATATTTCAAACATAATTATATTTTATTTATAATTTTTAGACTTTTAATAATATAATTTATTTATGACACAATGATGATGCAGTAATCACCATAATAGTGAAAAATTAAATTAATTGATATTATAAATACACAAATAAATATAAATTGAGACTTTTTATGAATTTCACTACTTTTTTAAGTTAATATGACATGTTATGAATTATTTAATTTAATTTTTTCGAAGTAATCATTCTGTTATGAGTTTCAAAAAAATCAACTATTGAATAGTGTCAAAATTGACATAAAAGAGTTTTTAAAACAAATATTATATTATTAATTGATATTAAAATCATAAAAATCTAAGGTTCGGCCAAAAGGCTTATATCATGATATTTATATCATCAATGGGCCACTTGGGAGTCTCTTGGATTTATATAGTACATTTATTAACCATATAATATAAAAATACAAAGAGACATTGTAAAAGTGAAACTAATTAACTTAGAGTTAATACTTAAAGATAAGGTTAATATAAGTACCCAAACCTGTCTAAATTCTATTGGTTGAATAGTTTTCGACCTATCCCCACCTTAACCTTTGAATAACAAACTTTGGAGCCATTATAAACCGAATATGTATTTATTATAAATTAATATTTCAGGCTTTTCCAAAGGTTCCCGTCACCACTCTTATAAAAGGGCACTCCCCCTTCTCATTACTTCACACATTCAATGCCTTTTGGTTCGGCCAACCTCTGCCCAAATACTCTCTCAACTTCCATTAAATCATCCTAGATGCCTTCCTTTAGTCATAAAGCCAACTTATGGAGCCCTTTTGATCAAATCAAAATGAAGAACCCGAAGAAGAGATAATGTTTTCACCACCCTTTTTCAAATTCATTTCTTCTTCCACTTCTTCTTTTTTTGTTATTACCATTCTAAAATAATAACTGCAGTATCTTATATATACTATGATGTTATTATAAATATGTTACAACCATATTCAGTCTTCTATTCACCCTTTGAATAACATGTCACAATACGTGCGTACGTACGGCCTACCATCTCCACGTCGTGGTGTAATTGTTATTCAATATATTATTATTTGGATGGGTATAATAATGATGTGTAACTCATTTAAATAATAAATATATCATGATAATGATTCTTTATATTTTATATACTATCCAATTATATATTATTTTAATATCAAAAGAATGATATTGTCGCTCGTCCGTATGTACGGACTACCATCTCTACAAACACGATGAGATTCATTCTCCATCATATCCATTCAAGTATAATTATCATTTGATTAATTAAAAATAATTATTAAGGACATGATATTATTCTGGATATGAATAAGATACAACCTATCCATGAAAACCATGTATTACGTAACAAAACATATAAAAAAACGAGTAAGTTAACACCCGAAACAACGATAATTCTAAGATATTATTAAAAAGAAATGTTAAAAGATCATATATGATATCATGTGAATGTATATGATTCAATTATAATTTAATAACAATTATTTAACCATTATATGGGAGGTTAACCTACCCCCAACCAAGGAAAAGTACAAGGTAAGGGTTATTTCACAATCTCTTCATTATCTGAGGTTGTATATACGTAATAATCTACTGGGATCTCTTTATCATCCTCATCCATGTTTCTTAAAAATGGATTTCAAAACATTTTTACTATTTAAAAGAATATGGGTTAAAGTCATTTATACCGTTTTTTTAATTTTTATAAGAATTTTATAATGGAATCTTTCCGTCGTTTTCCAAACAAGGTCCTTTTTAACCTTTTCGACAGAATGAAGGTAAGAATGTTTTTTAACTTATACGGCAGGTGCGGATATTTTCCACCATTATAAAATTCTCGAAGTTTCCCTTACAATATTATTAGGATATTTACAAAGTAAATGTTTTATTTTATAATTATGTGACTTTTAAATGATTTCAAAATGAATATTTTAAGTGTTTCTTAAAAGTACTCTTTATCAAAATCATAATTTTAAATGTTTTAAAGATTTATCTTTCTAAATCCTTTAAATTAATGTCCATGTATTCAAAATGGTTTTTTAAGGATTTATATATATAGACATGAATGCTTTTAAAATGTTAATTCCTTCTAAAAAGTTTCAATGTGGTATGGTACACTTTGATTCAAAAATCTCTTTTAAATTACATCCTTTATAAATGTGTGACTTTTAAATGATTAAAAAAAGATATATTTCTCTCAAATAGTTTTGATTTAATCTATGTCAACATCCTTTGATGGATTTTATGATTATTTGAAGTTGATACAAAACTTCTATATTGTATTGAAGGTTTTGTGATATTTTTGACTGTGGATGTGTTATTTTTATACCATTCTTGGTTTATGGAGAAAGTATTTACATTTCGTATGCTAGTTTTAATACGAATGTTTATGTTCTGTTTAGACCCTTTCATATGGGAATGCATTGAAATTAATATGTGACGGGTGGAGCCCGCTATAGCTCCTCGATGCATCAGTAGGTCTCATGAGACAAACTAGTGTCTTGGCACAGGGCCTTGACAAAATCTTATTTGTACTCTTGCCACGAGGCCTTGGCTATGTGGTTATGATAGTCTGGTATTATGCATTCCATCATTATGAATGTGGTTATTGATATTGCATGTGATTATTCGATTAGTAGAATATCAATGGGAATAAGTAAATGGAATTATTTCATTTTATTTTTTCCATACTATGTTGAAGTTCAAGTTTAAAAGGCTTTTGTTTTAATTATACATTGCCTTAAATGTTTATTATTATTTATGAATGTTTCCGCTATATTGTTATCCTTACGGGGCATTTGAGCTCACCCCTTTTCTATGTTTTCTTTTTCCCAGGATGTGAAGAAGTAAATTATGAATGACCTACAGGGATATTATGAGGGGATAATAGTGTGGATTATTGAGAAAATATGTTGTTGTAGTAGTTTTTCACTTCATGATGTAATGTACAACTTTATGAATATATCTAGTGTTTCCAAGGCTACTAAACCAATCGGTCTTTCGAGATTTGATCTTTCCTGTGATCATGACAATGTTTTGTAATAATGCACCGACTCTGGGTAACTTGGGATGGGGCGTTACATTTGGTATCAGAGGAACTTTAGTACAAACCATGGAAGCTTGATTTAGATAAACTCTGAATAGAGCACATAGATTTAAGATGGACTTTGAGGATTAGTATAGAAGAACATCCTAGAATTTTTGTTTTGTAGTGATTTTGTGAGTTTTCCGATAAATACATCCCTGTCTAGATACGAGCAGGTAGGGGCAGCTCTGGCACATATGTACCTAGGGGTAAAACCCGAAAACACCGCTTTGAGCTAGACTCGAATGGAAACTGGTGCACGACAATGGGCCTTGCTGCACTCTTGGTTATGACACTCCCGGGGGATATGCTTAGGATAACTCTGATTTTCTTTACAAATCATTATGAAGGGGTTATGAGTATATACTTCCTCAAAGAAAACATTTTTATGGTTATGGATTATATCCATAAACAGTTCAATTTATGTTAAGTGTTTTATAAGTATGTGATTATGTGTTTTGATTTATAAACTGATCTAGTTTATACCATTATTTAGAAATGGCGCCTAGTGGAAGAAATGGAAACTGTATCAATGAACGCACTCCATGTAGCGATTTCTGTCCTACTAAAAATAATTATAGTGGAGCTGGTGATGCAACTGGTGTCGATCAGCTAATCACCATTATGGGACAACTCACTCAGGTTATGAATAATAACCTTACCCGTATGGAGAACCCTGATCCACAGCGTGGAGGATCAATGTTAGATCGATTCATGAGGCAACCACCACAAACATTCAATGGGAGTACAAATCCCTTAGTAGCTGAGCAATGGATAAATTTCCTAGAGAAAATATTTCAGGCTTTGGGGAGTAGTGAAAGGGAAAAAGTTTTCATGGCAGTTTACCGACTCACTGGAGATGCTGATCAATGGTGGTAATTGATTCAAAACACGAAGGAAGATGATGAAGTATCAAATATGGAATGGAGGGAGTTCAAAGATCTGTTTTTAGAAAAATAATTTCCTTGCGACCATCGAGCAGATATGGAAAGGCAATTTCTGAGTCTGAGACAATAGGAGGATGAGAGTGTCACAAAGTATGAGGCTAACTTTACAAGGTTAGCAAGGTATGCGGGAGATTATATACGTAACCCAAGAAGTAAGATTGATCGTTTATTTTATGGGTTAAAATCATTTCTTCGTCGAGCATTAGTCTCACAATCCTTCTCGTCGTACGAAGACATTGTCTCATGTGGTATCAAGATCGAAAAGGAATTATCTAAGTCTTATGACTTTAAAGCAATGCAAGAAAAGAAGATACCTTCTGATCAATCTGGAAATGGAAATAAGGGGAAGAAGGGAGAGGTTGAATATCCATCCTGTGGTAAATGTGGGAAGAAACACCCTGGTACTTGCTTGAAGGGAACGGGAGTCTGTTACAAGTGTGGTGAAAAAGGCCACCAAGCTCGTGATTGCAAGGGGAAGAAGGAAGACACCAATGTTCAGTGCTACAATTATAGGGAGATGGGGCATTATGCAAATGTATTTCCGAAGTGTTAGGATAACTTACCTCAGAAAAGGCCAAGGGATCAAGGCCAAGCTTGTGCTATCACTACTGCTGAGGTAGAAGCTCCGAAAGACGTGGTGGCAGATAATTTAATGGTTTACTCAAGTTTAGAAAATGCATTATTTGATTCTGGATCATCGCATTTATTCATATCTTCCCAGTTTTCTATGAAAATTATATATTTCTAATTTGATTTAACAAGGGAGTTGTCAGTTAAAACTACTATGGGAAGTATCATTGCAACAAAGTTTTGTGAATCAGTCCCCATTAGAGCACATAAATGTTCTTTATCTGTTGATCTCGTCTTCTTACCTATGATTGAGTTTGACATAATCCTCGGTATGGACTGGCATTCAGACTATGATGCGAAGATTTATTGTAAGAAGAAAGAGGTTACGATTCTTGATGATGATCATAAGGAATACCTTACCTTTAGAGAAAATTCATCACCACCTAATTATTATTTAGATCCACCCCCAGTAGCTCAACTAAATTCAATTATTATGGAGGAAGAGAATGAAATAACTGTGGGTGAGGAAAGGAATGTTCAAATAGAGGATGTACCTGTTGTGAAAGAATATGTAGATGTATTTCTGGAAGATTTACCAGGACATCCTCCAAAACGAGAAGTTGAGTTTTCCATTGATTTAATTCCTGGATTAAGGCCTATATCAAAGACCCCTTATAGAATGGCCATTGTAGAATTTGTTAAACTAAAGAAACAACTAGAGGAATTGAGTAATAAAGGATTTATTCACCCTAGTGTTTCTCCATGGGGAGACCCTGTTCTTTTTGTTAAAAAGAAAGATAGATCCGTGAGGTTATGTGTCGACTACAGGGAGATCAATGATATAACAATAAAGAAAAAGTATCCCCTACCACGCATTGATGATTTATTTGACCAACTGCATGGAGCTCAATTATTTTCAATGATTGACCTTCGATCTAGATACCATCAGTTGTGTGTGAAGAAGGAAGACTTTCCGAAGACAGCATTTCGACCAGGTACGGCCATTACGAGTTTACTGTAATGCCTTTTGGATTGACTAATACACCCTCTGTATTCATGGATATGAAGAATAGAGTTTTCACGGAGTATCTCGATGAATTTGTGGTGGTATTTATTGATGATATCTTGGTATACTCCAAAACCTACGAAGATCATGAAAATCACTTGCGCATTATCTTGTTGACTCTGAGAAGGCATGAATTATATGGAAAGTTTAGCAAGTGTGAATTCTGGCTTCAAGAGATTTCTTTTCATGGACATATTGTCTCTAAATATGGAATCTCTATTGATCCTTCTAAGACCAAGGCAATCCAATAATGTCCAGCACCTACGAGTATAACTGAGGTACGTAGTTTTATTGGTTTGGCAGGTTATTATCGACGTTTCATCCAGAATTATGCCCGATTGGTTATCCCATTAACAAGGCTCACACATAAAGGAGTTAATTTTTTTTGGATAAAAGAGTGTGAAGAATGTATCGAAGAACTGAAGAGATGATTAGTCAATGCTCCTATATTGACTCTACCATCGAGGAATGATGGGTTCATTATTTATAGTGATGCATCGAAGAAAGGACTTGGTTGTGTCCTTATGCAGAATGATAGAGTTATTGCCTATGCATCACGATAGTTGAAAATTAATGAAAAAAACTATCCTACTCATGATCTCGAGTTAGCAGCTATGATCTTTGCTTTGAAAATATGGAGGCACTACCTCTATGGTGAAAAATGTGAGATTTATACTGATCACAAGAGTTTGAATTATATTTTATCACAAAAATAACTCAACAAGAGGCAAAGTAGATGGCTTGAATTACTCAAGGATTATGATTTCATGATACACTACCTCCTGAGGAAGGAAAACAAAGTGGCAGATTCTTTGAGCAGAAAAGACCGTGGAGTTTTGAACGTGATGAGAATTGAAAGGGATCTAATTTTCATGGATCTATTGAAGATGGTCATGGGAATAACCAGGGAAGGTGAAACATCAATGCTTTTTCAAATGGTTGCCAAACCATATTTACTAGAAAGGATTAAGAGTTCTCAGACCGATGATGAAGAATTTCAAAAGAAGATTAAAGCTGTGAATGATGGGAGATTGAGAGAATTTGTGTATGAAGAAGAAATTTTGAAATTCGGGAAGAGACTTTGTGTTCCCGATATAGCTGATCTAAAAATGGAATTGTTGGATGATGCTCATAGTTCCAATTTCTCTATACACCCTGGGAGCACCAAAATGTATATAGATTTGAAGGAACATTTTTGGTGGGTCAACATTAAAAGGGAGATTGCTGATTTTGTGTCAAGATGTATGGTTTCTCAACAAGTGAAAGCTGAAAGGAAACACCCGGGAGGAGTCATGCAACCTCTTCCCATACTGGAGTGGAAATGAGACAATATTACGATGGATGTTTTCATGGGGCTACCAAAGACTTCTATAAGGAATGATGCAATATGGGTTATTGTTGATCGTCTTACCAAGTCAACACATTTTCCTTCTATAAGAGAAGATCTACCACTGGAACGTCTAGTAAGCCTATATATTAATGAAGTTGTGAGACTTCATGGAGTACCCCTATCGATTGTTTCTGGTCGTGATCCCCGTTTTACATCAAGATTCAGGAAGAGTCTTCAGAAATCCCTGGATACTGAACTTCATTTGAGCACTGCCTACCACCCTCAGACTGACAGAAAATTAGAAAGGACTATTCAAACCATATAAGACATGTTGAGATCATGCTCACTTGACTTTCAGGGTATGTGGGATCAGTATTTACCTCTGGTAGAATATTTCATTTAACAATAGCTTCCATTCGAGTATTCAGATTGCACCATATGAAGCGTTATACGGAAAGAGATGTCGCCCACCAACCTGTTGGGATGACGTTGGTGAAAGAAAACATGTAGGTCTAGAACTGGTGGAGGAAACGACGGAAAATGTGAAGGTAATCAAAAATCACATCAAATCAGCTCAAAGTAGGCAGAAGAGCTATGCCAATAATCGAAGGAAGGATTTGGAATTTGAAGTCGGTGATCATGTTTTCATGAAGGTATCTCCATGGAAGGGAGTCATACGTTTTGGTAAGAAAGGTAAATTGAGTCCCATGTACATCAGACCATTCGAAATTCTAGAACGAATTGGGGCTGTAGCTTACCGATTAGCAATGCCGCCAAGTCTCTCCAAAGTTCACGATGTGTTCCACGTATCTCTGTTGCAGAAATATATGCCAGACCCAATGCATGTACTCACCTATGAAGAATTAGAACTGGAACCTGATCTGTCTTATTGTGAAGAGCCCATCAAGATTCTTGATACGAGAGAACAAGTACTGAGAAACCGGACGACGCGTCTGGTAAAAGTTTTGTGGAGAAACCATAAGATGGAAGAGGCAACGTGGGAACCCGAGGAACTTATGATGAAGAACCACCTGAGTCTTTTCATATGATAAGTATTCTAGAAATTTCGATGAAAAAATTATTTGAGGGAGGGTAGAATGTAACACCCCAAGCTTCTACGGTACGCTTCTCTTTGAATAATGTGATAGCGTGTGTTGTACACAACACCGAGTTCTAACACACCATAACCAATAAAACTAGCCGTTATGATTAGTAATACCTACTTTTAGAAATTATATATATTTTATATTTTAAAATGGACTTCATTTTTAGATTTGGAAAATCGAATTTAGCCTAAGGTGAAATTTTGGTACTTTTCAGATAACTTTAATATTTTGATGAATAGTGAAAATTACTAAATTTTAATTAAAAACAACTTTTTTAATCAAAATAATTAATAGTGATAAATTATGAATTTGAGTGTTTTTAAAGAATATTTAAATATTTTTTTACCATTTAATACAATTTTGGTCATTTGACATAATTTTACAATTAAATCGGACATAAACAAGTGTAAATCTGTTGATAGTTATTATCTCTTAAAAAACACGCTTTTTGTTTTAACAATAGAAATTAATTTTAAATTAATTTCTGCCACTTCTTTGTTTTGAATTTGAAAAATGGATTCCATATTTCGAATCAGGATGTTCAAATTGTTTAAATAGTTAAATTTTATTTTTAGACATTTTGAATAATTATTTCGGTAAATAATTTATTTACCATGGTTAAGGGTAAATCTGATAAATAATGGATAAAAGATAATATTATAATAATACTAAATTACACTAAAACTTGTCCTAGACTTATTGGTTGATACATTTTCGACCCTAATCATCTTTGGGTCGATTTTGGGACCCCATGGAGCCACTTGTAGGTGATAGGGACACTTAATTTTAATTAAGTTAAAATAAGTACAAATATAACATAAGCATATATCTTTTAGATAAAAATTTTTTACATAGGGTTATAAATGTTGGATTTTCCACTATAAATATTCATTATAAATATAAAAATAGTTCCTACATAATGATATTTTATTTATAATTTTTAGACTTTATATAATTTAATTTATTTATGACACAATGATGATGTAGTAATTACCATAATAGTGAAAAATTAAAATAATTGATATTATAAATACAGAAATAAATATATTTTGAGACGTTTTTTTAATTAAAATAATTTTATAAGTTAATATGACATGTTAAGAATTAGTTAATTAAATTTTTTCTAAGTAAACATTCTGTTATGAGTTTCACAAAAATCAACTATTGAATAGTGTCAAGATTGACATAAAAGAGTTTTTAAAACAAATATTATATTATTAATTAATATTAAATTCATAAAAATCGAAGGTTCGGCCAAAAGACTTATATCATGGTATTTATATCATTAATGGACCACTTGGGTGTCTCTTGAATGTATATAGTATGTTTATTAACCATATAATATATAAATACAAAGTGACATTGTAAAAGTGAAACTAATTAACTTAGAGTTAATACTTAACGATAAGGTTAATATAAGTACCCAAACCAGTAAAAATTCTATTGGTTGAATGGTTTTCGACCTATACCCACCTTAAAATTTTAATAATAAAAGTTGGAGCCATTATAAAACGAATATGAATTTATTATAAATTAATATTTCTAGCTTTTCAAAAGGTGACACTCACCCCTCTTATAAAAGGGCACTCCCCCTTCTCATTACTTCACACCTTAAAAGCCTTTTGGTTCGGCCAACATCTGCCCAAATACTCTCTAAAATTCCCTCACTTAATACTAGAGGCCTTCCTTTAGTCAGAAAGCCAACATAAGGAGCCCTTTTGATCAAATCAAAAGAAAGAACCCGAAGAAGAGGTAATGTCTTCACCACCCCTTTTCAAATTCATTTCTTCTTCAACTTCTTCTTTCTTTGTTATTACCATTATAAAGTAATAACTCCATTATCTTATATATACTGTGATGTTATTATAAATATGGCATAACCATATTCATTATTCTATCCACCCTTTTAATAACATGTCACCATATGTGCCTAAGTACGGCTTACCGTCTCCACGTCGTGGTGTAATTGTTATTCAATATATTATTATTTGGATGGGTATAATAATGATGTTTAACTCATGTAAATAATAAATATAACATGATAATGATTCATTATCTATGATATACTATCCAATTATATATTACTTTAATATCAAATGAATGATATTGTCGCTCGTTCGTACGTACGGACTACCGTCTTCACGAACGTGATGAGATTCATTCTCCATCATATCCATTCAAGTATAATTATCATTTGATGATTTAAAAATAATTTTTAAGGACTTGATATCATTCTGGATATGAATAATATACAACCTATCCATGACAACCTTGGATTAAATAACAAAACATATAAATGAAAATGAGTAAGTTAACATCCGAAACAACGATAATTCTAAGATATTATTAACAAAGCAATGTTAAAAGATCATATATGATATCGTATGAATGTATATGATTTTTGTATAATTTAATAACAATTATTTCACCATTATACAGGTGGTTAACCTAACCCCTATCCAAGTAAAAGTACAAGGTAAGGTTTATTTCACAATCTCTTCATTATCCGAGGTTGTTTATACGTAATAATCTACTGGGATATCTTTATCATCCACATCCATGTTTCTTAAAAATGTATTTCAAAACATTTTTAATATTTAAAAGAATATGGGTTAAAGTCATTTATACCCTTGTTTAACTTTTTATAAGAATTTTATTAAGGAATCTTTTCGTCATTTTCCAAACAAGGTCCTTTTAAACCTTTTCAACAGAATTAAGGTAAGAATGTTTTTGAACTTATATGGCAGGTGTGGCTATATTCCACCATTATAAAATTCTCGAAGATTCCCTTAAACGATTATAAGGATATTTTCAAAGTAAATGTTTTATTTTATAATTATGTGACTTTATGATTTCAAAATGAATATTTTAAGAGTTTCTTAAAAGTACTCTTTATCAAAATCTGAATTTTAAATGTTTTAAAGATTTATCATTCAAAATATTTTAATTAATGACCATGTCATCAAAATGGTTTTTAAGGATTTATTTATATGTACATGAATGTTTTTAAAATTTTAATTCCTTTCAAAAAGTTTCAAAGTGGTATGGGACACTTTGATTCAAAAATCTCTTTTAAATTACTTCCTTTATATATGTGTGACTTTTAAATGATTAAAAAAAGAGATATTTCTCTCAAATAATTTTGATTTAATCTATGTCAACATCCTTTGATGGATTTTATGATTATTTGAATTTGATACAAAACTTCTATATTGTATTGAAGGTTTTGTGATATGTTTGACTATGGATGTGTTATTTTTATACCATTCATGGTTTATAGAGAAAGTATTGACATTTCATATGATAGTTTTAATACGAATGTTTATGTTATGTTTAGAACATTTCATATGGGAATTCATTGGACTTAATATGTGATGGGTGGAGCCCGCTATAGATCCTCGATGCATCGGTAGGTCTCATGAGACAAACTAGTGTCTTGACAAAAGGCCTTGACCAAACCTTATTTGTAGTCTTGGGACGAGGCCTTGGCTATGTGGTTATGATAGTCTGGCATTATGCATTACATCATTATGAAAGTGGTTATTGATATTTCATGTGATTATTATATTAGTAGAATATCCATGTGAATAAGTAAATGAAATTCTTTCATTTTATTTTTTCCATACTATGTTAAAGTTCAAGTTTAAAAGGATTTTGTTTTAGTTATACATTTCCTTAAATGTTTATTCCTATTTATGAAAGTTTCCGCTATATTGTTATCCTTACTGGGAATTTGTGCTCACCCCTTTCCTATGTTTTATTTTTCCCAGGATGTGCAAAGTAAATTATGAAAGACCTGTAGGGATATTATGAGGGGATAATAGCGTGGATTATGGAGACAATATGTTGTAGTAGTAGTTTTTCACTTCATGATGTAATGTAAAACTTTACGAATATATCTAGTGTTTCCAAGGCTACTAAACCAATCGGTCTTTCGAGATTTGATCTTTCTTTTGATCATGACAATGTTATGTAATAATGCACCGACTCTGGTTAACTGGGGTCGGGGCGTTACACTTCATACATGAAAAAACATATATATAATTTTAATTTATTATAGTAAGATATTATGTAACACTTTATTGATGAACAACCAAAGAAAAAAAATTTCTCATGAAAATGAAATAAATCATATTATTAAATTTTATCGTAATAAATGAATCCCTCAATTTTAGAAAAATGATCATGAAAAAATGTAATTCTTTTAAATTCATTTCTATTAAATAGATTTTCTTTTAAACCTTAACTGATTTTTGGGTTCATGGTAATTATGATTCTATTAAAAATATTATATAACACACTTTATTATTTTTTAGAAAATTTTTTTCTCTTTTGTTACTATATTATAACATACCACCAGTTTTCTCCATATATGGGAACCGAATTATTTTTTAATTTTGGTAACTTTTATAATTTCCACTTTTCTTTTCAAATGTTTCTTTATTATCCCTTTGTATGATATTACTTTTCAAAAAAAAATTGAATATTATATAATGTTACTACTAATATGAAAACCATGAGGGAGAATTTATTTAATTATTGGAAATTTCAACTCCCAATGATTATAGAATATATTTATCTTTAAGAAAATGGAATGACTTTGATTACTTTAACGACTCACAACATCATTCATAAAATAAATGATGTTATATAATCAGATTACCACTAAATTACAATGCATGAATATGATTAAAACCATTTTCAAAACATATATATAATTTTTCCACATTATTTAAATAAATTTATTGATTCATAATATATAATTACATAATAGATAGTAAAGTAATTTCATGCTATAAAGAAATATTTTCTTTGAAAATATGTTTTATTGAATTTTGTGATTGAATAATATAATTAATTTCTATTAAATTTTAAAATTAAATTTTAAAAATAGATTTCCTATTGCGATTTAACAAATAATTATTATCTTTGAGGGAATTGTTCTATTTTTTTAAAATAGTATTTTTGGGGGTGAATAATGAAAAATACTAATTTTGTAAAACTGTTATTTATTCTCATTAATCCACTTAATATATAATTACAATTATATTATTAATTTGATGATAATTTAACATATATATTAATTCATTTTATTTAATCTTGTTACTTACAATAAAAACTACATAATACATAATTTCTGTATAAGTTCATTTATGGGCCTGAAAAACATTTTCATAAAAAATTCTAATGTTTTGAGTTTTTTAACATAATTAATTAATTAATTATTCATTAATGATGTTAATTAAATTTATATATTATATTTCCAAAAAATTTATTTTTTATTTTTATTGGTGTTTCCACTATGCATGGAATAATAATAAAACGTGTTTAATACATAAATACCAAGTTGTATCAAAATAGTTCCAATTTGATTTTTCATGATTATTTTAAAATAAATATATAAAAATTATTGAAATTTAATATTAAAAAACGGATTAAATATTTTTACATAGAAGGATGAATGTTGTTAAAATGGTCTCTTTTATTTCTGGTCATTAAGAATTGTCACCTTGGTAAATGTTTATCACCTTAGTAAGCATAAAACAGATCGAACATCTTTTAATCATTGGGACATAGTTTTAAAATTTCATTACAATTTGAATAAATCCTATTTGATTATTGGATTTAGAATATGAACATATTTTTTTATAATAAGTAATCTTTGTTACATTTTTCAATGGTTATGACATTTATATTATTTTAATAAATGGATAAATACATAATTTCACTCCCCATAATTAATATATCTATTAATTTTTTAAAGTATAAGATAGGTTATGGTCACTTAAAAATTTTAATTTTAAATATAAATTAATTATTATTATTATGATAATTTATTTTAGTGATGGAATAATTACTTTAAATTCTCGCACAGCACTAACATAGTTTATGTTCATTTAAAAGAAAATTAAATAACTATTTTCAATGATATTAAAAGTCATACAATTTGGAATAATGATTATATTAATTAATTTTTTTTCATAACTATAACATAATGGTGATGTTTTAAATTTGTTTAATCTAACTATATTTTAGTCACTTTTTCATTAATTCCAATCTTTGTGAATAGTCGTTAAAATGATATTGATAGTATCTTAAGTCAAATAATATTTTATTAACATAATTAAAATTTATTACAATGTTAAATTATAAAATATGAATGTGATATAGTTAATAATATCATGAATTATATAAAAATGGGTCACTTGTCCTTTAATAGTAAATTACATCACCCTTAAAATAAACAAACATTGATATAGAGATAATATTAAAAAAAGGGTGAACCTTAGGATAAAAGCATGATATGTGATTTAAAACACACTGTAGACATTTATGGATATTAATTTATGTGTCTATTTATAATCATTATAATCCAATATTCATAATATATTAATTTGGATCCTCTATGACTGTAAAATTAATTTATATTAACTCAATAATTAAAGTAATTACATGTGGTCCCATCCCCTCATTTAGAATTGGGATCCTCCACCTCTTTGTTATTCCAAATGTTTCATACTTATAGATAATAAAATAACAATGAATATAACTTATAAGATTCATTCCTCATGACATATATATTATAATATTTCTAAAATAGCATCTATTCAAGGATTCAAGTCTAATCCAAAAGATAGTTATCAATAAAGAGGTATAACTCTAAACAATATAATTTCAATTTTATTTATGTATATATCACTACTAAATCAATGTCATACATTATAAAATATTTATTTTTTATGATAAATATAATAAAAAAAATTATGATGATATAAAAACCATTTTAAAAATGCATTATATCTATTGTGAAAAGGAAACATTGTTTGCGTGTACATAAGGACTAACACCTCTATGAAGTTATGCATTTTTGTTTGAATCACAATTTTAAATTTATGGATATCATGATAAATTTTAAAAAGTAATTATATTTTTGATATTATAGTTTCATAAAGGTGAATTGTTTTTTATATACTTTCATTCCATCTATAAAAAATTGGAGACATCACTCGTGAACACCTATGAACTGCCATATAACAGAAGTGATCTAATTCATTTTTTCATCACATATTTATATGAATTATTGTAACACAATATATAATGATTAAATCATATACGTAAATAATAATTAACCACATGGATATGGTTAAACCACGATCAAATTATAAAGATCATAACTGAAAATACCAAAATATTTATCAAAAAAATTATAGTTATTAAAAAGAAAAATGTTTTTAAAAAAAAAATTATTCTTAAACTCTTTAAATATTTTACCAGAAAATAATATGTTATTATATTTATATGATTATGTTTATATAATAAATAGGTATAATATATATATGTATTATAGATTACATTCAAACATGTTTAAAATATGACTAGAGTTGGGATATTGGTTTCGAGTCCCATTTTTATTTATAGAAGACACATGACACATTAACGACTTATTTACCTTTTGTAGTGTATATATTACCCATGATTATATTTTATAATTATTTTCATGAAAATTATAATGTAACATCCCAGGTAAATAATGAACATGACATTTTTTATAATTATTAATATTTTATACCTAAATATAAATTCTACTTTAAAAGGGATTCTATGTTCGATGGCTTACCCGATACACAATAATGGGTTTAATTGAAATCTTATGTTGCACACTAATAATATAATATTATTATTTTTAATGGTAGTTAATGTCTAGTTGTTCTAATGGAGGAAATGAAAATAATTAACAAAAAATTATTATACATGTTTTTTAATTGTTTTTTAATTTATCCAATATAAATTAGAGGCATAAAATGTGAATGAATCTAATTTTAAGCATAAATTAATTTAAAATGTTGATTTACCACCTTTTAATGGAGAACCCACTTTCAATCTAGATTTGGTCACTTTTATATGTTCTATTTTACAAAACAATATTCTTATTTATAACCGGGACATCATAATTTAGATTGGGTAAAATTGTTGTATTTTTCTATTAAAATTCATTTTTTTATGAATAGTAAAAAAAGTATTTTAAGTCAAAACTGCATTTTAATCTAATTTATTTATATTTTCAATTTATCTTTTTAAATAATTTTAAAGTTTAATTATATTATATTTTTACCATTTTATCCAATAATGGTCATTATATGAAATTTTACTTTGAAGTTGGGCATAAAAAATTGTCAATATTTTGACAAATATTGTTTCTTAAAAACATGGTATTTGTTTTGACAATAGGAATTAATTTAAAATTAATTAATGCAACCTATATGTTTTTAATTTTTTAAAATATAACTCAATTTTTTATTCAGAAAATAAAATATATTTTAGGCTGAATTTTTGATATATTTCTCAAACGCTTAAATTTTGGATGAATAATGAAACTAATAAGTAGTTCTTTAAAAAACCGATTATTTATTTAAATGAAATTTTACCACTTCTGAAAATTGAATTTTGAAAATATGACATACATGGTTGTTATTTGTATCTAAAATGTTGTTAAATAATATTAACCTAATTTTTGGTGGATAATAACTTTTGACTTTTATTTACCACAGTTAAAGTTAAATAGGGAAATTCAAAGTAAAAAGTTATATTATAATAAAACACATTACCATAAGAATTGTCCTAAAATTATTGGATGAATAATGACCAACCATGGGAATCCATGGGATGATTTTGGGACCCCATGGAGAAACATGGGAGTGATAATGTAACTTTAGAATAATTAATTTAATGTAAAGACACAAATGACACAAACAAATAGTTTTTATTAAATTAAATTTTACATGTTGTTATATAAGCTATATTTTCCACTATAAATATTTATTAGAAACCTAAAAACATTTCCTACATCATGGAATTTTTTTTATAATTTTTTTAAATCAAATAAATAAAAATATTTATGAAACAAAAATGGAGGAGTATTTACCACATTAATAAATGATTTAAATAAATAAGATTATAAATATTAAAATAACATACAAAACTTGTCCATTTATTATTGATTGAATTTATTTTGACCATTAGTAATATTATATTTTACTTTAACTAGTTCTAGAGCATTACAAACCGAATATCATTATATAATTAAGTAATATTTTCACACTTTCCTAAACAGCCCCTCGTCTCCCTTATAATAATCCCTCACTTCTATCTCATTCCACACATCTCTCAAGCCCCTTGTCACATCCATCCCCTACCCAAAAAAGCGCTCAATTTTCCTATATTCCACTTAGAAGCATTACCTTTGTAGAAGGGACTTCAACAAACCCTTTTGGTTCAAACCAAAGGGAGTTACCCAAATTAAATGTAACAGTTTATCTTAACTTAGTTTCTTTTATTTTACTTCTCCAACCCCTAAACTTTTTTTATTCCATTATTATGTAACAACACTAGTATACTCAATATAATAGTATGTTGTTATGAGAATTATTCAAACTACACTTACACACGCCTCCATCTAATTGGTGAAGAACATACTGTTTCTGTGGATGGAAAACTAACACCTCATGAAACGATGATTGTTCGATTATCTCCTACCGCCTCTCATGGTGGTCATTATGATGGAACTATATTTATATATGATATATATATTATGTTTATTTTTTTCTTTATGCATATTTATTTTTCATTTATATCATACCATTATGGTTTCCATTATCGGTAAACGCGATAATTTCATTTGAGGAAGTGTGGACTGCAACCCCCTCAAAGTGATATGACTCGTTAATCCCATGTGTGGGATGTATAAAGGATGAATATAATGATATTATATATGATATTATACTGGAATTATAGTATAACTTTGCATGATTATGTTTTAATTAAATTAAAATAGAAAATAGAAATGAATGTAGTGTTCATGAGTACGTACAGTTTATAGTCTCTACGAACAATGCATTTCATTTCATACCTCTAAATGTAATGTAATATTATAAATAAATATATATACTGGATATATATGATTTATATGATATCTAAATAATGAATATCATTATGGAGGTAATGGACTATTGACCACAAGGACACCATGTAATTATAAGAAGTCCATTTTTGACTCAGGTACCAAATATCGACCAAACGACCATTATTAACTTAAATGATTGAATAATGTTTATAACATGGTAATAAGTGATATAAAAAAGAATTATAAAATTTAATATGGTTCTTAAAAACTTTTAAATTAAATTTATTTTATTATTCAGGAAGAAAATGGGACCAACGAGTCATGTCAGACACGAGGAAAGATATTTCTTATCTCACTTTTAATTCCGTGAGATTTCCATTGATTGCCACTAATTTATTGCATGTGGTGTGTTTTGTACTACAATTTGATATATATTATAATGAATATATATATATTCATTGTATTCTATAATTAATTTGGTGGTTATTATCTTTTGTTCATACAAATCGATTGATTACAGCTTGGTAAGGGATTTTCATCTCACTTTTTATTCCCATCAGATTCATGCTATATTTGCCACTATTTTTCTTCATGTGGTGTGTGAAATACCCATTACTGTAGTCTTTGTGTAATATACGTTCATTTATGGGTATTTACATATTCATTTAATGATTTTTCTTTCATGTGGTGTATGTTTCATATGTTATCAAATCTGTAAAGGAACTGTTTAACCCAATTATCATTTCCTTGTGTTAATCTTCTAATTATTAAATATGTCACTATATGATAAGGTAAGGAATCAACAATTATTTATTTATTTTTTAATTTACACTCCCATTTGTTTGGATATACTTTTGATACACATAATCAATCCATTTGTAAATTCTCAAGTCATCAATATCAACTTGATAAGATTAATTTTAACACAATTTAAATTTATTGTGTTAAACATTATAGTCATTGGTTTTGTCTTAAAAAGAATTTGTTTGAATGTTCTATGATTTATTTAAATGAAATATCAAATCATATTGAGTTTATTTATATTTTTCACACATTTTTATGTAATTGATTTATCCTTAATCTAAGGATACCTTTTGTATAACTGGTTTCATCTCAATTTACGTTAAATTGAGACTTCATTGTTGTTATAAATAAATTAATTGGTATATGGTACATATTCTTTCCTTTGGAATATTATATCATGAATATTTTTATTATCATGATTTTATAATGTTTTGATTCAATGTTATTCCTCAATTATTTTTATTCAAGTGTCTCTAATATTTTTAAAAATTCTTTTACTAAAATATCATTTTAAATGTTTTAAAGATTTATTCTTCTGAATCATTATCTTTAATTTCCATGTTTTAAAAAAAAATTTAAGGATTTATTTATATGAACATTAATGTATTCAAATGATAACTTATTTATAAGTTTCAAGGTGGTATTGGACACTTTGATTCAACAATCTCTTTATTAATGATTTTAAATGGTTTTGAATATGATTTGATAAAGAATTGTTTATTTCAATATGTTGATTTGATATATTGTGATTAGAATGTAGAAATTTTATCTTTATTTTATGATTATATTATGTCTTTTTGAATACATTTTGGTTATTGGAAATTGTTTATATATATTGGTGGTTCTGTGATAAACCTTGGGCGGGAGAGCCCGAGATAGCTCTCCAATGCATTGGGTAACATGATGGAGGTAAACGTTAATGTTTCTCCAATGAGATTTAGGGAATATACTGTGATGGGAATTTCAAATGTTACTACTAATGTAGAAGTTATAGCTACAATTTAAGTATGTTATTAATGCCATTATTTACCTTTATGATTTATTATTTCTTTATGTTATTCAAAAATATAATGATTTCATGAGATATGTTATGATTGAAAATTATTGGATTCATTGATTTGTATTTATTGATGGGTTAATGTTTCCTTTCCTTATTTTATAACCCTTACTGAGCTTTTTATTCTTACCCAATGTTTTTGAAATGTTTTCCACAAGACTTAAATTTGAACAGGGTCAAGGATGGGATTATTGAAAAGTCTTGCTGTCTAAAACATGGAACTAGACCAGACTCTTTATTTTAAGAGTTTTTATTTTAGAAAAAAAATGGATACCGATTAGTAGTGTCAACATGTAATTTTAAAGTTGATATGTAATTGAAATGGACTAATTATTTAAAACTATAAGGCTTAAAAGAACCTCAATTTGAATTATTCATTTAATTCAAGATTATGGAATGTTTAAGGTCAGGTCCTTATAGTTGGTATCATGGGTAGGTTTAGAAAACGTTAGGGATTATGAGTTTTTGTTTGACACATGGTTAGTCTTTATGTATATTATTTCAATTAAATCTTTATTTTATAACTTCTTCATATCAAGGAATGTAAGTTTCAAATGGAAAGAGGAGGATCTCAAACTACATTCTTATCTTTTCTTGATTACTTTCTTGCAATAATTATTACAAAGTCATGTTCGGATTATTGTGAAACTTTTTGTAGAATAAAAATCTCTTTCAAGCATTTTTTGAGATATAAAACACCTCCACTATACCTCATTATCATCGTGGATCATGGTTTGTATTTAAACAAATCCTATTTTCACAATATTCTCATATTTTCAAGAAAGGTAAATATTATCAAGGCATTTTTAAATATTTTACCTTATCATAAGATTTTGAACCATATTATGATTTTGAAAAATTTGATGAAGAAGGATACCCTAGCTCAACATATTTATATTTTATTTTACAATATAGTCTCTCAGTAAATACCTATGGTATTTTAAAATAACCATTAATTGAAAGTTTCTACTCAAATTTGGTCTGAATGTTTTATAGGAATCATGTTTTTTCAGATGATTTGAAATTATATGTCATAGATGATTATTTTCCAAAAATATTTTTCTATGAAGACCCATATAACCCATATTATACAAGGTGTATTAGGATGAAAAAATAAATTTATTTTGAAAGATCCCTAAATCATTGTTGCAATGCATGGACCTTCTACCTACATTAAATAGATGATGATGAAACGAAATGGACACAATGATTAAGGTATAATGTTCTTTATTTTGGGGATATTTTTATTTTATCATATATTGGTGAAATAAAAAAATGACAATATATATAAGACTTCAAAAATTAATATGTTGAGATAATAATTAATTGGGATGAAAATGAGAGTTATAAAGAATCCATTGAGGTTAAATCAAGTTAGGGTTATTTTTGAATTTTATAAAAAGGAAAACCCATAGGATGGGTGACAACCCATCGCATCTATCAAGGCCGTAGTAATTGAACTCACAACCGAAGGGTGATAAGGGTGCATCTCCCACCACTGGCCTACATGATGTCACTACTGGAAATTTGGGCTATAGACACGGTTTTAAATAGTGGCTATAGGTCCTCAAACCGTGGCTATAGGTAATAGCAATGGTTCCAAACCGTGGATCTAGATCTATAGCCACGGTTTGAACTGTTGCTATACAAGAGGAAAAACACACTTTATTTCCATGGTTTTAAATTGTGGAATTAGAACTATACCCATAGTTAAAAACCATGTAATTTAACCAATAGCCACG
The DNA here is from genome assembly GCA_963277665.1 of Viscum album. Lineage (NCBI taxonomy): Eukaryota > Viridiplantae > Streptophyta > Magnoliopsida > Santalales > Viscaceae > Viscum > Viscum album. Next base: position 2,041,679,609 of record OY728136.1, read on the forward strand.
GTTTAAAACCATGGCTATAGGGTCTGAAAATCCATAAATAAAAATACCCCCCCCCCAACCCCACTGCACGGGCCCCCACCCCCACTCCCCTTGCACCCCCCTCCCCCCTACAGCCCCCACCCCGGTAAAGCCCCCCCCCACTCCCCTTGCAGTAGAAAACCCTCCCTACAGCCCTCCTCCGCCCTGTAAAGCCCCCCCTGGATAGCCCCCTCCCCCACCTTGTAAAGCCCTTCCTGGATATCCCCCTCCCCCCCCAAAAAAAACTATCCCTCACCCTCTCCCCTACACAGCCCACCCCCTGTAGGCCCCTCCCCCTAAAAATCCACCCCTGGACAGCACCCCCCCATGAAAGGCCTCCCCTGCACAGCCCTCCCCCTGGAAGGCCTCCCCTGGACAACCCTCCCACCTAAAAAGAATCCCTTGGATAGCCCTCCCCCTGCAAGGCCTCCCATGGACATCCCCGCCCCCTCCTCCCCCTGCAAAGCCCCCTCTAGACAGCCCCCACCAATTTAATAATAGTTTAATCATCTTATGCCAATATGGGAGATTGATGAGTGGTTTTACAAAGTTCAAGTCAAAATGATATTTAATTCACAATAGAGTTGAATAGAACTATGGTTCCAAAAAATTATTATGTACTGATAGATGTTGAATGAAGAGATATATGATGTCATTACAATAATCAATATGTGTAGTTAAGAAGTTATTTTGAATTGAATGAATAAATCATCTAATGTGGTAGCCCACCCCCACCCCTACATCCCCCCCCCCTCCTGGACACCTCTCCCCCTGGACACCCCCCTTCCTGGACAGCACCCACCCTCCATGTTGGAAACCTCTTTCCCCTACCTGGATAGCACCACACCCCCCCTGTTGGACACCCCTCCCCCTGCCTAGAGAGCACCCCCTCCCTCTTGGACACCGTTTCCTATGCCTGGACAACAACCCCCCTCCCCCTGCCTAGAAATCACCCCCCTCCCTCCCTCCTAGACACCTCTCCCCCCAACCTGAACAGCACTACCCCTGCAGGACACCCCCTACCTAAACAACACCCCCTGCCAAGAACAACCCCTTCCCTTATGGAGACCTATCCCGCCTTCCTGGACAGCACCCCCTCCCTCCTGGACACCTCTCCCCCCCTGCCTAGACAGCACCCCCTCCCTCATGGACACCCCTCCGCCTACCTGGACAGCACCACCCCTTCTGGACACACTTCCCCCCTACCTAGGCAGCACCCCCTCCCTCCTGGACACCTCTTCCCCCTACATGGAAAGCACCACCCCTACTAGACACCCCTCCCCCTGCCTAGATAGCCCCCTGCCTGGATAGCCCCCCTCCCCCCCTCCTGGATACCTCTCCACACTGCCTGGACAATACCCCCCTCCTCCCACTTTGACACCTCTCCCCCTGCCTGGACAGCAAACCCCCTCCCTCCTGGACACCTCTCCCCCTGCCTAGACAGCACCCCCTCCATCCCTCCTGGACACCTCTCCCCCTGCCTGGATAGCACCCCCTCCTTCCTGGACACCCCTCCCCCATACCTGGACCAACACCACCCTTGCTGGACACCCCCCCTGACTGGACAACACCACCCCTACTAGACACCCCCACCCTACCTAGAAAGCCCCCCCCCCCACCTGAGAGAGGGACCCTACCTCAAAATATCCAAGCCGCACTCGGAAGATGACATAACATATCAGACCTCCTGCACCAGCCCTCCTGTACCAGTCCTCCTACACACATCCCTCTTGCACCACCCCTGCTGGACATCCCCCTCCTGGATAACATCCCTCATAGAATCCCCCTTGGACCACCCCACCTGGACAGCACCACCCCCCCTCCTAGAAACCCTATACTGTTTTGCTGACTTTGGGTCCATTGTGGGTTTTTGGTGCTGGATTTATCCATTGGAAAAGGATAGGAATGTAGAGTATATTTTTGGCTGGATCTCAGCTTGTGTGGGTCATGCATGCAATGTTCTTGTGTGGTTTCTTGTTGATATTATGGTTTTGGGTTGGTGTGGGATGTTTATAGTGCAAGGATCATGTGCAGAGGATGCCTGATTTTAGTGTGTGGGGATGATTCTAGAGGGGATTCTAGTGTGGTGCGGATAAAGTCCCATTTTCTTATTCTATGTGCAGTTGTAGAGGATATGGTTCATGGTGTGGGTTATTCAAGATGAGATTTCTAGTTTTTGGTTGATTGGTTTAATTTTGGGTTGTTATTTTCCTGCTACTTGGCAACATGTAGGGGATTTGTTGTGGATGGTTATGGTTGAGTTTGTGGTTGACTGGTTGGGTGTTCCTTTGGTGGCTGGTCTTTTTCACATGGTGATGTTAGGGTATTGTTTTCTTGAGTCCTTGAGTGGTCGAATGTGGGGGTCTGGTTCCATGATATTTTAGAATGTTTCCTTGGCTTCAAGGGTCATGAAGTAGTAGGTGGTTCAAGTTGCGTATGGACTAGTGTTGTTGTTCCTAGAGGAAGGTTTTCTTTATTGGATGGGTTCTTTCCAGCAGCCTTTTGGGTTGCAGTAGCTATTCTGCTGTGAGTGGCTAGGAGGGTTGGGTTTGTTTTGTGTTGGGTGGGATGACTACAATTATTGGTGTTTAGGGGAGAAGTGTTGTGGTTGGGTAGAAGGTGGATGGTTTGTGGTTTTGTAAGTGTACATGAAGGTGGGTTTGATTGATGGGGAATATTGTAGGTGAGTTGAGTGGTCTGTTGTAGGGATTATGCGATTCAGAAACTATTAAATTTTGGTGAACAATACTAACAAAGATTGGGTCATATTTCATAGGAGGGGTGAGGGATTTTAGGATTTTCACCTTGAGATAATATTCAAGAAGAAGATAATTCAATGTCCGTAATAGATTTCAAAGTTCAAGAAAAGTGAAAAATAATTAGATACAACATCTCTAATATAGAACCTGAAATATATTACCTGAATCTATATAAAAAAATTTGGGGTAAACATAGTTTGAGGCCCTTGTAATATGGCAGAGTCAGAGGAACAAACCAACATTTTATGGTAGTACAGTTCTTGCTCAAAACATAGTGGTTTCAGTATCGAGTAAAATTACTCAACCATAGAACAGTGAATAGAAAGAGGCTTTTATTATCAATGAGGATGAAAATAAGAATCAAAGGTATTTTACTGAAGAACATGTTAAAGAAAATGATAAAAGATATCATCAAGATCAACTATTAGTCTTCGACACTAAAATGATAGTCCAAATCCAATCAATTTCTATCATAAATGATTACATGGATATGGAACTGTTTATTGATACTGATATTAAATTGGTTTTTGAGACTATATTCATTTCCTCTATTTTGAAAATTGGAGATCAATTCTATCCCACTATTTATATAGGCCAATAATTTAAAGAAAAAGATGAATAATATTTTGATTCATTGAGTACAAAATCAAAAAAGGTGGTGTGGATTCTGGGGGATTTAAAAAATATTGGGTTATTATTTTTGGTGCTACTGATACTGGGAGATGTTGTTGAGTAGTTTTGTGAGCTTCTAGATAGGAACATCAAGATGGATGTTTCGTGATGGATGGGTGTAGAGGATAAAGGTATGGATGGTGTTGGCTTAGAGGTGTTGGAGGTTCTGTTTCTGTGGACTGGATTGTTAACAGATATTGGGTGCTATTGTTGACTGTGAGTTGGTAAATGGGTTGTTGGATGGTTTTTTTGTGTGGCTCAGGATGCCTCTTTGATGGGGTGTGTTGAAGGAGTGTAATGGGTTGGTGCTGGTGGCTTGGGATGTATATTTGAGTACATTCCTAGTGACTGGACATTTCTGTTGGCTTATAGGTGTTGGTGTTATTACTGTTGAGTGGGTTACTGCTAAAACTCTTATTGTTATTGGGTTTTTCTCTAGTACATGTTCTATTGGCTTGTTGATGTCATTAGAGACATGTGAAAGGGTATACTGTGATGTGTTCCTACCATTTTTTTTATTTGATCATAATGGGATGAAATCATTATGCATGATAGAATTCATTTGTAGATTGGTGTAGTTTCTATTGTGTTTCAGTGGAATCCACAATGGTTGTACTGAAATAACCTGAGTGTGGGGATGGAAATGGTGATGAATGAAATATTTTTTGACAAACACATGAAAGAGGGTCATGAATTGGTGTTGAGTTTATTTGGGAATAACATAAGATATGTGGTGTTTAAGTGTTAATGAAGCATTTGTTGATGAGTAATCCCCATAATTTTAGCTAGTTAATGCACCCCCATGGTGGGAGGTGACATTGGTGATTGACAGTTTTTGCTGGATTCTTTTGATGACTTCTTAACATACCTTTATCTAGTAATGATCTTGTTCAATATCTTGAAATAATATCCAGTGCACTGAGAGAGCCCTGGATTCATGCCTATCTCTCAAAATGTGTTTTGAATGGAAATGGATATTATTAGAGGATAATCTCATGGGTGATATGTGTGTGGATCCATATAGTGGCGAAGTCGACCATATACCGATTACCAAATAGATCCTTGGGATAAAATTGATGTTGACGAACACCATATGATCGTTTCTCAGAGGTCTATAATGAGAATCAATTGATGTTTTCTTGTTCAGGTAAAATATAAGTAGGAATGTCCAATTATTATAATTCCTATTATGATCAAAGAATGATATGTGGTAGTTTGAATTATTTAAGGAATGTGTTGATAATGATACTGTTATGGTTGGGGCTGATATGTCTGTTATTGACGTGTGAAGTAGTCCGTGGAGTGGATGTGGTGGAATCATAATTCAAATATAAATAATGTGGGGAGAATGTTCAGATTACTTAGTAAAGTCCTGGTGGGCCTGTGATGATTTTCTTTATTGATCCAAGAATCAGCTTCAGGATTGGGGTGGTTTATGATTGATCAGAGGATAGCTTGCTGGAATCACTGATGGTATTGATAAGGCATTACATTGGTTGATGGTAATAATTGATGGGTGTTATAAACTCATATAAAGTTTGGAATGGACTTTTTTTAGTGTTTGTGTGACATTGTAATTTCCTTAAGTGTTAATTCATCATTGTTATGTGAGGTAGTGATGTGCCAATGGTGATGATGAGAATCTAGGATGAGTTAGTTGGGGTTGGATTCACTTGGTTAGAAAAGGGATGGAAATGGTTAGTGGTAGTCCAAATTTGTTTGATGTTATGGAATTATAATTGTTTTTTTTTTTGAAAATGGAAATGGGGAGGATAAGGAACATAAAAAACTCTTGTTGATGTATGGATGATAGAGGTGTTTATGTTTGGAATATTGATGAATGAGGTGGAGTACCATAATGTATTGGATGGTAGTGGAAATCAAGATAGTGGAATATAATTATATATCTAAGAATGAAACTGTTAGGTGCATTAGATAATGGTCGTATTCCACAAGTGATAGGGCACAATTTGTAGGTATAATGTGGGGAAACTCCCCCATTAGAAGATATTTGTTTCAGGATAACCTATTTTGATACTGTGGGAAGCAATTTGGTTAGGGGAACAAATGGGGTGAGTTATAAGTCACATTTTGTTTTATGTTTTAATGGATAATGTACTTCAAAATGACGGAATATAGGAGATAGGTCACATTTTACTTAGTCTGTGAAGGGTTAGTCAATGTGAGACCCATCCAGTTAGATCTGATTGAATGTTTGGATACCAATGTAGTTTGGTGTTCTTATAAATGATTTGATTTTGGGGATTTGTAAACAGACAGGGTTATTTGTGAATATTGACATGTTGATATTTTGGTATTTTTCAAGGGTGTAGGTGAACAATATTAATTGGTGGTGGTGGTGAGGTAAAGTGCATGGTGGGGAGAACCATAGAATAAAAGTAGTTGATTGATGATGTCAGTGGTGGTACGATTTGGATGGGAATGAGTGGGTGACCTATCGTTGTTTCCGTTTCGGGAATGACTATTTAATCAAGTTTTGTTCAATTTAGTCACTTGAGATAATGGTTATTCGTGGTTTGAGCTATGAATTTTCATATAAAGGTGGTGGTTGTGGGTATGGAGTGGTTCACCAATGTAGGATGGGGGATTGTGTTTGGAAACCATGTATTCCTTTGAGTGACACCATGCTTGGGAAACCATTATAACTTTTAACAAGTTGGTCAGACCGAGCCATGCAATTTAGACCATGGGTTGTAGAGATAATTTCATCAAAGATTCTCTTATTGGATATCCCAAGTTAGTGTATTATTTTTTTAATACCATTTTTTGTGGTGGTTTTGTGATGTTACCCAGACATCATACCTCTGTTGTTGTTTTTAATGAAGAGTTTGAGGATGACATGTACTTTGGGGATCATCAGTTTCATGTAATGGATCATGGTGGGGAAATTTATTTGGGGTTGGACCGTTTCATGGGTTCGATTGTTGTTATGGAAAGGATGTGTTAATAAGGAACATTAGATGTAGAGGTAGATAGTTGGGCCCTAAGGATGAATTTTGTATTGGAGTCTTGGTGATGCATGGGAAGTGTGGCATGAGGAAAAGTTGTTATAATGTGGGTAGGTTTTAATATCCCATCCTTTCAATGTGGTACATCCTTATTTTAATTTTTTTTTGAATCCCACAAAATGATTAAAAAATGATTACAGAGAGTCTGAAGAGTCGTAATGGTGTCTTGGGGGTCAGAGGAATGGGAATTCTGGAAACGTAGCAAAGATATGATGAGAGCATAGTTGGTGCACAATTAGAAGTTATTATTCCCAATAACAACAAGGTTTTTAGGATGGTTGCGCATGAGTAAAGGAACTATACAGGGTTTACTAGGTGACCACCTGGCTCAAACTCCCCCTAAGACATTGGTGAGCACACTACCACTACACATATTTTCAATCCGTATGGGTTTTAAACATGGGCCTACGACTTGGTTTCCTCATGGAGAGAGGGGGGCACACTGTTGGCACACTGTTAGGCCAAACATATTGCCAAACCATATGCCAAAAAATGTATAAATTCCTATTTTTTCCACTGAGGAATGAATGTGTCTTCCACTCTTTTACACCCAATTTTCTCCCTCTATCCTAGATGATGATCTAAAAGCCCCCTCCTCCTCCCTCAGTGATTCTCATTTAATTAATTGTTATTTTGAGTGTTGTTTAGTGAGAATCAATGTTCCATGTAACTCTTTGACATGGAATCCTTCCATTTCATGAAAGTGGATTTATGTGTGGATTTCTCTACTAAAGAATCCTTAATCACATGTTTTCTATGAAATTCATGGAAATGGTGTTTGAGGACTTTTTCAATTCAATGAAATTTTACTTTTGTCTAAGAATTTGTCTACGATCATGATGCAGGCGATCTTAATGATTTTTCACATATACTTATTGTTTTATACATGTTTGTGATTGTTATAATTTTCTACATTGTTGTGTTTACATGTATTGCAGAAAGTAATGTGTTTGTATCCCTATAATGTGGTGAAAGACCATTCAAAGACAACATTATGTTTGTTGATGATGTTATACCGAATCTAGGGCCACCAATGGGGTATTCCCAACAATTTGTATTGGGAAAAGTGAATGAGTAAATATTGATATAGGGTAATTATTAATGTTAATGGGATGTTAATTATAAATTAGTAAGTGTCCTGGTTAAGGGGTAATTGGATTCATTATATGTCGGATTTTTGGAAATTTCTAAGAGACTTTTATAATTGGAGGGTTAGGGGTTAAGGATCTTCGTACCATTAATGATGGTATGATTGGAAAATTCACTTAGAGGTTGATCTCAAATGATGTTGATGATGAGTTTCTGTCAAGAAGTTTCACAAAACTACTATATAATGGACATAAATACTATTGAATCCTTGCTATGGGATTCCCTTATGCATGTCTATGAAATGATAATGTAGGATACTAAATGGATGGTTAGTAGAGACTCCACTCATAGTTTCTAGTACACCTTATGGCAAGATCATCCCTTGCATTCTATGAATGTCCCATCTGATGTTTCATCATTGTCCATCTTGGGTTTTCTCTCATATCAAATTTCACATGATTTGAATAATTCTAACTAAGTGTTGTCTCAAGTTAATAATTATGCATTTATGGATTGTGAAAAACTGATCTGGCTTCATAGTAGGATTTGGATTTTTGACCCCAAAGAGCTTTACATGATTGTATGTGGTGGTACTGGCCACGCCCCAACCTAGATTATGATGTTTAGGGCTCCATTCATTCGGCCATCCCGGTTTCTCCTTCATCGAAAATCTGAAAAAATAGACTTCCTACTTCTGAAAATTTAATTTAGTTGGATTTCAGATGGCCTATAGGTGTGCCTTATGTAGGGCTACAGAAGACACCACACAACATGTGTTTATGGAGTGCGACCATGCCCGACAACTCTGAAGTTCTCTAGGAATGCTGTTTGGGTGTGGACTTTGGAATTCTGCTTCCCGATCTGATGCACGGTCTGTTGCATATGCATTGTAGTGAGCAGTTGGGAAACCTCCTCACTGCTGCTATTGTGGCAGTAATTGTGTCCTTGTGGGATTCAAGGATCATGGCTCTATTTGATGGCATGCATGATGATGTCAGGAAGTGAATGATCTCCATCCACAGGGACATGTACACTGCGTCAGTGGTCCAGGATGGTGAGACGTCTAACACCATTTCTTACCTGAAAATGATTAGGTATCTTGGAGTTTCGGGCTGACCACGCAGACCTCAGATGATTGAGTATATCAGATGGATATCACAGATTACACTGTGGCTCAATGTGAATGTTGATGGAGCTGTGTCAGGTGCACCGGGTCCAGCTGGATGCGGATGATTTTTACGCACTTTTCATGGGTTCGTTAAGGGATGATTTTATCACTAACTTTGTCTTGGAACCGCTATTGAATGTGATCTATGGGCTATGATTCAATGGATAAGGTATGTTGTCCAATTTAACTAGAAATGGCTTCGGATGGAATCTGAATCAAGGATTGCAGTACATGGAATAAGTACTAGAACGCATAATGTTCCTTGGCCTGTGCTCCCTCAGTGGGTTGAATGCCTCAGCCAAACCAATCAAATACATATTGTTGTTTCTAATGTGAATTGGGAGGCCAATCAGGTTGCTGATACACTGGAAAAGGGGCCATACTTGATCTTGATATGATGTGGTCTTTCACGGCCCCTGATTATTGTGCTCCAATGGTGGATGCAGATAGATGTGTTGTGTTACACACATGATTTTGTAATAACCCCTTGTATTCATGACTCCTTTTTATTTTATATATTAATTTTGAGGATTGAGTCATGTCGGATCCTGATCATATTGCATTATAAATTACCCAGGTTATAAAACTAGTTATTGTAGTTAAAATCAAAATGGTAATAATAGATATACATTGAAGATAGTGAATAAAATTTTTATAACATGTTTTTCATTATGTATTTGAGGTTTCCATAGACTATATAACCCTCAAAAACATAAATTATCATATTTGGTTTCACTCGAGGAAACATTTACCTCCAAATAGTAAATACTTTTGAGTATTTATAATAATTTCAACCCTCCTCAACTATAAATGGGCACTCAATCACCCCACTAATTTACACCTTTAAAAACATTTGGATTAGAGCATTTCTACCTAAATCACCTACCAACATCCCTAACCAAATCCTAGAATCCGTATATTGGATACAAATCCAACCTTGTGTGGCTTTAATGAAATACTAAATAAGATGCCTCAAGAAGAGGTCATGTTCATCAATGATCATTTAAATTTTATTTATTCTTCCACTACCAGAAAGGACTCCCTGTGGTCGCACCGCGAGGCTGATGGCCACTGCCCCTGTATCTGAACAGCAGATCCATTTTCTAAAAAAACTATCCCCCCATTATTATTCCCCCATCCAAAAAACATCTCACAGCAGTGTAGAGACATGTCAGCCAGGTTAGCTATGAAGTTGTAAATGTAAGAAAGGTTCCCCTAATGCCCCCTCAATTATTTAGGAATACGAGGGAGTGAAATTGATAAAACTGAACTTGATTTTTTTATATTCAAACTCAATTTCATGCTATCACACCACAAATCTATCGAATTTCCCTAGTGTTACCCTGATTGTTTTTTACCATATTCATGATTAGTTTGTGCTAATGCAACTTGTTAAATATTGTTTAAAGATATTTCAAATAATCACATCTCTAATGAGATTTGATAACCATTTCATTAACAAAATCAGTCAACTATTATTTCTAAGAAGGTATTAGTGATATAATGTGTGTAGTGTTGGTATGTAGTGTCATCATTATTTAATCAAAAGGGAATGACCTAAATGGTCCGGGATGGATTGCAGGTGGCTGGGGATGGTGTAGGCTCGAATACAGGTGGAAGTGGACAGGAATGCTGGTGGAGGGGACAGGTTGCAGGTGCTGGGGGGATGGTGCGGGCTAATTCAAAGGTGGCAGGTGGGGCTATTGCGGGCTGAAATGCCAGTGGCAGTAGGCTGAAATAATGGTGGAAGGCGGATGGTGTGGGTTGATGCGGCTGGAACAGGGCCAAATCATGGCATTACCGTGGCGTGATCACGGCTTGACCGAAGCCTGTTGGCCCGGTCTAGTGACATCTGCGGGGCAGTATCTTCCAACTAGGAGCGAAGAGAGCGAGAGGAGGCGGGGAAACATTCTGGCTGTCACCCCCACCGGTAGAAATTTTTATTAATCACTGTCAACATTGATCGCAAGACTCATGTAATACAACCCCTGTGAACCGCCGCGGGGTGTCGTCCTGTTGTAGGGCCAAATCACAGCATTACCGCAAAGTGACCACAGCGTGACTTCGGCATGACCACAGCGTGACTGCGGTGTGTTGGCCCGGTCCAGTGACATCCGCGGGGCAGCATCTTCCTACCAGGAGCGAAGGGAGCGGGAGGAGGTAGGGAAAAATTCTGGTCGTCGCCCCGCGTGCAGAAATTATGATTAGTCAGTCTCAACATTGATCACAAGACTCATGGAATATTATAACTACAAACTACCGCGGGGTGTCATACTGGAGTAGGGCCAAATCACGGTGTAACCGCGGTGGGACAATGGCGTGATTGCGGCGTGACCGCGACGTGACCACGCCGTGACCACGGCGTGTTGGCACGGTCAAGAAACATCTATGGGGAAGAATCTTCCATCCATGAGAAAAGGGAGCGAGATGAAGTGGGGCAACATTCCAATCATCGCCCCACCAGCAGAAATTGTGATTAGTCAGTCCCAATATTGATCACAAGACTAATGGAATACTATCACTGCGAACCACCGTAGGTTGTTGTCTTAGAGCAGGGCCAAATCATAGCGTGACCATGGTGTGACCGCGGCATGAACGCGGCGTGACCGCGGCGTGGCCGCGTCGTGGCCGCTTCGTGACCGTGGCGTGACCGCGGCATGACCGTGGCATGACCGCGAGGTGACCGTGACGTGACCAAGACGTGACCGAAGCATGACAACAACGTGTTGTCCAGGTCCAGCGACATCTGTGGGGCAACATCTTCCACTTAGTTTCAAATAGGTTGATATTTATGGGATGAGAGGATGTTTTCTCAAAAGATTTAAAGAAATGAATGCTAATCTGTGATGACTAGAGGATTGGATGACCCCTGATATACCTAATTTGGTGAGGTTTGGAGATCTAAAAATGTGTAGGAATACCTAGAGTAATACCCCATGGGATCAGGAAAATCATAGGTTACATAACATGTAATCTGACATTACTGATACTGTGGGACCCCTGGGCTATTGAACTGGGATTTTGGTTGGATTTAAATATGACATGCCCTGTGACATGGTCACACAACATAGGGAACCATCTTAAAAGTCTAAAGGCATTTAAAGAGTGTCTTGGTTCAAACAACTGTTTTAATAAAAAGAGGGAAACCCTATATAGGGATATAAAAAGGGTCAAGTAAGATGTGTGATTTATGACTAAAAATGACATCAAGTATAAGGAAAACATCAATGCAATAATGTTAAGAAAGGTATACCACTGTGAGTTTTCGTAGACAGCGCACCCCCGTTGGAGGGGTTTTATTACAAAACCATGACTTATTTATAAAGTGGAACAATTTTCTTAACTAACACTTATTCAAGAATTTAAATTTAATATAAACATGAAAAATTAAGAAGGCAACTAAATGAAATTTAAAACATTCTTGAATTAAATAGGCTAGTAGAGGGACCCTACCTCAACCTCAAGGCACATTTTCTTTTGATGATGACAAGTTGAATATTTATTTTTTCAGCTTGCACGCATATGCAACTTAATATATATATTAGGAAACCTAACCCCTGTGTACATATTTTCATGGCCAAATATGCACAAGGGGGTCCTTAGATATATGTTTATACTTCAATATACCCCTTTATACTTACACACGTATGCATTTTTCAAATCTATATATATGCACACCTATCCCCTATAGATATATTCATACTGCCATGAGTGAATATATATAAAGGGGGAAGTTATATATGCATATGCCTACCTATTCATAAACATGTAAGCCTTCGTCAATGGTGACTCGAATCCACCTCAATGAAATCCAAAACACACAACAAAAACATATGGAACCCAAAAATCAAAAAATCCCTAATTAAAATTGGGCCAAAGAATAAAAACGGAATAAAACATTCCCAAATCATGAACTCATTATCTGTTATAGGGCTGGATAGAACCAGTCTTATCATAAGAAACCACTTATAAAAAATAGTGGGAAAATAAATGAGATATAATAACTTCTTATATATATGTGATCAGTGTGTAAATTGTACATCATAAATGATACATGAATCCATAACCAAAAATGAACAAATAATATTCAAATTGATTAGTACATCCCAATACTAAATAACATTATCATTAATAAAGATCTTTATTTTTAAACATCACATTCAATTCCCTATTTAAAAATCAAAAATCACCAAAATATGAGAATAAAGTAAACCTCCATCATCACTTAAAATCGAGAAATAGGGATTAGAAATTGTTCTTAACCTAGAAAATCCATTCCTTGAATGTATAAAATACCTAAAACTCTTCACGCCTATATCCTTCTTATTTTTCTAGATTGAAACCTCATTTTTTAGCATGTTCTTCTTCTGGAATTTACCTTTATTATTAATGTATATAGGTTTATCAATTTTATAATGTAGATAATTTTTCTTCTTTTATTCTAGACCCCCACCAACACCTTCCCCCTTTGCACCTGTACCCCCCCCCCCACACAACCCCCTACCCCCCCCCCCCACCCGCACCAATCCCCCCCCCCACCCAGCCCCCCCCCCCCCCACACACCTTTTGAGATCAATAAATCATGTATGACTCCCTTGGGTATAGAGACCCTACTTTTTATCAAAATGGTGATATTATCATCACTATAGTGAAGGAAATTTCATTTCATACTATTGAGTAGGTTGAAATTTTATACTAGTCCACCTTGAAGGCTTAGGGAAATCATGTAAAACATGTCAAAATGTAAGGGTCCACTACAAATGGACTGGGTGGAGCATGTTCATCTAATCTGTCCTTTTCGGCAAGCAGTGGCCATATCGGTGGCATACTCTATAATAAATTAATGTTAAATGTTATTTTCCTCTTAGATAATCTGGAGTTACAAAACCAAGATCCCAAAAGTGTGGGCTTTGATACTATTTTTTAAAAACAATGACCCAATCACCCTAGCATCACTCGGTCAGGTCTCGACAACATCTTAGGAACACATCATAATTTCCAGAGGAGGGTATGAATTTCAAGGGTTAGAAGACACTAATGTGGGAGGTTATTCTCTCATTGGAAAGAAATATAACAAAGGGTATTATATACTAAAAAATCAGAATGAACCTTGTTGTAAATAGAATACCAAACCCATGTAATATTGGGTTTCACCATAGGTACCTGGTGATCCAGATATATAGACAATAAGTGGTGGTATATCTATATAAACACGCATATGTACTTAAACATGGTTCCAAGAGTCATTAACACATACAATATAATCCAAAAAAACACCATGTATAGAAAAACTCATTCAAACAATGACTTACAAGGTGAATGTGATAAAAAATGTAATTTTCTCATAGTTGTCAAACCATGCAAGGATGAATAGTCCAAAAAGGTGTGTTCCCAAGTGTAAACTCCCAGCCCAGGGTTCAAACCATTTGAGAATGATATTGTATTTGGTGTCAATATTTAATGGTGAGTAATTGATTCATATGAGTTGAAGAATAAATATATGTTGCATTAATTAAAAAGTGATGAAAGCACTATCATTTGAGCTGAGTTCAATCATGCTACAATCGAGTCCATGTGAGACCTAATTCAGCCTCAATCTGGTTCAAGGAAGCCCACAATATGGAAGAAATCCTATCTTGTTAGGAGAACCCACAAAAATTGGACTATATGAGTACCTTATGGTTCAGCCAAACTCACACCACAATGTCGGAACTGCATTATCAGGGAGGTGGGGAGGCCGCATCGGAGCCACGTTGGTGGGGAGGTGGGCTGGCTGCGGTGAAGGGTTGAAAGAGGAAGAGGAACACCAGCGGGGAGGTGGGGTGATCACATCATCAGAGGAGAATCGTCCATAGGTGGGTGGCCATGTCATCGTAGTAGAATGATAGAAGTTTTGGGTAACAGCACCAGACGAGGAGGGTCGAAGGGAGTAGGCATGAAAGGGAGGGAGGTGTGGATTGCTAGCACGGAGTAGGGCAGAGAGGGAGGGAGGTGGGGATTGCGAGTGGGGAGTTGGGCAGAAATCGGGTGGGGATTGCGAGCGCATGGGAGGAAGGCGGTGGGGATCGAAAATGTATAAGAAGAACAGGGGTAATGCCACGGGTATTTTATGACACATGGCATTACCTTAACCTATAGCCAAATTTTTTTTAAACCGTGGCTATATCATTAATTCCTAGTAGTGTGTCCCTGGTTAGTATGACATATTATTTTAGTAAAATGATTTTATGGAATATGAATAATTTTATTTTGGGAAATTAGGTTTTATTAAATGGATATAGATAGTATAGGAAAATGATTAGGTGATTAAGTGGAATGGTTTTTGTGGAAGACATTCTATATTTTGAGGAAACACTATATGCCTCAGGAAGATAGAATACTATGGGATTTCAATTGTGGAATAATGGTTGAAATTTTAGCTTGTAAGAATCACTGTTTTTATGGTGAACATATGAAGATTTGGTTTATTTATGAAAATGATTAACCTCTCATGGAGAATATGTTATTATGTTAATTACATTTCAATATAGGACATTATGAGTAACTGATGTCATTTGGAGATAAATGTTAAGATTTGTCTTGGAAGACTATGTAATGAAATCCTTATGAGATTTGGGTTTCAATATTAGTTTGGATTAATTTTTGAATAATTTTATGCGCAATTGTTTATTGAATGGCCTTTGTTGAACTTTGATTTTTTTTTAAAAAATTTGGATATTAAGAGTAGTTTTTATTATTGTAAAATATTTTTCTTTTTTGGGTATTATCTGATCTCACACGAACCATTTTGGTTTAAGATGATGTCTAAAGACAAGGGAAATATATAGTTATTATTTTGTGGATTATTTTATTCTCTAAAATATTATTCTTGTGCTTTTGATGTGAACAAGTATTTTTGAATGATCATTATTTGGAGAAAAGATTTGTTTTTGGTAGAAACTTATTAAAGGATAAAACTCTACATAAAGGTAAGTATATTGCATTATGTTCATATTCTATGTAGTAAAAAAATTCCTCAAAAATATTAAATGGAACGTAAAACAAAATTTTTATTGCATTACGTTTCTTACTGGGTAATCAAATACCATTTAACACAACATAAGTATGTGATTATTTGGTGGTTAAATTTCTGCTAATCATTTTCTATCACTCTCCATCAAGAATTGACCATTTTTACTCTCTTATATATCTATGTTTTCTTACATGTAATCATAGTATGGGTTATCTTAGGTGACCTTTTTACTTATCCTTCTTGCTTTTAAAGTGATATTTTTACTGACTATTTTCCAATGTGGGTGTTTTAATGAAGTTTACAATCCAGTTTTAAAATTGCGAGGATGCAATTTCCAAAAGGGGGGGAGGACGTAAAATCCCAGGTAAATAAGGAACATGAAATTTTTCATATTTATTAATATTTGTGACCAAAATATTAATTCTATTTTAAAGGGGATGCTATGTTTGATGACGTACCTGGTGCACAACAATGGGTTTATTTGAAATCTTATGTTGCAAACTAATAATATAATAATATTATTTTAAATGGTAGTTAACACCTAGTCGTCGTATCAACGGGAATTAAAATAACTAACAAAGAAATTAATATACAAGTTTGTTAAATTTATTTACATTTATCCAATAAATGTTAGAGGCTTAAAATGTTAATGAATATAATTTTAAGAAAAAATTTCATTAAAAGGTCGATTTACCACCTTTTAATGGTGAACACTCATTAAATCTAGTTTTGGTCACTTTTTTATGTTCAATTTGGAATAATAAAATTGTATTTTAGAATCAGGACATCAAAATTTACATTTGTTAAAATTTTAGTATTTTGTTGATAAAATTCAATTTTTAATGAATACTAAAAAATAGTGTAGTTTAATTCAAAACTGTCTATTAATCTATTTATTTTATATAGTTATATTATCTTTTAAATGGTTTTATAGTTTAATTAGATAATATTTTTACCATTTAATTGAATGTTGGTCATTATATGAAATTTCACTTTGAAATTAGACATAAACAAGTGTCAATATTTTGGCAAATATTGTTTCGTAAACCCATACTATTTTTTTGACAATGAGAATTAATTTTAAATTAATAAATGAAAATTATATGTTTTTAATTTTGTAAAATTGGAAGGATTTTTGAATTCAAAAAATCAAATATATCTTTGGAAGAAGTTTTTTTATTTTTCTGAAAAACATCAATTTTTGATGAATAGTAAAACCACTAAGTAGTAGTTAAAAAAACTGAATTTTTCTTTTAAATGAAATTTTACAGCTTCTGTGAATTGAATTTTTAAAATCCAACATACATGGTTGTTATTAGTAAGTAAAATTTGGTTCAATAAGTTGAAAATAATTTTTTGGTGAATATTTTCTTTTGACTTTTATTTACAACAGTTAAATGTAAACAGGGTAATTCACGGTAAAAGGTATATTATAATAATACAAAATTACCATCACACTTTTCCTAAAATTATTTAATGAATCATTTCATTCCATGGGAATCCATGGGTCGATTTGGGATCCAATTGAGCCACTTGATAGTGATAAAGTCACGTTAGATTAATTAATGTAAAGTAAAGACAAAAATGACACCAACATATATTTTTTAGTAAATTAATTTTTATATGGGGTTATATAAGATATCTTTTTAACTATAAATATTCATTGGAAATCTAAAAATATTTCCTAAATCATGGTATTTTTTTTATAATTTTTATACATTAAATAAAAAAATTATTTATGACACAAAAATGATACAGTATTTACCTCATTAATAAATGACATAAAAAAATAAGATTATAAATATTAAAATAACATCCAAAACTTGTCCAATTCTTATTGGATGATTTTATTTTGACCATTAGTCATATTATCCTTGACTTTAACTAGTTTTTGACCTTTACAAACTGAATATCGTTATATAATAAAATAATATTTTCACACTTTCTTAAAGAGCCCCTCCTCTCCCTTATAAAAAGCCATAACTTCTAACTCATTCCTCACACCTCTCGAGCCCCTTGGATCATAAAAACCCTACCCAAATAAGCTATCAATATTCTTATCTTTCACCTAGAAAACTTACCTTAGGTAGAAGGAACATGGACAAACCCTTTTGGTTCAAACCAGAAGGAGTTACCCAAATTAAAGGTAATCGTTTCTCTAATCTTCTTTACTTTTATTTTACTTATCCAACACCTAAACTATTTTTATTCCTTCCTTTATAACAAAACCGGTATCCAAAATATACTAGGATGTTGTTATGAGAGGGATTCAAAAATCACTTACAAACACCTCCATCAAATCGGTGAAGAACATACTTTTTTTGTGGATGGAAAACTAATGCCTCCAGAAACGATGATTGTTTGATTATCTCCTACTGCCTCTCATGACAGCTGTCATGACCCGTCCTCTAGGGCTCGTATCGTGACTACCCCAATCCCCCATTCTATAGTCTAGGGGATGGAGACTAGCACCAAATGCGTAATTCCCAAAAACTGGGAAGGCATTGCCTTTATAATCTATAAACACAAACAAAAGAAAGCACATAGCTAGATACAAAACACTAAGTAAATCTTTATAACAAAAGTGTGTTGAAAGTAAAAAGGGGGAAAAATAAAATCCCAACAGTAAAGTAAAAAAAACCAAAAATACAAGTACAAAATAAGAAAAAGGAAAACAACAACCAGGTTATCCTTCAAGGTTCTTACCTAAAGTCTAGGTACAGATCCCCTCCTCAGCACTCCACGTCCATCCTTCTCCTACATGTATTGACTCGTCGTATGGTCTACCTCTAGGTACCATCTAACCCTAGTACTCTCATCCTCAGTCTGTGTTGTCCGTCTTCAACATCCAACACAACAAGGTGTGGGCATAGCCCATGCAGGGGTGAGTATAACGATACTCAGTAGGGACCCTGAGACCCTTAATGTATCACAAAAACCACCAAGGATAAACCAAAATGTATAAAATCAACCGATAACCCTACATAGGTATACGCCCATACATATACCTAAGTTATAATGTAATTCATCTCAATCATGGAGAAAACATAGAGATACTGACTCATCTCACACAATGATTTATTCTAGGGGTAGTGTCAAGTAACATTCCCAGTCGCAACGTCAAAGACCTCGGCTATTGGATAACTCCTCCTCTATTGAGTACATTAGGGTTTCTGCATCAAACATAGGTTCTTCTCAGTAACTTGGACCGCTGAGGTACTCCTCCTGTCCTGTATTATGGTTTTTCTGCGTCACCAAGGTGCTCCCCACAATGGGTCTGCCACGTCACCAAGGTGCTCCGCCTCATAGCATGCTGATGTACTCCTCCTGTCAATTACCGTGGGTCTTCTATGTCACAAAGGTGCTCCCCACCATGGGTCTTCCACGTCACCAAGGCTCTCCCCACTGGGCCAGTCGAGTCACTCCGAGTCGAAACGGTTAGCAGTCATCAAGTCTCAGCCATTCGTAGGGTTACGTACGTATCATACACGGGGAACCCACTTCCCAATCCGTAGTTCAATAAATCAACTACCCCGAAGTCCCCCGAAAAAGTAAATCAAGGATCTGCCATTTCATAGGGGTCTCAACGTAATAGACGGTACGTCAATCGGAAACTCGATCTGTGAGTTATTAGACTTTTAGTCATGGGGGCCAGTTGGATTTGTGCTCGATCAAACTTGGCTGTTTCTCATATTAATCCCAAAACACAGTGGGGTATCACTCAAAGGGACCGCCTGTCTCCAAGATTTATAGCGTCATTGATGGTTCGTCAAATGGACGACTGGTGCCAAAGTTGTGGATAATAGAAATTAACAGGGTCCTAATGGGTCCGGGTCCGGTCCGACCTAGCCTAGGCTGACATAGTGCAGGCTGACCCAGGCGGTAGTGCGGCCAGGACCATGACGACCATGAGGGTTCTTCCAGGGCGGTTCGATCGTGGGGTACTGTGAGGGAGCAGTCCGACCATGGGTCGACAGTCCAACCGCATGATTGTGGTCCTGCAGTGGCAGCTCGATAGTCGGCGGCGGCTTAGAGGACATCGACGACGACTCCACGAACAGCGGCGACGGTTCGGCGACTCGGAGGGGTGTGGCGAGGGTGGATCGGCCTGGGGTGGTGCGATGAGGGCGGTTTGGCCCAGGGTGGCGCGGAACGGCGGAGGCCACGGGCGGTGGCATCATTGCCGTCGTCACCTTCGTTGTCTTCATCCATTACGAAGAACACAAAATTCAACAAAAGAATTAAGGAGAGGACGGACCATGTTTGTTTGGACCGAACTCTATGCATTAGAGAGGTAGTAAGCGGCTAATATACTTCAATCAGAAGAAGGTTGAGAATGTTTAAGGTAAAACAATTCAAACACACTCCCTTCATGCTTCCACAATTTAATCATTCCCAATCCCGCAGTAGAAAAACATTCACGGATCAATCTAAAATAGAGAGTTGATCCGCGTTCACTATTTTCTAAGAGAAGAACTTGGAAATATAAATCATTTATAAACAAACCCTTACTTCTGGTTATTTGCTGATAGAGATCTTGAAAAGGAATTATGGACTTCGATTCGTCTTAGATGAAGACGTCCCACATCGGAAGAAGTCCCAAGGAAGAAGGTCGAAGTAAAGGTCAGCGTTCTTTGTTGGAAGATCGTTCTTTGTTGGTGGAGCGTTCATCGTTGAAGAGATTTCTCTTAAGATATCTCCTTTTTTCCAATAGTTTTCCCCAATTCCACCAAAAATTAATTCTCCAACATTATAGAATATTTTGGCATAATTCAAATTGAGATAATTAAACACATATTTTGGCATAATTAGTTTGTTGATAGGTTGGCACAATTAATGGGGAGGAATATCAAGAGTATCCTCCACATTAATGATAGAGTTAAAGAGGATTGGGCCTCGTGTGGTTCCCACCACCATAACCTCTCATTGGAGGCGAGGCTCAGGTGGTCCCCACCACTATAACCTCTCATGAGAGGTTATGGTCTAGCAGTCCCCACTTCCCAACATCCACATGGATGTTTTAACAAATAAAATAAAAATAAAATGTCATACAATTTTATTTTTATTCTATTCTTTCAAGAAAACCCCATAAACTAATGTCCACCCTTGACCAAATATCGTTGAGGTGAAAGTATCTTTATAAAACCGGTTCTTCAAGTTCAACGGTGCCCCTGTATTTCAATTCCAAGCACTAGTTCAAAAGTTAGAAAAACCCACCATAATATTTATTGAATGTACCCCAAAAAATTTCAGAAATTCATTCTAAGTACTCCGGGCCTCAGAATCATGCACTATCAATTTTCGTAGACAGGTAAAATTTCTATTGAATAAAAAAATGGAAATTTTGGTTCTTTACAATCTCCCTCCCTAGGATATATGTCCCCATAAGACACAACTCAAACTAAGGGACCAAGTGGGAGTACTGAGAATGCATCTGAGCCTCCCACTCCCATTTTGTATTCTTGAGGTTCTTGTGCTGCCAGCGCGTGCGCATCATAAGTATTGACCGTCCATGATGGACCCACTCTTGTCGATTCCTAAATCTCCATGAGAACCTCAAAAAAAGTCTCCCCATCGTCGACATCCAACCCTCCATGGTCGATGATGTGAGAAGGGTCATGCAGGTATCTCCTCCGATGTGATACGTGGAAGAGATAATGCACCCAATGCAACTGAGGTGGAAGAGCTAAGTGGTACGCCACCTCGCCAACTCTACTGAGGATCTGAAAAGGTCTGATGAACCTCAAAGATAACATGCCTCCTCAACCAAATCCCCATAGATCTCATTGGTGTGAGACCCTTAAAAATATGTGGTAGCCATCCTCGAACCCTAGAGGTCTCCATTTCCTATCGGCATATGACTTCTGCCTGCTCTGTGCAGTCTTCATCTACTCCTGGATGATCTGCGCCTTCTATACGGTAGCCCATACCATCTTTGGTCCCACGAGTGCTGACTCTCCTAGGTCAGTCCATCACAAAGGTGATCTAAAATTTCACCCATACAATTCCTTAAAAGGTTCCATCCCTATGGTGGAGTAATAGTTGTTGTTTTATGCACACTCCACCAAAGGTTAGTGATCCTCCTAGCTGCAACCGAAGTCAAGGACACAAGCACACAACATGTCCTTGAGGGTTTGAATGGTCCGCTCAATCTAGCCATCCGTCTGAGGATGGAAGGCATTGCTCAAATGAATCTTTATCTCGAAAGAATCCTATAACCTCTTCCATAGAAGAGAAGTAAAATGTGCATCACGATGGAAGATAATCATTGATGGTAATCAACGTGGCCGCATAATCTCCAGCAGATAAGGGCATCCCAAGATATTTACTGAACCCTGCTCTCTGATCGGTAGGATGTGGGAAAACTTGGTGAGTCGGTCGACGATCACCCAAATTGGGTCATGTCCCCTAGATGCACATGAAATTACGGTCACGAAGTCCATGGATATCCCATCAAACTTCCGCTCTGGGACCTCAAAAGGCTAAACCATCCTACTAGAACCTAATACTCCGCCTTGACTTGTTGACAGGTGAGGACCCGAGAGACAAAATTTGCTACTACTTTCTTCATTCCCGGCCACCAGTGCTATCATCAGAGATCCTGTTACATCTTCACCACTTTTAGATGTAACGCTAGATGGGATGTGTGTAACTCCCTCAAAACATCTTCCTAAATTGACACTTGTAGCATGGTACATCCTCTAAAGAGGATGACGTGCTCCCCACATTCTGAAAATCCATCAGGTGCCTGATCGGTGGATATCTGAGCATGTCGAGCCCCGCAGTCAGCATCTCCTCACTGTGCCATCTTGAATTGATAAAGAATTGGGGATGTGACTGTATGAGACTGAAGAAAGGATGCTTCATCACATTCCATTAAGGATATCTGCAATGCGGCCATCTGCTCTGTCGCCTCACCTAGCAGCTATATACCAGACCTCCTACTAACTACATCTACTACAATGTTCCCCTACCTAGGAGTGTAGACTATCTCGAAGTCATAGTCTTGGATGAACTCAAGACAACGCCATTGTCTCAGGTTTTGGTTTTTCAGAAAGAAGTTATACCTGAGACTCCTGTGATTAGAGTACACTATAAAACACTCGCCCATAAGATATTGTTGCCACATCTTGAAGGTAAAGACCACTACTGCTAAATCCAGGTCATGGGTAGTGTAGTTTTCCTCATGTTGTCTGAGATGTCGAGAACCATATGTGATAACTTCTCGTTCCTGCATCAAAAAACATCTGAGTCCGGTCCCTAATGCGTCGTAGTAGACTATGTACCTTATGCCCTCTTTCGGCAGCCTCAAGATGGGGGCACTAGTCAGCCTCTACCTCATGTCTTGAAAACTCTACAGGAATCTCTCTAAACAAATGAATGGTTTCCCCTTCTTCATCAATCCTGATAATGGTACTACAATTCTAGAGAAATCTGGAACAAACCTCCGGTAATATCTAGCCAAACCCAGAAAACTCCATACCTATGGTACACTCCTGGGTAGCACCAAAGAAAGTACCACCTCAATATTTGCTAGATCTATTGAAACTAGAGCCTCCAATATGACATTCCCCAAAAAGTGAACCTCTCGGATCCAAAACTGGCACATGGAGAGCTTACCATAAAGCTGGTTCTCTCTGAGTGTGTCCAATACTACATGTAAATGATAGGCATGCTCCACTTTTTTAATCGAGTGGATAATAATTTCATTGATGAAGAATACTACAAAGCGATCAAGGTATGACTGAAATATCATGTTCATGAGTCCCATGAACATTTATGGAGCATTGGTTATGCCGAATGGCATAACCAAGAACTCATAATGACCATACCGGCATCAGACGACCGTCTTCTGCACATCATCATCTGAAACTCGGACATAGTGATAGCCTGATATAAGGACTATCTTTGAGAACCATTGTGCTCCCTTTAGCTAATCAAAGAGGTCTTCATTCCTCGGGAGTGGGTACTTGTTCTTCACGGTCACCTGGTTCAGGCGCCGATAGTCAACACAGATCCTCATGCTCCCATCTGCCTTCTTAGCAATCAGAATTAGGGCTGCCCAAGGAGAAACATTGGGTCAGATGAATCCATTCCCCTGTATGTCCTCTAACTGTACCCACAACCCTCAATGCTCCGCATGAGCCATATGATATGCTGATGTAGATATTGGTGTCATCCCGGGGTACAAGTCAATGTAAAAGTCCACCTCTATGCGAGGAGGTAGACTCAGAACATCATCAGGGAAAACATCCACATATTGGTCCACCAATATAGGATAGCTCGGACATTTCACATCGAGATCTCCGAGGGTAAGGATAGCCAACTAAAGAGTGATCGGCTACACTCTCCTCCGGGTATGTCCTTATTGAGATGAAAAGGCTCCTTCTCGCTGATGAAGGTAAACATGGTCCCATCCGTGTGGACACACCACACCATGCACCTAATACAGTCTATCTGAGCATTTCCTATAGATAACCATTCCATACCCAAGATGGAGTCGTAAGGCCTCAATGCCACTACTAGGAGATCCCATCTAAAGCTCTCACCTACTAGAGTAAGATCACAATTCCATCACTAATGCGTAATCATCAAATCTGCTCCCGTAGGAGTCTCAAGCCTTAAGGATCGAGCCAACGACTCCATCAGAATCTCCGAGCTCCGAATGAGGGCAGTGGAAATAAAATATTGACTATGACATGTGTCTATATGTAATGCATCTATTGTGGAGAAGGCACAGATAATACCTCGTATCATCTACTGAGCTCCTCGATTATAGGCCTCAACTGCATTGAGTGGAGCTCTCCCCTGTCCACCTGCTCCCTGCGACCGGGGTGGACCTCTTAAAGGTGGTGGCAGTAACATCTCAAATTTTCTCCCACCACTAGTTTCTTGGATAGCTCCTCTGCCACTTCTGCCTGCTCCCTACGAATCTCCTCATTCGAATCTTTGTCTCTGGCTGGGTGGTCCTTTAATTGTTTGATGATTATCTGTATGATGGGTTCGATAGTAATAAGCCATGTGACGCTACCATCCACATGTGTAACACTACCCGCTCCTGGTGTAACTAGATATTTCTCGGGTGCCCTGCTTAAATGATCCTATGTCATGCGGCCGACCACCTGCAGGTCTGGTCCTCTTGATCCATTGAGACGTCAGTCTACTGCCAGCTACAGAAGACTCTGCTACGTGATGATGGTTGTGTATCTCGCTTCTGGTGACTACTCAACAAGGAAAATGTCCACCAAGAGGTCTGTCTCTAACACCCATGCCTGCATCGGGATGTTGAGGGAGATCATTGAAGCCCGAATCTCTCGACCAATCCCCTTCTTGAAGGTCCGAGCATTGAGTAATCTGTCAGGCACCATATCTGTGGAGTAGCATGAGAGGTCAGTGAATCTCACTGATTACTGAGCCACAATCATGTTTCCCTATTGCAAATGAAGTGGATCATGTATGCGCACTGCGCAAATATTCATTGGGACAAACTCTTCCCGAAACAGGATCTCGAAGTCTACCTAGAGAATCATTACCTCATCATGAACCTGGAGCATCAAGCTCCACCATCTTCCTGCTGCTACCTGTAGAAGGTAAGCGTAAAGTATTACTATGATGTATTCTTGTGTCCCAACAAGTTAGAAAACACTCAACAAATCCTCCAGCCAATCCTCAGCCACTTGCGGGTCCATATCTCCCCTAAACCTAGGTGGAATATAGTGCTGGAACTCATGCAATGACTAAAGAGGCGTTCACCATCTTCTATTGGGGCTGGTGGCATCAGTGGCCCAACGGGGAGTGGAACCTCTGGTTCCTCTGTTGGTGAGTTGACTGGAAAAGGGCCCTGCACCGAGGCCTCATCATTCAGTGTGATATTAGTGCATACAACTCTCAAAACCCTAGCTGGCTATCTGCATGGAGGCATCCTAAAAAAACAGGTGCACCACGGTCAAAAAGTTATACCAGGTGAACTGAAAGATATACCCTATGAGATGACTCAAGAGATGACAATGAAAAGTCTTAGAAACACACACACAATCAGTGTTTTCATGAAATGAGTCAGAAATATGAAGTCAGGGTCTTGGTGTGTGGATACGTCGTCCGCCGCACCAACACTGGACTCCCTAAACTAAAAATCGAACTCATTACCCTTAACACTACTGCTTCACAAAAAAGATCGGAGTTCTAGTTATTTGGTATAACTAACTCCCCTAATATATATTTGTCACAAACCATTCCTCGGGGCCCGTACCGTGACTACCCCATGCCTGGTTTCCATAAACCAGGGGATGGGGACTAGCACCAAAAGCATAATTCCCTAAAACTGGGAAGGCATTGCCTATATAATCTATAAACACACACACAAGAATGCACAGATCTAGATAAGAAACACTAAGTAAAACTGCATAACAAAAGAGTGCTTTAAATAGGGGGCCAGAATACAAGACCAACAGTAAAGTACAAGAAAATGAAAATACAAGTACAAATGGAGAAAAAAGGAAAACATTAACTGGGTCGTCCTCCGAGGTTCCTACCTAAAGGGTTGGTATAGATCACATCCTCAGCACACCACGTCCGTCTGTATCCTCTGTGTACCGACTCGTCGTATGGTCCACTTCCAGGTACTATCCCGTCCTGGAACTCTCAGCTTTAGTTAGAACTGACCGGCATCTGCATCCAACACAACAATGTGCGGGCACAGCCCGTGCAGGGGTGAGTATAACGACACTCATTAGGGTCCTCGAGACCTTCAAGGTCTCACAAAAACCACCAAGGATAAACCAAAATGTATGAAATCAATAGATACCCTTACATAGGTATAGGCTCATACAAATACCTACGTTATCAAGTAATCTTTCTCAATCATGAGAAAAACACAAAGATACTAACTCAGCTCACACCATGATTTATTTTAGGGTTAGTATCATGTAACATTTTTAGTCGCAACATCGAACACATCTGTTGTTGTAGAAATCATCCTCTATCGAGTATAGTGGTCATGTCGCGTCACAGAGAGGCACTTCCCACTAACTTGGACTACTGAGGTACCTATCCAGTTGAGTACTGTGGGTCCGTCATGTCACCAAGGTGCTCCCTACCGTGGGTATGCCGCATCACCAAGGCGCTACCCCTCGTATCCTGCTAAGGTAATCCTTCTATTGAGTACCATGGGTCTGCTGTGTCACCAAGGCTCTCTGCACCGTGGGTCTGCTGTGTCACCAAGGTGCTCCCCACTGTGCCAGTCGAGTCACTCTAAGTCGAAATGGTTAGCAGTTGTCAAGTGTCTGCCACCCGTAGGGTTCTGTACATATCTCACATGGGGAACCACTTCCCAAGCCACATGTCTATAATCCAACTACCACGAAGTCCCAGAAATATGTATCTCAAAGATCTACCACGTCATAAGGGTCACAACGTAATAGACGATGCATCAATCAGACACCTGGTCTGTGAGTTATACGCCTTTTAGTCCCGGGGACCTGGTTGGATTCGTGCTCGATCCAACCCAACTATTTCACATGTTAATCTCAAAACACAGTTGGTTTTCACTAAAAGGGACTGTCTCACTCCAGGATTTCTATCACCACTGACAGTTCTTCAAACAGAAGTCTGGTGCCAAAGTTATGTCCAAAAGAAAGTAACTAGGTCGTAGTGGTCCTAGGTCCGGTCCGGCCTGGTCAGCCTGACCCAGCCTGACCCGGCCTAGGCCAACCCGGTTTGGGTCGACCCGGCCCGACCCATTTGGACTGGCCCTGCCCGCAGTGCAGCCCGACACATTTGGTTCGGCCCAGCCCGCTAGGGCCACAAGGGTGTCGTTAGGGCGGCTCAGCCGAGGGGTACTGTGAGGGCACAGACAATATACTGGGGTGCGGACCAGCCGTGAGGGTGCATACCGGCCGTAGGGGCGCAAACCGGCCATGGGTCGGTGGTCCGTCCAAAGGCTAGCAGTTCGGCGGTGGCGGCTCGGTGGTTGGTTGGGGTTGAGGCTCGGCAGACGGCAGCAACAGCGTGGCAGATGGCGGCGGTGGCTCGGTGGATGGTGGACGGCAGCGGTGGTCTGGCGGATAGCGGAAATGGCTCGGCGGCTCGGAGGTGCACTATGGGGGTATCACAATGAGGGTGGTTCTGCTCGAGGCTGCGCAGAGTGATAGAGGCTGTGGGCGGTGGCCCTGTTGCTTCTGTTTCCTTCTTCATCTTCATCCATTGCGAAGAACATATAATTCAAGACAAGAATTATGTAAAAGATGGGCCATGTCAGTTTGGCCCACACTCTCGGCATTAGAGCGGTAGAAATCATCTATTATACTTGAATCACAAGAATGTCAATATGGGTTAAGAGAAAATAATTCAAACACACTCCCTTCAAGATTCCACAATTTAATCATTTCCAATTTTGCAAAAGAAAAACAGTAGTGGAAGAATCTAAAATAAAGAGTTGATCCACGATAGTTATTTAAGAATAGAAGAACATGGGAATATAAATCACTTAAAAATAAACCCCTACCTCATGTTGTTTGATTACGGAGATCACGAGAAGGAAGTACATACATCGATTTGTCATAGATGAAGAGGTCCTACGTCGAAAGAAGTCCCGAGGAAGAAGGTAGAAGTCAAGGTTAGTGTTCATTGTTGGTGGAGAATTCTTCCTTGGTGGAGCATTATTTTTTGGAGATCTTTCTACCAGGAGCTCTTCTTTTTGTCAATAGTTTTCCCCAATTCCACCACAAATGAATTAGCTAAAATTATAGAATATGTTGTTATAATTGAAATTGGGAGAATTAAACACATAGGTTGGCATAATTAATTGTTTGATGGGTTGGCCCAATTAATGTTGAGGAAGCTCAAGAGGCTCATCCACCTTAATGAGGTAGTTGAAGTGGTTTAATCCTCAGGTGGCTCCCACCACCATAACCTCCCATGGGAGGTCGGGATCGGGTGGTCCCCACCACCATAACCTATCATGGGAGGTTATGGTCTAGATGTCCCCATTTCCCAACTTCCACATAGAGGTTTTTACAAATAAGATAAAAAATAAAATGTGGTATATTTTTTTATTCTATTCTTTCAGGATAAACCCAAAAACTAACTTCCACCCTCGACCAACTGCCATTGAGGTGAAAGTCTCTTTAAGCGGAAAACGGTGCTGCGAGTTCAAAGGTGCCATTAGATTTTAATTATGAGAACCCGTTCAAAAGTTAGAATAACCCGCTCCCACATTTATTGAATGTACCTGAAAAAATTTCAGAAATTTATTCCAGGCACATCGGGCCTCGGAATCACGCGCCGTAAATTTTTGCAGACTTGTAAAATTACCATTTAACTAAAAACAAAATTACATGGAAAATCTTGGTCTTTATTGTGCCTGTTATGATGGAACTGTATTATATATGATATATATATATATTATTTTAATTTCTATTCTTCAATATTTTTTCATTTATAGTATAACTTTTTGGTTTCTATTATGGGTAACACGATAATTTCATTTAAGGAAGTGCGGACTACCACCCCCTCAAAGTGATATGTCTCGTTAATGCCATATGTGGTATGTATAAAGGATGGAGTTAATGATATTATATATTATATTATTCTGGAATTATAATATTCTTATGTATCATTATGTTTTAATTCCATTACAATAGGAAATAAAAATTAAAGTAGCATTCATGCGTACGTACAACTTACCATCTCCATGAACAGTGGATTTCATTTCTTACTTCTAAATGTTATGTAATATTAAAAATACATATATACATTGGATATATATGATATATATGATATCTAAATCATGGATATCATTCTATAGATAATGTAATATTTACCACAAGGGCAAATTGTAATTATAAGAAGTCCATTTTTTACTTTAGAACCAAATATCGACCAAACGACCATTATTAACATAAATGATTGAATAAAGATTATAAAATCAAAATAAGTGATATAAAAAGAATAATAAACTTTAAAAATATTATTAAGCAATTATAAATTAACTTTAGTTTATTATTCAGGAAGAACAATGAACAAACAAGTCATGTCGGACACGAGGTAACAGATTTCTTATCACACAATTAATTCTGTGAGATTTCCATTGTTCGCCACTATTTTATTGCATGTGGTGTGTTGTGTACTACCATATTATATATATGATCATGATTATATTTATATTCATGGTATTCTATAATTCATTTGGGGGTTATTAACTTTTGTTCAAACAACTCGATTGATTACTGCGTGGTAAGGGATTATCATCTCACTTTTTATTCCCGTGAGATGCATGTTATATTTTCCATTTTTTCCATTGTGTGGTGTACTTAATTCCCATGATTGTAGAATTTGTGTAATATAATTTCATTTATGGGTATTTACATTTTCATTGAATTATCTTTCTTTCATGCTGTGTTTGTTTCGTAAGTTACTAAATATGTTAGGGATCTTTTTAACCCATTTTTTATTTCAGTGGGTTAATCTTCTAATTCAAAATTATGTAACTCTATGATTATGTGTGGATAACTATTTATTTTTTTATGTTTTAATTCGCACTCCCCTTTTGTGTATATACTTTTATACACATAATCAATCCATTCATAAATTCTCAAGTCATCAATATGAACTTGATGAGAGTAATTTTAACTCATTTTCAATTCATCGAGTTAAACACCCTAGTAATTGGTTTTTTCTTAAAAAAAATATGTGTATATCATTTCTAATTGATTTACATAGAAAATCCAATCATATGGATTATATTTATATTTTTCAAATATTTCTATGTAATTGATTTATCCTTATTCTAAGGATATAGTTTTTATAACAGATTTCGTCTTAATTAACATTCCATTAACACTTCATTGTTGTTATGCACCAATTCACTCTTTATGGCATATATACTATTTTTTAGCCCACTATATCATGAATCAATTTATTCTCATGATATTATACTATTTTTATTCAATTTTAATATTCAATTATTTGTATTCAAGAGTCTCTCATTTTGATAAAAAATCGTTAACTAAAATAACATTTTAAATGTTTTAAAGATTTATTCTTCTGAATCATTATCATTAATGTCCTTATTTTAGAAATGGTTTGAGGTATTTATTTATATGGTCATTAATGTTTTCAAATGATAATTTATTTTAAAGTTTGAAATTGGTATTGAACGCTTTTACTCAACAACCTCTTTATTAAATATTTTAAATGGTTTTGAAAATGACTGGATAAACTATTTCTTATTTCAATATCATGATTTGATATATTGGATTAAAATGTGGAAATATTATCTTTAGTTTAGGCTCGTGTCATGTTTTATGAATACATTATGGTTATTGGGAATTGTTTACATATATGGGTGGTTCAGTGATATACCTTGGGAGGGTGAGCCCAAGAGAGCTCTCCAATGCATTGGGTAATGTGACAGAGGTAAACGTTAATGAATCTGCTAATAGATTTAGGAAATATATTGTGATGGTTATTCTAAATGTGAATCCCTATGTAGTTGTGATAGCTACAATGAATTTATGTTATGAATTCCATAGTTTACCTTTATGATTTATGATTTTTGTATGTTATTCCTAAATATTATGATTTCATGGGGTATGTTATGATAGAAAAGTATTGGTTTTGTTGATTTGTATTTATTGATGGGTTAATGTTTCTTTTCCTTATTTTATGACCCTTACTGAGCTTTTTATGCTCACACAATGTCTTTAAAATGTTTTCCACATTACTTATAGATGAATAGGATCAGTACTGGGATCAAGGAAAAGTCATTATGTATAAAAAATAGTACTAGGCATGACTCTTTTTTTCAAGAGTTTTTTATTTTATGAAAAAAAATGGATACAGAGTAGTAGTGTCTACATGTAATCTTCATGTTGATATGTAATAGTTATATCCCAATTCTCTAAAACTCTAAACCCGAAAAGATTCTCAATGTGAATTTTTCATTTAATTCAAGATTATGTAATGTTTAAGGTCGGGTCCTTATATATAGTGATTTAGAAATTCATATAATTTACTCTACATTATGAGGTTTTTATTTAGACATTACAAATGACTTAATGGGACATCATATCAATATTGTTTCATTGAAAAATATTAGATCTTATGAAAATACTTATGATTATAAGGTAAATGTACATACAATATAACATCATATATCATGGTACTTATTTTAATTTTATTTGATGTTTTATTTTTTATTTTCTTTCAAAGGACTTGGGATTAAAAATTTAGGATAATAGTAATGGTTTTCATTTATAATATCATTTCTTTCAAGAGTTGTCTATGATATGTTTCCATTGAGGAAGTTATATCTTTTATCCATTAAACTACATATATTTTCTTCTACCATGGTTATATCTGGATATTTTTGGCATTATTAATGATTTTCTATATCTAGTACCTAAAATTATTATGAATATATAGGTAATAAAAACATGACCATATTTCCTATTTGGTCGATGAACTATTTTTCTATGTCCTTGCTCTATGATTTTTTTGTCAAATTTATTATTTATAAAAATAATTTTTAAAAATTAAATTTTCACTACCTTTATCATTATTTACATATGTTTAAAATAGAATCTTTGTAAAGCCTTCTGAGAAGCCTTTTATATCATTTTTCAAAAAAGTGTCAATGGAATGGTTTCTTTTAACATATACAACATGAAAAAAAATTCAAGCCTTAATTATTTTCAATTAAAATTATTTTCTCAAAATTATTTTAATTATTAGTCAAAATATTTTCAAATTGAAATTATATTTTTAAATGATTTCAATGAAATGTTAAAATGTTATTTTAAGGGTATTTTTCATATATGTAAACATCTTTTAAAGGTTTTTTATCACTATTAATATAGTCTTACATTACCATCATTTGTTTCCTCTAGATTTATTGTGAGGATTATGATTTAAGGATAATTCAATAGAACTCATTTATTTACCTTGTGTAAATTAATTTATAATGAAATATTTTTGATACCCATTTATTTCTCAAGGGTATGCTATATTGAAATGGTTGAATGTTGACGAGACCAGTAAATTTTCCCCAAAATGTTGTATGATGAAATGCCGAATGATATTCGATATTGTGGAACACATGTGTATAATTTGTAATATATGATGATTGAGTCTATTTTATCCCTAAAAATCATTCAGTAATTAATTATATCTCTGGAAATAATAATGGGAGATGAGTTGATGTGCTTGATCCATTATAGGAAATAGGAATGGAATCATTTTTCAATATTATATGTGAAGAATGTGTAGAAACATGATCCTTTATTATATAATTAATAGGTATCATTAAATTATCTCTTATGATATTATGGTCATGGAAATTAACCATAAAATGTATTTTGGTTTTTATAAATAGGATAGTTCTATACTATTTTGAGATTCTTTTATTGTTATTGTTTAATCTCATGGTTAATGATGGATTTATGATAGTTCCTTACTATTTTTATACATTTCTTAATAAAT
This sequence comes from Viscum album, assembly GCA_963277665.1. Lineage (NCBI taxonomy): Eukaryota > Viridiplantae > Streptophyta > Magnoliopsida > Santalales > Viscaceae > Viscum > Viscum album. Next base: position 2,041,712,834 of record OY728136.1, read on the forward strand.
GATAAATTATTATTCTAGGACTCATGCTTATGATCCATGAATGATTAGATATGAGTGTTGATCATTATACAATACCATATTTCCTATCTAATTCTTTCTTATAACCATCGATTTATATCTCCCATGCTAACCCTTACTGATAATCAAAGAGAACCCTTTCTTATTTTTCTTACCTATAGGTTATGAAAAATGTTTTTTAATTAATTTTTTTTAATATGGACTTTGTTGGAGTTGTATAAGATCATTCCTAAAATAAGTGGATTATGCCTCCATTATCCAAAAACATTAAATCGTAATGTTTCTGGAATGGATTGTACTGTAATGAAATGGATATTTATAAAATAATATGTAATTTATATTTACATGAAGAATCTGTATATATATGTCATTTTAAAAATCATATCTTGTAGAACCAGTTGCCTTACAGTGGAGGAGCATAGGCTGACCAATGGGACAACCTATAGTGTAGTGTCATATTTCAAGGACACTAGCCAGATATTTTCCTATTGAAGCTAAATTGTGGTGTTCTTCATGTAGTACAAAGCTACAACCATACCAAATGCTACCTAGAAATGGCTATAGGGTATATGGTGGCATCGATCCAGCTCTTCTGAGGTTCATTTTAATATAGAAAAAAAGATAGTAAATGAGATTTCTTTGGCTTCATGACACCCAATTATTTATAAAATCTTCTTGGTTCTTTTGGATAACAAAAGGGGACACCCTTGGATCCTTAGTGTCTCACCATCAAACTCATTCATTGAATAATTTTCAATAAAATAAATAATTGACTGTAAAAGAATCTAATTGTTAATTTTATCAAAGATCCTTATAATGTTCTTATGTATGAGTAACTCTCAACCCATCCCCTCATGTGAATAATATCCCACTATAAATTATCTATCCTAAGATTTTTTTGAATGTATTATAGTTGGTTTTCATAATGAAATACACTCTAATATAAAACTATATTCTCTAATGGTTTACACTACAGAAAACTGAAGAATGGGAACCTTTAATACCGCAGAATCTCCAGAGGGTGATTAAAAAACAAAATTCCGAGGTATGAGATTCTTGATCCCCTTCATGATCGGGAGATTAATAATATATACATCTCAATTCGTGGGATAGATACATTTGTGGCCACATTGATATTAAATATAACTCATTGAATATAGTTTTTTGACTTCTATTAACATTATCACATTTTTCTCATTTTTCATTGATTCACATACTTGAATAATAATTTATTGATTGTTTCTAGTCATAAATGTCATTGATATTATCTCTATAAATTAATATTAAATATACAATCTATCATTTAATTAATTTATTAATTTAAATCATGTACTCCGCTTTATAGGTTTTAACATAGATTTTCACCCTCCCCCTCTTCAAGTAATATTTTAACTACATATTCTCATACTAATGACATATTCATTCAAGAGAGGTTATATATTATCCATCATGGTATATATGTTCAAGATAAGGGATTCATAATTTATGATTATATATATGTCCTAAGGTAGGGTGAGAATATATACAAATGTAATTTTAAATTCTTTGGAGTTCTTATAGACATCATATTAGTGATTTGTTTTTCTAAGTATGTGATCCAATTCCCCCTTTATGTGGTATGTGATTCGTAGTGGGGAAAAAATACCATAAGAAGGTGGAAATTGATATTAGTAAAGAGTCAGTCATCTTACAACTATGATGATGATATAAGGGATAATTCTAACGTGGTGAACTCTTTACCTTTGATGATGATATATTAGATGATTTTAGAGTGGGTTTCATTTCCTTATGATGATTATATGAGAGATTATTTAGGGGAAGGGAATAATTATCCACTAAATTTTATGTATTATTCTAAGAGACATATATAATAGTCAATGAAATTATGGCTAATACAATATGTCACCTCAAAACATGAAGATATATAAATATTTTTTTAATTGACACAAGATTAATAATATTGTTGAACATATATCACCAATAATATAAAAGTAATATTATGTTATAGAAACCATTTTGGGTACGATACTAATTTATATCAAAACCTTACTCAGTTATACATAGAATACTAATATCTACGAAGAACCAATGATTATATGAGTATTTATGGAGAAAGGAACTCTGTTGGAGAATTATGTTGAATTGATATGTATGAGTCAGAATATGGGTCTGTGAAAGAATTCATGACCAGGTAAAGGCTATATCATATAATGTTAGTGTTTGTTTAAATTTGTATGTGACCTTTCAATGGGTTATTTTTTTCATATCTTACTAAACATTATGCCATTTTATATGGTTAATTTATAATTCATTGTGATATATTCTAGATTTAATTAATAATTTGTTTATACGATGTGTATTTACATAAATTGATTTCATGATAACAAGCTAAACTATATTTCCACTAGATATCATTAAAAAAATATGATGTTCTAGCCTTCTAAATATATCAACATAAAGCCTTTCTGTTAATCAATTTACTCTAAAATGTACAAAGGTGATCCTAATGATACATTACAAACAAAAAAATTTGTTATAGTGGGGTCTATACCAAGACATTATAAACTAATCTCCATCAATACTCAATTTCACTGCCATTATATTAGAATATATTTATTTAATTTTTCATATTAATGAAACAACTAACTAAACACCCACCACCACTTAGTGGTTATTTACACCCTCTAGGTCCATTAAAACTAGCTTTTATTATCCAACTTGTCATTAATAATTTGTTTATATAATTATATCCACTAAAATTATATTTAATATTTCACCCCTTATCATATACCAAATTCTTAAACTCAATTATTTTTAATATATATCACTATTAATTATACATATATCCATAAGAAAAATAAATCCACATATTACGCAACTAACTACAGAATGTTTAATTCCCAAAAAATATCATTACATTTTCGTATAATTATTCTAGGTCATAAAACAATAATATTTCTACTATGTTAAAAAATTAACAACATATACAAATTATGAATCTCAAATTTATAAATAATTTACTTTTGTCAATATAATATTGAATAATTTAAATATCTTTTTTTCCTTGAGGTTTTTTTTAGGATTAAATGTTTTTATTTTGACAAAAAATGTAACCTACATTATAAAAATAAATGAGTAAGTATAGAATTATGAAACTAAATCACATTATCATATTAATCATAAACAATTTAATTTTAATATTACAAAATAGTAGTATGGTTAATAGTTGATATGAAATGCTTATAAATTTCATTAATATAATGAATGATTACAAATTTTTTGATTATCTACTGAACATAACCTCTATAATAGGCATGTTATAATGTTACAATAATATATTGGATGGAATATAAATTTTTCGAAATAAATCTACTTTATATAGTTTATTATTATTTTATAAATTATAAATTATTTAATATAGTATACAATTGTTTCATAACTGAAATAATTGTTTAGGATAATAGTTTGAAATGTAATATGGCATGTGGAATGGTAATATAGATACTTACAGGTAATTTTTTCTACTTGTAGATTTCAATCATGATAATTTAATTTAATAATTATTGAAGCGACCATGATATTTTTGTTAGAAATTTAGGTTGTAAAATGTTTTGTTTCCATAATAGTATTGAATTGGTATACAATATAATGTATAAGTGTAATCTTTTGAAAAAAATAATATGATAAATTTTCTTTACAAATTAATTTATTATTAAATGATGTATTGAATAAAAAATATAATTTTTTTACTCAGTTTATAAAATAGAATATATAATTTAAATAATTTAAATATTTTATAATATTTAAAATTTTGATTCTATATTATTTATATATTATTCAAAAAATTAATTTTGTTAAGAAGGTTTATAAAATACATGAACATTAATTATTTCATAATTAACTATAATGTATTATATGTAAAATAATTGGTTGGGACTAAATTTATGAATATATTAAGAAAAATATATTTTTAATGAAAACTCTAAATTATAAATCAATACTAAATATTTATTCAAAATCATCGAATGTAATTTTCTCCATCACCATGAAAATTTTCTAACTCTCAAGCCTCCTAGATTTTTAATTATTTCATAATGTTTATCTAGTCTCATTATATGTTGTTTTATGGTCTTCTATACTACTATTCACTATGTTTTTCAACAGATTTATGAAAATAAATGCATTTTGTTCCTCTCTCCCTCCATCTTAACATCCAATTTGAATTTCTATTCTATTAATATTTTACATGTTTTGGTTTATACAATAGTAATATTATATATCCATTTTTGTTATATCCATATGAGTTTTTATGTCCTTGTGTTACCTATTATATTTTAGATTTTCTTAATATTATTATTCAACATATCCAATGTATCATATCGTGAAGGATGTTTAAGAATGATTGTGGATAAATAAATTATTTTTAATTGGGATTCAATCAACCTATATAGAATACTAATGGATGAACACATGTCATGTGAATTATCCATTTGGGAAATTTATTGGATAAAATTCATGCTTACATATTTAATTATAAAAAATTAGATTTATATCTTGATTATCATTATATATATATTTATATGTATTTTTAATAATATTTTTTTTATCATTCATATGAAACACATTTTTTTATATCTAATGTATGGTATGAATTTGTAAGATATTTGACATTATAGTGGAGATATATCCACAATGTTTTATATATTTTATTTTTATAATACCTCTAGAATTATCATTCCATTATATTTTTATATTTTCAAAAAATAACGTTACTTATGAAAATTCTATTATCTATGAAAATTTCATAATTCGTTGATTTTACCTTTACTAACATCCCATTCATGTTATCAATAAATACTCTCTTATTTTATTGATGTTTATTTACCTAAATTAAAATTATAATACACTACCATGGATGTAAAAAATAATAGGACATCATATCCCTTTATTATCGATATTTAAAACATATAAATCCAATAATTATTTAATAACACTTATATTGATTTTTTAATAATATTTATACATTAAAATATAAATCCATAGTTTTATTTATTATATACATTGAGGTATTATAGTATGATATGGGATATTAGGGAAACATAAATTTATCCCCTATGATATGTGGTAGTTTTCAAAAGATATATATTATATGAAAATGGGATATTTCATGTTGTTTATATATTTTATCATGGGTACTATATTTTTTAGTTTAAAATTTCAATTATTATGAAACTCAAAATTTTCAGTGATCTGTATTAATTGATTTTTAAGTGTAATTGTGTTTATTATTATCATACTCTCTCAAAAATGATAATGTATTAATGTTTATAGTTATTTTATTTTTGAAATACCTTACTTTTTATCTATCATTTGTAATATATTTGACTCACATAACAACACTTTTTAGGAAAAACATGATTCAAATTACTAAATAATTTATCTAGAACAAAAATATCTCTTAATATATGATATTTTCAGTATGTAAAAAAGTTTAAGAAAAATACTAATAACATAAAATTTAATGTAATACTGATTTTATTAACTTATAAAAACTATATAACCTAATGAATTTAAAAATAGTAATTAAATAATTTTTTCAGATAAAAAAACAATAATTGTGAGGTACAAACTCATTGGTAGATATAGAATGAATCTATTTCTTTTTTTGGTCAACAAGAAATATGTTATTGATACAGTTGTAATTGAGTATGTGATTTGTAGAATCTGACCATTGGTGTACATTTTATAAAATGAACCAAACCTGGTGGTTATAAAATATAATTATACTACATTACACAAAAAAAATGTTGGTATTGTGATTATTTTTGATCAATTAGAATTTTTACAATCATTTGTTTCTTGAGTGATTCTGTTTTGTGTAATATTTTAATTCATGAGTAATTCTTCAATGATATATCATTGTGTGAATATTACCATGTAATTTTCTTATTATTTCAGTTGTATTAATTTTGATATAATCTTTAGGATATTTATTGAGATAAAAGAGATATATTTTAATTTACAAAAACCAATGTACTACAGTTATATGTAATATAATCATTATGATACTAGTCTAATTAGTAGAATAACCAAGCTTATGTTTGTATTAGTGGAAGCACCATTCCAACAATATATAAAACATGGACACTATAAAACCAGTATAACTAGTGGAAGCACTGAGCTATCAGTTATTATGATTTGGGAAATTTGAATTTATCTAATCAAGAACATCCAATGAAGGAAGACATAATATTTATTTAGACTATAAGAAATGGGATACCTTACATAATTTTAATTTCAAGTATAAATCTGATCAAAACTGTAGATATACCCTTAACATATCTTTATAATTAACATTTTTTATAAAATTTAATTTAATTTTATTGATAAATATATTTATTCTATAATTTTTTTAATTTTCTTATGTTAACTATTTCATCATTAGTTTTTAATATAAATATTATTAGTAATTCCATTTTGACTTTGAAGTTCATCAATAGTTTAAAATACCTACACATAAATTTTGTTATTGTAATTTTATATTACAACTGTTTTAGATTTATCTTAACTTTTTGATATCTATAAATTTATATGTTAAATTTGAAATATATTATAATTCTTTTGAACCTAAAATACCCTCTCTTGTAGTTTAATTTTCATACCATTTTAATCCTACATTTGGTATCAATAGAGGTTTTTACATTAGAGATCCATCTTGTTGTATCTATTTCATTAATTTTCATATTTCATTATATTTTAGCTTCCCTAAACATATCAAATACATATAGATTTTATTTATGTGGGAATGTTTTAAACGTACAATCAACCAACAATCTTTTTCAAAATACAATAAAAATATTTAATGGAAATTATAATGAATATTATAGAGATAAATGGAATTATATGTTTTTATATTGTATTTTATAATTATATCATTATTACTTATGATTATAATGATTATTAAAAAGAACATTATTTCTTTAAAAATTATGGGAATAGAAAATTTCAGCAGTATATTTGAGTAAAAAATTATTTTCTATCATATATTCAAAGAAATATATATTGTCAAATCACTTTAAGATGATGTATATTTGGAATAAATAGAAATATCATTTTTACACATTTTGGATCATTAAATGTTTTAGAAACTATGTGATCTATGTTAAGGGAATATTATGAAGAATATATTTTTAAACTTTTTAATATTTTCCTAAAATACATAGAATGATATTGATAATAACAAATAGATTAAAACCTCATATAGAAAAATATCAATTATATAATCAACTTCATGAAAAATTTATAAATATCTTACAAAAATAATGGGAATAAAAAATAATTAAACTAGATGCTGTTATGTATATAAAATATTCTGTTTAGATAGACATATCTTAACAATAATGATGTATGAAATTCATTTGAATGGATATATAGAAAATGAAGAAAATGGTTTTTAAAAATCTGTAAATTCAAAAACATGAAATTATAGAAAATAACAATCAAGAAAATTTTATTAAAAGATTCTAAAGAAAGAGTTTTTGAACCAATAGATGGTAAAATTTATAACTTATCTAGAAGAATGTTCAAATTTACTAATTTCAAAAGAAATTAATATAATAAAATAAAATATAAAAAATAATATTTAAAACCAATTCTCTTTCAATGAATAAATCCATGCCATAATTGACCTAATTTTCATGATTTTCGAAGTAAGGAAACGAAATATGTTAAAAATTATTCAAAGAATATAAAATTAAATATCTAAAAGAAATGGATACATTTATTATACGTGAAAGTGGATCAACCTTCTATAGTTTATCAGAATAAAGTGATGATTGTATAAAAATCGTAATATTATATAATAATTTGTAAAATTTAAAAAATATTTTATAAGAATATGAACTATTGATCCTCCTATAATTTCATATATATATTAAAAATAATATTAATAATTTTAATATGAAACAAAGGATAAAAAATAATATAGTTTATATGTTGGAGATAGTGGTTTTAAATCTATTAACTAAATGAGGGAATATTTTTATTAAAGTGATTATATGTACAAAATGTTTTACAAGAAATGTATTTATCTTCACAGATAGTCTATTGAAATATTATCCAATTTAATAAAATTTGGTGATATGAAAATGGAAATCCAAAAGGAGAATGGGAATCTTATTTCTAATCATGAAGAATACCATAGAAATTTTTAAAATTTAGTTCTTATATGAAATATAATTCAAAATTTATAGAGTCAGATGTTGAAAATTTTAAAACATTGAATAAAAAGAATAAAAATTAAAAAATGTGATTATTCATCTTACGAAAATGAGATTATCAAGTAGATATGAAAAATTGATAGCTTAAAAATAAATTGGCAGTGTTCGCAACTGAAAGGATAATATTTTAAACGATGTATAGTTACATATATAAGCCCTTGAGCCCGCTCTTTCGGACTCAGTTCTTAAAAATGATTTGTATTTTTTTACATAATAAATTGAATAATTATACAACATATTACACACATGAGGACATTTTACCAGTCTAGTTTCTAGAGGATTAGACAAAAAATTACATTTATCAGAGATGAATAAAAATAAAACAATTTTCCACTACGCTTCCATGCATGAAATCTTCAAAAGAGATGATGTCTAAAATTAAACATGAAAGATACCAGTAAAAAATCATTTTAAAACAATGGGATAGAATTAAATTTCCTAGTAAGAGGTTTTGAAAACCATTAAGAAATTATTTTTTTAAAATAATTTTTATAATATATTCAAAAACATTCTATTAGAAACGTCTTTGAAAAACTACTTTAAAAAATATTAAAATTCATTATATAAATAATTATACTTTGGAACACTCTAAAACTATTCTAGTGATTTTATATGAAAAATATTAAACACTATCATAAAAACTGAACACTAATTTTCAGAAACCTGAATCGTTGAAGGCGGTCTTGGGCCTAGCCAATTATCAAAGGATGTGTTCACTTCCCAATGACCTTCCATTTTTATGATGAACAAACTACAGATTTTTCAAAAATATTTTTAGCTTTCTTTTCAAACATATATGTTTTTCCACTAGTGTATTTATTTTAAAACACAGCATTTTATTAAAGTGAACATTCATTATGGAATTGACATGCTCACATTTAATAATAAAAATAAAAATACCAATATTTAATTTAAATTTCATGTTCAACATTGTAGGACCAAATCTCGTCTTTAAATATTTTCATTAACAGTTAATTGGTTCTATATACTTAAATATTCTTTCAAAATCTCATAAAGATTTCTTTTTTAATAGTTGTAATGATAAATTAATAATTATTCCAATACACGGGCTTATAAGTACATACATTTTGATATATACATATACATAATAACAATGAATAAAACTAATATATATATATATATATACATTTCTAGTTATCCAAAGTTGTTATTTATAAGTGTCATTAATTTCATAAAATTTAAGATATACGTATATTTTATTTTATTTAATAAATTAATAATTACCAATAACTTTTTCATGAGTAGTTTTGAAATTATATGCACTTAACTAATGAATTTAACTTATATATGACTTATTAATTTAATATTGTCATCAAAAAGAATAATGCTTTATTATGTGACATACATAAATCATATGCATATCTAAACACATATGTATACAACATGGGGTGTATAATATACTTAATAAATTTACATCTGAAGAAACTATGATAAATACCAACATCTATTAATGTACTTTTATTGAAAACAAAAATTGAACATCTAATTATTACACTAAAGAAACATTTTTATATATGTATAATATTATCGGTTCAATAATAGAATTAAACTCCCATATATGATGAATTTATCTGAATCCCATCGGCCATACATTTAAGATAAAAAAATTTGTAAAAAATTAGTAAAACAAAAAGATATTATTCTATATATTAGTATATATACTTAAATATTCATATATTTATATCTTTGAAAAATGATTCATAAAAGAAAAGTTATATTTTACAAAATAAACTTGACCATAAAAATAATTTTGAAATAATTAAACACACTATCTCATACTAATTAGTAAATTTAAAATATCATCTTAGAAACAATTTCATATCAACCTTAGTAAACCAAATCAAAATTTTATCACTTCAAATCATGTTATTTTTTGAAATAATTCAAGAAAATAACAGTCACTGAAAAAAAATCATAGTATCTAAAACTCAAAATTTCAGTGAAATTATCTTAAAATTAAATAATCTCTTACCTAAAGAAAAATAGAATTCCATACTATGTATTTGGAATTAAACAGTCCCATAATAAATAATTTGCAGAAACTTTCATATCTTCTATTTTTTGAAGATGTCTAAAATCCTCTAGTCATCCCATTTTCCCCAACACGTCTCTCACTAGCTCTCATGATGGATCAAAATATCATGATAGAAAGTAGGGCATAATTTCCGTATATTTACCCTTTTCCATACTTCATCATACCCTTTATATATACTCAGTATGGTGATTTTAATTGAATAATTTATTTCAACTTGTGATTTTTAAATTTTGACTTTTCTGTGCAATTTGATATAGTGAAATATAGATATATATTTACATGTTCTACTAACATAGAAGAACATAAAATAGAAACTAAATTGTTTCTGAATAGAGACAAAGGATTCAAATAATGAAAATCATTAGAAGCATCAAGTAGTTCCAAGAAAAGTACCCAAAAATGAACTGAATAACATATCTATTACAAACAGATTATAATAATATGAATCATATGAAATTGTAAACAAGATAATTCAGCCACAAATAAAAACTATTGATGAATGAATAATTGAGAAATTTTGTAAATTAAGATAGATTTAAAAAGATATTACAAAATGGGATCCATACTATACTGATAGGATTTTTCAAATAAAAAAATCAACTAAAATCACATCATCTTGCTAAAGTCATCAACATTAAATAAAAAATCCAGGGGAGACATTGATTTCAAGATGAAAAATGACGAAATTGTAAAACCACATTTTATTACACTCTAAAAAGAATCTAAAACAAGATTCAAATATACAAGTGTTGAATAAATGATACATACTTGCAGAACAGGACAACCCAAAACAGAGCATAAAATTCGATTGCAACATCACGCATCTCATCAGACATGATTCGAACATCAGACATAGTTCTAGATCTATATACCTCAATTGGCATTGACCTCAAAAATCTCAACTTAGATAAAACCATTGCAACCCCTAAAATAGGGTTGACGCTTCACCTTCACTAGAACAAGAACCAAATGTCAATGACATCTACATCCCTCAACCGAAACTCGATTTCACATAACCATATTCTCTCGCAGTGACTTCTACCGACTTTCTATACGAATTCGAATCACCGACAGGCGTCAACCGTGACTCATCCCCCTCGACACTGTCAGACTCATTTCTAAAACACAAACCCCACATATGGGATTCTCGATTTCTCTGGTCGAGCCGAACCGTAACCTACATTTAACTTCATTTCAATTTTTTAATCTTTTGTTTTTTTACTTTTTTTACTGTTTTTAAATATATTTATAAACCAAAAATATATAATGTTTAATATGAAAAAATAATATTATACACATATTTTATTTAAAAATTTTATATTATTCATTTTTTTAAACATGAATATTCATTATTTTATAATTACTATTATAATTATAATCTACATTTATAAAATAATTTTCAGAGTAATAATAATAATACATGAATTTTCATTTAATTTATATCTTTATAATTATAATTTGGATAATTTATAATTTCATAAGAATAAATTTTCTGTAGTATGAAGTTACTTAGCAAAAATAATTTATTAATGGTATGATTCTTATATTATAACATATATTGTTCTTAAATATTATAATTTTATAAAATATTGATTTTCTCTACAAAAATAATCAATTAATGATATTTAATATTAAAAATAATTCTTATATATATAGATCATAACAATAAATTTATATGATATAGAAATTATATACATATATTAAAATATTAATTTATAAAAATATAATGTAGTATGTTATACTTCAATTTCTGTCATATTTCGATTATTGAACATATTTATAAAAAATATACTATTTAAATTATCTCAGGACGTTAAAATATCCCCCACATAAATGAATTGAACCTTGCAATTCTTTTGTCAATCTTTTGGAAATTATTAATTTCAAACTTCAGAATTAATCAATATCTAAGGTGACTAAATTACTAAATGAAAATTCTAACATGTAATCTTATATTCCTCAAATGACAAAATCTAGTCGCTAAATTTGTCTAGACTGTTCCTCCTATAAAAATTATAATTCCTTTAGCCCTCTCTTCTAAATTTAGTTCCTAAAGTGCTATTTAATTATTTTAGAAAAGAAATTGAATAATTACAGAACATTTTACACACATGAGGACATTTTACTTGTTTAGGATATGGAGAATCAAACGAAACCTTACATTTATGAGGGTTGAATTAGAATATGACGACTGGATACTACGCTTCTGTGTTCGATATCTCCAAAAGAAATGATTTCTGAAATAAAAAAATCTAAGATTGATGTGAAAAATAATTTTAAAACAAACTGTGAGCAATCAATTTCCCAATAAGAGGTTTTTTAAAAACGTTATGAAATCATTTTTATAATACATATTTATTAATATATTCGAAAAATAATTTATTTTAAATGAATTTTTAAAACAACTTTAAAAAATATTAAAATGAAATGAATAAATAGATATACTTTGAAAAGACTCTAAAATTGTTCATGTGTTTTTATTTGAAAAACATTAAACATGATCATGTAAAAAAACACTATTTCAATGCAACTTGAATCGTTAAAGGATATCTAAGGCCTACCCACTTAGAGGAGGATGGGTTCACTTCCCCATGACCTTCCCTTTTTACAATAATCAAACACAATATTTTTTGAAAATATTTTGAGCTTGCTTTACAAACCTATATGTGTTTTCCAATGGAGTTTTTATTTTAAAACCCATCATTGTATTAATTTTCACATTCATTATGGAATAATCAAGCACACTTTTATTTATAAAAATATAAATACTGATCTTTATTGGAAATTTCATGTTCAACATAGCAGGACCAAATCTCATCTTTACATATATTCATTGATGGTTATTAGTTCTACGTACTTAAATTTCTATTCAGAATCTCAAAATGATTCATTGTCCTATGGTTGTAATGATAAATGAGAAATTCTTCTAATACACAAGAATATATGTACATGAATTTTTATATGTACACATACATAATAAAAATGAATTAAACTAACATGTATAAACATTTATAGTTGGCCAATGTCATGATTTATAAGTGTCATGCATTTCATAAAATTCATGATATAAAAAACATTTATTTTATTAAATAAATTAATAACTATCAATAACTTATTCATGAGTAGTTATGAAATTGTTTTCACTTAAATAATGAAAATAACATATGTATGACTTATGAATTTAATATTGTCATACAAAAGAAAAATTCTTTAATATGTTATATACATAAAACAAATGAATATTTAAAAACATATGTGTACATCATAGAGTTTATAATATAGGTAATAAAATCACATCTGAACAAAACATCTATAAATTCCAATATCCATTACAATAGTTTTATTGAAAACATAATTTCGACAACTAATTCTTACATGAACATAAACTAATTTATACATATTTAAAATGATTTTTTGAAAAATTAAATTAAACTCTTACATACTATAGATTTCTATGAATCCCATAGGACATACATTTAAGATAAATAGTTTCATCAAATATTCATAAAGAAAAAAGATATGATAATATATATTGGAAATAATACGTATAAGAACACACATGTATATTTATATATACATATTTTCAAAATGAATAATAAAAGAAAACTAACCTTTTACAAAATAAACATGACCATAAAAATAATGTGGAATGAATTAAACACACTATTTCATACTAATGATGAAATTTAGAATATCATCTTGGAAACAATTTCATATCACCCTTGGGAATACATATCAAAATTTTAACACTACTAATCATGTTTTTTTGATATAATGAAACCAATAACAAATGCTGAGAAAAATAATTTATCTTCGAAAAAAATAAAAATTTCAATAACATTATCTAAACAATAAATAATCCCATACCTAAAGTAAAATATAATTTCAGACTAAGTATTTCGAATTAATTATTCCCTTACAAAATATTTGGTAGAAACTTTTATATCTTCTATTTTTTGTAGAAGGATAAAATCCATTACTCTTCCCATTTTTTCTACATGTCTCTAACTAAATATCATGATGGATCAAAATCTCAAGATGGAATTTAGGGATTCATTTCTCTAAATTTTCCAATTTCTATACTTCTACATACCCCTTATATATACTCAGTATGGTGATTTGAATTGAATAATTTATTTCAACATGAGATTTTAAATATGGACTTTGCTGTGGAATTTGATATACAAACATATAGATATATATTTAAATGTCCGACTGTAAGCCAATAACACAAAATATGAATTCATTTTTTTACGAATGGATACATAGAATTCAAAGAATGAGAATCTTCATTATCTTTAAATAGTTCCTAGAAATTGACCGGAAAGTGAATTTAATAACATATTGATTACAAATAGATTATAATAATCTAAATTAGAAGAACGTGTTAACAAGATAATTCATCCATAAACATTGACTTTTGATGCATTAATTATTGATAAAATTTTGGAATTATGATAGTCTAAAAAATGATAAAAATGGGATTCGTACGATAATTATAGGTTTTTTTGGATAAATAAATCAATTAACATCACAAAAACATCCTAAAGACATCGACTTCAGATAAAAAACTCAGATCAGACGTCTATTTTGGGATAAAAAATAAAGAAATTGACAAAAATAAACTTATTACACCCTAAAATTACTTTGAAAACAGATTCAGATAAATGGAAATTGAATAATGAAAACCTACTTGCAGAACATGATAACCCAAAACAGAACCCAAAAATTGATCGCAACTTCACGCAACACATCAGACATGATTTGAACTTCAGACAAAGTTCTAGATCATCATTCCTTAATTGGAATCGACCTCACATAGATTAACTCAAAGAGAACCATCTCAACACCTAATCTAGGTTTGACGATTCTACTTCACTCGACCTTGACCCCAACGTCGATGAATTTTTCATCCCTCAACCGAAACTCGATTCGGCCTCACCATCTTCTCTTGCGGCAAGTTCTCTCGACATTGCATCTGAAGGAAAATCTCCAAATTGAATCAACCATGACTCATCCCCCTTGACTCTGTCAGACTCATTTTAGAAACACAAACCCCACTTACGGGATCCCTGATTTCTCTACATGAGGTTAACCCTAATATGAATTTAACTTTTTTTAATTTTTTAATTTGTTTTTTGTTTATTCTGTTTCCAAGATATTATATATATAAAAACTAAATATATATAATGTTTAATATGAAATATCATGACCCGTCCCCCGTGGCCTATGCCATGACTACCCCAAGACAACATTCTATAGGCTAAGGGCTAGCAACTAGCATCGAAAAGGTGTATCCCTAAAATGGGAAGGCATTACCTTTAAACATGTACAAACTCACAAAGTAGAACCTACCCAGGGGAAACCACACAGACTAGAATGAAAATAAAGAAACTGTGAAGTAAAATGATATATTAATGCGTGTTGAATGTAAATGGTCAGTATACAAGATCAAATAGAAAAGTACAAGTACAACTTTAAAAGTACAAATTGATGCAATGTGAAAGGTAGCTCTGGATCGTCCACCATATATCCTACCTGAATGGTAGGTATGACTCACGATCTAAATTCCCTACGTCACTTCACACCAACAAGGTCTAGCTCAAAGCACTGCCCAGTCCTACCTCCCTCATCCTTAGTCAATGTTGTAGGATGTCTGCACTAGACACAACAAGGTACAACCGAAGCCTGTGTAGGGGTGTCTATACAATACTCAATAAGGACCCTGAGACCCCCGTAGGTATCATAGAGTTCCACAATGCGAGGCCACAATGCATGAATCAAAAGTACAAAACACAAGTCATCTCACACCAGGTATCACATTAGGTCTAGGGTAGAAGGGTTATCACATCATCGAACTCCTCAGCTGCTAGATAACCTCTCCTCTATCGAGTATAGTGGGAATGCTGGGTTACATAGAGATATGTCCCACTAACCTTGAATTGTTGTGGTACCCATCCCTGATGGGTGCCGTGAGCATGTCGGGTCACACAGAGAAGCTTCCCACCATGTGAATGCTGAATCATACAGAGTTGCTTCCTACCTTATCCAATCTAAGGTACTCACCCTGTCTAGCACTGTTGGTATGATAGGTCTCATAGAGACGCTCCCCACTGTGGGCATGTTGGGTCACACAGAGCCACTTCCCACTGGCCAATTATCAAATAGTATTAAGGTCTCAGCTAACCGTAGGGTTCCATACATAGTATGGTTGGGGGAACGGCTCCTCAAGACACACTATGCATAATGATATCCATTGAATTCACCACAATTTATATTATAGGGTAGAAAACATAGCATTTTCAGTCACAAACTTCAAACTCCACAGGTGCTTGAAAAATCCTCCTCTACTGAGTACAGTGGGTCTGCCAGGTCACATAGAGCCACATCCCACTAACTTTGAACTACTGTGGTACTCCTCCCTGATGGGTACTGTGGGCCTGCCGGGTCTCACAAAGTTGCTTCCCATCATGGTCCTGCTGGGTCACACAGAGCCACTTTCCACCTTGTCCATTGTTGAGCAGTCTCCAGGTCTCAACCAACTGTAGGGTACCATACATATTTCATTTGGGAGAACCACTCATCAAGCTATCAGTCGTATTACAACTGGTACGAAGTAACAAAAGGAAGTAACCCAATTATTCTCTATGTCATAATGTTTCCAACTAAACATACGGTGAGCCAATCAGACGCTCTGTCTGTGCGTTATTAGAATTTTAGTGTCGGGGGCCCAGTTGGATTTGGGTGCGATCCAACCTGGACATAATCCAAGTATCTCTAGATCCCTCATGGAGTTTTCTAAATGGGATGTCTCACTCAAAGTATTCCAATGCCACAGATAGTTCTTCTAACGGGAAACTGGGTCTTAAGATAATGCCAGATAACTTATTATGGGCATGGGTCCAGTCCGACCCGGTCAGACCGAGCGGACCTGACCTGGCCATGGTTGGGTGGGGGTAGACTCATCCCTCTAAGCTGATGTCTATCTTGGCCCACAAAAATGGGCGGCATGCATGGGTGGCCTAGATCATACATGGAGGGGCCCACAAAAGAGTGGACCGACTTGGCCCGTGGGGGGGCGTGACTTGACCCGGTTGGCATGTGGCCCGGCCCACTGGCGGAAGGCCGCTGGGTGGCGGTCCGGTCTGTATGTGGCTTGCTGTAACTCTGCTAGGTGGATAGAGGGAGCCGCTCCCCTGAGATCCCAAACAGCCAATGTTCGTTCAATAATTGTAGTGGTGGCACCACGTGGGGGTCGCCCTGTCACCAAGGAACCCGCCAAAGGCGTTGGTTCTGCCTACTCCATCGCGGTATTCTTCTCTCAAGAGGTAAGCGATGGATAACTACCCTTCCATTACATGACTGGCCAACGAGCTGGCCGCCTTCTCCATGTGCCGCAGCTGACGATCTATGACCTATTTTTACACCGGCGGCACATGACGGCCCACCGCACCCCCTCTGTAGCAAGCATGTGCTAGTCGGTCTGATGACCGATGTAGCTTTCTTCCATGGCCTCCTCTTATGGTGTGCATCGACGCACTACCAAACACATACCCGGTCAGTTTCTTCGCACTGTTAGTCTTCCTTGGAGGCACAAGGTTGTAGCAAAGTGTCAGAGGGTTATCCTCATGTCTGTTATGCCTTCTCCCTCAACGTTTTCTCATAAACAAGGGGGATAAATTTAAAAGGGGTTGAATAAGAAATTGAATTAAACAACAAGTTAAACCCAACAAGACTCCCCACACTAATCTCCCACAAAGACGAATGAATCGTGGGTCAAACCATTATTCGTATGACCCGTGTTCTTTGTATAATTTCAAGAATTTGGAAGAGGGAATAAAAAAAATTACAGTGGAAAAATAACACCCTACCATGAAACCTGTTGGAGAGAATCCATGGCTTGAAGGAAGATCTTGTTTCTCGTTCCCGCAACCGGTTCCCAACGATGACATGCACACATCATCCTTTTTTTCATGCTTTGGAGTTGCCTATCCCCTCCCACTGGGTCGGCTCCATCATCTAAGGGTCTGGCGTCATGGTGCTCCTTCAACACTTTGTTTCTTGCAGAAGCTGTTCCGGTACCTCCCACCAAGCTCCCTATATATATGAGAGGGGGATGTTAAGTAATAACATTTTAATTTGATTGTGGCTCATAAATTAATAAGCTTCCTAATTTCTCCCAACAATGTTGTTACTTAGATTGGAGGGTCAAGCCATTTATAGGTTTGCATTGTCGTCGGTCCCCCCTTACCACTTGTCCGTTAGAGTAATTGAATAAAAATAGAATAATAATGTTATTTTTTTCTTTTATAATTTCCAAAAAACTGAGTTTTTCTCTAGACCTACTGCGGTTGTTGTGAAGCCTTTCTTAAGTGAATCACGGCACTGCTGATTCAACAGTGCCCTCAGATTTTTATTCCGAGCAATGGTTCAAATGTCAAAAAATGCCTCTCGTGCGATAATTGAACTTACCCGAAAAAAAGTTTAGTAAATTATTACCAGTCACCCTAAAACTGTGCCGGTCAAGGTTATGTTGTGCCTATGTGAAACACACCCCAACGAACCCAACAGTACTTTCTGATTTCCAATCCGAGTTACTATTTTAATGTATGTATTTTACAATAAAATAATTTTCACTTAATTATTTTATTTACAACAAAAAAATAACAATCACAGGTTTCACACACCGGCCAATGTTATTATATTATTAAAGAGATAACACCATTACGAGTTCAATGATGGTCTCATATTTTCAATTCGGGTAATAGTTCATGAGTTATAATCATTTTAAAAAAAATTAACTTTATTTAATTATTTTATTTATGGTACTGACATTTTTGGTTTTTCCCACAGGAAGCCCATGAAGACTAAACTTAAGTCGCATCTAGAGTAAACCCACCATCCTGAATACAATAGTGCCCTCAGATTTCTAATCTGGGAAACCGTTTAATAGTTATTATACTTTTCAGTAAAACTGCTTGAACACACTTTTTATAGTTTAACAAATCATTAATGGTCCATTCTGGGCACTATGGGTTTTAGAATCATGTTCCATTAGATTTCACGGTCTTGAAATAATTGCATATAATGAAAAAAATATACGTAAATTTTGAGACATTACATTATATCTACCATAGGGAATTACGACCCCGAAATAAAAAACATAGACTAAAGAATATAATGGGGGTACCGATCACGAATCTGGCCATCAAGGTGATAGTTCTAGAGGAACTCTGGTCATCGTCATTGACTCAAGTTTTAGTCATTCTATTGGAAGACACACCTGAGACTCTTGTGATCTAAGTAAGTAGTAAACTGTTCACCCATCAAGTCGTGCAGCCAAATCTTCAATGCAAAGACCACTCCTTCTAACTCCATGTCATGGGTATCGTAATTATACTTGTCAATATTTGTCTTAAATCCTGAAATCATTGCTAACACTTCTCTGTGAACAAGAAAGGCTCCCCCTTTTCGGTCAAATCTTAAAAGGGTTCCACTGACTTGGAGAAGTTGGGTACAAGCCTCATGTAGTACCTAGCTAAAGTATAAGTCCTTCTCTCTTAAGAAAGGTAATCCTAGAAATATCTTTCTATAAGATTTACCCATGCTCTATAATAGGTTTCTGGAACTGAAAACTAAAAATTCATACAACCATGAGGGTATGTCTAGCCGACTCAAGAGTGATCAGAACCCCCTCTTATGCATGTATTTATCTTTTTCTTCATGGGTTTCCATTTTCAATGACCAAGGAAAACCCCATTCTAATGTTGTAGATAAACCACATCCATTTTTCCTAATACAGTCAATCTGTTTATGAAAAATAACTTCATAAGGCCTTTCCGCTGCTACCAATAGGTTACAAACGAAACTATCATCTCAAGGGACAGATCACACTATCGGCGTAAGTGTGATTATCAAGTCTCATCCCAAATGTATCTCCAAACATGAGGGTCAATTCAATAGTTTTACAAAAATATCTAGGTCTTGGGAAGGATTCGTTGATGGTAGGAATGATCAGTACCTATGTCAATTGATATGGCAGCTAGTAGTAGACACAGACTATACCTCTAATCATTTGTGCAGTCTTTGGGACACACTCTTTGATCGCATGCATCTACTACCTTCCCCTATCCCCCAACTCCCTGGGCCTAGTGGGGACAACATTGAGGTGGTAGTTATAACATGACGAACGGTATACCACCTCATGCTGTTCTCATAGCTCCACTTCTACCTCTACTACCCAACAGATTCATCTGTCCTTATCACTTCCTCATCCCGAAACATTTTACACACCCAACTCTATGAGAGTGGCATTAGTTTCAAGCGTTTATACTTCTAACATTCACTGGTTGTATTCACTCTTCCAAATAACATTTAACCTCAAAGTTCCTCTCTACAACCCTAACATAAGTAGGAATTCATAAAGGATAAGTTCTAGCTTGAATGTACCTAAATACACCTCCCTCATAGGTTCGAGCTCAGAAACACTGATTGTATTGTATTCATCATGTACATAGGATGGTTGGTATGTCCCGATGAATAATCAGCTATCGATATGTCATCCTGTTGAAGATGTAAAAGATCTAGGGAACTATCATCCACCTCTTTAAGACAGTCCTTATCCATCTGTGAGTTGGGCTCACCCTAGAACCTAAGTGGTATCTTATACTGAAACATGTGTAAGACACTAAGCCTATATGTGTCCTCTACTAGTATCGCCCGTTGTAATTGCAGACCAATGGGAAGTGATATTACTAACACACTACTCGAAGGTACTATCTCGGGCAACCTTCCACGTACCAAAGATTCATCACTTTGAGAACCATCCTCGTGGTTACTCACTAGAAAACACTAAAAGATAAGATTACCATATGCTCTATTGGTGTCTCTGCTAGGAAAAAAACTCTGGCCACAACCTCCATCTAGTCCACCGCTGCCTGCGGGTCCGTCTCACCTCAGCACCATGAAGAAATTTACCACAAGAACTCGTGAAATGCGCTCAGTTGGTGTGCACCATCTGCTTGTGGGGTTGGTGGAAACAACTTTCCAACAAGCAATGGTGCTACTTCTATGCCACCTGAAGGTGCCAATGCCTTAAGGGGGTCTACACCAAGGCATCATCACTTAGTGGGCCATCATCACATAATCTCTTAGGAAACATGGGTGGCTGTCTCTGCGGCGACATCCTGATAAGGAACAGGTACACCATGGTCATTATGATAAACCTGGTGATCTGAATCAAAAAAAATCAAAAGAAAAACATTTCAAAAACACATGAAATCTGTTTTTTCATGTGTTGATTCGGAAATCAGAAATCAGGGTCCTGGTGTAAGGATATGTCAGCTGCCGCACCATAACTAGACTCCCCAAACTAAAAACAACACTCATAACACATAACACTATTTCCACATAGAAAAGATCAGAGTACTGGTTCTTTGGTAGAATTGAACTCCTCGGATGCCACTTTGTCACCACCTGTCCCCTGGGTCTCGTGTCGTGGCTACCATATGCCTGTCTTCCATAGGCCAGGGGTAAGCGACTAGCACCGGAAATTCATATCCCTAAAAAAGGGAAGCATTTCCTTTAAACTTGAACAAACACATAGAGTAGAATGCAACAAGGGGATATGAAAAAGAGTATAATGCAGCAAAATAAACTGTGAAGTAATCTAATGTAGTAATGAGAGATGATTGTAAAGGGCTCAGAATAAAATCCCAACTAGAAAAGTACATGTACAACTGAAAAAGTAAAAAATAGATGAAAAGTGAAAGGCATCTCTAGATCATCCACCACAGATCCTACCTGAAGGGTAGGTACAACACATGATTTGAATTTCATGCGTCACGTCACGCCAATAAGTACCAGATCCAAGAATCGCCCAGTCCTAGCTCCCTCATCCTCAGTCAATGTTATACGTTGTCTACACCACACACAACGAGTTTCAGGTGAAGCTCGTGCATTGGTGAGTATAACGATACATTATAGGGACCCGAAGACCCCTGTAGGTCTCCTAGAGTTTCACAAATTAAAAACTAAAAAGCAAGAATAAAAAGTACACAACACAAGTTAGCTCACACCAGATATTACTTTAATTCTTGTGTAGAAAGGTTATGACATCATCAAAATCCTCGGCTGCTGGAGAACTCTTCCTCTATCGAGTACAACTGGCCTATTGGGACACACAGAGCCACTTCCCACAAACTATGATTAATTGTGGTACCCATCCCTGATGGTTACCATGGGCATATTGGGTCACATAGAGCCACTTACCACCATATTCATGTCGTGTCACAGAGAGTCGTTTCCCATCTTGGCCACATTGAGGAACTATCCTGTTAAGTACCATGGGTCTATCGGGTCACACAGATCTTCTCCCCACCATGGGACTACTATGTCTCATAGAGGTGCTTCCCACAGGGCCAATCGTCAAGGAGTCTTCAGGTTTCTGCCAACCGTAGGGTTCCATACATAGTCTGCTTGGGGGAACCGCTGCTCAAGACACTCTGTGATTCTTGATATCCATGGAAGTACCCAAAATGTATATTCCACGGCAGTAACCATATCATCGTCAGTCACAAACATCGAACTCCTCATTTGCAGGAGAACTCCTCCTTTATCAAGTATAGTGGGCAAGTCGGTTCAGACAGAGCCACTTCCCACTAACCTTAAACTGCTGTGGTATTCATCCCTAATGGGTACCGTGGGCATGCCGGGTCACACAGATCTGCTTCCCACCATGGGCCTTCTGAGTCACATTAAGCTGCTTCCCACCTTGGCCATCATCAAGCAGTTTTCAGGTCTCATCCAATTGAGGGGTTCTGTATGTAGCGTGCATGGGAGAACCTCTCTTCATGCCATCAGTCATATTAAAACTGGTAAAAAATCTCACAAGGAAGTAACCCAATGATTTTCCATATCATAAGGGTTGCAAATAAACTGATATCACTTCAATTGAAAGCTTGATCTGTGCGTTATTTGAATTTTAGTGATGAGGGCCCGGATAAATTCTGGTGCAATCCAACCCGGTCATACTCCGCGATTCTCCAGACCCTCATGGGGTTGTTCAAAAGGACTGTCTCACTAAAAGGATATTAATGTTGTGAAGGTTCGTCAAACAGACATCCAGTTCTTAGGATAAGGACCTTTATTTGTTTTTTGTCTTAGGTCCAGTCTGATCGACCCGGACTGACCCGGTCTGAGGTGGGTTGTGGCTGACTCGGCCCACTAGGCTGCAACGGACTTAGACCACTAAGACGAGTTTTGGATCAACCCAAAAAATGGGTGGCCCGCAATGGCTACCTAGGATGTATATGGTGTGGCCCGCAAAGGGGAGGCCCGACCCATGAGGGGGGGAGCTAGGCCGGTGGCCTAGTGGGCAGGATGCCCGGTCCGCCGGCGGCGGCCCGTTGGGTTGTCGGCCGGATCCGCGGTGGGGTGTCGCCTAGACTGCGGATGGGTGCGGCCCGACCCGCTGGCTGTGTCCCACGGTTCTTTCACAAGGCAGTTCGA
This sequence comes from Viscum album, assembly GCA_963277665.1. Lineage (NCBI taxonomy): Eukaryota > Viridiplantae > Streptophyta > Magnoliopsida > Santalales > Viscaceae > Viscum > Viscum album. The sequence goes on from OY728136.1 coordinate 2,041,736,696, forward strand.
TAAAGACGCTCCCCTGATATCCCGAACGACCAAAGGTCGTCCAGCCATTGTAGCAGCGACGCCATGTGGGCATCACCTGATCACCGCAGAACTCGCCAGAGGCGCGGGTTATTCCTCGTCTGTCACGACTTCAGCCACGTTCTCTTACACTACGACAGCAGGTGATATCGTGTCACACTTATTTTCATGGCCAACAGATGAGCCTACTGCCTTTTCTAACTGTCGCGGCTGACGAGCCACAACTTTTTTTCACACCGACGACACCCGATGGTGCCTTGCACCACTTCCACAGTTGCTCGGTGTCGGATGCTCCGATGATCGTCACAATTTTCTAAAGTGGCCTCCTCTTGTGGCATGCATCGACGTGATTCCCACCACGTAGTCGGCCGATTTTTCCGCACTGTCGGTCATCCGTGAAGGCACAAGGATATACCACGTGACGGAGAGTTCGAGTCGTGTTCGTTGTGCCAAGGCCATTCATGTTGGCTCGTAAACAAGGGGGATAAAATAAAAATGTGTTAAATAAGAAATTGAATTAAGCAACAAGTTAAACCCCACAAGAATCTCTGCAACATCCTTCCTCAAAGACAAATGAATCACGGGTCAGCGCATTAGTCAGTTGACCAACCTTCATTGTATAATTTCAAGAATAGGAATGAGGAAAAAAATGAACACATGAAAAATAACCGCTACCTAGAAACCCAATAGAGAGCATCCACGTCTTGAATGAGGATTGTGTTCTTCGTTCACGCGACTGGTTCCAAACGAAGGCACTCACACATCGTCCCTCAGTTCATGGTTCGGTATCGCCCATCACCTCCAGCTGAGTCAGCTCCTTCTTTTAAGTGTTCGACTTCTTGGTGCTCTTTCATCACTTATTTTATTGGAAAATTTGTTCTGGTATCTCCCCCCACGCTCCACATATATATTAGAGGAAGGAGGGTAAGTAACGACGGTGGAATTAAATGGTGGATCATTAATTAAAAAGCTTCTTAATTTCCCCCAACGTTGTTGTTACTTAGAATAGAGGGTAAATCCATTTATTGGTTTGAAACATCGCCAATCCCACCATATTTCTTGTTCGTTGGAGGAATTGAATAAAAATTAATTAACATTGTTATTTTATTTATTATATTAAAAAGATCCAAAAACTAACTTATTCTCCAGACCTACTTCATTTAAATTGAAGCGTTTATTAAAAAAATCCCCGCGTTGTAGATTCAACGGTGCCCTTCGATTATTATTCTGAGAAAAGGTTCAAAAGTTATAAAACAATGCTCATGCGATTAATGAACGTTCCCAAGAAAATGTTGAGTAAATTATTAACAGTCACCATCAACCCGCACTGGTCGAGGTTAGGCTCTGCCTATGTGAAACACACCCCAAAAAACCCAATTGTACTCTCATATTTTTAATCTGAGTAACCAATGAAAAGTTATGAATTTTATAATAAAATAATTGTCCCAAAATTATTTTATTTAAGGCCAAAAACCAACTTTCACTGGTGGCCTGCACCGGCCAATGTTACTATCTTCATAAAGAGAGCATACCCTCGCCAATGTAGCTGTGGTCCCCAATTTTAAACTTGAGTTATCGTTCATGATTTATAATCATTTGAAAAAAATAACTTTATTTAATTATTTTATTTACGGTTATTCTATCTTCAGGTTTTGGTCCCAAGATGCCTGCACCGAGTAGACATTAGCCACACCTAGTGTAAATCCACTATCCAAAACGCAACGGTGCCCTCAGATATCTGATTTGGGAAAATGTTTAAGAGTTATTCCACATTATGGGATAAATTGATTACGCACGCTATATAATGATTAAAAAAAATTGACGGATCATTCCAGGCACTCTGGGCCTCAGAATCACGGGCTGTTAGATTTCGCTATAAATAAATGATACCATATAATTAAAAATATACAGAAATTCAGGGACATTACATGAACAAATAATATTATACTCATATTGTATTTACTAATTTTATTTTATTCAATTTTGAAAACATGAATACTCATAATTTTATAATAACTAAAAATATTATAATTAACATTTATAAAATAATTTTTACGATAATAATAATAATACATGAATTTTCATTTAATTTATATCTTTATAATTATAATTTCTTTAGTTTATAATTTCATAAAAATAAATTTTATTTAGTAAGAAGTGACTTTGCTAATGTCATTTGTTAATGGTATTCTGCTTATATTATAAAATATAAAATTCTTCAATTTTATAATTTTATAAATATGATTTTATATACAAAAATAATCAATTAAATGTATTTATTATTAAAAATAATGCTCATAAATATATATATCCTAACAATATGTTTATTTGATATATAAATTATATACATATGTTAAAATACTAATTTGTAAAAATATTAAAGTAGTATGTTATACTTCAATTCAAAACATATTTCTATTATTAAATATATTTATAAGAAAAATACTATTTAAATCATCTTGGGATGTCACAACATAGGGCATAAACAAACTTTATATCGATTAAAAATTAAATCCAATATAAATTCATTCCTATATAAATGTTAGTATTTTCATAAATAATAAAATTTCTTAACCCAAATCCTTCAATGAATATATTGGATGAAAAATATTTCCTTTAATACAATTCAATATTTTCTATAACACAGATCTTTTATATCATTAAAATATGCTTCTATTAAACATTAAGGATCTATTAAAATACAGATTCATATGTTTCATTATTTGAATACCTATAGAACAAAAATGTTATTTTATAAATAAATAATTTTGAAGATATAAATTGTTGTCTATAAATAGATAAATACCAATAACTAATTCTTATTTTATTCATGTTTAAATTTTTAAAAATCTATTATCAAATATATTTATCATTAATTATTTAAATATCATACTCTTGGTTAATTTATTAAATTTATATCAATCATTCAATTTAGTTCCAGTAACAATTATCTTTTTCTAGCTATACCTTTTTTTTAAAATAATTTTCCTAATAACATTAAAATAAATTCAAAATATTTATGAAATAATATTTAAAATAAAATTATCAATCCAATCAATAATGAAATATAACTTTCAAATATATTTAGATAACTTTTTTTCTCATTAGAATTTTTGAAAGTGTCATGTAGTTTTTTGGATTTTAAATTTAATTTAATTTAATTTAGACCTAAATTATATATGCTTCTAAATATCAAAATTATTTTTATTTACTTTGTTTAAAATTTTTAATAAATTTCTAACTATTTTTTATTTACAATGAATTTAAAATTCCATTAAAGATTTTATATCAGAAAAATGATAAAACATTTAAATAAATAATTTGAATTTAATTATGGTACCATGTTATTTGATTCGATTTAATCGGATTCATTATATCATAAATATCAATAGTGTACTAATTTAATACTAAATTATAATTCTAATGTGGTGGACAAGATGATCATCAAATACATTAAGGGATATCAGAAGTAGATCTCTTGATGTTTTCTATGTTTCATGCATGATTTTTTATTTTTGAAATGGAATCTTTTGGAATCTCATGATAGAGGGAATTATTATAGAAAGAATAATTTATTATGAACCTATGGAAAATTATTAATTCATGTTGAAAGATATCCTTACCTTTAATGGATAGTGGATATTGGTTTCCAGTGAAAAAGAAGAAAAAGATGAATTACCCTCTATTGATTAGAGAGTTTAATAATTACATTAAATTATCTAAATAATAGGGTACTAAAGAAGTCACATTTGTAATCTTACTTCATAATTTAAATAAAATTTATTAAAGGATTCTTGAATTGGTGAATGTGTAGTTTGAAGGGGACTTCCTATTTTACCAAAAACTTCTATAGTTTCATATTGTGTTGGTTAAAACTGATGTTGAAAAGAGTATTTTCATTATTAATGAAGAAATATCACATGTTAGGTAATTTATTCCCAGAAATTACTATAATGTTCTATTGGATCTTATTATTCTTTAAAAAATAAAAGGATTCAACGATATGCTCAAGATCAAGGATGTTTATCTGCTGGATTTTTTTGTGATGTTAAAAATCTAAATTTTGAAATTCATGTCTTGTAAAATATCAAGAAAAACCTAAATTTATCAGCTACGTTGAAAATATATTTTTTATGGCACTATTTGGAATTGGTTTCTTTTGAATATATCAATGGAGGATGACGTTGAAAAAGAATCACATCCATAAATATAGAAATAGAATATGATAAATGTTAATATAATTCATAAATGAAATAAATATAAGCATTAAAAGAAAACATGATTATAGAATATTAATCTATATTTTCTTCAACTAATATTCAAAAATAATGTGAAGGAGAATAAATGGTCTGTGATGTTTATTTCCTAAAAAAGAGAAAACAATCTAAGGTTTTTTACTTCAAAAATATGACCCGTGAAAAAGCATAAAATAGTTGAGAAATATAAAACTAATTTTTTTTCCATTGAAGAATGTGAGATTAAATAAATGTAAAAAAATTTCATACATTTTCATTTTAAAAGGAAATATGTTCTTTATATTACTACATAATAAATTAAATCGATACATTTAGAATGTTATTAAAAGTAAACGTTTAGTAAGAAAATAATGTAATGATGGAAGGGTATTAGAAAAAAATATTATAGTATAGAGAACGATGATAAAATTATTTTCAATATGAAATGAAAGAGAAATAAGTGGAAGGGAATTAGAAGAAAAATTATGACCAAATCATTATGAAATTAAAAAATTATAAGTATAATTTTCCTAGTATTATAATTATACCTCATGTTTTTGTTAAAATACCATTAAAGTTATAGATATAATTTGAATGAAAAAGAAAATATTTCACCCCTGAAAATTCAAAAAATTTATCTTCATTATCACTTTCCTAGAGAATCACTAGAATTTTAATTAATAAAAAATATGCAATTCAAATACCAGTTGTTAAGAAAACTAATGTTTACACAGTATTAGTTCCTACATGTTCTCTTGTAAAAGACTCTCATGTAGAATATTTATCAATGGAAGAGGTCATTTTTGAAAAATAAAATGAGACGAATTGTGAATATATATCAAATAAAACTATAGTGGAGGATGTATCCCCTTTATAATATTAAAATACCATTATTATTGTATTAAATCACTAAAATATATAAAAAACCCTCGAATTTATATTATATTATCCAAAAGATCATTTCCATGTCATTATCTATCATGTTATTTAATAAAAAATATCTATGAAAGAAACTAAATAAATAATTAACCTATTATTATTAAGGTATACTACACAATGAATTTTAAATTATTTATTTTCCAATTTTTTTTTAAAATAAAAATAATAAAAAATAATTTTAATCAAAATATACAACATCATCAATTTCATGATCCCTTGAAACAAAATAATTTTGTAATATGATTTTGAACATAAATATGAATGAAAAAATAAAAAGATACATGAAATTTTTTAGAGAATAAGAATTCATAAAAATGAGATGTTACATGTTTAGAATCCTAATACTCAAATTTAGTTAATTTATTCTTTATTAAATTTTAAGGAAGAATTGAAATAATGGAAAAAAGAAACAGATCATTGTAAATTATCGTTAAAGAAAGTCACAAAATTATTCAATGTTAATTTAAAGTATTTGAGTTACATTAGTGATTATAAAATTTCAATACATCAATTTTGTTGTATTATCAAATAAAAAACTATCTCTTAAGTAATTTTTATGAAAATATTAATGTAAATGATGATAAAATTTATTTTAACATTTATGGTTTGAGGAATCATGATGTAATTTAGAACGAACTGATTTTGTTTCATAATTTGATATTGGTTGACTGGAATGGGAAATAAGAGGAGAAGTCCTGGATGATTATCACATTAAAAGAAAAAGATATTGACAATGATCTTTTGTTGAAAGACCAGGGAGTTTGAATTTTAGAGATGGTATATTAATTTTATCATAATATCATTAATTAATAAGATATGTGCACACATTAAATGAAATATTTAACTATCTGGATCATGGGATAAAAAACCAATAGATAAGGACATATTTTATAAATTCATAATGAAATTCAACTTTAAACACTATTCCACCATTGTTTTAACAATATATTTTTTATGATGATTTTTTGATAGTTTTTTTGTGTTTATATCACTAATAAATTTTGTAATGTTATATGATCAATGATTCACTCTACATATATTGTTTTGATTATATTGATATTCTTTTTCTATATCCAAAGAAACATAATTTTAAAAATTATGGGAAATTTTGTTGGAAACCTTTATTTTTTAAATCCACAAATGTGGAGAATGATTTCTTAAATTTAAAATTATATTCAAATGGAAATTATAAAAATAATAATTATTTATTAAAGGAGGTAAAATATTTTATAGGGGTATATTTTATTCAAATTTTTAAATAAAATTGAAAAAAAATTCAAAAATTATTTATGAGGATGAAGATATTGTTTTAAAATATAAGTGATATATTTTTAGAGAACATCATTTTACCATAAAAACATCGGATAATATATATATATAAATTTTTTTAAAAAGGAAGAAAATTCCAAATGATGAAATACAGATATCCAAATCCAAATAAAATATTGTGTAATAAACGATGTTTTAATAGAATTTTAATTCATTATTGAGTGTGTGTGTGTGCATTTTTTCTTTTAAAATGTGATGATTATTGAGTTTTTGACATAAGAAACATCACTATTTTTAAACTGTGAGAAATATTATTAAGTATTTTATCTGTGTAAATGTTTTTCTTTATATATTTTTTCTAATATACAATTCAATTTCAAAAAACACCAATAAATTTTATATAGATAAAAAATAGATGGTATTTAATTATTAAAATTAGAAAACATAAGGATTTCATAATAAAAAATATATAAGGTTATCATAATGAAGTTTTTTAGTGGTACTGAACCAACTCATAGGTGGATGTAGAAAAGAGGTATATCTATAAAAATTTGAAAATAAAAGATGACACTATTAATGTTGAAAATGAACCTGTGGTTTTTCAAGTCTGATCATTAGAGGATTGATTATAAATAGATTTGCATGATGTGGAGTGGAATAATAACTCTCAAATAGTACAAGGATTGTTATATGATAATTCTAAAAGTTTATGATAATTTTGATTATGAGAAGTCACATTTTTATTAAGCCCTTCATTTTATCCTAATAATTTAATTTATGTGTGTTTCATATAAGAGATATAATTATTTCAAGATTACCATGTCAGATCCATAGTATCTTAGTTGTATTATTTTTAAAAATTACTAGTTTTTTATTATAAAAAATTATATATTTGTTTATGTTATGGAAGAAAAAATATACAATTCTACATATAAGAAACAACAAGATTCTAATCTATGTAGTGAAATAACTTGGATACCAGTTATAAGAATTAATACACTCAGCTACCCATATATATATATATGATGCACCATGGTATAAGAATATATAGTTGAAAAACCAATCTACAATTTAGAGTAGAAGAAGCACTAAGATGAGATCTGGTATTGTGGTAGAAATTTAGATTATTCTTTTCAAGGGTTTGTAGGGTTAAAAGATAGAGTTTGGATTCAAATATGAAGATGTAGGTAGATTTTTGATAGGTTTAAATTCATGGACAACTCATATCAAATCTATTAATTTAAAATTTAATTTGGTGTAAAATGTCAGATTTTATAAATTATTTTGGGTTTATTTTATGATAAATTTGTACAATATTATTTATTTTATATTTTTTTGTTTAATATTTTATCGATTGTTTTTAAAATTTAATTCCTTTTTAATTCTTTTTTGAATTTTAGGTTAAATAATAATATGATATATTGATACATAAATTAAGTTGCATTGAATTTACATTGTATTTTTTGGGTATATTATAATTTTTTTTAATATAAAATCTTTTATCTATTGAGAAGAATGAAAATTTAATTTTGTTTCAAACAACAATCCCCATAGTTAAATTATAAATGTAAGACATTTTTGATCTGATGGTGAACAATATATTTTAAAATCTTATTCATCATACCTTGTTATGATGATGAATAAAATGTATGACAATATTGTTAACATGGAAATTTGAATTCATAAATTATTAATTTTTTATGTATCATCAACTATGAAAACATATTCGTAATCTAGTCTTTTTAAGTTGATATTAATTTTATTTAATGATATATAGTATGTACTCTTTTAAAATTAAAATATGAGAGACCTATAATTTTTATACTTGGGTTTATATCATCACAATTTATATTATATATTCATTAGTTGCATGCTTTTAATTTTTTATTATTATGACATGGAATTTATAATAAATAAATGGGGAAATCATGAAAAAATAGTATAAAATATATGATGCACTATCTAATATCAAATCATATAGAAATAAATATAATAATTGTGGAATATCAATATATAAGATATTTATTTATATGTTGTATAAATATTTAAATAATAAAACTAGGTAGAAGAAAACAAATTTTAAAAAAATAGATATTTTTGTGAGTTATCAAAAAGGAATCCTAATGATATTATATTTCATGTGGATAAATTCATCGCATCTTTTGGTTAATTAACAGAGGATCAAAAAATAACCTTCCATAAAATAAAATTTTTCAAATTTTATAATAAATACCCCTTCAATAATTTCAATGTATTAGATTATATTTTAAAAGAAAACCAAAACTAAAATGATGAATGATTAATATTATTAGGGTATAATATTATTAAATTATATGTGATGAAATTTTATATTTCATAATATCTTTCATGGAAATATTTTTGGAAAATTGTAAATTGAATATAACCCTAATGAATAAAAATTCATCAGGATTATATTATTCACCATTATAGAATTCTAGTAATATTATTCTATCATGTAATGTTATATAAGTAATTAAAATCATCAAAATTAATTTTGATATTATGAAAAAGTAATGAATGCGTTAGAGGGACTATTTTTAGAGTTATATGCGGTGTCATAAATTTGAAAGAAAATGGTTAATATGATAATAATATTTTTATCAGACAGACATATATATATATATATAGAAATTGGGAATATATTAAACCAATGGGTATTTTCAAAATATTATAATGAAATATAATTCGTTGTTATAAAATAACATTATTTTATTAATAATATACATAATATTTCTAATAAAATATTAATTTCCATTAAATGATTAATTAATGAAATTTATTAAAATATGTTCCTTAATTTCGGAAAACAAATTTTATCCTTCAAAGATAAACACCCCATTTTTAATTAATAAAATATTTCTTTTAAGAGGGTTTAAGATGTAACCCGAACCTAACATAAAGGCCTAATGAGTCTAAGGCCCATTAATGTTTTTAAAGAATTAATTTTTTAGAAGTTAAATATTTAATATCTATAGAATCCATTGATAAAGTTGTTTACAATATTTTCAATAAATATTTAAGAATTAAATATTCTGGCCACACTCACTATTTGACTAAAAAATAATTTATCAGGAAAATAGCGAATTATGCTGATAAACTTTAAAAACTATAAAATATTATAAATTGAAGCAATGTTTTATAAATTTATAAATAATCAGAAAAAATAACAATAATTAATTTAATAAATACTGAAATCTTTTATATCAACTAATGTGAAGCTTTTCAAATCAAAATGAATTTATAAAACTTTGAAAGATTGAATATTTTCAAACATGCCACTAAAAATAATTAGTAAAATGACCCTCCCTAAGGCCACCAAAACGAAAACTATTGTAATTTTTAATCTATAAAACAAAAAAAATATATTATAATTTACACTATCACCATTGATGCGTATTTTAGATAGAGTCCTAAACACTTAACTGTAAAAGGTACAATCATGAGATGTGGTTATTTCATAAAGGTATATAATGATTTTGTCCCTTAATAATTATTAATAACATATATCTATAAATTAATTCTTATAATTAAACTATATATTATCATATAATTAATATCATGTCTCGTCAATAAGAATTATATTTTATTAATATAACTATATTTCCAAATTCAATAATTCATTAGAACTTGTTCTTATCTAGGCCGATTCAACCACATACATGAAAAAGTATATATAATATCCCATGTTTTTGTAATAGGAAATTATAATAATGAAATTAATATTTAAATATTATATTAATGATGTTATAAATTTTTGTTATTTATTTTTTAATTTTAATTTCTAAATTCATTTTATTATTGAAGGTATACATTATCTTCACTAAAATAACTGAAACTGTGGCATTATAATTTTCACAATGGTGAACCATATATTTACCTGATATAAAACTATAATGGGATGTTAAAAATAAAAAATAAATTGTTATTTTTTATTAATATATTTTGGATTTGATGAACTTGTTAAAAATAATTAAAATTGATATTTACATTCTTAAATGTGAATTAAACATTCAAAACTACTTATACCGGATGATAAAATAAACATTATATGACAAACATCAAATAATAAAAAAATACTATTTTTTATTATAAAATATTATAATTGTAATAATTTTATTAAATAGATAATTATAATCACTATATTGATTTTTATAAATGATAGATCCCATTCAAATGTGTTGAGAGTAATGGTAATGAGTTCCCTTATAATCACTCATATTATATATGTTTATCTATGATTGATCATACGTTGGGAAATTTGAATATACAATCCATTTAAGTTACCATATGGATTATATAATCGTCATTTTTTGGGGATTTACATTTCGATTTACCATTACCCTCTTATTGAATAATAATTTACCTAACGTACTATTTTTATATGAATTTCATATATCTCCCTTATCTATTTGAAACATTCGTCTGCATGTCTATATATATTATATTATTTCACGGATTCATTATACTTTCATGCATTCATTTCATGTATTTCAAAAAATTATTTATTCATTTACTATGAATAAAATTGAAATGAAGGATGGGAATCTCCCATTCTATCATTTTCTCATTCATTCCCATTAGGTTTCAAACTAGGCCACATTCTCCAACCTCATTATTATATTTTTCTTATTAATATTCTCATTAAAATTATATTAGTTCTTTAATTAGAAAACATATTATTCTTAATTTCCATTACATTATAATTCATTTAATCATTTTTATAAATCAATAAATAGTTCTATTTTCTATTTTAAAAATATTAATCATGTGAAAATGATTTTTTCATATATATATAAATACTATTTTATGTTATATAAAAATAATTTCACATGTTTAATTGTGGTTATAAATTAATTTTATCAACATCTTTCACACTATAAATTAATTATTTTTATACATTATGAATGATTTTTTGTATCCCATTTTCCATTTAATTATTAAATGATTAGATCGATTATTTTATTATGTTCATGTTAATCAGGAACATATGTAGGAATATATTAATGTGATAGTTTTCTTTCCAATTAAATTTCTATTAAGTGGACTGGTTATATATTATAATATTATTAAATAATTATATTATAGAAAATATGGAGTGAAACAACATCACTATATTATTTGTAATGGATAGTTGACCTACTATAATTAGAAAATATAGACATTATTTTTATCCATGATGAATATCAATAATATTTTATTATTACAAATATTCAACATATATATTTCATTGACTATATTTATGTCATTATTTATGTTTATATTTGAATAAAAAAATTTACGATTTATATATATTAATAATTAGTTCGATAATTATGTATCCATAACATTATTATCATTATATGATAACTCCGTTTTGATGAGTATTATGACCGATTTTTTTTTGTGATTGATATCTAGCATATTAGATTCCATACTAAGTATTTTTGAACACCCTTTTCATATTTATCCCATTTATTGGTGTAATTATTGAAATTATTATCTAGAATCTATCTAGATGAAAATAAAAAATATGGAATATTAGGTTTGAAATGATTGACATATGATTCCTTTTGATGGTTATGTATTTAATTATCAATGAAAAATGTAATTATATTTAATGTTTTTGTTTTATTTATGATATTTATGATTTAATATAAATATTTGTTAACATTGATACATCTCGGTTCTGTTATGAGTTATATTTAGTTAATTTTTTAGATTGAGATAATGGTAATAATATGATAAAAACTAATGATTACTGGGTTGAATCTAATGTTTGATGAATGATGTTGTCGAAGGTATTTTCATATTTATATAGATATTTATAACAACTGAATGATTATGTTTTTTTTGGTTGTTATTATTTTTCGCACTAACCTTTTTGGTTTAAGTCAATTCTTAAAATAGAGATAAACATAAAAAATAATGAACACAAAGGGAAATGTAATTACATCCCAAATTATAAGACAACCCAAAATAGTGATAGTGAGAAATATATTATATCTATTCAGAATTAGAATCCAGTGTTATGGAAAATATATTGATCTATTCCAAAGTCCCTTATACACTATAATTAATTACACATTATTGAGTCTGTAACATTAAAAAAAATTGATGTTTTTAGTACGACATATGTGTTTTAATGAATGTTGTCTTTTTAATTTAAAAATATATATTGGTTCTTATATTTCTTTGTATTAAATTATGTTTGTTTTCGTCCATTATTCCTTTGGTTAACCAGGTAATAAATGGACACGTATCAAGAATACATGAATAATTGTGAAAAATCAATCTATAGAATTGTAGGAGTTTAATATAATTTATTTCAAATCTTCTACACTGAACACATTGATTAAGTATAGTTATCTAATATATTGAGATTAAGAAACAGGAGTATCAATTTATCATTTACTATGAAAAAATACTATAAGGAATTAATTTTTTATGAATATATTTTTACTTAATCAAGAAAATAAATAATATGAGGTTGTTACCATATTAATTAATTTAAATAAAACAGAATTAGAAATAATAAAAGTTGGTAGTTATGATGATAGATATTATGAATGATACCTGAATTAAATTTCTATATTATAAAAATTTAGAAGTATGACCATTATAATTTATTAAAAAGAATAATTAATATAATCATGTTTTGAAAAGGAGTTCATCAAGAACAAAATTATTAGGGAGATTTGTTATTCATTATCATGGACCACCTGAATGGTTTCCATAAGGAAAATCTACAACACCTCATTAGAAAATCTCTATATTCACGTACTTCGGGCTAGAAAAAGTGTCTGAAACGAGTCATGGGATGACTATGGCCTCTAAAAAATGATTGTAATTCAGGGATAAATTATAACTAAAACTCATCAAGAACTATTCATTTATCATATATTCCCAATCACTGTATTCAATTAATTATGGTGAAAAATATGTTATCATATCTAGGAATTGAAATAAATAAAAAAATATAAAAGATAAATCAACTATGAAATAGTACTTATAAATAAATATTTTATATTTTAAACCTAATGGTATAACTATCATTTATATTTAACAATAATTGAAAAATAAATATAAATAATCTAGATTAAATAAAATAATTTTCATACCAAATCCTTAAAATTTTGAACAAGATACTCCATTTCTATGTTCCTATATCCGAGAAAATCATGAATCCTAATTAAAAATTAAATACTCTACCCATAAACTTCACGACCCCATCCATGTATGCAGCTAAGGGTTGAGACTAATAACCTAATAGGAATACATCAGGCCCAAAAATTCATAATTTATTTATAATAATGTGTGTGTGCATAAAATAGATGTAAATTAATGTAATAGTTTACATTGAATATAGTTACCCGATAAAAATACTCAAAAGGCACACTCAATCATAAAAATCATAGATTATTGTGCTAACCATTCCATGACGACACCCAACCATAAATTATTCATCTCATTACTAGAAATAAAATTATAATTTTACAAAATTTCCCCCAAACTCGAAGTCATAGTGTTCAGTTCCAATTGAGTGGATTTTTAACATTCACCCAAATACTATTGTTGGGACATCATCCAAACCATGAAAAATTATTCAGATTAATATGGAACATCCATGTGTACATAAGCCTCAATAAATTCTTTATCTATTTATGTAATTCCATCATTTACATGTCATTATATAATATGGACCATCCTCTAGGGAAAACCCTGAATAAAACCCCACAATAAAAGGACTAATAAACAAATCCCCACATCTATGAAATATCTAGGTAGGTAACATCAAGAAAAATGGTCCAACCCCACATACTATAGGGAGGTCACCATCAAGAACACGAACCCATCACCATGTACACTAGGGAGGTCAAAATATATCACATTTACCATAGAATAAAATGAAAAGGTACAACTTGAATATAGTTATCACACATAGGAAATATCAAACATGGAACACTAAACATCTCATAAGTCATTAACTCAATATTATGGAACTAGTCCATCTAGACCTAGTTTGTTGTCTTGAACAGATTCAAAAATAAACTCAATATTATAAAGGGTCAGTCACATTTATCCCCACTAATAATCACACAATACCAAATGAAATTTTTTCAAATGAAAAAACACAAAAACTATGCATCATCGTGAATAATAAGTTCTTCTGAGTTCCATACTCAACACTAGAATGATATTATATCAACATGCAGTCATGGTAAAAATGATTAGAAGAAAATAAAAGAAATAGGCTTTGAATAAATAGTTTTATTTTACCTCACAAGGTTAAAATGGAAAAAACCATTCCGAACCATTCCAATACCTTTTTAGTTTATATAAAACTGATTTCCCATTTATAAATCATTTTAAATGGAATAAAATTAAACTTTACAACTCTAAACCCTTTTGTATACCTAATAAAAACCCAATTATAGAAACCATATACCATTTTGAAATTCTATTTCAAAATATATTAAATTGGTATACATTCTTTTAAAATTTCATATCGATTCATATCTCTTATTAAAATAAAATCTAAAAATTATATTCCAGTTTACTTTTTCAAAACCAACACATGCCACGATATGATCTATATGGAAGGCCATGACTACAAATTTGAATAAGGAATCTCCAAAAAAATATATAGCACACTATATGTTCCATGTTTATTGTTATACCTACATGTACCCATAATAACCATATTGGGAAGCTTACACATGATACGGGAAGTGTAGAAACAAAATACTAAAGAGGAACATGATTATTAAATCACCAAATATCAAACAGACTCATATGAGGATAAGGACACCTATCTCAACTGATGTTCTAATAGTTTATCCTAAGCCCATATTTTCTACCATCTCCCCCATGAGAACCTGTTTTAGTAACAAAAATAATTTAAATAATTAATTATATATTTAAAACCAACTTCAAAAATATCAATAATAGACTCCAAACTTTTTAGGCGATAAAATGATATCACAACCTCGAACAATTCCATGTTATGTACTCCAAACGCACCGTAAAACATAGATAACTCAGAAGACATGAAATTAATAAATTAATCAATTGCAAGTTTTAATAAAACTTCATCCAAGTACCTAAATATAATGACACAATAACATTCCATATGATGAAAAATTAGTAAAAATATCATATTTTCCTCTTGGGACTTCCTCTATTCTCTATAAAAAATCCCTATAAAGTAGAGTGAATTTCCCATGATTCAGTGATATTTGTAATACACAATCATTCATAAATGAAATAAAAAATTGAGACTAAGAAAAAAACATGTATAAGAATGGATTGATCTAAACATGAATCTGTAATATGAATCATCCTTAAATCACATAGATTGAAGGGGGAGAATGAGGTGATGAGGGTTTTGAACTCCCCTTGTAAAATGGTCATCTGAGGGAATAAACCCAAAGGTGTATCTAATTTAGAACCCCATTGACCCATTTTTAAAAACATAATCTTCTTGGTTCATAGTGTGAATAAGGGCCCACACTGTCAAACTACTCTATAAAGGGTGACTCCCCATCCCCCTATATACTTCACAATGTGAATTATATGATAATTCATTGATTCGAATCATGCCACTACCCCCAATGTTTTAAAAACCTCTATCCTATAATGAAACACTCCCAGATACACAATACACCACCAAATAATTATAAGTCATCAAAAAATACAATTAATGATTGTTAAATACTCAGGACACAAGCTCAAGACCTGGTTCTCAATATAAACCATTCTACAAACAAACAAATTTCATTTCACTACTAAATTTACAACACATTGCGTCATGGTTCACTAAAAATGGCCAACTATAATGGTTCTCCTCCTAGAGTATTTGTGGTAGTACAATTTATATGTAACAAACCTACCTCTATGTTCAATCCAATATAATTTTACCATTATACATGACTAAACATGAAACATTTTTCTATTAAGAATGTACAAATAAAAATCATAGATAAAAAATCACTCCCAATAAAAAAACATACTTTAGTTCCTGAAAAATTTCAACTATACCCCAAATTACACTTCCATTGAGGATTATAAAGTAAAAATTATGATTTCGCATGACCTTGCTGGTCGATCCTCACAAAGCTATATTATACTAAATGTTTTTTTGTCTAACAAACCAAGACACTATCACATTCCATAATAGGATTCCATTACTATAGATAAATTTTGACTTCACTGCACCTCCAACTCACAATTCTATAGAATTAGTAAAAATATTTGAGACAAATAAACAACCATACCAATGATTCCTTCATAACAAAATCCATGATAATATCTCCCATTTCATACAATAGAGTTGATTCCCCAACCAATGAATTCACTATGCTTCATCACATGTTTCACACCTTCAATAAAATATTGATTCATGGTTCAACACCTAAATCTTATAATGAATTTTGATTTAACTCACAATTCATGTTATAAATTGTGGTTCCCTCCATGAGTCGCGTCCCGACCACACATGTTTCAAACATTGACATTACCTAACCTCCCAAGAATCACTCAACTAAACCAATACCCAATGTACATTACCCTACTTTTTTCAGTTATAATAGGTAATATCTTGTCAAATTTACTAATATATTTCAAGAGATCCTAAAATAATATATAAATCACCAATCATTATGGAATTTCTCATCTATACATATGACTTCCATATTACCACTATTTTAACAATGGTTCCTTTCAAGGACATATGGATCTTTTCACAATAAGGAAACACATTCAACATACAATTATAGTAAATAGTTCTCCATAGAATAAGAATTTTACATGGAGAACAAAATCATTTGATCCAAACTATAACCCCTTAAGAATACACCGAATGATATAACCTAAAAAATCATAATAATCCTTTCGAAACACATGTCTAACTACATGATCCAATCAATACAATTTTTCAATAAGCCCACCAAAAATATATCCTATAATGAATCCATCCGATGTTCCCAACCAATTGGATATTTGAAAACAAATACGATATGCCTATTGAAAACAGAAGCCATGATTTTGGTCCATCTATCTCCCTTATTGAAAACCATGAAACCTTTTCTACATAGTTGTAGTTTCATTTTCCCAATCATTTGACCCAACTAGTTCCAAACCTACTGATTAATGAAGCTGATTTAAAAACACACAAGATAAAGAATATAGAAACACATTTCACAAATTTGGTAATCCCATCAAGAGAACCAAAGTCCATAAACACCGTTTTTACGTATACCATAAAATAATTTTATAAAAATATTTCCCAAAATTATGCCCCTTCCAAAACCAACATATGTTTTCAATTAAATCATTGGAAAACAAGGTTTTTGAATGATAATTAAATTCCCACTAATTATCTATTATATCTAATAACATTTCACAAGATGAATCTTTCTCATAAATTTCATTGTTAAATATACATTCAAATGATATATTAATTCAAGTTTTCCTAAAAATAATCACGCATAATTTCTCAGATTCATAAATAACATCTCATATTAGAATCACAATATCCAGAAGAATTATTATATAGTATCATAAATCAATATAATTTTAAAAAAAAATTATTCCATCCCATGAGTTTTCTTTTTGGAACCATTTTTCCAATAAAATCATCCATCTCTTGAATAATTTCCCAATAACGTAAAAAAATCACATCACAATCAATCACTAATATTATTGTATCATTAATAATATAATTATCCAAATTAATAAAAATGATAAAATGAATTTTAAATTATATAATAATTAAATAATGTTTTATTCCAATGATTCCTCATTTCAAATAACAGCAATCATAGTCTAAATTATCATGCCCCTATCATGTCACCCTCATGATGCATCAACAACACACTAGCTCCAAAACGAAGAATATGACACATCCTGAGACTCATCAATCCCACATTGATATTCTATGTACCTTACAACAACCCAATCATCATATATTTTTTAACACCAACATTATATATCCCATAAAATCAAGGGTTTTAATGATTTCCTTCTTTCCAGTAAGGCATTTGATCTATCCTCAAGACCCAAAATCCTTACTGTACTTCTTGTCACGCAAACCTATCCAATGAATTTTTTTAATTATATTTTAATACACCATATACTAGTTAAGAAAAATGATTTAAGAATGAGTTTAATAAATCACATCAAGTGTTTATCCTCATATTCTAGAGGCTTCCAACTAGTAGAGTGGACCTATCACATTTTATGGGTAGACTATGCCTTTTATCTGCTTCATTTAGGTTAGTCGTAAATCCAAATCATAATTCGAGAATAAAATACATTATATAAGATATAAAAAAAGTATAAAAATACTTATGGATCCAAAGGGTTTAATACATCATTAATATAAGGTTGAAACATAATCTAGAATTTTGATCCACCAAAAAATTAAATAGCAGTTAAACATGGAGTTATATAAATAAGATTGAACATAATGAATGCATATACTTTACAATATAATAAAATAAAATAAACTATCCCTTGTTCCAAATCACATAATCATCATACTGAATCCTCTACATCCATAAATACCTATGCATGTTTGGTGTGTCCATCTCCAACTAATACATGTTTCTTTAGAGAAAATAGGCAAGACTACCATATACATAAAACCCATGAATGTACAATGGTAAGGGTTAGCTCAATGGTCTATTAAGAACCCCAAATTACCAAAAATAATGTTTACTATTTTGATCATATTTATATTCCATAAATACAAATAAATATGGGCAGTTGTTTACTTGTAAAAAACCCACTCAAAAAAATATTAAAAAATTCACATACAATTATACATGTTATGTCATCATGAGCCAAACTAGCCACAAAAAAAGTTAAAATCACCTGAAAACATACATCCAATGAAGATGTGGTTCCTTACATGATATTATAAGGCTAATAAATATAGTTTAGGAGTATAATTTTAGACCTACCACACCATCAAAACAATAATGATTTAATTATAATGATTTCATAAATTATGTAATCTAGTTAACTAATCCACCATTGATATGGAAAGTCAACATTAGTAAACATAAATTCCAAGGGAGAGAAGATAATGATTTTTAATAATTTCTAAAAAAGTGGATAATGAAAAAAAGTACATAAAATAATCATTACTTATATAAGAATGCTGATTTTCATATTTGGCTCTAGTTAGAAACACTCTTTTATATCATTAAAAATACATGAGTATGTTACATTATAAATTTATTTTGTTTTTATTAAATTCCATAATTATTTTGAGTGACTTAATTATAGATATATTGTAATATATGATGAAATATAAAGTTTTTAATTTTTTTAGAAAATACATTAATTTCTATATATAGTGTTGAATTTATTTTAAAATCATATTTTAATTGAAACAACATTCATTGATGAAACATTTAGTTTCTTTTAATATTTATTGAGGCATAGAAGAAACATATTTGTGTAAAAATAGATGTATGAAATATATTTGGGTCTCACAATCCAATAAAACCATGTGCTCACTAATCAATTTAGAACTCATTGTGTTAAAATAACTATGGAAATGGAATATTGGTTTGTGATGAAATTGTAAGTTTTTTAGGGTTCATAATGAAAAACCGGAACATTAATAATTTTAAACTAGTTAGAACACCAATTTCATAAAAATAATTTTCATAATTACATACAAATAATAAGGATAGTAGAAGACATAGATAAGACTAGTTCATTTAACCTCATCCCCATTAATTATATCATGTATAAACATATCTCAAGAGAATCCATATTAAATTCTATAATGATATTACTCATCAAAAGCCCTTTAACAATATTTAAAACATTGGATGAGAATAAATATTTTAGTAATGTGATTTTAAAATAGTGAACATGTGTTCATAATTTGTAATACCTTATATAAAATTTAAAATATGTGATTCCATTAAATAATAAAGTCATTGAATTATTTTTAAAACATATAGTGAAATATTTAATCACCATTCCACATGAAAATATTTTATAATATAGTTTTACAGGAGAGTACAATGGGAAAATAAATGTTTTTAATAAATCCTAAAGAATATATAAAAGATATTAAGTAAACATGTTATTCTTGAATATACAATGAATTTAATTATTCTAAAAATTATATATTTTTATTAACAAAATTAAAAAAATTGTGAAAAATCCTCATTTATCAAAACCAAATTATTTTTAGAAAATACAATAAATTCAATAGTATATATAATATGAAAAGATAAATAAATATATTATCTTGAGGCACTCAAATCAATATCATTTTTAATGGAATGACTTAAATATATTATTCAAACATTCTATATATAGAATCATTTAGTTATTAACTCTATCAAATAATAAAATTCCCTAAATGGATAACGATATATATGTTGTATGATATATATATATATATATATATTATTAAAATACATCAAAATGACATCAGAAGCATAATACCTAACTATTTACACTTCATGGAAGGAGCATAGTTGTTTAAACTGTCCAATTCAGGGTAGAAACTTAATTGTTTAATTTGTTCAAATTTCTGATTTCATTGGATGAATTTAACTAAATACCCATCAAATAATAGACGTAGTCCAATAAGTATTTATGACCCCTCACCCTTCATTTATCCCTCATTAAATCCCACATATAATATTTCAAAATTGAAATAATTTATCTTTCAACTTTCCTCATCTCATAAAATAAAAACATTTTATAACTTGAATATATCATAATTGATCATAATAAATAATAAATAAAATATAGTGTTCTAAATTAAATCCATTAATTGAAATATTATCAACAAATACTTATTATTTTTTTGATTTTCTTAAAAATTATTTTATAACTGATAAATAAAAACATTAAAATAAGAACACAAGAGTAGAATTATTTAAGAACAAACATGAAATGTTGATAAGAAATATTAATGAATATTTACTAGGAAGAAAATTTTAAGAATATAAAATAATTTATTCAATGATATACCATTATATGATAGTTTTTCAGCTTATTCTAAACAGATCCACCAAAAATATCACACAAAGTGAATTTTCTTATGAAAATATTGTTTTTTTAAATAAAATATAGAGAACGGGTATCATGCAAAAAATTATTTTAAATAAATATTATTCCCATTTCCTATGAAAAGGTTATTTAATATCCTTATATGTTGAAAAAAATTCATAATGGGATCTTTTATTTCAAATATAACATGGGAAAAATGATTTTTTATCAAGATATCATTTCAAAAGAAGTATAAAAACACATGAAACATTAAAAATAGAATCATTAGAAATATCCCTATTACCATATTGTATATATAATATATTATTTTTTCTCCCATTTTTTGTTGTGATGACTATTATTAGGAGGTCACCGTATCTTTGGTTAAAACCCTAAGACTATCATTCCCCTATCTAATGAGTATACATAAAAAGATATAGCATATGATCAATAGTATGTCCTCTATAGAGGAAACATTATACACACAGATATATATATATATATATATATATATCCAATACTTCATTTCTTATACTAAAATTAATTATTTAGTTTTTATTTATTTATAAACTAAAATCTCATGAAATTAATATTTATGGTAGGTTTATTTGTTTCATGGCTTGGAGTACACTATTCCTAATTAGAATACATAAACAATCTATTTAGGAATCAAATTTTCACTTTTCATTTAATATCATTGTGATTGTGTTCTTATTTTTCACACATAACAATATATGTGTTCTATAATATTTTATGTGAGATTACATTAGAAATTTTAAAATATTACCATATCATACAACTTTGTCATGTTGATTATATTATTTTTAATATGACAAATATTATATTAATTTATTAAATTTTCATTATTAATACATAATTTCTTTACTCTTTAAAAAATCATATAGAACACACTATGTTCTAATTCTCTCCATGAAATATAATACTCACGATCCTAATGATATTTCTATACTAGAAGTTATTCAAGTATAGAAAGATCACAATCCCTATCTAGAGTCATTATATTTTAGTTTTGAAATACTATGTGCATCCAAAAGTGGGAAATATCTTCACATATCATTCCTTAATGCACGAAACCCACCACACAGACACACGATATCCCTATATATATATCAAATACATCTAATAATATTCCCTAAATATAAAATATTATATATTATTGCATTAGAATTAATAATTTTAATGGTGTTTCGATTTGATAAGGTATACACGTTGAGTAAAAAACAATGGTTTGTAAATAAAAATATTCAAACTTCCATAAGAAATGTTTTATAATATATTTCATCATTATATAATGGGATTATATTCCCTCCCTGAAAATTCATAATAATATTTGATATAATTCTCCTTCAAAAAAATACAGTTTTTTTATTTTTAGTATTACTCTCTATAACTTCCCTTTAACTTATAGAATAAAAATTTATTGTTATACATGTAAAGAACCCTAAAACATAATGAAAACTGTTTATTAAACCATTCGTAAAATAAATATTCTCATCCCTTAGTCTCGATGACTAATGGAAAAAAACTCTTCTTCAAAATTATAATACATGTGTTGTCCAATAATAAAACCTTATATATATATATATTATCATGCATATTACGATAAAACCTCGAGAATAGAAACATAAGAACAGTGTGACATAATATGGTGATATATATAATTTTTTTTACAATTGTTAGATCATACACATGGGGAAAATATAAGTAAGATGTATATATTGTAAAAATAACCAAGGGATCAAAAGTAATAATTATATAACCTGATTTATCATTAAGGATCATTGAATAGAATCAAAAGATCCAATCATGATCATAAAATATATTATATAAATATAAAAAAATTAAATTAATAATTCCCTACATAAGAAAGTTTAATATATATAAATCATGGAATATAATAACATTTTGGAATGTAATAGAAATAGATAATATATTTGGAAAACGATGCAGCACATCGATAGAAATATCATAAAACCTAAAATGAGTGGCATCAATATTTGGTTTCACAAAAATATTCATAATTGAAGATAATATAATAGCGAAGGATTCACTATTTTATTCCTATAAAAAAGTGGATCATGTTCTACCACATGATTCCCATAGTGGAGTAGGCATCCATTCCCAATTATCAATGTGTAGTAGGAATTAATACCTTATTTTTATAGTGAAAATGACATTCCTCACTTGATTTTTTTAGACATATTATGATATATAAAACCATAAAAACCATTTATTGTGATATATATGCCACACCATATGTTATTATATTTTATTTTTCTTTTCATAATTAATTTTAATGTTTTCAATAGATTTTAATACATTTGAAAACCAGTTTAAATGAACAGTGGTATATTATTAAAATATTATTGGATTTTAATATCCATATTTTGGATTGGATGGTATGAATAGTATAAACTAAATTATGAAAAAATTATATTTTTTACTTGTAAAAAATAAATTCATTGTCCACAACTTCATTTTAAATAAAAATAATATCATGTGAATGTAAAAGCGATAACTTTCTATTAACAATTTTTTACACAAAAACATGTTTTGAAATAATGATTTAAATTAATCATTATTTTTAATGAATTTAATTAAATTTTTATATTATATATTTAATAAATTAAATTAAAATTCAAAAAATATTTATTTCTTGTTTTTAACTTAGAATAATGATTTATTTAATACTTGAAATGAATTTTTTTTAAAAAATCCCATATTTTATTTTATGATTATTTTAAAATTAATTTCTGAAACTTATACGTATTGATTTTGAAAAATGTTAATCTATATTTCGTATGATTATGCTAAATTTTTTTGATTAGGGATCTTTAATTTTTTTCAATATGAATAGTAATGTAAGTGAAATTTATCACCTTAAAAATGGGTAAATAAAAAAAACAGTGTTTAAAAATATGTGATAATACCATAATTGTTTCTCATAATTTATATTAGATGAATTAAAATAAACCCAAATAATTTTTGGTTTATAATTGAATTTTTTTGGGACACTTATCATTAAAATAGATCTATATAATATTTAAATCAATGAATGTAAAAAAATATTCATATATGAATATTAAATAACTATTACATTTCTCAAAAAGAAAAAAATCATGTGATGAATGAATAGAAGTTCCTATATTGTGATTAAGTATATAATTATCATAATATAAAATTAATTATAATATATAGTAATTATATAATGACCATAAATTCTTTCTGAACACAAATTTTTTATTTATCTATTTAATAAAACAATATAATAACACATTTTCAAAATAGTAAATGTAATATAATTTTATTTAGAAAATGTGTGTCATAAGTTTATTAGCAGAACATAAAATATTAATGTTATATTAGATTATTAGATTCAAATTCCATCATGTTCTATAAATATTTTAATCCATATTAATTAGAAAGTTTCTAAATTGGAAATTTTGATATTTTATCAAAATAATATTGTATTAAATCACTTAAAATTAATGAAAACATTAAAAGATGAAAAGGGTGTGATATATAGACAAACTATCCATCCCTTTATAATTTATAGACCATTTTGAAACATTTATATCCAGAATTACATTAATATATTCTAATATTCAAAGTAATTTCATGGGTTATCCAACCCAGATTTTTAGAGGGAAACCCCTCATTTCCCCTCGCCCCCCTACATTGAGCCATCTAGCTCATCCAAATTCTAATATGTTATCTTCTATGCTCTATAAAAAATATTGAGATTATATTATTCCAAATAATCCAAACATATAGCCGTTAATATGATGAAATAATGATCATATTTAAAGAAGAAGATGTTTAAACATGTATGAAGGAACATCAACCATTGGTAATAGATTTTCATCATACTTTTATTTACCTAAATTACATGACATAATCCCCAGATAATTTATTTTGGGGGTGATTTTAATTAACATTAATAAATTTTATGATTTATATTAGGAATATTATGGGTACTAACATATCAATTTAAGGTTATTTCATTTATGGAAATTATGATTGAAATATTACCAAAGTGGTAAGGGTTTTATTTTATAATCTCGTTATTTATTAGGATTGTTAATAGTTATTTAATGGATATGAAATTTTAGGATCTATAATTCAAAAAACTCAAGGTTATTTTCTCCTCAATTTATTTTATAAACATATTTGTTTTTATTTTATATTATCCACCATATGTACTCAAGAGGAGGAACATATTTTTTTTATGGAAAGCCGACTTCATTTCCCTATATGATCAAAAATCAATATTAGTCGATAAACATATTTTACAAATCTATTTTAATAATAATTTTCCCTATTATATTTTTAATTTTTAATGTCAAATATATCCATTGTTTACTTAAAAAACATGTTTTAATATAAATATATTTTTTCTAAATGTGTTACTTTTTACTTTTAACCAATAATTTAAATGTAATATTTTCTATTAATTTATAAAACATGATAAATTTTTTTTGTCATGACCACTCGATATATTTAAGATTCATTTATATGATTCAAATGTTCTTTTCCAAACACTATTTTCCATAATTTTGGGAAATATCTTAATTTTTAAAGTGATTTTTAAAATGGAAAAGTTATTTTCCTCCCAAAATATTTTAGCGATAATTTTGTTGAATTGTAACATAATATAACATTCTTTGATATTAATTTTTTTATTGGGGGTAGACCCATTCACATCATAATTAATATTTCTATGTATGTTTCTTGTCTATGTTAAAGAGACATATAAAACCAATATATTTTCCATGTGTTATGCTATGATAAATAGATGACCTTGCTATGAAACATGTTTCTTGATAGAAGTTATGGTGTGATTTTGTAATGAATGTTTTATGATCTTATCGAACACATATGTATGTTTTTTACAATTTGAAAGTGGTATTGTTATAAACTATGATGATGGTTATTCTATAAGCTAAATAAGTTATTTATGTTATAATCCAAGGATGATTGGTATGTTTTATCCATTTTATATGTTTCTCTTATAATCCCTGGATGATGGTTAAATTATAAAAAATTATGGGTGGTACAAAAGATATAAATCACTCCAATTCATTGTGTGATGGTTGATATCTCATGATAAACATTTTACAGAAATTGGGAGTGAATAAAGTTGAGTATTGGACTTTGTCTAATATAATAGTCTTGGGATTGAACCTAGACTTCTATGATGGAGTGGGGAGTAAACCCAGACCATAATAAATATCATGAAAATTATCCCTGACTGCCATGAAAATTATTTTTTATTCTTATGACACAATTTTATAACTTATTCAAATTTTATTATCTTATGTATTATTCTCATCGATTCCTTTAAAATTTATATCTTAATATTTTCCAATAATTATTTCACAAATCAATGTTTTGATATTCAATATAAATAGAATGCATTTGAAATATTATTCTCATTTTCTCATTATCTTAGGCTTATGTTATTATAATTAATCATTTATAACTCTTTTATTCACCCATTCTGAGCATTTATGGTCACAATTTCTTATGTTTCCAATCTCTAGATAATGAAAAATATTTTTACGTATGGGAATCCTAAGAAGGGTGATAATTACAAATAACACTATGAGATATATTGCTGAAAAATTGTTTTATGTAACCATGGTTCCAATTTTATTAAAGATATATGATTCTAGAAAGGATTGTAACACGATGTAATGAGTATTTTTCTAATAAGATGTAATATATTTGTATGAAAATTAAGGGTTTATATAGCTTATATTAGATGAATATTTTTTTAAAAATTTCAAATTAGGATGATAAAACATTTTACGAGACCCCCAGGGATATATCTATGTATAGTACAACATCCTCGTTTTTTGGTATTGAGCATGGGTAACCATGGATAAACCAAGGGTTTCATAATGAGAGAATAAGGCTTAATGATTTATATATCATATAAATTTTCTTTTATGTTTTTTTGTTCTCCACTATAATTATTGTTTCTTAAACATTTACTTTTGGTTCTAGACTATGTTTGGGACTATAAGGAATCATACTAAAAATTAATGTGATAGAAAATGAATTGATTTTTAAACTGAGCTACCAAAAACTATGGGATCCGGGATGTAGAATATTATTGTTATTCTCATGATAATTTCTCAACACATGAATCGTGATGATCTTAAGAATGATCAGTTAAAGGTTCAATGTATTTTTGAATAATTTATGATGAAAAATATAAATCATTTTATTGAATATTCTGATCCAATATAGGATAAGTGATGGAATAATACCATTGATAAAATATTTCCAATTATTTAGTACTCAAAAAATAAAAGCCTTATCCAAGATGTTTATATTTTTTTAATGTAATGTTGATCAATGACTGGACTTTATTATGAATATGAGTCAAAAATAAATTACTAAACCCATAGTTTTGGATGAGTTAAAGATAATATTATTTGGTATGTAATTCCATTTTATTCAACATATAATTATATAGAAGGGATTTATTATGCTCAAAAAGAATAATGATGAATCTATTAATAATTATGAAGATAAACGTAAAAAACTATTGAGGTATGAATTTTTTTATTCACAATCACTAATAGAAAAATGGATTGATTATTTTGTTACATAAAAACATGGAAACCTTAATTATAGATTCCCTCCATTTCCATAGTCTTCATAATAAGAGTAATGTTGATTATCATAAAATTTCGAATAAATCACATTGTGGAATGAAATTCTAGTCACCTACATAAATGATACGTGGGAAGAAAATTTATGAGAATTAAGTGAGTGGAACTTGGATGTTTTTAATATGTGGGAAGTGTAGTTATATATCCAATTAATTTCAATAAGAGGGGAAAAGGATATTTAATTCAATGGAGTAAAGGAAAAACACCATCTAATCGACCACCAACACTCTAAGGCATCAAATACAAGTACTATAGTAATTATTCCAACTAGTGGATGAATCAATATTTTTTTCTTCATATGAATAAAGAACCTTTAAACAGAAATACAAACTAAAAGATTATATAATAACAACATTCAGAGTAGATTACAAGAATGACATGGTTAAAGGTACACTTATCAGCTACACTAGAACAATTAATATATTATTTTATTTTTACCCAAGAAAGTATTTTTTATCAATGAAATTTTCAAAAGGGTATTAAATTACAATCTCCATGATCATATTTTCTATTATGGGTGAAAACTCTTAATTATACAATGAACACATCTCAATTATAAAGCACCTGTTTGAGTGAATTTTTTGTGAATGGTATTACAAAAATTTGTGTTCTTCTCCAATTAGACGAATTTAATGTGATTCATGGAATGTATTGAATATTATTTATAAGGATCCCATAAATATTTATAAGGAATTGAAGTAACACATTTTATTCCAATCAATATAAAGATGAATATAAACTTCCAATTTAAATCAATTATACATAATGGGTATTAATTATGATCCATGAAGGGTATATTTCTCATGAGGTTGAGAGGAAACTCAAAATTGGATAAATTCATATTGTTAATGAGTTTCTAATGTATTTCCGAAATATTTTTTAAATTTTCCTTTGATTCATGATGTTTAGTTCTTAATAAAACTCGTAAATAGTTAAAAAATTATTTTCAATATTCTGTATAGAATAGATATTATTTAATTACATTAATTAAAAAAATAAACTTCCACAGAATCTTGTAATGAAATTAAATTGTCCATGTGATTCACCTTATGTGGAACCTATTCTTTTTGTAACCTATATATATGGATCAATTTGGCTCTTAATATATTATCATGAACCTAACATGATCTCTATCAAGAAAATTTATCTTCTACCATATATTTATGACTTCATTAACCAATGATACTGAATTCAATATGTTTCTATAATTGACCTTTATTTTGGATATTATAAACTGATGTTCACGAAAAAATATTTACCCAATATGAAATTCAATATATTATTTAACAAAATGAGTTTATATTTATTCAATTTGGATAATTAATTCCCTATAAATATTCAAGGATTTAATGAATAAATTCGTTAAATATTACCATGATCAGTTTTTGTTAGTAATTATAGATGACTTTATTATATATTTAATGGGTAAGTAATATCTCAAAGAACACCTATTTTTTTGTAATGAAAGCTGTATGAAATGATAAGATATATGAAAAAATCAGCTACTGTTAAATTTTTATTTTTATGGTTTCATTATTATGTCCTATAATCTCTAGATAGAGTATTTGAGAAGATCCTTCAAGGACATATGTTATTGAACATTAGACTAGAACAACCACTTTTTATAAGATCCGCTATTTTCATGGTTTGGTTGAATATTATCTACCCATTGTGGAAATATTTTCAGGGATATCTAATACACTAACAATGTTATTTCAGATAATATACAAGATTCTTTGGATAGATTATTGTGATGAAAATTTCAAGGAGTTGAAGAGAATGTTGGTTAGTGAAACTATCCATACACTTGTAGTAGATAATGGGTTGTAAATTACAATGATGAATCCCATAAGAGACTAACATGTGTTATCATGAATAATGATATAGTTATAACTTATTCTTGACACCAATTGAATATTAATAATTAAAATTACAAAACTAATGATTTTGAGTTAGAAATAGAAATTTCGAATTAATGATATATAGTTATTATCATTATAGAGAAACGTGTTAGAAATATATTGATCATTAATGCTTAAATTATATTTCTATAGAGAAATTTTCAAATATGAGACATAGCAGATGGTTGGATATGATTAAAAATTATTATAGCTCAGTACATTTCAACCATGGGAAAGAAAACAAGATGGAAGATGCACTGAGTCAAAATGATTATACTTTCTTATATATGAGGTGGATCATGAAATATTATATTTTTATCAATTCTTCAATAATATATATGGAAATAATAATAGAAGGATAAATATATTATAATTCTCAAATAATATTTCAACAATCTATCTAATAGAATATTAAAGAGCCATAGAAAAGAGTATGAAAATAAAGAATACGGTTTGAAATGTTCATGAGTTTAACATTGTATTTATTGGTATGATAAGGTTTGTGAACTGTGTATGTTTTTTTCCAAAAAATATTTGAAGATGAAGTTATTAAATCAAGATCATAGTTTTTCATCACCCTTTAATCCTAAATATATGAATATGTATAGAGATATAAAACAATATTCATTTTGGAAAACATAATGATAAATATTATTCAGTGTGTATATCAGTTATTTTTATATCAATATTTTAATAATGATAGATATAATTCTAATGTAAAATTAAAATCATTACACATAATAGAATAGTATAGGAAAAATGTCACCAAATATTTTGTAAATAGACTCCCAAGGAAATCTAAAAGACATGATGATATTTGGATTTTAGTTGATCAGTATAAAGAGTCCACAAAGTTAATTGTTATTAGTGAATATTAATATATCGATATTTGTTTTAGAACATAAATTAAAGAATTGTTAAGATTTCATATACTACCACATTACCTTATATGTGATCAGGATTTGAGGATTACCTCAAAGATTGGTTGAAATATATAGTAGAAACTAGATAAAGTACTATGTTTCATAATGAATTCAACATACATATGGTCAGACTAATAGAATAATTCAAACCCTCAATGATATAATGAAATTTTGTTCTATAGATTTAAAAATATAAATTCAAAAGATAAATTTAAATGGCTCTTTATAAATACCTCTATGGAAGTATGTGACGAACTCCACTATGATAGGATGGAGTTGGATAGATAATGATGTCAGGACTAGATCTAGTTGAGGAAATGGATGTTAAGGATAAGTATATTCAACAATACATAATGTCCCAATTAACTTTCCTAATGATTGTAGTGAATATTTTTAATAAGATATAGATATTTAAGTTTGTGATAATTTTTGAATATTGATATTTCCATTGATGAAGGTTACCTTGTTTCAAGAAAATAAATTTTGATCCCTTTATATATTGGTCTTTTTAAAATTCATGACTATATCAGGATAGTAGTTTATCATTTTATACTTCCACCAAATATATATCATGTTTATCATATGTTATGTGTATCTGTCTTGTGGAAGTACATATCCATAACATGTATTAAACTCATTGGTCTATCCACTAGATCATTGTTGACGCTCCATTCGTCACAGAATCTAAAAATCGGAAAAGGGAATATCTCAGCTAAAAGTGATTCATCCTTTGAAGAAAACATCAAAAATCGACAAAGGCCTGAACAAAGGATCAACAGCAAATCCACCGCGCAAGTGATACCACTGCCGCGCAAGTATACTTGCGCGGCTACCTTGGTCGCGCAGGTGACTTGCGCGACCTAATTGGTAACCGCCCGGTAACCGTCTTGGGTCTTCTTTTGCCTTTAAATAGACCCTGTGGGCCCCCCATTCGGGAGGATCTTTTTTCAGAAACTCGGATTGAAGCTCCCGACGCCCATGTATCTTCTCAAAGCTTTCGGAACACTTCTAAGGTAATTTCTTACCTAGAACGGAAGATCTCAAGAGAAGAAGGAAGGCCTAAGTGTTGAAACTTATCAAACACTTGCTCGCCGACTTAATTCCTTCAATATAACTAGCGTGTCCCTTTTCTGGAAGAACCTCAAGGGGATTCTAAAGGGTTTTATCAAGATTCGCTCAAGTATTTCAATTCTGATTGAAAATCGCGCAAGTACACCATGTGTCGCGCAAGTATACTTGCGTGACCAATACTTGCGCGCCGCCGCAGGACTTGCGCGCCTTTCAAGACTTGCGTGCCCCTATGTTTTTGGGTGCCCAACTTGCCCATTTTTCCCCTCTTCATCCATTTCACCTTTCCTTTTTAAGATTCAGTCTTCAAGACACTCTTCAAAACCATTTCTGGCATGAATTCTTGATTTTACTTTCTTATCTGAAAGGAATTCTGTGAAATCTCTCTCAAAGTCTAGTGATTTAAATATCCTTATGTCACTAAAATAAGGGGAGTTCATTCATTCAACCTCATCCTTTAAGATGAGAAAATCCTAACTTGGGTCTCCATTTCAGGAATAATCCCCAGTTATAAAACCTTTGATCTGGGCATCTTCCTCAGGAGTAAGCCCCAATCAAGTCCTCTAATCTTGGGCATCTTTCTTAAGAATAAGCCCCAACCTCAAATATGGGCATCTTCCTCAGGAGTAATCCCCAAACCTTAATCCCTAACCTGGGTATCCTTTTTTAGGAATAAGACTCAGTCATAACCTTGGGATTCCTTTTCAGGAATAAGCCCCAAGTCCCCTTAAACTTCTCTTAACCAGTCATAAATTACCTTTGATTTGGGTTTCCTTTTCAGGAATAAAACCCAATCATAAGTCCCCTCCTAACTTGGGCATCCTACTTAGGAGTAAGCCCCAAGATTAGAGTATTCAAATCTCCATGAAGCACATATAACTTTGTGGACCCTGTTCATGGATTTTCTTCCTAAAAGTAAATCCTAAACCTTCATCTATCTGGGCAGTCATCTATACATAAGCCCCAAACAAATTCTTATGATTGCATCTTTTATGGCACAATTGTCTAAATTTTATCAATACCTCTTGTTTCTCACACCTTGCATGACTCACGTGAGCTTAGAGTGTAAAAGTAATTATGACATTCATCTTTGAGCCATCAATCATAAACATCATACCCCATTCCTCGAACTACGTGGGTTCTGATTCCTTTTCCAAAACAAAGGATACGTAGGTAGCCCATTTATGGGTTTGATCCCAACATTGAAATAATCTATGTCCTTCTGAATGATGATAAACTTCAAGTGCCCCACTGAGTGGCTTTAAAACCAGCCTGGTCATCAAAATGACCAAGAGACTTTTATATAAATGTTTTGAAGGATACCATTGACCAAGAATCACTAAACAAATATAGATGATTCTATATTGATGAAGAACCTCGAATACATATAAAAGATTCCCTAAATTTCTTGCATATTTAATCATTGATTGTTAAAACTAAAGGAAAGCTCATTTTATACTTGGTAATGTAATAAGGATTCACGAACTTAACTTAAATCTATAAAGAGAGTCCCGGAGTAGACAATAATTCCCCTCAAAAAGGTGTGATGAGTCCGACCTCCCATCCTCTCGACCAATGCAAATTCCCAAGACTCATTAGTCCACAAACTAATGAGCGCCTACCTTTGGAAAGTAGGTCCAAACGGATGTGGAATCATTGGATGTTTCCGGTTCTACGAACAAACCCATTAGAAACCGATCGGAACGTTTGAATCTCCCGTCCAGGAGGTCATCCCCGGATTCCATGCGGAAACAAAAATGGTGAACCCGACGTGAATCCTTAACCATGTTAAAGTGATGTTCTTCTTATCTGTTAGGCCCCTTGGCCAACAAGGCAATCATTGACATATGATCATCCAAAAGATGCAGTAGCCGGATTCATCTTGATTATGTCTGTTACATGGAACAGGCACTCTTTTCTCAAGATCTTCTGCAGAAATGGCTTTCCTTAAATTCACCCCTGTGAATACTGCTGCTGTGAACACCTCTACTGTGAGGTCTGCTGCTTTGAAAACCAATGCTGCTACTCCTGCTGGAACGTCATCCGCTCTGAGGATGACATCACCAACTCAGCGTATTCAACGCTGTGTTTCTAATGCACTGGTTAAGGAGTACCGTCGCAACGGTACTATCCCAACTCTGGAGGCCGCTCGTCAAGCCCTCCAAGTTAACAACTCTACCTGTTTGTCCGGACAACGGCGGCCAGCAATCAAAAAGCAGGCGGTGCTGACTACCGTCTCCAACCGTTTCGGGTCGTTATCCCCGGAACACAATTTCTATTCACTCCCTTACTCCGAGGAAGTGAATGAGCAGGTCCCTCGGGGCCTTAATTCTAAAAGACAGGAGTCCTTCCCGAGGGCTCCCATCAACAATCGCCGCCAGACTCGTGCGGTAGTGCGCCCTCAACATGATGAGGGTACCGACTCCAGGCATTCAGCTCAGGTTCCTCGAACCCGAGCAGGCAAGATGAACCGCCAGAGACGGAATCCGGTTAACAATAGGCAGGTTGTCATCCCTGCCATCTCCGGAGAAGTCCACCAACCTAACTTGGTGGCAAACAACGAGCAGGCATACACACCTGCCCGTTTTAATTCAGTTGTCCAGCAGACTCGTCTGACAGCATCAAGCCGATCCCGCCAGGCAATTCCGGCGGAGTACCATAGGCAGGAGCATACACCTGCTTATACATCATCAGTTAGTCAGCAGGCTCGTCTGACTACATATGATGGATCTCGTCAACCGCGTTTGGTGAAGTGTAATCAGCAGGCACATACACCTGCTAATACTAATCAGGTCTACCAACAGTCTCGCTTGGTAGCACCCGGAGAATCCAGTCGGAAAGTCCCGACGACAAACAGGGGGCAGACTCAACTCTCTGCCTCCACACTTGAGTACTGTCAGGATTCACTGATAGGAAAAGGAGGACAAGAGCAGGCACATACACCTACTCCAAGCCCGGAATGGACGTATATCCCTGTTCCGGCGGCTGAAGTCACCAAGCATATTTTGTCAATGGTGAAAGAGCAGAAGCAAATTCCTGCTCATATTCTGGATGCTTTCCAGGATATCATAACATCTTCAGCATCATCTCAGGGACAGACACATAAATCTATCCCTAGCAGTGGAGTGACACATCAACAATTCACTCCGGAACAGACACACACATCTGTTCCAGTCCAAGAGATTTATGGGGCATACTCCCCCATATCATACGGACAACCAAGTCAGGCACATACACCTGATTTGAGCGATGATCGTCAGCCTAACCTGACCATCTTTCCTGATCAGGCACATACACCTGCTCAGAGCAATCACTTTCGTCATCAAGTGGTTTCTAAAGCGAGTAAGAAGGAATCTAAGAAAAAGATCCGCTCAGCACAGTCAGGAGATCAAAGGCCAATCTGTAACCAATCCTTGCTCGATGCTAGAGTTCTTGAAGCCCTCAGATATTTATCTGTTGGAATTCAAGATTCTACTCCCTCAGTTCCCAATAACAGGAACATTAATTCTGAAGGTCTTCAACAGACACTTCCTCATGAAGACTTGCTTCATGAAAATTCGGTCAATCTCGAAGTTTCTTCTTCAGATGAGAGCCACAAGAACCCTCTGTGTGGTCATAAGGCCAAGGAGCAAGAGATTTCATCTTTTGCTGTAACCCATCATGACGGTCCTCCTCATGGTGATGAACTTCACTGCGAAAGTCCTCTCCGCAGTAGTGATTCACGTTGTCTCGAAAATTCTTCAGAAGGCAATGTAGTGACGAGAAAGCTCTCCTATCTCGAGGCACTTGCAAACGTAAAACCAGTCATGTATGATGCTTTACTATCGGCAGGTGAAACTCTTTCTCCATCAGAAGATAGCCTGGGGTTCAGGTTATTCTCCGAACCTTCCCTGGGTCATTCATCTTCCAGCATGAATAGTGATTTCTCTACCAATCTTGTTGAATCTGATGAAGCAACAAGGAAACACCAACTCTGGTCCAAACAGGTAGAAGAATCTTCATTTAATGATAAAGAGGAAATGCTGAACATGAGGAAAAAACTGGAAAAAGGTGAAGTGCCAGTCATGTTTTGGCCTTTGGCTGATTCCCAGTATGACATTCCAAAGATGTTGACGGATGATGGAATCCATGATATTCGTCTCAACATATGGAAAACTCTTTGTCAATTAAAGAATAAGGTATTATCTTACAATGAATATGAAAATCATCTTAAGATAATAGAAGGGTTACAACGCCAGATTGATTTGGCATCTCTATCAGTCTCTCGGTATCCGAAGGCTGAAAAGCAACAGAGAACCCTTCAACGTTCATGCCTTGGCGCACTAAGAAGATTGTGTCAGTTAATTTCCAATGCTCCATCTAATGTTCATATCAGAGGATGGGGTGTTCACGGAGCACTACATTTCACAGTGCTTTCCGGTCAGCAAAGCCCGCCGAAAATGGTCTCATGCAATGTTATTGCCCATGGCCAGCCACAGTCAATGGGCTTTGTTCATAATCAAAAGCTTGCTCGAGATCAAGCTTCAACTAGTTCCTCTCAAAATCAAGTATATAGAGAACATGTTGTTGAATTTCTCCTACATCAAGCAGGCGAGAATATTGCACAAGCCTCTCGTCTGGAGAAAACATGTCATCAAATGACAGAAGTTTCGGAAATCATCCAACGGTCTGTTGAACCAGGTGATAAAAGTGGATACAGGTTAATGCATCCAGCTAATTTCCGAACTAAGATTCGCAAGATCAAGAGAGATTTCAAAAAGATCTCAGACATAGCATGTCAAGAGACACCCCAGCTTTCCAGACCGGGGACTTCTCTAACCCAACCCTTAGAATCAACGAATGGGATTCGAGGAGTTGAGCGGAAGCAACAGGAACACCCCCAGTCCACCGGACTGGGGACTTTTTCAAATCTTCAATCCCTCCCTCAGAGAAAGTCAGTATTCTCTCGATTAGGGAATAAGCCTCAAGAGGAACGAAGAGCCAAGATGTCAGGAGATTCTCTCCAAGTGACGGTTCTCCAAGAAATTCCTGAGGGATCAAGTCAATGGAATGCCATGTCTCATCATGGACATAGAAGGAGACAATATCACAGAAATGCTGATAGAAAGGATTCCATGCAATATGCATCCATTAATGTCATCAATGTCGTTGCTGCTGATTCACCAGATGAGGCTCAATCAGAGGGATCAGACGAAGAGGTTCCTGCTCAAGAAGTCGCGCACACAGACCTAAATGAAGAAGGTGTGCACACACGTAATCAAAGGCTTACCCAAAATCTGGGTATTCCTTCAAGTAACCCACTTATCCCTCTCCGAAAAGGATCCAATAAGGGGAAAGGTAAGAATCAGGTTACTTCTCACCCTTCCTCTGAAGGAGGTCAATCTCTCTCATTAGAGCAAAGGTTTGCACAACAGGAGGAAGAAATGAAAGAATTAAGAAGGTTGAATGCAGAACTACTTCAGAATAGTCTTCTTCTTAAGAATGCTGAAGTCCGACAGCCGAAGTAATTTGTTGTAACTACTGAGATGGATCAAGAATATCCTCCTTTGTCAGTACACCCACAGAGGTCTAATCCTATGGGTCAAACGCAACAACGGTTGGCAGCACTACCATCGGTTGCAGCACCAACCACCACGTCTGTCCAAGATCCATTCATTGCACCTACCCAAAACCAAGTTCAACCTGACGTTTCTCAAAAGTTAATAACTACTATTGAGTCATTAACAGCTCGGTTAGAAACTATGGAATGGAAACGGGCGCAAGTTCAACCTGAAAAGAAAGTTTACCCTGAATGGGTAGATTCAATTTCTCCTCCATCCAGTTTTGGAAACCCTATTTTCCATACTTTCAATGGATCAGGCGACCCTGAACAACATTTGACGCATTACGTATCTTTTTGTGATCCTATGATGGGAACTCCAGAGCAGCAAGAAGCAGTGAAACTCAGATGCTTCGTGCGAACCTTGCAAGGACCAGCTTTTGTCTGGTATACAAGCTTGAAATCCTGGTCAGTCATCGGATGGGAGGATCTTCGTCAAAAATTCCTTCTTCAGTTTAGCTCAACTTTGCCAAAAACGACAGTTTTCGATCTTACAAACTGCAAGCAAAGGGAGAATGAAAGAGTCTCTGATTTCATTGCTCGTTGGAAGGGATTAACGTATTCCTTGAGTTTATCACTCCCTCAGGAGGAATTGTTGCCAATCTGTGTGGCAAATTTGCGTGACGAATTACGCACGCCATTGATCCCTGTGAAATACACAGGAGGGTTTCGAGACCTTACTTCAATCGCTCAACAGATTGAAGATTCCCTAATACAGGCTTAGGTTAAATCTCGTGTAATTCCATCAGCTCCAGGAAGAAGAATGGGTAAAGCAGAAACTGCTACAGTTGTGCTTAAACAGGCACCTGTACCTATTTCTACTTCAAAACCTTCATCTTCTCGAAGAGCTCCACCTCCTGAACTCCATAAACAAAGGCTATTTCGTCCAAATGATCAAAAAGATCAACGACGAAAACAATTTGAGGATATGAAGAGTAAAACATACTCTTTCCGAAGTGAGCAAGTTCCTGGTTACTTCATTTCAGCTCTGGAAAATAATTTGGTTCAATTACCAGTGCCCAAGAGGCCAAACAAGGAAGGAGATGAAGACCGTCCCAATTATTGTCCCTTTCATCAAATGTTGGGGCATCCCATCCA
This sequence comes from Viscum album, assembly GCA_963277665.1. Taxonomy (NCBI): domain Eukaryota; kingdom Viridiplantae; phylum Streptophyta; class Magnoliopsida; order Santalales; family Viscaceae; genus Viscum; species Viscum album. Next base: position 2,041,775,474 of record OY728136.1, read on the forward strand.
GGAGTGTTTTGTCTTTAAAGACCTCCTGCAAAAGATGGTCGACTTGGGACAAGTCAAATTGAAGGGTTCTTCAGCTCATGTAGCGTGTATTACTGCTACAGATCCAGAAGAAGGAGGCGAGTGGCAGGAAGTCAAAAGCAAAACTGCGAAAAAATATGATGATTGGATGGTCAGAAAGACAATCAATCGGACCCATTCCATTTTGCGAACACAATTGAAGAAGCCAATTGTGTCTCCTACAAAAGCTGCAGTAAAGCCTCCATGAAAGGACAAATCCTCAAAAGGGCATCACAATTCAAAGAAGAAAGAGGAATCAGGAGAAGATGAGTATGCATCAAAGCCTAAATTGTCTTTGACTCTGACAGATTTCATGCCATCTACTTCAAAGCAACGGGCACCGTCCCACCAAACGGCACAGCCTAAACAGGCTAACCAGGCAGAGTCTTTATCAGACGAAGAGTTAATCTTTGGTTCTGTTAATATGATTCAATTAACAGATTCATATTTCAGTCTTGATGAGCCTGAATTTCCTGTATCAAATAAGGGAACCCGAGGAAGTTCTAGAGGTTCAGGATATAGGGGAAGACGTGGATCTTTCCGAAGCCACTACTCTAATTCTACCCCTACTAGCACTGTATACGCAGCAGAAACTCGTGGTAGAGCCCTTCAGCGAGCTCAAAAAGAACAAGCAAGTTCTTCTTCCAATGGCCAACTCAGCTTTGGCACAGTTATTTTGGAAGATCGATTAAATGTTCCATATTCTTTATCTCAGCAAGTAAATGGATCTAATCAGTCTAATTTTCCAAAACCAAAGATGTTGCCAACTTCAATACAAGATGCATCAGCTTCCAAAGCATCTACTTCCAAGGTACCTGCTAAACCGCATATTCCTATTGGGAAACGCAGGCCTCTAGATCAAAAGTATGATATATTGAAACACTTGGCCCATGTACCAGCCAAATTATCAATTTTGGATGCTTTGAATCTATCAAGAGATCTTCGGGAAGCACTCATCGAAGCTTTGTCAAGTCCTCAAGAGTTTGAAGCTGAAATTGCTGCAGCTGAAATTTATCACATAGAGAATAATCCTGCAGAATGTCATGCAGTGATATCTTTTACTGATAAAGATGAAGATGATGTTGTGCATGGGCACATAAAACCTTTGTACTTATCTGGAAAAGTCAATGGTATAGATGTTCGAAGAGCTTTTATTAACAATGGTTCAGGAGTCAACCTCATGCCCATTCGTACACTTCGTCGATTGGGCCTCACGGAATCTGATTTATCTCCTTCTACCATGATGTTGCAAGGATATGATGAAAATGAACAAGAACCACTGGGAGAAGTTACACTCAGAACTCAGTTTGGAGATCTTGTTTCCAATTCGGCTTTTATGATTGTTGATCAGGACTCAGCTTTCAATATCTTGCTTGGAAGACCCTGGCAACATCAGCATGCAGCTATTCCGTCATCATACCATCAATGTCTCAAATACTATTTCGATGGTCAAGTTGGAACATTGTATGGTGATAAGGCCCCGTTCAAGACATGTGAGTCTCAATACATTGAGGCGGAATTTTATCACATGAAGGGAAGAGAAAAATCTACAATGAAGGAAATTACCAAAGTTAATGCTCCATATGGTTTGGAAAAAATTCCAATAAATCCATTTTCACATGTGAGTACAGATTATGTGTTACCTATCAGTCAAATTGACAAAATAGGCCCAAATCAAAATACTCTTATGGAAAGATCCATAATGTCAATTACGGCAATCGATCCAGACAACATATGAGAAATTGGTAACTTACCAAGCAGTGATGAAAGCATAAGTGGTGACGTTTTCATTTTGTCTGCTGAAATCCAACAAGTCTATACTTCGCTAATCAGGCTAGAAGAAGTTATAGCAACACCATAGGTGAATATTGATGTCGATTCTCAATCCATCATATCCTCTTTAATTCCCAAAGAAGACCCTTTATCATCAATAGGGTCAGAAATGGAAGCTTCTTATTCAAAATGTGAAAATTTTGACATCTCTTATGGTCATGAGAATTTCATTTTTTCATCTACTTTGAAAGTAGAAACGGAAGAAATAACACATGATGAAGAGGAAGAGGAAGATCTTAGAGATGCTCCTCCAGCATTTGAAGAGGGTATCTCTACCACTGTGGATGAACTCAGAGAAGTAAATCTGGGAACAGAGAAAGATCCACGCCCCACTTTAATTAGTGCGGCCATGACCCTTGAAGAACAAGAGATGTATATTTCTTTTCTAAAGAAAAATAAAGATATTTTTTCATGGAATTATACAGAGATTCCTGGCCTTGATCCTGATGTTTCCACCCATCATTTGGGTTTGCCAAAAGAACATCGAGGATTCATGCAAGCCGCGAGAAGAACACACCCAACCTATGCTTCCAAAATCGAGGCTGAAGTGGATAAGCTTATCAAAGATAACTTCGTCAGAGAAGTTCAATATCCCAAGTGGTTGGCTAATATTTTCCCTGTAAAGAAAAAGAACGGACAAATTAGGGTTTGCATCGATTTCAGAGATCTTAATCGGTATTGTCCCAAAGATGATTTTCCAGTTCCGATTACAGAACTCTTAATTGATGCGACGACTGGCTATGAAGTACTTTCTTTCATGGATGGATATTCTGGATATAATCAGATCCGAATGGCCCCAGAAGATGAGGAATATACAGCCTTCAGAGCTCCTCAAGGTTTGTTTTGTTACCGGGTGATGCCCTTTGGTTTAAAGAATGAAGGTGCAACATATCAACACGCCATGCATCGTATCATAAAACCTTTTCTAGGGAAATTTGTTGAATGCTATGTAGATGATTTTGTGGTTAAATCCAAACAACGTTTTGATCACTTGGCTGATTTGAAAGTCATATTCCACAAGCTTCGACAACATAATTTGAAGATGAACCCCTTAAAATGTGCTTTTGGGGCAACCTCAGGAAAATTCCTCGGCTTTGTTGTACGCCATCGTGGTATTGAAGTCGATCCTGAGAAGACCAAATCAATCCTTGGTATGTCACCTCCTCAGAATTTGAAAGAATTAAGAGGACTTCAAGGACACTTAGCCTATATTCGGCTTTTCATCGCCAATTTGGCAGGGAAAAGATTACCCTTTACCAAATTATTGAAGAAAGGAGTCACTTACCAGTGGACTAAAGAATGTCAAGAAGCATTTGATGTTCTCAAGAAATACCTCTTCAGTCCACTAGTACTCATGCCACCTGTTGAGGGTAGGCCTCTTATCCACTATGTAACAGCTTTAGAGCGATCATTGGGTGCCTTTCTCGCTCAAAAGAATGATGCTGGGAATGAAAATAGTCTCTACTATCTCAGTAGAACTATGCTTGAAGCAGAAACCCAGTATTCGAGTATTGAAAAGTGATGCCTAGCATTAATCTTTGCAGTTTAGAAACTGAGACACTACCTGCAACATCACGAGGTCCAATTGGTATCTCGTAATAATCCACTCAAATTCATCCTTAGTCGTCCAATTCTTACAGGACATCTGGCAAGGTGGGCGGTTATTCTACAGCAGTTCGACATCCAGTATGTGTCTCAAAATGCAATTAAGGGCCAAGCTCTGGCTGATTTCCTGGCTGAACACCCTTCAGTGGAAGACACGTATTCAGATATCGAACTCCCTGATGAGGAAGTTTTTTCTATTCAAGAGAGTCCTCAAACATGGGAAATGTATTTTGATGGTTCTTCTAGAAGTCCAACAGGGAAGAAAATGGAAAATCCTAAATTCAACAAAGTTGGTTTATGAATTGTGCTCATTTCTCTAGATAAGGCAGTGTTACCTTATTCCTTTTTGTTGTGGGAAGGTGGTACCAATAATGAAGCTGAATACCAAGCTCTCATTGCAGGCTTGGAGTTAGCACTTCAAGCACAAGTGAATCACTTAAAGGTGAAAGGTGATTCAGACCTGGTAATAAAACAAGTCAATGGGGATTATGCCATCAGAAAAGTAGAATTAATCCCTTTGTATGATTACGTCAGAGAGTTAATGTTGGAATTCCCTTCAGAACCGACATTTTCTTATGTCCCAAGATCACAAAATGCTCAAGCTGATGCACTGGCTAATATAGCCACAGCTTTAGCAGATCCAAATCGGGACGAGACAACCATCGGTATTGCCCACCGTCGTGCAATTTCACCTTATGTTCAAGTCAGAACAGAGGAAATTAATGAAATTAGTTCCATTCCTAAACCGTATGGTCATACTACAGAATGGATGTCACCTATCAAGGAATACCTTCAAAATGGAACACTTCCACCTGATAGAGCCGAGAAAGAACAAATTCGGCGACGTGTGGTCAATTTTACTCTTTATGATGGTCCAAACCACCTCGAGAAAATTCTCTACAAACGTGGTTTTGATGGAGTTCTCTTCAGATGTATTGATGGTGAAGAGACAATGGCTGTCATAAAAGAAGTGCATGCAGGAGTCTGTGGTGCCCACCAGTCTAGACATAGATTGTCTGATCAAATTCGAAGGCTTGGATACTTCTGGCCTTCAATGATACAAGATTGTGTTAATTTCACAAATAAGTGTCAATCATGCCAAGTATATGCCAACTTCATTCATCAACCTCCAGAGTTTCTTCATACAGCTAAATACTCATGGCCATTTTCCACATGGGGAATGGATGTGGTGGGACCTTACCCTTCAGCTACGGCCAAGCAGTTTAAGTACATTCTTACTGCTACTGATTTCTTTTCCAAATGGGCAGAGGCAGTACCTCTCAAAGAAGTCAGTGCTAAATTCATTGTTAGCTTCATCAAGTCTAACATCATTACTAGATTTGGTGTCCCTCATACCATATTAACGGACAACGGCACCAACTTCTGTTCTTCTGAGGTAAAGAAATTGTATCAAGAATACAACATTAAGTCCAACCATTCATCTCGATATCATGCAGCGGCTAATGGCCAGATAGAGGCCTTCAACAAGACTCTTTCAAATATATTGAAAAAGATGGTAGATAAAGATAAGAGGTCATGGCCTGATAAACTCTATCATGCTTTATGGGCTTATCGGACTACCACTCGCAATGCAACGCGGTCTACTCCATATTCATTGGTATATGGAACAGAAGCAGTCTTTCCAATTGAAGTTCAATTGCCCTCACTCAGAATAGCCATTTTTGATCAGTTATCAACAGATGAGCAATCCAAAAAACGGTTGAATGAATTGGAACAGTTAGATGAGAAGAGATTGTGCACATTGCACCACTTGGAAATCTATCAGAATCGGATAGCACGAGCTTTTAACAAAAAAGTTCGTCTTCGTTCATTCATTCAGGGAGAATTGGTATTGGTTCTCAGAACACCAATGATACCAGGAAAGAAGCCTCCCAAGCTTGAACCAAAATGGGAAGGACCTTATTCAATACATAAGGTCTACTCCAATGGAGCGTATTCTCTGATCTCAATGGATGGAGAACACATCACGACTCCTACTAATGCCAGATTTCTGAAGAAGTATTTTGTATAAACACAAAATATTGTTCCCAGAACCAAGAATCTTACATTTGGTTCAAACAGTAATGGTCCAGTATGACCTTAAACTGCAACTTCGTCCAACATGTCGTCAAACTGTGTCACCTTCAATGTCCTACATGACATTAAACTGTATAATGTCCTATCTACATGACATTAAACTGTACAGAAGTTCCTTATTTGTCCAAGATGACATTAAACTATATGTTGTCCGAGATGACATTAATCTGTTATTCTGTCCTAGCAACATGACATTTAAACTGTACAGCACCAGTTAGTCCTAACTACATGACTTTAAACTGTACAATAATGGTCCAGTATGACCTTAAACTGCAACTTCGTCCCACACGACATTAAACTGTGAAAAAGTTCCCTAAACCGTCCAGCATGACCTTAAACTGCATCATCCCTGGTCCATGTATATGACTATAAACTATTTGCAAATCCCTTATGTCCAGCAAGATGTTAAACTGTGACGTCCAAACTACATGACGCTAAACTGTATAAAAGTCCCTCATGTCCGGAAAGACGTTAAAACTATATAATCATCAAAGGTCCAACATGACATTAAACTGCACCATCCACGGTCCATGCATATGACCTTAAACAATTCGCACTTTCGTCCGACATGACATTAAAATGGTACACTCTTTTGTCCTTACTACATGACATTAAACTGCACAGTCCCCCTTTTCGACCAATATGACGTTAAACTATATTGTCCCCATCGTCCTAACTACATGACGCTAAACTGTACAGAAAGTCCTTGATATGTCGTACATAACATTAAACTGTTATTTTTTCCCTGCTACATGACACTAAACTGTGCAGCACCAATAGTCCTAACTGCAAGACTTTAAACTGCATAGTCCCTTTTTTTTATGTCCTACATGACATTAAATTGTGCATCGTTAAGGTTGTTATTACCTCTTGTTTCTCACACCGAGTATGACTCATGTGAGCTTAGAGCGAACATCAACCATAACACTCCCTTTGGGCCACTAACCATGTGTAAGTCCCAACAACATTTTTTATTAGATCATTGTAGCCAAGAATAACTTGATCATTGATTCATTCTTTAATTGAACTACACGGACTTTGATCCTTGCCCTCCAGGCTGGGTATGTAGGCAACCTCCCAAGGTTCAAGCCCAAAAACAATCTCTTCACATCGGTTCACCACCATCTCATATGATGATGATTTGTGAAACCACCCCTGGAATCAATATCTTTACATTGATTCACTTTCGTCCTTGTTATATGACGTTAAACTATACAACACTTTTGTCTGGTACGACAATAAACTACAATATTCATTGATTTCCTCATTTGAGAAGGAACCATTATTAACATTGATTCTTTTTCAATCAATGTTTTCATTTTCAAAAAACTACGTACATACATGGTAATGCCTAAACTTTTTATCTTAGGTTAAAACCATCATTGCACTAAAATCCCCTTTCACCCTTCACATGTACGAACCAAATTTGTACAAAGGGTAGTTCTAGAACTACGTGGACTTGATTCCCATCCTTATGGGATACGTAGGAACATTCGAGTGTCCCTCGAATCCAGTCCCAAGTCTTTTGGGCCTAACCCCAAATTTCACTTTCAGTCCCTTGGATGAAAAGTCTTCATGAAAACACACACTGTGTATTCATTATTATGGTCCAAATTCTATGACCTTAAACTAAAGATCACTCATACTTTCGTCCTGCACGACGTTAAACTACATTTCAAGAACTACGTATGGCTTGATTTTCATTTTTATGAGATACGTAGTGAAGTCCAAAATTTCAATTTAGGACCCAGCCACAACATGATTATGGTTTTCATTGACCTATGTATCTCTATATACATTGGACAATACCCATCTTTATGTATTATAATCCTAACCTTAAATATTTTCAGATCTTCATAACCCTTTTCATGACTTCTAGTTACAAAAATGTCAAAATTCTGAGAATTCTTTTGCCTGACTATGCAGCACGTGCCCATAGGTGGCCTTGCATAAACAGTCAACATAACAGACTTGTCAGCCAAAAGATGCTATTTTATTTGACTATGCAGCCAATGCCCATAGGTGGCCCTGCATATTTCAACCCCATAACGGGTTTTGTTAAATAATAGTAACTTCATTCTTGGGAAGAATGCCTCTTTTGTCCTTATTTGTCTTAAACGACAGTATGTAGGGATCCGCAAAAATAGCCATCCTTAACGTATTTGTCCCATATCCTTTTTCATGATCTGAAAGTATTCAAGTCTATGGTTTATTCTTCTTCCCTAAGTTTGGGTCAGACCTTTGTAGGAGTGATATTCATCCAGTTCTTCGATATTCTTGTTTGGAAATATCTTCTCCATATTCAAGTACCTCTTTCCATACAACAAAATCTATGCTTTAGAAAATTTGAATCTCCATAAACTTTCACTAGCTTTTAGCACTAGGAAAGTAAATTTCTGGGAGTTCTTTTGCCTGACTATGCAGCACGTGCCCATAGGTGGCCTTGCATAAACAGTCCACATAACAGACTTGTCAGCCAAAAGATGCAATTTTATTTGACTATGCAGCCAATGCCCATAGGTGGCCCTGCATATTTCAACCCCCTAACGGGTTTTGTTAAATAATAGTAACTTCATTCTTGGAAACTACTTCTTCTAATGTCTTTTAGCTCTTTTTCATATCATTCCTCAGATTCAAATATTCTTAAGCCATAGTTTACATTTTTTCCCTCATACTTGAGTATGGTAATATGTTTTCAGATAAATTGTCAAGGAATTGAATCCATTTTGTAATCCATTTTCGGTCAAATCTATTTAGACCTTAAACATTAGCCCCTTTATGTTCGGCGTGCATGACTTTAAACTGCCCACACAAAAGACAAAGGAACCCTGAATAAAAATCAAGTTCCAGCTCACTAAATATACATTTTTTTGTATGATTTAGGTAATATTGAGCAGTTAAAAGGTTCAAAGTTTGTAGGGTTATTTGTAATAATCCTAGTAAAAAACAAACTATGCTTACTAGGCCCATTGGCTTACGTAAATTTGAAGCAGTTAATGGAAGAATGCAAGTACAAATGATTGAAGACAAAAGTGTTTTTCATTGATACACAAGAGTTAGAAGGACATCCACAGACTGGAATCTCTTCTCTTTTTCAAGAATTAGAGAATATTGTCAACATAAGTCTTCATTTGATGTATAGCATCCTGAGCCTTATCAACAGTTACTTGAAGCTTGTGCACTTGACCAGCTTCACTCTTTTCAGCTTGCTGAAGTGCCTTCTTAGCATCTGCAATGGCTTTCATGCCATTCATATGAGTTTCATCCAATGATTTATTAAGCTGATCAAGTTCCCCAGTAACAGCATCTAACTGTTGCTGGAGTTGCACCTGCTGGACGACCTTTTCTTTGATTTTTTGCTTCAGATCCTTCATCTTGACAGCATAATCAGCTTCAGCCTGGGATATCGCAGCTTCAAATTCGCCTATGTTGACTGACAATTTCACTCTGGTCAAATCTTCGCGTCTTGTCTGCATTTTCTCCCTCCTGAAAATGATCTGTTTCACCGCAGCATGGATCTATTCATACCCAAAACCACCAAGTCCCATTATAACAAATTGGGATGACAATCGGGAAATTTTTGATGGTAGCTCTTCTAAAGGCACCCCCGATATGATGTTCCATATGTTATTCCATGCCTTACGTCGTGAAAAGCTGAATGCTTTAAGAATATATGGATCTGATTCAATATCATCGTCAGAAGGGGGTATGTAATCTGGAATTAGCGCACTTAGGGAGGTGCCTTGTCCTTCTCTTTCCCCCCTGACTTGTGCTTCTTCACTTTCAATTCCCGTTGGGGTAGAGGCTGAGGCCTCATCTTCGGATCTAATTATTGCAGTTGATGGTCCTGCATGATTAATTGAAAGGTTTAGTCAGCTTCAAAGGATAACAAAAGAATGGATTGTCTTGCGAATAAAGTACAATCACAAATATTGTTATCCATTACCCAATGGTGGTTCAGCAACCTGAGAAGACTTCTCCCTATCTTTCCCAGTTTCAACAGGATTTTCAAGATGAGTCTCAGGAGAGTTTATTGGATTCAGCTCTACTTGAGCTAATGTTTCTGCAATGATAGGGTTGACATCATTGTCCACACCCTCTTCGGGCATTGACAATTCAGCGGCTTCTACGGAAGAAACTGCATATTGTTTTACATCATGGTTAGAAGTATATTTTTTAAAAGAAAAAAATTTGGGTGAAGGGTAACACTCACGCCCAAGGTCTTCTAAATCATATGACAACATAGCATGATCATAAAATTCTTCAAAAGTCATTCCTTGATTCATCATTTCATCCAATGATACTTCAGAATCTTGATTAGTCTCACTAGTGGGAGCATTTGCTACGTCTTCTTTCCGACTTATGTCCTGCAACCCCTGACCCTGGACAGCATCTTCAGTGATAGGAGGGATACTGGGAATGGATGGTAGCTCTTCTCCAAGAGCAACCAAGTCAGCATGAGTCTGTGATTGTTCAACAGCACCCTCCACGACCTTTGAAGAAGGATCAGTCCCTTCCCTCAAAGGGGAAATTGAAGAAGCCCCTGCAATCCTCAGAAATATGAGTAACCATATGATTATGGGTATAAAATCATGATTTTTCGAAGGACTTACCACTGCTAATGAAACGTTTAGCTATGGATTTCCTCCTTCGTTGCCTTGGCTTATTTTGTTTTTTAGGAGTATCAGTAGTCTCCCTTATTGGCACTTGGATTAGAGAATGAAAGGCTATGTCTAGTGCCTCATTCATGGCCTGCTGGCCTGGAGATATCTCGCCTGGTTCGCGAGGAGAATCAGCAGCAGCCCCGATAGCAGTACCACCAGGGCTATATTGTGGCGAAGGAACCCCGGTTCCTTTCTTTGCAAGCTGCAAGATGAAGAAAATAACTTCCTTAAGTAAACAAAGCTTCAACTAAAATCAAGTTGCAAAGAAAATAAGGAATGAAAACTTACATATTCAGGAGCCACGTACTCTTGCCATTCCTGATCTCCAGAACCACCAGCCCCCTCAGTGGTGCCACGATCAATCATTTCCTTCACCCGCCTGGTGATAGGAACCGAATTATCAGTGGCATATATGAGCATTTCCAGCTCTCTGATGTAAGCTCGCACTTCATTGGGGTTATCTCTGTATTGAAGGTCTTTAGAAGCTAGAAGATATCCTATTCCAGGAAGTTGTAGTCCCTCACACAAATCCAGCCAGGCGGTCTCAGTATCACAGTATAAGCTCTGCCATAGCTGAACAGCCTCTGGTCTTAGATATAAAGGCTGTGAGGAAGGTCCTACAATTTTTGATTTTAATTTCTTCCCGACTCCTGCAACTACAGATAGAGAATAAGAAAGTAAGACTTATTACTTTATAAAGTAGTAGTGATTGAAGTTATTATAATAAAATAACTCACCAGGAGCTGATGGAGTGGGTCTTTTAACTCTGGCCGGAGGATTATATCGTGCACGAAACCGCTTTGCTGCCGGCTGTGCCTCATCATCCCCATCGTGATAATCCGATGAATCAGTTCTAGAAGAGGGCTCTGTTGAACCTATTTCAGGTGGAGAAGCGTCACCTTCATGAGGAAGAGTTTCTTTCTCTACAGTCCTCTTCCTATTTCCCACTTGATATACTGGGTGATTCAATATCCCTTTAGGGTATGATGCTATCCAGTGTTCGGCATAAAATGTAGTCAGATAATGTGCCGCTTTTTCAACTGGTAGATCAAATACTACCCCAGTCTTCTCTCTTGATGTCAACAACCATAGTTGTCGAGCAACCATCGGATGTTGCTCTAACCTGACATGTACTGGAGGGGATACAACAATCTGTTGCAAACATTTGAATTGGCGTGCAAATCTATATGGAGCATAGGCCTCGCATATGATTTCTCCATCAATCCTGGCTACTAACACGCCATCCCTGCAAGCTAGCATGTATGCCCTCAAATCCAAATGGGCTTTCCTATCATCAACAAATCGCCCAGATGGCGGACTTCCATAAGGAAAGAATTTGAATTCCTTATACATGCTTAGTCTTACTTTCATGTCATAACCATTAACATCTAATGGAGCAATTCCAGAGAATGCTTGCACTGACGGTCTGAAAGAGCTTCCAGGAATTTGTAATCCATTCTATACATTGTAAGTCCTGAAGTGAGTGGCGATCCATCCCCACAAAACCTGGAATGGTCCCACTATTCTTAAAGGAGATTTACCCTGGAAGACGTGAAGTAAACTCCTGTGAATCTTTGCTAAAATGGGGGTAGCTAACCCAACCATTTTTCCCTCAGCCAACTTGGCCGCAATGACGAAGGTCCCTGGCCTAACGCCTCCCTTCGAATCCCTGACCGGCAAGAGATAAACACTGAGCCACATTTCCAAGAAACCCGCCAGACGAGTTTTCTTTGGAATTCTTTGATTCACTTCATAGCCCCATTTTTCAAACTCTCCTGCTTCTAGAGTTGGCCAGAATGTGCCAGGAGCTCCTCTCTTCTCAGGTTTTGGACAAGTGGTAGGACATCTGGGCCGGGTATCCTTGGATTTCTTTTTCTTGGATCCTTTTTCTTTTGGCTCCATCCCTTTATTCTCAGTAAGAAACACATTCATCCATTCTTCCTGATGAATATCTTTTCTAAAATGAGTTAATGAGGTCTCTGAACTCTTGAGACTGTGAAATATTTTAAATAATTCTCGATCCAAAGCAGGAGTCTTCTCTGGATCATTCCAAGTCACCTTGGGAGGAATGAATTCATCATACATATCACCCAAGATTGGAGCTCCTGAAATCATGTGGACATCCCAAAAACTGATACCTACTTCTCCATGAGTCAAATGGAAAGAATTAGTCGCTGGGCTCCAGTGGCTGAGTATCTCTGGCACGAAGTTATCATGTCTGTAAATATATGTTTTCCCAACCCAAACAGCCTCATATATTGCAGCTCTCTTCAGATCCTCAATAAACTCTGCGCAAGTCTGTTGCACCCAGTATACCCACATCCACGTTGGCTTCACACCTCCCCCTGGAAGGAAATTCCAACTTTTCTTCCAGCCTTTGGATTGATCCATCTGAGCATTTCGGAAGATTGAAGGATGACAATGTGGTTGAAGCTCAGGTGTATGTTTTTTCAGATCTGGTGTGCAAAGGCTATGATGCATCACATAAGCCTTCTCCACTGTTCCAGCAGTTTGAAATACTCCTCCGCCTGAGATATTTGCTGAAGAAAAATTGGTATAATTCTGAAACCAAGAAAATGGAAGATAATTCTTTACTTCTGGAATAATGACTTCTTGCAGATGACCATGACCATACAAAGGTAGATAAGTGCAGTGAGGAAAGTCGCGATGATATTTCTTCAGATACTTAGCCAGATCTGGAAGAGTACTGTCTTTGACAGTATAGTAATCAGGGCCAATGATATTCATCATATCATCTATCCGCTTGCTAGCCAGTTCATCAATTAATCCAGGTCTAAGAGCCATTGAATCTGCACAGGAGTTGAATAAATTAAACTCTTAAGTGGGTTTATTTTTTTCATAAAATTTGTGAAAGAATTTGGAAAAAATGGCCAAGGCATTAAGGCGTGAAAGTATGGAGATATCGCGCAAGTAATACATGTTCCGCGCAAGTTTTTGTCACGCAAGTATTTCCGCACAAGCCTTATTACCTTGAGAGTAGCACGGCAGCGAGGAAACAGTGAAAACAGAAGACTTGCGCGGCGACTAAGACTTGCGCGGCGAGAGCTCGAGAAATCCGGAAATCCAGATGCGTGTAACGGAGATGAGGCCGGGTATTTATAGTCCAGGAAGCCTACCTGCGCGCCACACCCAGAGCGCTTAAGGCCTGCGCGACGCAAACTTGCGCGCCGCCCTCTGCGCACTGAAAGACTTGCGCGCCCTCCCTTTTCCTTTGGAAGGATTCGATTTCCTCAGAGTCAAATCCTCATTTCTCTCCGGATCCAACTCTGAGGGGGGACTTTTGTTGACGCTCCTTTCGTCACAGAATCTAAAAATCAGAAAAGGGAATATCTCAGCTGAAAGTGATTCATCCTTTGAAGAAAACATCAAAAATCGACAAAGTCCTGAACAAAGGATCAACAGCAAATCCACCGCGCAAGTGATACCACTCCCGCGCAAGTATACTTGCGCGGCTACCTTGGTCGCGCAAGTGACTTGCGCGGCCTAATTGGTAACCGCCCGGTAACCGCCCTGGGTCTTCTTTTGCCTATAAATAGACCCTGTGGGCCCCCCATTCGGGAGGATCTTTTTTCAGAAACTCGGATTGAAGCTCTCGACGCCCAAGTCTCTTCTCAAAGCTTTCGGAACACTTCTAAGGTAATTTATTACCTAGAATGGAAGATCTCAAGAGAAGAAGGAAGACCTAAGTGTTGAAACTTATCAAACACTTGTGCGCCGACTTAATTCCATCAATATAACTTGCGCGTCCCTTTTCTGGAAGAACCTCAAGGGGATTCTAAAGGGTTTTATCAAGATTCGCTCAAGTATTTGAATTCTGATTGAAAATCGCGCAAGTACACCATGTGTCGCGCAAGTATACCTGCGCGACCAATACTTGCGCGCCGCCGCAGGACTTGCGCGCCTTTCAAGACTTGCGCGCCACTATCTTTATGGGTGCCCATCTTGCCCATTTTTCCCCTCTTCAGCCATTTCACCTTTCCTTTTTAAGATTCAGTCTTCAAGACACTCTTCAAAACCATTTATGGCATGAATTCTTGATTTGACTTTCTTATCTGAAAGGAATTCTGTGAAATCTCTCTCAAAGTATAGTGATTTAAATATCCTTATGTCACTAAAATACGGGGAGTTCATTCATTCAACCTCATCCTTTAAGATGAGAAAATCCTAACTTGGGTCTCCTTTTCAGGAATAATCCCCAGTTATAAAACCTTTGATCTGGGCATCTTCCTCAGGAGTAAGCCCCAATCAAGTCCTCTAATCTTGGGCATCTTTCTTAAGAATAAGCCCCAACCTCAAATATGGGCATCTTCCTCAGGAGTAAGCCCCAAACCGTAATCCCTAACCTGGGTATCCTTTTTTAGGAATAAGACTCAGTCATAACCTTGGGCTTCCTTTTCAATAATAAGCCCCAAGTCCCCTTAAACTTCTCTTAACCAGTCATAAATTACCTTTGATTTGGGTTTCCTTTTCAGGAATAAAACCCAATCATAAGTACCCTCCTAACTTGGGAATCCACCTTAGGAGTAAGCCCCAAGATTAGAGTATTCAAATCTCCATGAAGCACATATAACTTTGTGGACCCTGTTCATGGATTTTCTCCCTAAAAGTAAATCCTAAACCTTCATCTATCTGGGCAGTCATCTATACATAAGCCCCAAACAAATTCTTATGATTGCATCTTTTATGGCACAATTGTCTAAATTTTATCAATACCTCTTGTTTCTCACACCGAGCATGACTCACGTGAGCTTAGAGTGTAAAAGTAATTATGACATTCATCTTTGAGCCATCAATCATAAACATCATACCCCATTCCTCGAACTACGTGGGTTCTGATT
The DNA here is from genome assembly GCA_963277665.1 of Viscum album. Taxonomy (NCBI): domain Eukaryota; kingdom Viridiplantae; phylum Streptophyta; class Magnoliopsida; order Santalales; family Viscaceae; genus Viscum; species Viscum album. The sequence goes on from OY728136.1 coordinate 2,041,790,589, forward strand.
CCTTTTCCAAAACAAAGGATACGTAGGTAGCCCATTTATGGGTTCGATCCCAACTTTGAAATAATCTATGTCCTTCTGAATGACGATAAACTTCATGTGCCCCACTGAGTGGCTTTAAAACCAGCCTGGTCATCAAAATGACCAAGAGACTTTTATATAAATGTTTTGAAGGATACCATTGACCAAGAATATCTAAACAAATATAGATGATTCAATATTGATGAAGAACCTCGAATACATATAAAAGATTCTATAAATTTCTTGCATATTTAATCATTGATGGTTAAAACTAAAGGAAAGCTCATTTTATACTTGGTAATGTAATAAGGATTCACGAACTTAACTTAAATCTATAAAGAGAGTCCCGGAGTAGACAATAATTCCCCTAAAAATGGTGTGATGAGTCCGACCTCCCATCCTCTCGACCAATGCAAATTCCCAAGCCTCATTAGTCCACAAACTAATGAGCGCCTGCCTTTGGAAAGTACGTCCAGACGGATGTGGAATCATTGGATGTTTCCTGTTCTACGAACAAACCCGTTAGAAACCGATCGGAACATTTGAATCTCCCGTCCAGGAGGTCATCCCCGGATTCCGTGCGGAAACAATCATGATCATTAATATAAAGGAAAATAAGTAAATAGAATAGATCATAGAGATCAATTAATACGAAATAGAACCACTCACCTTATAGAGAGATCATAAAATTAAGGAAGCTATGCGGGAACCGAAGGACATGATGGGGAACATGTATCACCATTTTATTGTATTAGAATGATGATATTCAAGGTAAAGATTCATTTTAAGTGGTTAAAATGTCAATCCCCAGTATTTTGAAATATATTTCTCTTTAAATAATGTAGTTTTTTTCAATATTTTGATTTATACTCAACATCATATTTTAGTGAACCCTGATATGTTATTAAAATATTTTGGATTTGTTATCACCAAGCCATTATCTTGGGGATAGTAATATTACAAGGTTTAATTACAAAATATTTACATCTTATAAATGTATAAAATATATTCATTGTTTACCAAATAATTATAAAAATTAAAATAATTTGAAATGAAAAGAGATATTATTCTAGAAAATTGTTTCATTCGCACAGAACTGATTTATATAATAAAATTATATAAATCAATTTTAGTGATTTGTTTTAATGATATATATATATATATATATTTTAAATAATATAAACTATTTTATCATTAATCTAAAATATTTTTCTAGTTATGGAATAAGAATAATGTCTAGTATATTACCTACATATTTACATTTATAAAATGATAGTTTTAATTATTGGGGTTTTCTTATTATAAAATTATGTTCTTCACCAAGTATGTATTGAATTATATAAATTAGATTCCATATTTGGAATCTACATGCCCATATATTTCAAATTTATCCTTTTTATTTTTGGAAAATATAAATAATAACATTTTTTAAAAAATTACACCAGTAATGGTTATAACCAGTTAACCATGGTTAAAACTAAGTGATACGACCATAATTTTTCATCCCATTTCTTATTTGATTGAAGTAATTTGACACTTATTACCATAGGTTAAAAATATAATTGTATCATGGATACGTTGTCATGAAAATAAAAAATTTAAAATTTAAATCAATGAAATATAAAAAATGTCACACTTTTAGTTTTAAAAATTTATTATCTGTCAATATATAAGAAAAATAAATTTATTCACGAATAAAAGAATCTAGTTTGAGTTTTATGAAATTTTTTTCATGATTACATCTTATTTATAATTATAGATAAATATATAATTAACATAAATTCATATGAAACATAATGTAATATTTTCACAATTAACATACTAATACTGTAAATGATTTTAAAATAATCTAATATAATATAACGTTAGTGTTTTAATATTTTCCACAGATTTTGAGGATTAATATATATTAGTGTTATGTAAAATGATTTTATTCGAATTAATATTTTTTATTTAAGTAAATTAATTTAAATTAAATAAATAGTGTATAAAATGAAAATAAATATTTTTTATTAAAATAATATTTTGTGAAATTATTTTAAAATCATAATATTTTTTAAAATAGGACAGTGGTAATAAATATAGTTTAAAAATATATACCATTAACATTTATAAGATATTGGAAACTATTTATATTGACGATGAATTTAATATTTTTTAATATTTTAAAAATATCAAGAGTGTAACTCGTCTCAATTATAAAAAGGAACCATTCATTTCTATTATTTACACCACATTAAGCCATCTAGAGCAAACAACCTCTTTTTTGTTCTCTTAAACATGACTCTTGACATATTTTAGATATTATTTTCTTCCCAAAACTCCAACCCTAAAGTCAATAAGAGGATAAATAATGTAATAGTTTCAAAGAAGGGGAGGTTTAAACATGTTTGAAGGAAGTAAGACGAGATATAAGGTTTTTTTCTCACTTTTATTTATTTGGGAAACATTTTATATTCACCAGCTGTTTTTTTAGTGAGTTGAATATACCACTAATTAATTTATATGATGATTCCACTTATTAATGGTATGGTGACTTACATAACCATAAAATTATCTTTATTTCATAAGTCTTATGATTCAATTAAATTGAAAATGTAAAAAGGTTTATATTAAAATATCATTATTTAAAAGTATTTTTTATAGATAAGATATGATAATAAAATCATATGATATATTTTTCAATAAATTCATTACATTATTATACTATATTTATTTCATAAAAATACATTATTTCCATTCATTTTACTCACCTTAAGTTGTTAGAATACAAAAAATATTATTTTATGAAAAATCTATATTATTTCACACTTGAGTCAAAAATATTTTTTCTTCTATATCCATGTTTCTTAAAAATATTTTAAATTAAGGGTTTAAAATTATATTATGATTGATTAAAATAATTTTTAATGAAGTGTTATATTTTAAAAATGGATTACATTAAATTGTCATGTCATTTTTCAAATGAGGTATTTTTGACTTTTTAAAAAAATGTGAAAGCAATGTTTTCTTTTAACATATACATCGTGAACAAAATTTCATGCTATTATGATAGTATATTTATTAGAAGATTCCATTATATCTTTCTAAGGTTCCTTTCAAATTAAATGTCTCCTGGAATATTTTCAAATTTTGTTAATATTCAAATTTATTTCGAGAATATAAGGTTAATTTTCCAAAAGAGTTAATTTAATGATATTTTCAATGAATTTTCATATATGATATCATCCTTTAGTATTAAATACACATTATTATAGATATCCTATATTTAAAAAATTATTATTCCGTCTCAAAATTTTTAATTTTTATTTTAGAGATATGTTTATGAAACCTATTTATTTTCTATATAATATTCTATGGTGACCAAATAATGATTTTTGAAACAATTTATCTATTCATGGTTTATGATTTTATGATATCGTGAAATTTTAATGATATTTTGGAAGAAATATATATATTTTTCATTATGTTTCACTGGTTTTTTTATAACAAAGGAAAAAATTATGTCATAAACCAAGGATGGTAGTTAGGTTATAAATAAAGGACATTGAATTTTTTATAACAGATGAATATGGTTACATTATAAAACAATGATAGTGGTTTAGTTATAACCATGGATGAGTGGGATCAGAATTATATATCCTTCCAATTCATTGTTTATTGATAGATATGTCATGAATTAAAAATGATTGTAATGGGCTGTGATGTTAGTTCAGTAAGGGAATTTATTAACGATGACAGTCTTGGGAGTGAACCATGACTACAATCATTAAATGGGTGGTGAGTCCAATCCTCTATGATGTTCTTGGTAGTGATCATTGACTAATAAGAAAAATAATATTGTGATAATTCCAAAATAACATGTCTTAAGCAGATGTTATGCTATCATCGATCATGTTATTTGATTCATATATGATTTATTCCTTATGAACTGCCTATATTTAATCCATGTTTAAATATTATAATCATTGATATGAATTTATGGTTTTAAGTGATTATTTTCATGTTCTCATACCCTTATTCACATAAAATGTTTATATCATAAATGATATCTCTGTAATATAACATTACTCAACATTTGAGATAACCCATTTTTATGATTTCAATCCTTAGGTTATCAATTAAGGTAAAAAATATCATTTTTTAAAAAGGTTGATAGTTTTGAAGAAATTAATCAGGGAAATATGTGAACGAGTTGTTTATGTGTCCATATTTCATAAGTTACTAGTCATATACAACACCGGCATAGATCATAAATCAATGTAATGAATATTTATATAATAATATGTAATATCTATATATCAAATGTATGGGTTATTATACAATAAAACCACACTAAACATCATATATATCAATTATTCCTATATAAAATGAAATCATTTATATTATATATAAAAAACCGTGGGAAAAATTGGATTTATAACACATAAAAATTGTATCAAATAAAAATTGTGATATTTGATACTAGAAAATGATCATCTAGAATAATTAATTAAAAAGTGAACATATAGGTTTATTTAGAAACAAATACATCATTGGCCTAGAATCATATACAAATAAAAGTGAAACCACAAAAAGATATTTTCCATAAAAATTGGTTCTTAATATCATCAAGAAAATATATAATACCAAGATCATGTTCGGAAAAACGATTTTATTTTATTATAAAGAGAAAAAATCTTAGGAAACTAGTATGAAACAATTATATTAAGAAATATAAGATATTAATTAATACATATAACAATATCATAAGTAAAAAAGGAATATTATAATATCATTTTAATGATAAATTTTTAAAATAAATTTGAACACCTTTATGGATAATCGATAATTTTAACGGGATAAAAATTGTGCTCTAAAATAAAAAAAATGAAAATAACGATAATTAGAGATAAAAGAATTATAGCTTCAACTTGGGAAATGAGAACAATGGTGTCATGTTCTCATACCTCTGAATGTACCCCTCCTTCACCATAAATGAAGAAATTTTCATAATGACCCCTGGGGTATTCTTCATGAAGGACATGCATTGGAATCTAGAAATGAGAGTTTAAAAACCACACATAAATTTTATAAATTATCCTATATAAATTCGGATTTTTAGGTGAAAGAAATTAATATTATGAAAATGACAAAATAATAAAAAATATAACAAAAACTAATCACAAAATACATGTATATGGTAAATAGATACAATGAGTGTCCAAATAAATACGAAAAGTAAAATCATCTGATAGAACTAACTCAAAAAAATCCAAATTCTAAGCTATAAAATTCTAGAGTAGCCTAGAAAATTCTCCTGGAATAAGGAAAAATATTTTATATATGTAGGAAAAAAATACAATAATACTTAGTAATATCAAAACAAAATTCTCCCATGCACATGTGAAAAGAGAATACTAATGCATCTGTTATCAAATATAATAATCAACAACACCTACACATGTTTTCTGACCAATAACATGGTCACCATGGAATTATCACAAAATAAAACATCCTAGTATAGTATCCTAATATGAATCATATCAAAAAAATCGAACCTCACACAACCTTCCCAATGATTTTTCACTCCCACACACCAACTTTATACATTTGGGAAATCCAATATCGTTTAAATAATTCACCATTCCCCAACACACCTAGTCCCTCACCTTGAGTATCATCTCACCTACAAACACCAATGACATTATATCACACCTCTCAAGTATTCACCTCATCCACCACAATATTTCATATCATGCTCGTAGACACCTACTCTATCACAACATATCCATAATTAGAATATCAGGGTTCCATGAATATGAATGGAATCATAGTTGTCTTATCTTTTTACTATAAATAACACCCACTATATGCCATCTCATTATCTCATCAAACGTCACTATAATAAAGGTTTTCCTATAATCCATCATAATATGTGCATGTCAATGTGACATAGAAGAGAGTGTAGGGATGAGTGGGTATTTATCCATCCATTCTCAGCACCCTGATGTTAGAAAAAACACAAACCAAACCATTTGGTTTTTAGGACATGGTGCTCAACATGGGTAGGTTGTGTATTGAAATCACAATAGAAGTAAAATGTATAAATATAAATCCACACCAAATAACATCATAATGGTTAAAAACCAAAACATGATCCCCGCTCACACCATCACCACAAATCCTATGATCATCATCCATATTCACTACAACATATAAATTCACAACACCGCACAATAAGAGATAAGCTACATTGCACCCATTTCTTTAAAACTAAGGAAATTTATAGGTTTTCCCATTTACTAAATTCTTCAATTACTCATCCCTAACTTTTATTTAAGAAACACATATATTTATCCAAACATCTTATTTTATTTCAATAATTCAATATCTATTTCAAACCATTTATAGAACCATTCCATTCCATTTAAATTCATCATTTTAAAGTAAATTAAATTACTACATGAGAATCAAGAACAACAAAATATAACACAATAATAAACCATAACTTTCAAGATAATAAATTCCACACCCATACACATTCATGAAAACAACCACTTTTCATATCAAAACCATTTCACACGTTACAACCACCACATACCACATCTATTTTTCATCACATCCACCATATATTAGTAAAAAAATTCACATCTTTTATAATAAAAAACAATATATCACCACCATAAATAAGAACTACAAATAAAAAAACACAACACACAAAATATATAAATTTTTAGATTTGGTATGTGTATTTATGTCACATAAACTTTTTTATTTCAAGGGAATCTCGCATATTCCATAATTATAGGGAAAAATTATTTATATGAATATAAGTGTTTATAAAATTTTATTTAAGAAGATAATATTTCATTAAATCATAATTATTCCATAAAAATGAAAACCATTTCACAAAAAATACCTAAATTTCTATAATATTTGACCATGAATTTATCCCATACAATCTGAAAATCAATAATATAAAATTTTATAAATCATGGAATTTCATTCATCTTCCATTTCAGTTTAAAATAAATAAATTTTTTATTTTAAATAATATAGTTGATAATTTAAATATAATGATAATAAGATAACAAGCCCCCTACATGATATAACTAAATGATAAATGAATGATCCCCTACCTCAAATTTATCATTCTAAATTGCATCACAAGTTAGAATACAAAAGAAGTCCACCTCCAAACGTCAAAAAATTTGGAAAAATATTTTATCATCCACGAAAATTAAAAACAACATCATCCCCTCACTTAAAAAAATTGTAATATTTGGTTTCCATTGACATAATCTCTTACAGGAATAGTAGTAGTGAAAAAATGGAGAATCTGGGAGAAAAGGAATAGAACACACCTAAAACATCAACGAATCATTCACTGAAGACTAGTTATGAATGAAAATGATTTGGGAATATAAGATTTATTTGTTATTTACTTGGGTCTCCCATAAAACAACATAAATAACAAAATAATGATAAGGTTTCATTGTATTATTTAATTTATAGACGATTGGTAAAATATAAAAAAATAAAACAACCCCAACTAGTACAGGTGAAAGAACATAACGATTTATGAGAATTGAATAGACTTTTGTTCTTCTTTCATGCGGCTAGAAAACTACTCAGATCTTTTTTTTGGGGACCTGTAATACAGGTGGGAAAGAAATAAGCAACAATTATTGTTCTGTATGCAAGAGTTCGGGTCACTTGAGGAAGGCCTGTCACTGGGGACCTCAGGTTAAGAGGAGGATGAATGACAGAGGCAGTGGAAAGGCTTCATAGTTTCTCAATATGGTTGTCTTATAACAAAGGGAAAAAGATAGGGAGGATAAAGGTTGTGGGTCTCAATTGTTGCGGTTGGTGGAGGTGGAATGACCCGACTATGTGGATGCAGTTCTGGCGATCTATCCTAGAGATTATAAGTGGAAGATGGTCTTGGTGCCTCTATTTAACTCGATGGTGTCTCAGGTGCTTTGCAAACTAAGGTAAGACTTGGATGGGACGACAAAGTGTGGTGTGTGGGAAGGTGATGGAGTGGTCCAGTAGGACTTGTATTAGGTGGAAAACCAGAGGAATGTTGTTAAAGAGGAGATGGAACAGAAGATGGATGGGGAGAAGGCTATTTCGGCTGCTCCGTTTGCTGAGGTGTTATGGACAATTAGTGGTGGTGGTTGTAAGAGGATGTAGGGAATTCTATGGAGGTGGCCAGCCATATCATGGATGGGAGAGATAGGGGTCAAGATTTGTTGTTTTAGACAACAATTCACTTGAGTAATAGGTTTGATGTCCATGGAAAGGTTGGTCTGGGAGTAGTTACAGCTGACCCAGGTGTTCGAGAAGGGGACTTTAGGAAGGAACTGAATGGAAGTGATCCTGGACACTCTACTATTGAACCCTCAAGCATGAATAGAAACTAGATTTTTAGGAGGAAGAAGGGGATAAAGGAATACACTTCTTTAATCCCTTATTTTGAGGCTCACTCTACAATAAAAGGATAATTATAAAAAGATAGTTTTGGGCACTACTACAAAATCGGGCTACAACCACGGTTTTAATCTGTGTCCCCATGCCCAAAAACTGTGGCTATAGGTTATAGCCATGTTTCCCACAACAGTTTTTGTTATTGGCGTGGCTATAGGGTAAAACCTATCGCCACTGTTCCAACCATGGAAACAACCCTAAAGCCACAGTTTTCAACCCATGTCATAGGATAAAATCACTCATATCTTATAGCCACGGTTGCAACCGTGGATATAGACATATAGCCAAGGTTAGGAACCGTGGTTGTAGAACTATAACAATGGTTTAAAATTGTGACTATAGGCTAACACATTTCGTAAAATAATACAAGCACCATTTAGCTGGGGTTGGTCCCTTGCATACTCCCCACTTCCCCTGAAACCCCCCCCCCCCGACTCTCCCCCTCGCACCCCACCTACACCTTAAAACCCCCCATTCACCCCTCTCCCATGAAACCCCCCTTCCCAACCTTGACAGACCCCACTCAACCTCCTGGAAAGACCCCCCTAGACAGAACCCCCCCAGACAGCCCCCCCCCCCTCCTAGACACCCCTCCCTCATGGAAACCCCACTGGACAGACCCCCACTCCCTCATGGATGGACCCCCCCTAGAAAACCCTACCCGGATATCAGCCCCCACCCCCCGGATAGAATCCCCCCCTCCACCCCCTAGACATACCCCCCCAAAACAACCCCACATGGACAACAGCCCCCCCTTCTCGACAACACTTGGACCACCCCAGCTGGACAACCCCCCCTCCTGGACACCCCCTCCCTCCTGGAATCCCCCTGGATAACCCCACCAGGATAGAATCCCCCACGAATAGCATCCCCCCAACCCATATACAAACACCCCCTCCTTTTGGACACCCCCTCCCTCCTGGAAATCCCCCTGGACAACCCCTCCCAAACAACAGCCCCCCCCCCTCTTCGAAATCCCCTTGGACAACCCCCCCAGGACAACCCCACCCAAACAACATCCCCCCTGCTAGACAACCCTTGCACCACCCCTGCTGTACACCCCCTCCTAGACACCCCTCCCTTCTAGAAACCCTCCTGGACAGCCCCCCCCCCCCCCCCCCCCCGATAGCAGCCCACCTCCACCCCCTTGGACATACCCCCCATCACCCCCTAGATAGACACCACCCCAAACAGACCCCCCCCTGGATCAAACCCCCTACTAGACACCCCTTGCACCAACCCTGCTAGACACCCCCATCCCCGATGCACAACCCCACTTGCACCCCACCCTGCACCCCCTGCACACCCCCATCTGACAAACACCCCACACCCTGGCACCCCACTACACATCCCCCCTTGCACCCCATCCTACACCCCCACATGCACCCCTGCACAGCCCCACTGCATAGCCCTGCACAGCCCACCCCCCAATACCCCATGCACCACCCCTTGTAGGTGGAAATTTAGAATGGTACTATAGGATGAATGATGGTCTCCTATTAAACACATGGAGACCTCAGGTGTAGGGAGTCATAGTGGCATAGGTGTGGTATCATGAATCAAGCCTAGGGGTGGTATCATGAATCACCAGATAACACAATCCCCAAGATGATGGATTTTACTACATCATGTCGTATACATTGGTGTGTATTTACAATAATCTACAACATTCACGTACACATCATTGGTTTTATTCAAATAATTGAAAATCATTGTGAAATGATACCAAGCCTTTTGAATATGATCTTCATATAAACACCCTCAAACATTAAGAGAAAAAATTGTACCAAAATTGTGAGAAATTGGAAGCCCTCTATGAGAGTTTTGGTGGACATATTAGTGTTGTGAAAGTTATGAATATCTGTTTTTGAGGTTGAAGACTAAATAATGGTGTGTCCATGGAAATGGTTGTTTTCCTGATGGTTAACTATTCGATGCTACAGTCTCAAGGAGAAGGGTATATTATTGGGAGTGAAGTCCTGGGAAGCACTCTAAATGATATAGAAATAGTGGTTATGTTGTACAACATTGATAATTATATTACTTATAATTTCATTTGAAAATTTTGTGCATAAGTCTTTCCTAAACGTATTAAAATATCTAAAATGTTACTTTTTTACCATGTGATGAAAGAATAGGTGACAATATAGTCTAATTGGTGGGATTAACACTACCGACCTACAAAAAGCATCCCCCCCCCCGCACCCCCATGCAGCCTCCCCCTGCCCCATGCACCCTCCCCCTTCCTCTTGCACCGTCCCTATGCCCCTGCAGACCCCCCCCTGCACCCTCCCCCCCTTCCCCTACACCCCCTCCCCCAACCCCTACACCCTCTACCCTGCACCCCATCTACACCCCCCCTTGCTCTGGGGATATTATTTCTCTTGCTTGGCCCAACTCCAGGGTTCTCTACTATACCATCACCACCTTCTATTGTTCATGAGAAATCACCCTCTATTAGTAAGATCTCATTATGTTGTAAAATGTAATCTTTTTTCTATGGTATTCTAAATGAAATTGATAATATTTGAGGAGATTATAATGAGCTGAAACAAGAGTTAAAATAAACTAACGATGAGATTATAGAACTTAATAAGTCCTCTATTCCCATAGTTGATTTTGACAAGTTGGTTTGGTTAACTAGTAGCCAAGCAATGTTGATTAGGAATATAAAATCATTCCCTCCTATTCAAAAAGTTATTTCAGAAGTAAATTTAAAAGATCATAAGGATGTGAATGGTCTTGTTAGACATTTGAAGGATGTTTATACTACCAAGTTTGAGATCAATGGTCTTGGTGTTATTGTTGTATCTCAAAGGTACATGTTCCAACCAGATCAGGATACATCAATCCAAGAATCTCCCTTGTTGCATCCCTCGATGATTATGTGGTTAAGAGTACCATTTTTTCTCTAAATCTTGAGAGTGTGTCTTATCCTGATATGTTCACAAATTAATTCTTTATGTTCTACTTGGACATATTTCATGACGATCTCTTTAATGGTATGAGGGAGTTCTTTAACCATGCCACAATTCCCTATGGAATGAACTCTAATTTTATTTCCCTGATTCCAAAGAAGGAAAATGTTGTGGATGTATAGGATTTCAGACCTATTTTTATTGGTAATACCTTTACAAAAATCTTTAGGAAATTATTTATATGAGGTTAGGTCCCATTAGTCATTGGTTTATCTCTTCAAATCAACCCCCCATACTGCCCTTGGACCCCCCCTCTGTACAGCCCTCTAGGCACCCCACCTAGACCTTTTTCCCCTATTCTATATACCTCCCCCTCTAAACCCCCCTAGATAGCCCTTGGACACCCCTAGATAGCCCCTCTTAGACACCCCACCTGTACCCTCCCACTGCACTGCAGACCCCCCCCCCCCAGAACCCCCTCAGACAGCCCTTGGACACCCCACCTTCACCCTTCCTTGTAGAACCCCATGGACAGCCCTTAAACACCCCCCTGAATAGCCCCTCCCAGACACCCCACCTGCACCCTCCCCCCTGACCTACAGACCCCCTGGCACCCCCCACTGCCGGAGAACCCTTGGACACCCCACCTGGATAGCCCCTCCTAGAAAATTCTATATCCATCAGTACATTCACATCATTATGAAATAATGCTAAATGAAAACTGCCTTAAAACTTTTCCAAGAAAAGTCTTTGTCTGCCTTAGTCTAAATAATAGACTTCCACTACTTATAACTCAAAACCTCTAGTGGGATGATTACAAAATTAACCATAATAGACTCATAAATCTAAATCTGTATAAAAATATCCTCAACCTTCAGTACTAAAACCAATTCATCCTAATAATCTTGTTACCCAAGAATTACTGTGGGGCTACCATCATTATTTTGAGGTTCCTAGGTGTGCCTTCATGATCGATTTATTAATGGATCTTGATTCGGACATTTGGGACTTCTTATGGAATGATTTGGATATGCTCGGCTTTCTGGCTAGGTTCTCATCTTGGGTTAAAATATGCATCTCTACCCTAATGTTCTCGGTGAACATTAATAGCAGTTTACATGGATACTTTTCGGGGAAAAGAGATCTCCAGATAGGGGATCCACATTCACCTTTCTTTTTTGTGATTTTCCACAGTTTTTCTCGTGAATCCCGGAATTCAAGAGGTTGGGGGCCGATGTGGTGGCTGGTGTGGGATGGAGTGGCTAGTGAGGGCAGGAAGGCAGGAGGAAGGGGGATGGTAGGGGGCTGGTGCTGGCTAGATTCCAGGTGGATGGGTGCTATTGGGCATGTGGTAGGGGCTAGTGTGGGTTGGGATGTAGGAGTCCAAGGTCCGGTGAGGGCGGGAACTAGTGGCTGGGGCTGTTTTGTAGGTCACATAGGGCTGGCACGAGAGTTCTTCCGAAGGCTGGGTGTGGTGGGTGGTATGGTGGCTGGTGTGGTGGATGGTGAGGGATGGATTTCATGTGGCCGAGGGCTGGTGCAAGCTCGAATGCAGGTGGAAGGGGGCTGAAATACTGGTGGGATGGGGCTAGTTGCAGTTGCTGGGGGGATGGAACAGGCTGACTCAAAGGTGATAGGGGGGGGTTGTTGCGTGCTGGAATGTTGTGGGAAGTAGGTTGAAATGACGGTGGAAGGGGGTTGGTGTGGGCTGGATGTGGCTGGAACATGACCAAATCACAACATCATTGCATTGTGACCAAGACATGACCGCGGCATGACCGTGGCGTGACTGCTGCGTGACCACTGTGTGACTGCGGTGTGACTGTGACATGACCGCAGCGTGACCGCAACGTGTTGTCCTAGTCCAGTGTCTTCCACGGGGCAGCATATTCTGGCCAGAAGCGAAGTGAGCGGGAAGAGGCGGGGCAACATTCCAGTCATCCCCATGCCGGCAGAAATTGTGATTAGTCAGTCTCAACATTGATCACAAGACTCATGAAATACTATCATTGTGAACCACCACAGGTTTCCATCCTGGAGCAGGGCCAAATCACGTCATTACGGTTGAATGACCATGGCGTGACCGCGGCATGACCGTGTTGTGACCGCAACATGACTGCGGCCTGTTGGCCTGGTCCAGCGACATCTGCGGGGCAACATCTTCCGGCCAGGAGCGAAAGGAGACGGAGGAGGCAGGGCAACATTCCGGCTATCGCCCCACCAACAGAAATTGTTATTTGGCGTTCTTAACATTGATCAAAATACACATGGAATACTATCAATGCGAACTGCCATGATGTGTTGTCCTAGAGTAGGGCCAAATCACGGCATTACCGCAGCGTGACTGCGGCGTGACCGGGTTGTGACCGCGGCATGACCGCGGCGTTACAGCGGCGTGACAGTGGCGTAACCGCGTCATGACCACGGCGTGACCGCGGCGTGACCGCGACGTGACCACGGCGTGACCGCGGCGTGTTAGCCCGGTCCAGCGACTTCTACGGGGAACATATTTGGGCCAGGAGCGAAAAGATGAGAAGAATTCGGGGTAACATTCCGACCATCGCCCCGCCGGCATATTATATAACAGATCAACTATTAATATGCTATATGAAGGGATCACAAGAGAAGGTTGTAGCGAGTGGAACAATAAAACAACGTCTAAAGGAAAACAAAACAATGGAAAATAATCATACACCCTACACAAACAATTTATAAATTCATTCACTTTTCCTAAATATGGAAATTTTATTTATAATATTCAATGTGTGAAAAGTAATGTCTCATGGTGAAGGCTTATGCCTACTAGGGAAATTTCATTTGAGTTAAACGAGTATGATAAGCCAATTTATTTTATTCAAAGAAAACCACAACTAAGTAGCCACAAAACAAACACCAACAAGAGGCATATGAAAGGCTCTAACCAAATCTAAATAAGATACAAATAACTATCACGACTATTTGGTTTAGAAGACAGCGCACCTCCATTGGAGGGGTTTTATTATAAAATCATGGCATTGATTTATAATAAAAACATGACATTATTTATAAAAACATGACTTTATTTATCCAATGAAACAATTATATTAAAGTAAAGTTATCCATGAAATTCAAATTCAACATAATTAAGTACAATTAAGAAAGAATCTAAATTCAATTTACAGAATTCTTGAATTAAAGAGGCTAGAAGGGGGATCCGGCCTCAAGGTGCAACCAAACAATCCTTTTTGGATTATGGAGCTTTCTAACTAAAATTTGGTGCTCCCCCACTAGGTATATTCACCTTCACACACATGAAAGGACACATATCCCCTATGCACACACCCACATGGCCATGATCATCTGCAAAGGGATCCTGGCATATATTCTTATATGCATATAACAGTCTCCACTCACCTACATATGAATTTATATATATATACATGGTCCCACATAGCCCCATACATGCATAATCACTGCCATGACTAATTATAGCTGAATTTATTTGCAGGTTCATAACTAACTATAGCTTGGAAAAAGGGAAAGTTGTACCTTCTCAAGGAATTTCCCAATTCAGAAGTCGTAGTTAATCCGTGAGTTCATCGATTTGCTGTGAACTATTTCACCAAATATGAGATCAATAGCTTCACCCTACATAACATACATTCCAACCAAAAAACAATCAGTATTTTAAAGTAAAATGCTAAATCCCATTTAGTCATGAAAAACAACAGTGTTTTTTATTTTAATTTAGCATAAATTAATAAAACATCAATAGGTTTAAATTGAAGTGCGTTGGGAGAGAAATTAAGTCTCACATTAAGTGAAAACTTACGATTTTAAGTGGTGGATCACCAATGTAGGAAGTTAATATAAACCATTAAAAAACTAAACAACATGATTAATTAAGTCCAATTACCTTCATAACAACCAATGGTTAACCTCAACACACCGGTTTCCTCAGACAACGTCAATAGATGAATTTGAGATTGGGCCTGTACAGAGATGTTGCAAAACATCCCTTCCTTTAATCCATCCTAATTCATAATCTGCTTTGAAAAATGAAAAAATAGAAGCAAAATGTGTGTCTGTGGGGGGGGGGGTGATGAATCAAGCTACATGTTTAAATGAGCATCCAAAACCATTTTGAGATGTACCAGCAAAATTGAAGTTCCAAACAACAGAGGTTTCCCGAGGATCAAGAATTGATCAAGGTGTCCCATCAGAAAAATACCAAAAAACATGCTGTAAAGGTTTTCAAAACATTAGATATTAAGATATCAAAACTAATGCCTCATTCCAAATATTGTAATAGCTTTCAATGGAAGGGTAAGAGGTGTGGAATGTGAATGTAGAAAACAAAGTGGAAAATAAGTGAGGTTTAAAAAATGATTTTGGTATATTAAAAAATAAGATGGAAAATAAAATGAAATAACCAAAACATTAAAAAAAAGGAAGGTGGGCATGATAATGAAAAAGATTTTTTGGTCATTTAATTTCAATCTTGCACCTGTTTCATAAGATGCAAGTGAGACCAACCTATTTTGATAGAAATGAATTTCATAGATTCAATATTCATAAAAACCCTAAAACTATAAATATTAAAACCCCAAACCCTACAATTCTTAAAATTAAAACCCTAAACTTTAAAAGAAAACTTCTAAAATTAAAAATCCAAGAATATAAATCAAAGAATCTAAAAATAAATAAGTCTAGAGGATAAAAACCAAATCACAAAATCTTAATACTATTGTTGGATTGGTGTAGCCCCCCTCCGCCCTACCCCATGCCCCCTGCCCCCTGCCCCATGCCCGCTACCCCCTACCTGCTTCCCCTACCCCCTCCACCCTGCCCCTTCCACCTTCCCCCTACCCCTGCCCCCTTCCCCCTGCCCCATGCCCCATACCCCTTCCCCTGCCCCCTCCACCCATCCCCTAGCCTGGAAAGCCCCCCTCCACCCCCTGCACCGCTATCACCCTAGCCTACACCAGCCCCCCACACGAACCCACAAGCCTTCACCAGAACTCTAGCTTTCACACCCCCCTATGAGTCAATTTTTTTTGGAGATTCTCCTGGTGTCTCAAATGAGAGGAGTAAGGATTAAAATGGAAAACATAAATGAAATAATGTCAAACAAGCTATCTAAGCATAAACTACCACTGTAAATTTTCGAGGACAGTGCACAACTGTTGGAGGTGTTTTATTACAAAACCATGACTTATTTATAAAAAAAAATAATTATTTTAACAAACACTTGACCAAGAATTGAAATTTGATATAAACAAGCAGGAAATAAGAAGGCAGCAAAATGCAATTTAAAAAATTCTTGATTTAAAGAGGCTGGGAGAGGGGCTCTACCTCAAAGGTGTCAATCCAAACACATGAAGATCCTTATATATATATGCTCACATGCATAAGCATGGGATATTTTTTGTTTTAGGTTCTCTACATAGAATGCATCTCTATCTACAGACATAACCTATCATTGAAAAGCATACACACAAGAAATCTAGTTCTTTTGATGACATTGAGGCAAATAAAACATAATAAAGATATATTCAGAATGAGTTATGAAAATATAATATATTAGAATAATTCATTGGGAGGAAGCCGTATTAAAAGGACCATCAACTTTTGAGAAATAATATTGGAAAAACAAGCTCCAATAGAAATGTATTCCAAAACCTTGCACTAAAAAGAGAAACACAGTGGTTATCGAACAAAAGGAACAAAAGTAGTATTGTAATGAAATTTATTTTAATAACCTCTCAATGTCATCAAATATTATGATGATTAATTGTGAATTATAGGCATCCTCAAACACCTAAAAATAAATGGTGAAAAAAATTGACATAAAGTTTTTAATATACAAGTTGAAAATTCTATAAGCATAAAAAAATTGAAACCTAGTGGATTTTCAACCATGACAATTTGTGCACCTTTATTGGCCTTGATCACCCCCTTGCTGAAACCTGGCCATATAAAACTCAGCAAAAGAGGAAAAAACAAAGAGATGCAAGTGCATGAATGCATGAATGAAAGGAAACAATGAGAATTATTAAATTTCTCTTACAATCTTAACATATGTGAAATCACATTCAATACCAATGGTGCCTACTTAAACCCTACCCCATTGAACCCCCCCTCCCCCCCTTCCCCCTATCACACACCCCTCCCTCGTGCCACCTTCCCCAGTGCCCCTACCCCCTCCACCCTACCCCCTGCCCCTACCCCCTTCCCCCTTCCCTCTTCCTAATCCAGGAATAAACCCTCTATGGTTTTGGGGCATCCCATGAACTATCATAATGATAAAAAGAAAATCTCACAAGAGGAAAGAACGAAATCTATACTGCCCAAGGCTGCTTGAAAATCTAGAAGTGCATGCATGAAGAGTCCATCCACACATGGAGCTAAATTGGAAAGGAAAAACTGGTTGAGAAAATTTTCTCAACCCAAAAGCTCACATTTTGAGAGTGGACAACCATCTTATTCCCTAATTATTTTTTTGTTATTAGTGTGCCATACAATGTAGGGAATTTAAGGTGAAACTATTTCTCAAGAGGAGAGAAAACGAAGAGAAGTAATCTAGAATAACTATTCCAGATCTGAAAAAATGTCGCCATCTTGGTATTATTTAGAAATGGTATTCTAAAGAACATCAGAAGGTAAGATATGCTTTTATTGAGTGAAGATAACGTGTCTCCTCGGTGGGGAGATGAGTGTAGAAGACCCTTTAAAAGCTGGTAGACTTATTTATTCCATTGAAATCTGGAATTTCTAGAAAGTTCATGCAAAATTCATTGATGAGGTATGGATATCTCTCATCCTTGTTAATGACTGATTAAAGTCTAATATTAAGGGGGTGAAATTGAATTAATCAATTACCTGAAGTGGAGGAAATTTTATATCTCAAGGATCATTTCTAAAACCTTCTACATGTACTTGAATGTTTTTAACATGTGTATTGAGATGAGTGAAAGATCCCAGGTTGTAATTCCAAAAAGAATAAAGATATCAATTGGAATAATTTGGTTTCAACCTTAGGACATCTGAACAACACCTAAATGAGTCATGGGAATTAAAATTAGTTGGTATCATGTTCAGTTTGTTAATGGGACAACTTTTTTTCTAAATTAAACCCTCATATGTTCTACACCAAACATGGATCACATAGACTTTGAATAGAATGAACGATGGAACATTGTTTAAGAATTAATTTATACCATCCTTTTTCATGAACATTGTATTTATTATCAATACGGGGAGAAAATAAAATGGGAGAAGTCAGTGAGAAAAAGAGGAGAGAAGAAAATTAAATAACATCTTGACATACCAATTGCTAGATTGGGATTGACAATAAACAAAACGTGAATGATTGATAAATCCATATTGTCTTTGTGTCATAGTTGTTGTCAATGAATAAGACAAGTTGTTTCATGCTGATATGAATATGGTAAATTTTTTGCATGTTAGTTGGATTACCCAATCATATTGATGAGACAATTGGGAGATGGACATCTTAAAAGGGATTTGGAAGTTCCCAAGATTGTTGAGTAGGAATATAAAGTTCCCAAGCAAAGGTGTTAGTAAGTGAATCTTATATGAGGCTTGAAGAATTATCCTGAATCTTGTAAGTGATGTAAACTGCGACCACTGATTATGTCACAATGAAATGAACAGAAAAAAGAAGCGTTACCATCCCTCCTGCAGACCCTCCTGGACACTCCATTCTAGTCCACCCTCCCAGTCCATATTTCTCTTATATAATTATCACATGCCCATGAATCTTGTTCTTGATTCCATCTCCATGTGGACATCAGTTAATAAATTCACTTTCTTCCTCATCAAGGTGAAAACCTAATGATCAATATTGACTAGAATTTCAATTACATTTTATATTTAGAAACTCCCATAAATATCTTTCTTGTTTCTAGAATTGAAGGAATCTTATGCTTGCCACATATAAGTAAATGATGGATCTTTAGATATGATCTGGTTAGGAAGGCATTTATATCTTATTCTGTCAAGCCATATAGACATCTTAGGCTCATAATCTAACGAATACAATTCTCATCACCTTTATAATCATAGCTCCATCACCAATGTCATCATAGGCTAGTCACCTATGGTATTTTAGGCTCATCACATAATGAACTCAAGGATCATCACCAAAAGAATTCCATGCTCATCACCTAAGGAATTCCATGCTCATCTCATGAGGAAGGATTGGATTATGATGCATTAGGAAAGGTGAATCATCCTATTCTTATCACATAATAAATCTTATACTTTTGATATATGGAAAGGTATGGTCCTCTTATGCTCATTACAAAATTCTAGTCAGGATTTTATGTCTAGTGGGGACTAGTCCCCTTATTCTCATCGCATAAGTTTAGTCACAACTGAAATTCTAGTGGGGACTAATCCTATTATACTACTCACATAAGATAAATAATGGAATAATTGTCTATAATATCATCATGTAACATATTTGAAATATTATGGTGAACAACCACTCATGGAAGGTCCATATCATATTCCAATACATTCTTAATGCCAACCCATAATAAAAAAACATTGATTCATGTAATTTTTAAATATAATCAAATAAAAAAATATAAATAAAAGCATACAATGATGATCCTCAATGAAAATAAATGGAAAGACAATCTTTTATCATCTCTATACACTCACTAGTGATTCAAAAAAAACCCATGATATTGTATTATTTCCACCATAATCTAGTAAAAATCATCTCCAACACCATTCTCGTTTTCACTAAATTAGTAATAAGAGAAATGAAAAACTAGAATGAATGGAATATGAGATCACACATTGAATCACCATATAGGTCTATAAAAACTACCACATTTAAAGGTAAAATTGATGGTGAATAGGCGATGAAGCTCCCTAAACCTCCTCGGATTCGCTCACATGTATGGGAGGAAGGGAGGAGGGGTGAGTTTTTTACTAACTCAAAGTGGAAAAATGTTTATTTACCTTTCTTTGAGTGAGCCTCCATCCTCATCATTTGAAAATTAATTAAAATATTCATTTTTTTATGGTGGTGCTCTCTATTTCCTAGGGCGAATCCCCCAAAGTTCCAAACAAACAAAACACAGGTACATTCCTCTATGTTGTCATGAACCAATCCAATGAAGCCCAAAATCCCTATACACAATAAAGACCATACAAATCCCTCAACCCTTTCTAATCATTTTTCAAATGAGAACAAATTAAACCCCTCATCTATAACTCTCTAATAATTTCCCAACTATAAGGTTCTATATCATGGTTGAATTTCCAAAAAGTTACCACTATCACCTAAATTTTCCATCTAGTGCATTTTGACTCTTTGATTCCTTAGGTGTGAATATAGGGCACCATACTTATCCAATCATAGTATAAATGGGAACTAAACAAGACATATCAACCATCACAATTTTCCACCATGTCGAACCAATACAAAAGGATAATTTTATTTTTTTTCAATAGGGGTAATCCTATGGGAATGTCCCTCCAAAACACCTGACCAACTCACCCAAGAAGAGACAAAACAACCAAAACCATGGCCATGGTAAATAGATATTTTACAATCGGGAGACAAGTAAAACCCAATTTCCTGACAATAGGGAAAACGTCACTCCACCTAGGTATTTTCCCTCCAACACATGAAGCTCTACTCCCGGTAGGATCCATGGTGAAGAACCTAAAGCTTAAAATGGTTACAGGTCCACTAATATATGATAAAAAACACACCCAATAGCCTATATCACCCTCAGGCCTCAATTCACATTACTGAAAAACTTATTGTGATTTTCCAAATATATATTCTCTAACCAAATAATGATTCTAAAATTTACCACATCCTTGGAAAACCAAAATTCAGACTTGATAAGAATTTATCAACCAGTATTGGCATGAATCTTTAATTTTTTCTCAACCATGATTCATGGATCATATTTAATGGTCCAAAGTTATATGGAACACTACGTTTACTCATTAGACTAGGACCAAACTGAAAATAGTAGCCACATAAAAAAATTAAGTAAATTAGTTGGGACAAAACACCATATAGATGAGGAAGGCCCAAATAAGGGTATGGTGGAACCCTTATTCCAACACACCTAATAGATGAGGAATTCTAAAATAATGGTATGAATGAAGGGAGTACCGCTCGAGGGATGGAGCAACCCCGAATAAAGAAGTCGAGTTGTGATTGGAGAATCCACGCCGTGAATGAAAGAACCACTGTGAGGGGTGGAGGAACCGAAGCTGGAGAGGATGAGAGATTGAGGAAAGTAGTGAGGGTGAGAGAGGAAAGACATGAGGGGAGATAGGAGGGTGCATTGAGAGAGGCCTTTAGGGAGGAGGAGAGGTCATCTGGGAGGAGGGCGTCGTGGTGAGAGCACCGCATATCGGGGATGGAGGGGTAGACCAACTACAATTGAAAAAAATTGGGGATTCATATAAGGGATGGATGTGGAGCCCTATGGGAATTGAAAAAAGAAGGGGCACGTAATTGTGTAGACAATGATTAAAAATTAAACTGTGGATATAAAAAAGCTATATCCACAGACCTATAAAACCTTGGATATTAGTATGTGGATATAGGTTAAATTTCTAATTGTGGGGGACTTGACTAATCATGGTCCAAGGGTCCATGATGATCTAACCTTGAATTTGATTTTTTTTATAATGATGAAGTGATTGAGCAGGTCTTGATGATCAATTAAAATGAGGAGGACATAGCTAAAATGACAGGGATGGATCTAAGAGTTACCCTTAATGAGGAGCAATAATCATGGATTGGAAATGACAACCTAATTATGCTCAGTGGATTTAGTAATGGTTTGATTATCATAGAAGAGTATATATATTCCTTGGATCATCCATCTTCTGAGTTTGAAAATCTGATGATGGAGGCTTCATCTACCCAATTTACCTCTCTATCTAGGAAATTGTTTAGAGATGTAGATTCGGGTAACCTCATGTTACATTTTAATGGCACTGTTTGTGTTGATGGTCTATGGTTGTTCAGTTCTTTCTTTGGTTTTGATGATATTTTGGTGATATGTAAACATAAATCTACTCAGATCAAATTCATATGGGGTTTATAGAATGAATACTTCATTAGAGTAAGCCATTTGGATTTGGATACTGGGAGGGTATGGATTTTCCATCGGTTTCTCACCCATGCACTTCTGCGAGATACTTCTTGTGAATGGTCCTTGCATTTGTGAGGACATGTAATCATGGTACAATGTCTGTAGGGGATCTCATATTGTAGTTTTTTCTATGTTATTTCTTATTCTGTTTGGTTTTCACTATTTTATGGACATCTTGGTTTCTCACATTTTCCTTAAAAGTGTTTTTCTAATAAAAAATTTAATTTTTAGTCATATTAGTTCTCGTCAAATTTTCATGGATATTTTTTGGAAATCCCTATACCATATATCATATAATATAGAAAAAAATACAATGATGTAGACAAAACGCCATGATGTAGAACCCGTTTTCCAAAAGAGGCAACACCACAAACCCATATCCATGGTGTAAATGTTCCTAAATTGAATAACCTACTAATATCTATTCCCTGGGCCACTACACTACTAGAAATACCCATACACTATGGCCAATCGGGTATGAAACCCATCTCAATACCATATCCACACTCCAAGTTTTCACTATGCTAAATTTTATCAGCATCTATTGATCTCCACTTATGCCTCTACTAGGATGTAGACAACCTATCCATACTACTAAATTCACTCTTATCAAATGGACACTTATGCAAGCCGCATCACTACCTTAATCATGTTGTTTCATCACCAACCCCGTTTTTTCATCAAACTACTTGGATAATTCTCTTAGATACATCCACCGCTATAATCCCTATATAGTAACATGTTTGATGGGCTAGTCCCTCACTCTAGTTACTTATTTAACCATTCATTCCACTGAGAAAAAAACATCATGGAATGAAAAGAAGGAAAATTAGAAAAATTGTCCCATAAGATACCTCTTATGGATTTAATTACAAATAACCACCACAAACAACTAGTCCAACCAAACCCATCCAAAACATTATAAAAATAACTATCATAACAAAATTTCTATATCATTATATCATCTGTATTCCACCAGAAAATAGATACCAATGTTGTAAAAAGAAGGAATCCTATCTCATGTTTCATGATATTATCCGCATTGGATTGTAATGACTCACCCATATGGTTTTAAATAGATCAAATTATATTGAATAATTATTAGTAATTAAGGTTTCCCCTTATAATAGTTTTAATTTTATAATAAAAAATAACATTATCAATTAATCACATGCCTTATTAGCAAAAAAAATTTAACATCACATTGACATTGGAAAACAAAAAAAGTAAAAACACTAATCAAATCTATGTACGGGGAATGAATATGTGTCTCATATTTCAATGTAATATCTTACAAGAAACCTTACATCCACAAAACTTCCTCCAATGGAATGGTGTATCCATTGATTACAATCTCTCAGAGGCAGTATATTTCTATTTTCTTCTCTCAAAATGTAACTTCATCTTAGATATTCAACAATCCATAATCAATGAAATGAGTTTAATTTTGAAGGTACCAATATAACTAAGAGATACATAATAGGTCACTAGCCCAGTATAGTCATGGAGGAGGTTTCAAATGACAAACCACGTTGTTAACACACCCAAACACCTCAAAAGGCCCAAATAATGAGGCAAGAGCTTACTCTCCTATGCCAACCCCTACCCATTTTGAGGAGAGAATATCTAGAACACATGGTATATGTACTCAATATCTACGGTCCTCCCCTTTTATATGAATAATATTTTTATATGTTTTTTAAACTATCATTCTATAATGAACAACCTGGACCATCTCTATAGAGATCTATAGCACATTGAGTTTGGGAATGGATAAATCCCTAACCTCCAACTAGTAAAGTGGATAACAATATGGACTCCCAAAACAATTCTAATATTGGGACATCCCAATGGATGTGGGTAGATAATGTTATAAGAAAACCCATTTAATAGAAACTAATTTTCCCATGATATGCCCATGTTAATGATACCTTCCGGAATCATATACTCTAGAGTATGGATTTTACATTCCATCTTCTAGTATATTTGAGGGTGGAAAGTAGTAATGAGGTACAATTGAAAACCAATATCATGTTATAATAAAATATTGACTAAATGGGTAATAGAAGAATCCAAATCCTTAAAAATGTGACTTTGAACTCAATGATTCCAAATAACTTCATCCAAATACCTCTTTTCCATAACATAAATGGAAACTGACACATAGATTTCTATGAAGTGGTTTTATATTCTATTTTGGTCCATCACTACCTGATAACATCAGAACCACCCAATGATATGGGTAACCATTTGAAAAATCCAATCAAGATACCATCCCATTTGAACTTGGGATCATCCAAGGCATACTATGAACTTATGAAACATGATTTTATTCCTTCACCAACTAGAAAACCATGTATTACGCTATAAACTCTACCGCATTCTATTTCATCTAGATTCAAAAAAACACTATTCTTAGTAAATGGTACATATTTGATACCCCTAGTCATACCAAATTAGGTGATATTTAGAACTCATGATGGATTTTATTACACATTTCTAGTAAAATATACTACATCCCTTGAAATAGAATCTTTTTCTGACAAACTTATGACTATCAATCAGGTGCATCCCTATGGCCCCCACAATCATTCATTACCTGTACCAACATGTATCTCCACTAAATCACTACAATCTAGTTCATCAGTGAAAACTGAACTATCTTCTAAACCCAGAAACAACCATTATCAACTTCCCTTAATTCTATTTTAGGGGAGGATTAATCATCCATCACATTCCATGAATCTGTAGACACTTGTTCAATATTTTTTTGTTACTTCCAACTCAAATCATCAGCCAAAACAATCCTATTATACATTATATATGATATCTTGAAGTCATAGTCCATGTAAAACACCATCTGACATCAATATTATTGACTCATTAAATTTTAGAAAAGATATATCTCATGATATTCTACATCGCAAGGACCAAAAATAATTATCCACGGAGATAATGCCATCCTAAATTTAGTGAAAACACTATATCTTTTAACACTAGATCATGGGTTACTTAATTGCGATTTTGCGGACATAACTACTGAGAACCATAAGTATTTTTTTCATTATTATTCATCATGACACACTGAAATACAAAATTAAAAACTTTAATGTGCACCTCAAACATCACCCATCCTCTTGAATATAGATCAATGTAGAACTTATAAATCTCTACATTAGGTGGTATATAACTACTTTACACTAATCAGTCTAGATAAATACCTATTTATTTAAATCAAAATAATTCAATTAATCCACAATAAATGAGAAATTAAATACGAACATTTGGTAATATCTCATTAGACAAAAGAATCGAAGAACATTTACCACAATCATGGATATTATCCAAGAAAAAACTGTTTCCAACATCAATTTTTGCACAGACATTCCCTACTCAGAACCACATAGTAGAAGAAATATACCACAAAGAATAAGATAATAATCTTGGAAAAATATCCATATAACCGGTTCCATTGATTTACTTTAATGATAGTTAAAATATGATATACATGATCTTACCATTAATTTGAGTAGATTAATATGTTGTCGATGAAAGAGACTATGAACATGTATTAGAATTTACAAAACATGGATTTAATAAGAATAATTAATTGATTTGGAATATTTTTGACCCCTGAAAAACATTAAAAACAACTCAAAGTCCCCATTGATTATTCTGAATGAATTATTAATGTTATAAACTTCATTTAACCATTTTGGGTGATATCCAGAATGCATATCAATCATATAAAACAAACTCTCTCCCATAAACTAGTCCAAAAAAATAAAACCTCATACGTGGGTATAATTTCTTGTTCATTACGATATTCTACCTTTGGTAGTCTATATTGATCCTCATATGACTATATTTATATTTATAGAACAACACTATAGCACCCCACGATGATACAATGGGCTAGATAAATCCCCTCTACAGAAAATCATCTATCTAAATAATAAAATCGTATAACTCAAAGGTATTCATTTGATAAGGATCTAGAAAAAATAATGAATCCATAGTTTGTGAGTCTATCCCCAACTCAAAGTCACGTCATGGTGGTAGTGTCACAACACCCTCAGAAAAAACATCTGGAAGTATCTATCATCCTCAGGAAACTCTATTGTCCTAGTTTCTACTGGTCATAGGGATAACTCAGCCATCATATAGAGAAGGTTATCCACATATCTACTTCCCACCTAACAGCCATGACTGGTAATGATAATTTTACACTTTACAAACACATCAACGAACGTGACTCTTTCTAGAAAAAGTTGATAATAGATTTAATTCATTACAATTATTTGATGCAACAAATGAAATTTTATTAATGTTAGTTTATCAGAAAAAGATTATTAATTTATGGATATCGATCCATCACTTGTTTACACCCTCTACACATATAAAACATGATGATCTATGCTATGAATCATGTATTCAACAAAAAAAAAATGGGAATCCACTCTTTGTCATTTCATAGATCACGAACTAGAGTTGGTGTAACAAAAAAGATTGAATCTCCATAATAAAACAAGACACATTTAAGGGTGTATTATAAAATTAGAATACCTCTAACTACCTATATCCCCATGGGTTCTACAACCTTAACTATATAAAACTAATAAAACCCATCTCTTCTTACTCCATTTTAAAGGCCACCTCTATGGCAAGGATTAATTCAACATCCTGAAGGATAAATAAGATCATGATGTCGACACATTCAGCCCCGTATCCATCGGTACAACATAACCCTACTTCCCCTACAATGGAAATGGAATAACTAGTGTTTGATGATGATGATGTAGATAAATTAGACCACCTCGGACATACTGAGCTCAGATAACCATGAGGATATGTTTTTAATGATGGACACTAGCCCACATGAAATGAACACTAGACCCAGGACCCTAAGAAGGATACATGAAAAAAAATCTATAGAAGACTAGAAGAGAAGCTTCATAGGTCAAAATACTATTGTTTGAAACCTCAAAGGCCTTGGTTCATGAGACATACCACTAACACCTCATATTCCTGAGGAACCCTTTTAGTTTCCCTTTCATAGTGAACATCCATGTGAATTCATTTCATCAATCACCTACAAATTATTTTGGACCTCAATGTATATTAGAAATAAATAAGGAGTTACATTATACAGGATAGAAAGAATTAGTACATCTATGAGATGCCAATCAGATCCCAAGCCTCTACATAGACACAATCCATTTTGAAGAGAGAGAGTGTCATGTATCTATTTACTTCTTTCATGGTTTATTAGAGAAACTCTAAACAATATTAATTATTTAATTGAAAACAAATAAAATATGTCACCTTAAACTCAATACGGTATATTTCCAACCACTAACACATTATAGCTCACTTATATTTAACCACCAACAGAACCAGTACTCTTCAAGGGTTCAAATCATACTAAATGAAATCTAAAACTCCTCCAAATATATCTCAATCACTATATATTAATAATTTCTCTTATTCTCCATGAATACTAACACTGAAAGGAATTCAATGTTCTCTAATGCTGATTATCCTATGAAACCAAATAAACTATCTAACAATCAATAGGGGTAGCCTATCAAGGCTCCACTTCCTAAAAAAGACATGAAAATCCACCAAGAGACATAGAAAAAAAATGAAAAACCTGATTTTTAAATCCTAGTAGAATGGAATTTTATTGAGATTAATTTAATTTATTTTAATTCCATAATACCACCCAATTAAATAAATATAAAATGGCAACAATAGATAATAATGTATCCTTAGTATATAGAGTATAAGAGGAACCACCTCCCTTAGTTATTTAGTAGGCAATGATTCCATACATTGGATCAATGGGAACCTTAAAATTCTAGGTATAACTGGTCTTCAATGGGTTTTGTTAGGAACCAAGATCATTTGACATTTTATCCTTACTAGACAAAGAATTACTCACTATTCAAAACACACAAAAAAACTTATATAATAACCCACTACCTATGATACCACTCTATCACAACCCCATCTTTCTTAAGGTACCCCAACTAGGACAATAATGAATTAAGAGTGATAATGACCCCCTGAGAAAAACCTCTCTCAGGACCTAGGATAGAGACTAGCACATAGGTAGTAAAAAATCACAAGAATGGGAGGCCTTACCCTCTATAACACATGACCATGAGAAAATATAAATCCACTGTATGAACCTCTATAGCTTTGTATAAATGAAAAAAAAATCCAAAAATTCTTGTATGAGGAAAACATATAAAAGAAGCCTCCCAATAAATATATAAAAAAAACAGTCAAATATAAGTGACTCAATAATATCTCCAAATAATGATATATAAATTTCCAACATGGTCTAAAAATCTTTTGAGAAACCTCGAAAGTAGTTTATATATTTTGTGTACAATGATATATAAAACGATTATACCAAATTTCTCTTATTAATATGTGAACATAGGATAATAATAATCCTGAGATTAGACAATAGATTCAACATCATTAAAAGTTGTATTCTAACCAATTGCATCCTTACTAGGAAAAACTAAACAAATATATCATCCAAGTACAATTACAGAATAAGAATCATATCAATAAAAGGATACCATATACCACCTTGCCACTTCTTTTCCAGTTTTACAACCCAATGTTAAATGTCTGGACACTCCAATATCTTCTATATAAAGTGTCCCTCTAAAAAAATAGGTTCATAAAATCCCATTTCATTATGATCAATGATTCATAGGCTATCACATCACATCATATTACATCATTCTCGTAGATACTTGGGTGATAGGAATACATCATATCCTACCCACATAAACATTGGACATCACATCACAAACATAAACGAAACAACATGGTACAAGGAACAAGAAGGAAATAAACATCATGCCTTCCTCCTACCATGCATGAACCCCACCATAGGTCATATAATTGTAAAAAAATTCATACCCATAATGATTTTTAAACTTATATTCATTAAAGAACCTGAAATTCAATATCATCAAGAATATTGATTGGGGATGATCAGGAAGGAAATAACCCATCCTCACCATCGAGATGTTCGGAGAACAAACATAAAATATTTGGTTGTCATCACAATGTTATCAACATGGTTTGTGTGTGGGTTGAAATCATAGTGAGGATATAAAGTATATATACAATTCCACACTCTTTCCCAAAGAATGGGTAAACAACCAAATAACAACCCAACTCTCATCATCTACACAAAGCCTCACAGCAACCAACACATTCCCTACCACACCGAAATACAAAAAAACACATAGAAATTCACAAGCCACATTCCACCATTTTCATTAAGACTATTCCAATTTCCATATTTTATATTTATAAACAAATTCAATTAACTAGCCCTCTCATTTCATTAAAAATCAACAATATTTAGCCACACTTACCATCTTATTTCAAGAAATCATTTACCATTTCACCTCATTAACCAAACAATACTATTTCTATTCAATATAGTATTTTCATGTGAATTCCAATACTACCATGTTATCTAGCATAATAAAACATAACACTGCGACAATAACCAATCTTTATAAATCTATATACCACCAAAATAATGCCTCTTCACCACCACAACCAGATTTTATATAAAATTCATTTTCTACACAGAAACATACATGTACCACATCCACTTATCATCATATATACCACATATTATAGACACACTACTCATCACGTCTTCCACCCATAGCGTAACAAACCATCATAACCAAACATCAAAACCACACATCAAAAAACACAAAATATATCAATTTTAATATTTTACATGGGGAAGTAGATCACATTTACTTTTTTACCTTAAGGGAATTATCACACTAACCATAAATACATAAGGTAGACAATGTTTTTTGCTAAATAACTGTATTTAACCCTTTCCAATTAAAGAGATAAATTTTAATAACACAAAAAACGATTCATTAAAACATAAATTATAGTGGAAAAATAACACAATGACCATGATTTTCCATAAGGCATAAAACCATTAGAATATTGATATTATTAATAATAAAAAATGTAAATCATAAAATTTTATTCCCCTTACCATAAAATTTAAATTTAACTAAATCATAATATTCATTAAGTGGGGGCATGTAATATTTCTCAAGATAAATATTTCATGAACCATCCCACTAGATACAACTATATAAAAAATAAAGGATACCATGCTGTAATCAAAGCACTACGATTTGATCCACATTGTTGAATTATTGGAAAAACCAGAAAAAACCAAAAAGAAGTGTTCTACCTCATACAGCCAATAATATAACACCCCTTATCACCCCCTCACAAAAAAAAATCAAAATAACTACTTTTATAACCCAAAATACATTATAAAATATTGAGTAGATAGAAAAAAGTGAAAAAAAACTAGGATAAAAGGAATAGAACTCACCAAAAGCACCATGAATCGATCTCCCATCACTTTAGTCTGAACCTCTTAATTATGAGATCAAGTACACCATTGGGGAAAAATTGTTCACCCATGAAAGATGAAAAAATAATGAAGAATGATGTTGTTTTAGGGGATTTTAAAATTAATATCTAGTCAGAAAAACATATGGTCACAACAAAACCCCTCCCACCACACAATAGAATTTCTGATAACACGGATCACTACAACGTATTGTAAGATACTACACCACAACATAGTTAAAAAACAGATCTAATGTTTATTTTTATCTTTATGTTGTATATCCGATCAAATAGGAGTTAATTTCAATATGTGTCCATTGACACCACATTATAAGACCTATCTACTAAGAATTTGTTATTTAGTAACCCCATATCTATAGTGCAGTTTTCCTTAAATTGAAATAACATATGAAAACTCCACCTTCATCCCCTAGTATGCAATAAACACCCCTAGAAATAAAAAATTGGGTAACAGAAACTATATTCATGTTGTAGCCACTATCTACACCAAAATTGTACAGAATTTCGTAGTAGCTACAAAATATCCACTCAGGCCTTTCTAGATGGCCTCTCTTATCTACAGAGGGCACACTTATTGTTCATACCCTTGATCTATGTCATAGAACTCTATTTAGTTGGATATTACATCCCTAGGACCAATTTTCCAGCCAAAATTCTTCAAGACATCCATTCGATACCTCTACCATGAGAATCAATACACAATAATAGGTCAAATATTTCATAATACTACAATTGTTTTTAAGTGAACACATGTATATAGAAGGAAATACCATTAAACGATAGTGAAATTATTAACATTCAAAATAAAATATTTTTGTGAAAAAACAGTCTCATTAATGAAAATACATATGTGTGAATGATTATTTCCCAAAAAATTATTGAAATAAAACATAAAACCACCATATGGTTGAATAATTCAGTCCTGATAGTCCAAAATTAATGTGTAATGACTATGACTCATGAAAAAAATATTTTACTTAAGAAAACCCATAAAACAATTATAGAGAACCTATAAACCTACTTAATATCCAATATATGAAAATAACTATATTAACAACATATTTCAACATTTCACATAGAAAACCTTTAATAAAAATCACTAATAAAGATATCGATTAATGATGAGAATGTTGGTTATTTTTGAATTGAATATTGATAATCATATAAGGACTTTAACAAAATGATTTTTATAATAAATGATTTATGGATGAGATTAATTAGTTATAAAGGTAGTACTTCATTAATAGGATGTCATTTTTTATCTAAAGAATTGATTATGAACATGTGAAATCATAATAACATTGAAAAAAAATTCACAAAACTACAGAACTGCTTGAATAAAATTAGAGAGACAGATAATAAAGGAGTGATTTCGATAAAATGATTGCAATATAAAACAGATTGAGAAATTATTTTTATGAGTGTTTAGGGAATATTCTATTTATTATTGAAATATTTTGATATCAATTATTTATTATGGACACCATAAATAATAATGATATGGTAATAAAAATTGAATATCATAAAAAATTCATATGAATCAGAACAAGGAGTCAGATTACCCATAACTTTGTATGTAGTTTCTTCCAGCCTGGGGTGAATCCTTAAATCCATTGGAAGTGATTGATGATACTATAAATAGAGGAAAGGTAGGGAAAATGATGAAAAATTCCCTTTTTTGTGGAGAGGGGTGAGAGAACAAGTGGTAGTGAGATCCTATTATAATTGAAAATGATGGTTATTTACATAGAAACTAATGGTACGTAACTAATAATAACAATATCACACAGGGGTTAGTGGATTGGGTGAGAATGGTGAGTTTGGTTGGAAAATGGTAGGTGACATGGGTGGGTATTAATTTCATACATAAAATGAATTTCTAAAAGTGGTGGGGTCCATTTTAATTAACTCAAAATCGAGATACTTTTGTTACAAATTTTTACCATTCATAATATTGATAAAAAAAGATAGTCATGGTTGGAATTTTCTTACTAAAAATATAATATGTCTCTTCATAGAAAATATTTACATGTTTGAATCTTAATAGTTGTATCACATAAAATAATTAAATTATATTTATGTAGAATTTTAATTTAAATTTATACAATATAATGTTTTGATAAACAATTTCTGTAGGAATATAAGTCTTTAATTGTTATGTTTCTAACGTATTATTTATCACTAATTAATAATTATATGAATGTTAATTTATTTTTATTTGCATTTATACTCCATATTCATTTCTTAATTTCAAAGATGTCAATTTAGTTTAAGAAAAATACATAAAATTTTGGAAGATATAATTCATTGAGTATTAATCGTTTTACTATGTTAATTAATTTTTACGAAGGGAACAACAATTATTATGATTAAAAATATTTTTTATTTATAAAATAATTTATACCTAATTATTAACAAATTTAAATCCATTTATTTTGATTCATTTTATAATATTTATTAAATAATTTTTTAACATAATACAAATAGAATGTGTTTGTAAAAAAATTGAGAAAAAATATTATATGATTTATAAAATAGAAAATATTGGTTTCTAAAATTTATTAAATATAATATGAATTAAATATTAAATATTTTGTCCAGAAAAGGGTTTCATAAATTTCTAATTCATACATTTAATCGTATAAAAATTTTAGTGATAGTAATAATAGTTTCTTGAACAATTCACTTAGAGATCATTTTTTAATCTCATGTATTTATCTTATTGTAATATATTCATGGTAATTAAAAAATTAAAAATAATTTTATCCAATTAATAATGGATAATTTTTAATCATTAATATTAATTAAGAAAATAATATACATGGAATATTTTTTATATGGGAGTAACTTTTGGTATATTTACGATTCATTTTCTTCAAATTCATAAATAATCTACTGTCAAATTGATATTCCTACAATGAATATTTCAATTTATTTTTTATTCATTATATTTTTTAATTGATAAAAAACACAGATTTCATGAAATGATACTTTTTCATGTATAAAATGAATGACGAAAAATAGAACATTAGAGAAATATAAAAAGTATTGAGAAATATATAGAAATAAATATTTTCTTACATTTTGATATAATCAAAATAATTATATACATAGCCCCTCACAATATCAATGAAAAACTAAAGCATACAATTTTCTACGGTTTTTTTGTTCTAGTTCATCATCCATTGATCTTGTGCTTATTTTAATGAGCATGGAAATCCTAGAGAAAATAATCATCTCAAATCATAATTGATCGAGTATGACTTAATATTAGTCTAGGGAAAGCCCTGGTTAAGATACCCCTTCTGAACTAATGAAAACGAGAATATAAATAAATAATTTTTCTTATGGATTCCATTTCATTATACTCAATATAAGAAAAATCATTATTTGTGATGGGTTATCGTCTCCCATCGCAAATAGTTTGGCGTGCCTTGCACGCCAAACCCCGCGAATATTATTTGCGACGTGCCGATGTCTCCCGTCGCAAATAGCTTGGCGCGACTTGCGCACCAAGCCGTGCAGCTTTTGCGCCAAACCACACAGAGGTATTTGCAACGGGAGCCTGTCGTACATACATGGCGGCGATTAATAACTTTTTGCGATGGGATGTTATCCCCTCAAAAAAGACTGTCGGTATAGACTATTTGTGATGGGACCTATCACAAATAACCTTTTAATCGCCGACTATAATTAATGCGGGCGAGGGTATTTGCGATGGGCCCCATCGCAAATACCACTATTTGCGATGGGAATCCCGTCACTAATAACCCCGTCGTAACTAATCTATCCTATATATACCCCTTCCGTTTTTTTCCAAATCATTCTGATCTTGCTCTCTCCCTCTATTCATTCTTCAGTTTCAATGAAAAAATTTCTTTTAGTTGAAATTTATTATACGAGAGCAATCAGAGGGCGTCAATATCTTCATAATATCAAAGCTTAAGGTATTTATATTTTATTTTTTTATATTTATTTTATTATTTTATGTTAATTTTAATTATTGTTTATTAGTTGTAATTTAATTAGATTTCAGTTGATTTTTTTATTTATTTTTACTAAGAAATTGATATTGTTAGTGATAATTAGAAATAATTAGTCATAATTAATATTAATTAGTAATAAATAGATATAATTAGTAATAAATAGATAGAATTAGAAATAAATTGATATAATTAGCAATAAATAGATATAATTAGCGATAAAAATATATATTTAGTAGTAATTAAGAATAATTAGAAATAATAAGGAATATTTAGTAATAATTAGGAATAATTAGGAATAATTAGTAATAATTAGTAATAATTAGTCATAATTAGTAATAATTAGCAATAATTAGTATTAATTAGTAATAATTAGTAATAATTAGTAATAATTGGTAATAATTATTAATAATTAGTAATAATTAGTAATAATTAGTAATAATTAGTAATAATTAGTAATAATTAGTAATTATTACAAATAATTAGTAATACTTAGTAATAATTAGTAATAATTAGGATTAATTAGGAATAATTATGAATAATTAGGAATAATTATGAATAATTTGGATTAGTTAGGAATGATTAGGATTAATTAGGAATAATTATGAATAATTAGAATAATTAAGATTAAATAGGAATAATTAGAAATAATTTTGAATAATTAGGAATAATTAGGAATAATTAGGAATAATTAGGAATAATTAGGAATAATTAAATATAATTAGGAATAATTAGGAATAATTAGGAACATTTATCAATAATTAAGAATAATTAGGAATAATTAGGAATAATTAGGAATAATTAAGATTAATTAGTAATAATTAGGAATAATTAAGAATAATTAAGAATAATTAGGGATAATTAGGAATAATGAGGAATAATTAGGAATAATTTGTAAAAATTTGAAAAAATTAGCAAAAATTAGCAAAAATTAGAAATAATTAGCAATAATTAGGAATAATTATCAATAATTAGCAATAATTAGTAATAATTAACCATAATTAGAAATAATTAGAAATAATTAGCAATATTTAAGAATAATTAGAAATAATTATCAATAATTAGAAATAATTAGCAATTATTAAAAATAATTAGCAATAATTAGAAATTATTAGCAAAAATCAGCCATAAAAAAATATTATCAATTTTTATGAAAAAACAATATCAATATAATTAATATAATAGATTTTTTTAAAATATTAAAATTATCAATATTCACAACAGGCTTTGCTCTATTCTTAACATGCTCAAATTTCAAGGGGTCACCAGCTGTCTGGTCATGCACAATAAAAAGTATGTGTTAGCCATGTCTAATGTAAACTCTATAATTTTCCTTGCATGGTTGATCACTTACCATGTAGTGTTGCAATAGGACAACCCAAGTCATGCCCTTCTTATCTATTAGAATTATCTCACATAAACCTTTACAGTCCATTCTTCCTTGAAAATTTAAGGGAATGATACTGATATCCCCACAAATTTTTAAGGAAGAATGATCTATGTAATGTGTCATGTGAGATGATTCATAGAGATGAGAATGTCATTACATTGGTTGTCCTACTGGAACACCACTTTCAAAGTGAAAAACCATGCAAGTACAATTATAGAGTTTACATTGGACATGAATAACACAAACATTATATTGCGCATGACTTGACAATTGATGACCCTTTGAGATTTGAACATGTTAAGAATAGAGCAAAGTCTGTTGCAAATATTGATAATTTTAATATTTTATAAATTTTTTATTATTTTAATAATATTAATATTGTTTTTTCCTAAATATTGATAATATAATTTTTTTTATTAGTGATAATTACTAAACAAAATCTACTTGGATAATGAAGGGAAAATTTATAATCATATTTACAACGATTATTTCCAAATTTCATTTCATTATTCAAGTACTTTTCATTTTGATTAGTATTTCTAAGTATTTCTAAATTGGTAATAAATAGTAATAATTTGTAATAATTTGTAATAAATTGTAATTATTAGTAATAAATTGAAATAATTAGTTATATTTAGTACCAATTAGTAACAATTAGTAATAATTTGTTAAAATTAGTAATAATTTGTAATAATTAGCAATAATTAGGAATAACTGTGAATAAGTAGCAATAATTAGTAATAATAAGTTTGAGAAAGATGCCATTAAATGAGCTTTCGGACAAAAGAGTAGCCATCAATCCACTGGAAATTGTGTGGCCCTTAATTAATGGTAATTATTAAGTAGTTGTAATTATTTATCTTCTTTTTTCAGATAATGTTTTTATCATTTCAAATTATTCAAAAACAGTGATGATTTTATAATTTATGTAGAAAAATATAGAACCATGAAGTCAACATCAGTCATTATTAGATGATCGAGCTTGGATAAATAATCACAGAAATCCAAATGGTTTTGGATTAAATCATGTATATATTGAGGGCGTTGATGTTTTCTTAGCATTTGTATCATCAAAACCAGAATATGATTCAGTAGGAACAATTAAGTGTCCTTGCAAAAAATGTTCTCTGAGAACATTTGAAACATTTGAAAAGGTTGTGGGACATCTCTTGCGGTTTGGTTTTCAACTAGATTATGTTTTTTGGTATTAACACGGTGAACGTAGTTACAGAGAAGATCCTAATAACTTGATTCTGGATCCATAGCGGT
This sequence comes from Viscum album, assembly GCA_963277665.1. Lineage (NCBI taxonomy): Eukaryota > Viridiplantae > Streptophyta > Magnoliopsida > Santalales > Viscaceae > Viscum > Viscum album. Next base: position 2,041,828,240 of record OY728136.1, read on the forward strand.
TTCAAAATGTAGTACATGATGTTGTAGGTCCATCTGTGCAACAAACTGAAACTCACGATGATATTGATTTAACCCCTGAGTTGTCACTCTATGAATTTTATGAGTTTTTGAGGCATGATGAGGATGAATTATACCCTTATTTCATGATAAAGAAATGAGATGTGGTTGAAAAATTTATGGCTATTAAATTCGATAATTCAATGTCAAACAACTATTTTGATCAGATATTTTCTTTGTTTCAAACACTGTTACGTGATGGAAATGTGTTGCCTACAAATTACTATGAGAGTAAGAGGTTGATTCGTAATCTGGGTCATAGTTATCCGAAGATTTTTTCATGTCCAAATGAATGCATATTATATTTTGGAGAAAATGAGTCATTGGATATTTGTCCCACATGTGGAAAATCGAGGTATAATGAAGCTCAACCAGGGAAGTCTAGATCGATTCTAGTAAAACAGTTGAGATATTTCCCCCTTACACCTAGGTTGCAACATTTATTTATGTCTCAGAACACAACATCAATGATGTCAGGGAACAAAACAAAGATTTCAACTAACAAAATCTTGAATCGTCCATCTGATAATGATTTATGGAAACATGTTGACCATCTGCATCTGTATTTTTCTATAGATTCCCAAATTGTGTGATTGGGTCTTTCTACTGATGGTTTCTATCTGTTTGGTTCTTATAGTAGTTAGTATTCATGTTGTCCTGTCTTTATAACTTCTTACAATTTTTCCTCCATGGATGTTGATGAAGGAGCCTTATATATTTTTGACTCTATTAATCCATGGACATCAGAAAAAGAATATTTATGTTTATTTGAATCCATTTATTGATGAGTTAAATGCATTGTCATGTGATTGTGTTAATATATATGATGTTGTGGTGAAACAAAATTTCATATTAATAGTAGCATTGATGTGGACGATTAGTGACTTTCCGGCATATGGCATGTTATTTGGTTAGAATACACATGGTCCGAAATTATGTCCTTACTGTATGAAATAAAACAAAGCCTTTATGCTCATCAATGGAAAGAAAACCTTGCTATTTTGATTGTCACCGTAGATTTCTTCCAACATATCATCCTTTTCAGAGGAATAAATATCATTTCAGAAAAGGTACCATTGAAAGGGATAAACATCCAAAGATGATCTCAGGTACAGAGTTAAAATCAGTTGTATTTTCATTACCCCCCATCACATTTAGACCAATAGTAAACCAACAAAAAATTCATGGCTTTGGGAAAGAACATAATTGGATAAAATAGAGTATTTTTTTTGATCATCCGTATTAGTCTGATTTGTTGGTCCGCCGCGTGTTGGATTTTATGCATATTGAGAAGAACTGTTTTGATAATTTATTTCATACATATTTTGATACACTAGGTAAGAACAATGATACTATAAAGGAACGATTAGATCTTTCCCAAATTTGCAAGAAACAAGAACTTAAACTATTTAAAAATGTCAAATCATAGAGGTTAATGAAGTCAAAAGAGTCTTATACACTATACAAAGAGATTCGCTTTTATATTTTCAGTGGATTGCAGATTTGAGACTTCCATATGGCTATGCTTCCAATTCGGGTAGATGTGTTATGAATGGTTATATTACTCGATTAAAAAGTCATGATTGTCATGTTATAATGGTAAGAATTATGACGATTTCATTCATAGGTTCTTTGAATTCTATGATTTTGGATTCAATAATAGACAGATAATATTTTTTTCGAGATATTTGTGCAGCGACAACAGACTACGATGCGCTAAGAAAACTGGAAGAATATGTTGTTGTAATTATATGTAAACTGGAAAAAATAATTCTACCGGCTTTATTTGACTCAATGAAACATTTGATATTACATTTTCCACATGAAGCTAAATGTGGAGGTCCATCACAGTTTCGATGGATGTACCCATTCGAGAGATGCATGGAAAATTTGAAGAAAAAAATACGTAACAAAGCATCAGTTGAAAGCTCAATTGCTGAAGCTTATTTACAAGAGGATTTTTTTTTGCTGGTCTCATTATTTTTAATCTCGATATCCCTCAAAACACAATCGCATGGGATGAAATGAGGCGAATGTTAATGACAAAATGGAAAATCAATTAAACGTTTTTAATCATCCAATTCTTGGTTTCGGTGGATTTCATGAACAATGACATTCAGATGATGGACATCACAGAGCTCATAAAGACATTCTGCACAACTATGAAGAAATGACATCATTTTTCCTCTGAGTGATTCTATAAATTATTCTATAATTTATGTTACAGTATCTAAACTTATTTTATTTGTAGGTTATAGGATAATAATATAAAGATACAACTTCCACAAATTTCAGCAGCTTCTCTTGAAGAACGCAGAGAAAAAAAAAATTCTCAATGGTTTAAAAAAATTGTAACATAATTTAATGATGGGTTAATATAAATTCAGTTTATTATTTATTATATTGATAATTGTTTTACAAATTTTCAGTTGTCTCAATATGCTGATAAAATTGATAAGCGACTGTGTATATTGAGTAACCCAACTTCCAAAATGGTTAAATCATATAATGTATATGTGGTTAATGGTTTAATATTTCTTACACATGCATATGGGGAATCAAAAAAACAATGAACAATAGAGTTTTATTGAGAGGATCACATCATAGAGAAACTGAAGTTGAATTTTGTGGAATTTGGGATGAAATTATTGATCGTTTTTATCTAGGACAGAATTAGATAACAGTGTTTAAATGTCGGTGGTTGGATACTGAGAGAGGATTGTGTGTTCATATGACTCATGGAATTATCGATATTAAATATAAAAGTCTTATTTCTATAAATGAACCATTTTTACTAGCTCAACAGGAACATCATATTTATTATTAAAAGTATTGTTCTACTTCAAGAGACTTGAGTGATTAGTGGAGAATAATAAAAAAGAAATCTCAAGAAATTTAGTTTACATAAAATGAATGTGGTTCCGCTGAAGTGGATGAAATTGAAATTTTTCAAGAGACTGCTCCAAATCAAGATGATTCACAAAGAGATGTGAATATCGATGATGACACCCCACAATTAAGGATCGATGGTGATGAAGATGTTAATGATGTTACAAATGAATTTTAAATGACAAGAGATGCTGAAACTGAAACTCATATGGATATTGATGATGCAGAGGAAGAATATGAAATCATTGAAATTGGAAGCTATAGAGAAGAGGATGAAGATGATCATTGACATAGTTAAATGATGATTAAAATTATAACTAATATATATCTATATATAATATTTATTTCCAACTATCTACTAACAAAAATCATTTTGTGATTCAGATGTACCCTGAGCTATTTCTCGAGTTATAGGAGGTTGACCAACCATTGGTTGTGGGGGATTTTAGATCATCTAACCCTCAGCCAACTGGTGGTTCAGGGGGAACGCGGATGGGACGTGGTCTTTCACGACTGATGATTCCTGACCCTATCCCCGAGCAGCCTCCCCATCTTGGTTTCGATCGACACACACGGAGGTATAGAAACCTGTTTATTTTAGTTAGATTTCATTAATTTATTTATATATATAATAATTTTTCGAATATTTATTAATTTTTCACAGTTTTGTGCATGTAGATATTGGACAAGCGAGGGATATCTTGCGCAATTATATTTCTCAGCCATGGATCACATGGGAACAGATTCTCGAGGATGTGTGACGTGGCATGTTCCATCATTAGCTGGTACATAAATAAATAAAATTTATTTTGAAATTTATTTTATTAACAACATGATATTATAAATTATTTTTAGGGTTTATGGTATCCAATCGATGATAGCATGCGCAACGGTATCCACACTGCATGGAAAGTTTCTATGTGTTACTGTTTCCATCAGTTTTTGCACAATTTCAGAAGGAAAACAATTAAGAAAGTATGGGTGAAAGAATTTGATGAGTCATGTAGAGCCGACCAACCAGAGTACATTTCATCTCACGTTTGGGATGGATTATATTTACATTGTTTGGGTGGTGGATTTCAGAGGAGATCTTCAATGGGACGAAAGAACCAGGGGAGACCGGAGGTGACGCATCGAGCTGGTAATCGTATGTTCAGTTTGCATAGAGAGCATCTTTTATGTATATTTTTTAAATATTTTATATAACATTAAATATAAAAATTTTGTTATATATTTCTCTAGGTAGTCGAGCATCCCGATATCACAGCGTTTGATGTTTATCGGAGGATGTACAGTGATCCAGTCACTGGAGACATTAGACGTGATAGCTAGTGTCAGATTGTGGTTAGTATTATTTTTTCAGTTCGACAATTGAAATCATATGATATTTTTACAATATTAATTTTAAATTTTAATTGAAGGAGTCATATGAAGTTGCGACCTCTCAGACACAGGCTGAGGGTCAGGACGAGACGACTAAGCAGAGCAGTGCTCACCATTTTGATGAGGCGACATGGATGGAGGCGACTTTGTATGGCTTTGAGAAAGGCGGAGTAGTTGGTATCAACTCTCATTTGACTCCTGGTACTTATAATGGAATTTCTATGATGTCGGTGTCCTGCTCGATAGGAGCTCGTGGAGAGGCATCATCTTCTGGATCACAGTATCAGGAGGAGTTGCGAGCTGATGCTCAGCTTATAGAGACTTTGCAGAAGCAGAAAGAAGTGATGTGTCGGTGGCAATAGCAGCATTAGGAGCAGCATTACGAGGATCATATGCGTCGATGGTAGCAGTAGCACCAGCAACAACATGAGGAGGAGATGCATCGATGTCAGCAGTAGTATCAAGAGCAGATGAAGTACATGCGCTGTCTGACTCGTTGTTTAGGGATGGACTTTCCTCCAACAGCTCCTTCAGCTCCTCCACCACCTCAAGAAGACGACCCCCTAGTTTTTTTTTCTGTTACAAGCATTTTAATTTAACATTATAATATGTTTTATTTAAATTTTATGTCTTTTGTATCCATGAAAATAATACATAATTCAATTTTTAATATTTTATATTATTTGTATATTTTTTTTAATATTGATAATTTTAAATTTTTTTATTGTTTTATTGTTTTAATAATAGTAATTTTATATTTTCATTAATCATATTTTTATTAAATTTTATTTTTTAAAAATTAATTTATTATTTTCGACGGGACCGTTTGCGACGGGGTCCCTTCACAAATAGCCTAACAAAATATTTTTAAAAACATCTTTGCGACAGGACCACTTGCCCTTCGCAAACACTTTTTTCTGATGGTCCCATCGCAGATTGTTATATATATATATATATATATATATATTTCAACCAGACTAGGGCCCGTCACAAATTATTTTTTCAATGGGACCATCACAAAAAAGTTTATGTATATATAATACATATAATTGGAGGCGTATTTTTGATGGGCCCGTCGGAAATAATTGTATTTGCGATGGGATCCCGTCACAAATAGTCCGTCGCAATTACCAAGAATTTCAGTAGTTACTTTATTAATTTTTAAAAAAATTTAATTCAATTTATACAAGGTAATTTACTTGTTGTTATTTTAATGCTCATAATTTGTATTTAGAATATATCATCTATTTTCATTTAAATGTTGTATATTGTGTGGAATAATATCATTTATTCATTAATTTATTTTTGTTGAATTTATAACTAAATCACTAGTAATTACGTTCTACCCCTATAATATATTATGTCCTCATAATTTTAATTGTCACCTCCTAATGAAAAAAACTATGAATATTTAAAAGTGAGTCTTGACTAAATGTATAATCTCTAGATAATGGTTAACCTTATAGTCCGAGGGAACATATAATTTTACATATAATTATATTGTCCTTAATATTTAATTTTTATCAAATTGAGAAAAAATTATTTCATTGATGGGTACCATAACACATAAAATTGAGTTTTCTTCTGAATTGAGCTCATAATAATCATAACATCGATACATGATAATCCAATTATTGGGTATATGATAAGTGATCTCTTTACATGAAAAATGATATATTCTCTATGTAGTGATTACCAATCAAAAAAAATGTTATATCAAATATTTATAATGGATCCATACATATGTGTGTATTATTATATACATAAATTTCAAAATGCAACCACTATAAACCTATATATTTTATTTTATAATCAATACATTTGAGTTATACACATAGAATGTGATCAAAGAAACATAGTGTGTAAAGAGTTACTATCCCATATTCTTAATTTATGACATATAAGATTTAGTAAATGTAATCCGTATCATTGGAATATATGGAATAACATCAATAGTGTTCTAATTATAATGGTGGTTATTCATTCCTATCATTCTTATTAACCTTTGTTTTATGAAAATAATGTGAGTAATATCCATGTTTTGCACAATTTATTCATTGGACTATTAGATGTGAGTTTGGATGCAAGCTTTACACTGATTTTGAGAGATCGAAACACAGTATTTTCTTATGGAAGCTTGATTCTTGAAGAGCCCTACATACACAAGTAATGTTTATTCCAGAAAACTTGAGGAAATCCCAATGATTCCTCATTTCATGTTTTAAACATTTTGAAAAATTAATATCTATCACTTCATCATCGTATTAACTTGTACTTTTCATATACCCAATAATTTTTTTCTTTGGTGTGATTGGGAGTTTTAATATGTTGACATTATAAATAATTTGTCAAGATACCTTGTTTTATAAAATAAGAAGTATTCATGTACAACTCATATTTTTACTGGATAGTCATTGAGGTTGTCTTTTTGTTGTCCCTCACAAATTTGGTTCCTTCTAGTTATATCCATTACTAAAACTAAAATGATTTAAATGAGTGAAATATAATACAGGATAATTATCATTATAAATTAAATTAATGGGATATATATAAATAAAACTGTTAACAACCAGTTATTTTATGTTATATTTTAATTTAAATGTATTTAATCTCTTTGATAGCTTCTGTAACATGAAGATCTCACTATAATTGAATTTTCTTATAGTATACATTTATAAGACAACCATAAAATTATAGATTATCAATAGTACTGAAAAATTATGATAATTTAATTGTTTAAACATGTATAAAATAAATTCATTAGTAATCAACTGATTAAAAATTAAAATAAAAACTATTTAAAAATTTCATGTTTTTCTGAAAAATAGTTTTTCAGTGTGATTTTTCTTAATCAATAACTATTGGTGATGGATTTTAATAAAAATTATATATTATATTTTCAATAATTAATTTATAATTAATATAATATATTTAGAAGGAGTAGGATAACTATATGTCTATTTTATGCTTAAAAATATATTTCCTCTCAAATGAGGTTTCATCACAGTTATTTTAAAAATATAATTTTTTAAATTTAAACAATTTATTATTAAACATGAACTTAATTATTTGGTATAATAATTTATAAAATATATTAGTGTGTGTTTTAATAAATTGTTTAAAAGTTCAAATTTTTAATGAATTGTAAAAAATAGTGATTTTCATTAAACATTATACTTTTATTTAAAGTAATAACAGTGTGCCATTTTTTTAAAATGGTGTTAAAAGAAAAAAATATATCATTTATATTATTTTTTATCCAATTTATTCTATTGGATTATATTTTATGTTGAATGTTTATTAAAAAACATTTAATTCTTAAAAAGACGGTTTCTTTGGGTATCCATTTTTTTTCATATTTGAGGATTATTTTTAAATAAAATTAGGAAAAATATATGAAATTTATTTTTTATAATGGATTCCATATACATAATAATAATAATAATTATTAGGTAATATTTATAACTTAATTTTTTTACATAATGAATAGTAAATATAGTAAAAATTAATTACTCTTGTTACAAATTAAACAGGTTTTTGCATGTTAGATGAAATTTTTTATAGTTATTTTTGAAAATACATACTATTCTTTATATTATAAATTGGATTTCATATTTATAATAATGGGAATGAATTATCTATTATGTTTAGTTAAATTTTTGTTCTTAAAGGGTAAACTTTAATGTAAAAAAAACTAGTTACTATGGTGAAAATTAAATGGTAAAAGTTAGTAACATTAGAGGTTAAGGGAATAAAATGTTTACAATATGTTTCATTTTTAGTGGTGGAGGTATGGATAAAACTTATAAAGAATAGAATCCAATAATCATCAATTTTGGAGGCATATATATTGAGAGTGACATCTTAATATGGAACAAATTTGGGTATTTAAAAAAAAGTTGACTCTATCTCACTTATAATAGGGAATCCAATATCCTCCTTTCTCCACACATCAAAATATATTTTAGGAAAAGACCTACCAAAAAACATTTCATAAAACAATTCAAACATAATATATACCTTTCTTTATTTTTAATCATTCCCATGTTGGCATTTCGTGCATGCTTAATGTTTTTTAAAAATAGATAACTTTCTAAACTTGGAAGTTTTGTTTTATTTATTATTCTACCTCTTTAAAATATTCATAGGATTTTATGAGTTATTGAAAAAATTATAATTAATATAATTATATTTTATTATGTTAATGTAATAACTTATATCCATATCATCTTCCATCAAATGGAAAACTGAACTGTTAATCATGCATACGGTTGGCCACCTTCTCATAGACAATGAAATTATTTTTCAATAACCACCTATCATGGTAGGATATAATAATGTATTTTATGATTATAAATTATATATAAAAAATAATTATCCTTATTTAATTATAATTTCACATCTATATTCATTTATTCAAATCTATTGGTAATCAATAACCTCGCTTGTGTGTATGTTTGACTTACTAGCACCACAGAGGGATGCGATTAATTTAACCTTTTATTTTTACATGGATGTAAAAAAAAGAAAACATTAATTAATATATATTATTTAACTTCTCTTGTAATTATTCTATAATACTTCAGTAATATTTACCAATGTTTTTTTCTATATTTTAAAAAATGAAGAAAATGTCCATGTGTACATATGACCTACCATCTCCACAAACGATGCAATTCAATATTATATCTCAAATTTTTATTTATTTATCTAAATAAATATTTCATAAATAGATATTATATTTATATCATGATTACATATCTAAATATTATGCAATCATGATCAATTTAAACAGACCGAAATTACTTTACCAAAACATATAATAAGAACGAAGTACTTATTAGTATAAACAATGATTTCAACAAATAATTGTTTAAAACAAGTGATAAAAGTGTATAATTGAATAAAATATGATTTTATATATATTATTATTTTTCAATAATAGATAAAAAATTAATATATATTTATTATATAAGAGATTCAAACACATATCAATGAATTTGGACTCGATGTAAGAGTTTATTTTCAAAGCTCATCATTATTCAAGATTGTATATATTTATATATCCACAAAAAAAATTTTGTACATTAATATATTAAAAAATATATTTGTATCCTCTATTTATTTATAATATATAATATTATTTATTTCAACATCACCTCCTTCAATTCTCATGAGACTAAAATATATTTCTTAAAGATAAAAGACCCTATTTTTCTACTTTGGAAATAATCCTTGATATCCATGTACATATTTTCCATCAAATGCATAAAAGTGTTTGATTAAAATTTTAAAATTATTTATTAAATGTATTTTTATCTATGAATTAATTTTATTAATAAAATTAAATGAATAATTTTTTTTCTGAACAAGGTGCTTATGGACCCATCTATAAATGTGTGAATAAAATGTTTACTGTATTATATGAAGATAATTTATCCCATGAATGAAAAATAATTTCATTGATGATTATATTATAATTTGAAATGGTTTTTTATGAAGAATAGTGCTTCTTTAATATTTACAAAAAATATCGATTTCAAATGTGGTATTTCAAAATGAAAAGGGAATTTTCCTCAAGAAATTTCTAGTGTTCTTTTTAAGGATTAATCATCTATGTCAAAATTTGTTGTGGAATAATATTTATACGATATCGTATAATGATACCAACCACCATATATCCTTGTTTAGTTTATGTTCACTTTAAATGGGGAAATTATTGATTTTCTATATTTTATTTATTCCAATATGGATAGATATTAATTTTTACGGCAAGTTGATTAACTTGTAGACAATCTAGATTGAAGGTAGTGATAAGTAATTACCCATTTGTAATATATTTCATAGAATTATCCGTTGATATGAAGATCCAAATTTTCAAAATTATATATTCCATCATTAAAAAAATTAATTATTTATGTCTATTTGATTATGTGAATACTTATAATATCCATATATAAGATTCAATATCTTGGGATTAATTATATTCCATTAGAAGTTCATCATTTAATTTTCCACATTATTCATTAATTATTAACTTCTACTATGAACATAAAACAATTGAGCATTAGACCTCACCCATGTCTTATATTTTATTTTCATAGGATACCAAGAACTTTATATATTATTGATATAAGAGATATTCTAAATATAATAATGGTGTTCTCAAGGAAAACACTATATTTTATATTATATTTTCAAATGTAATTTGGGATTCAAGAATGTATTTATTTTATTAACACCACTAAACTATTAGTTCCCTAGAGATGTTATCGCAAAAATATATTACCAATGTAATAATTTCACTAACGACTATATGCTACTAGGGTTAAGGTTATTATAATTATTATCAAATTATGTTTATTAAAAACCAACGAAATTAGAATTATGAAAACAAAGAATATAGATTATAGTCACACTACTGAATTTGAGAATGATGTATAAGTATATGATACAATACTAGTATTTATTATAGTATAGATTAATTGATTTTACTTGGAATAAATCCTTGATGGTATACTATAGGTGGAAGTGGTTTTGGGAAAAAATGGATTTATGGGAAGTTACCCTAAAAAGAGTTGGCTGGAGAAAATATCCACAATAATTTGGGTGCTTAGTGAGTATTTCATTGTTGATGTATTGGTTTGACACTCCTAGGGTATTGAGTCAAATGTTTCTTTATGACTTTTTAATTCCTTTATGTTTTTAAAATCACAATCCCATTTCCTTAATAATTTTTTATATTTATGAGGAAATTTATATGCCATATATTTATATATGAAAAATATATGCATGCTAGTTTTATAGTCAAGTCTAAAATTATGTTTCTTCAGTCATAATAGTTGTTGGAACAAATAAGATCCTTAATAAAACTCTCAATCTTGAACATTTTAAATTTCAAATCACCATGTTTCATATATTCAGAATTGTTCTGAAAAACTGATTTCGAATCACCTAATTTCACATATACCAAATTAACCAGAAAAACTGATGATGAATTACCCTATTTCCTATATTCCGAATCGATTAGAAAAAGAAATTCTGAATCACAGTATTTCCAAAATTCTGATCCACTTAAATTTTTCGAATCTGAATCATTTCATTTATTAGATACTGAATCACTCATAAAATTGAATATGATTTCACAGGATTCGTAGATTCTGAATTCCAATATTTTTTCCGATTCCTTTTTCATTGTTTCTTATATGTTATATAATTTTATATCTTTTTATAGTTTCTATATTTCCTTAAAATTATTGTTTCATAAATTTCCATAAGATTCTATATTTTTTTAATGTTACAATTTCATAACCTTCTTAATGTTACTCTATTTTATTTATGTAATTTTTCTTACATTAATATTCTATCATATTATTGCAATGAATAAGTTATATGTGATAATAATTGTTACCTACACAGTGTCGTTGTTTCAGTTACAATATGACCATTATGAATGCCACCTATTCCAGTATCTTTGATATTTTAAGAAAATATGAATGTTGAAGGAATATTTTACCACTAGAGATATCGTATATAAATAACCAATAATTTGAATATCATCGATGCTATGGATTTTTGGGATAATTGAATTTCTATGAGAACTCTTAAAAATTTCTTCATGCAAAAGCATCGAATATTTTATGTTGTGAATAACTTGTTAAACATAAAAAAATCTTCAAAAGGATTTGTTTTTAATGTTTGATTCTGATTGTTGTTGTATATAATCGAGGGATTCCCAGAGGAAAGATGAAAATGATGATGATTACCTTCTTAATTGCGGGCTTCCAAGTTGATGGAAGACAGAGGTTCGTATCACCTTACAAATCAAGGGCTTGTGGGGATATCAAGATAGATTCGTATATTTATATTAATGGATTATACTAGTGTGGTTAATAGAGACATTAGTGAATGTATAAATCAAGGTATCATTATCCAAGGTGTATTAGATACCCTACTTTTTAGGTTAAAAGACTTGTACTCTTTATCTTGTACTTTTATTTATGCTGTATTTTCTTATAAAAAGAAATTATATCTTTCTTACACATTCATATTTTTTTAACTTGGATAAAAAATTCATATACTCTTTAATTAAAAATCTTACATAATTATATATGTGTTCTTATTTCTTTATAATTTATTTTTATTCAAACCTTGGGCCATTTCGATCTCTTTGTTAAAAATAGTAGTGGGTTTTATGAATCTTATTTGTTTAACTTTGTTAAACAAAGTATCCTTAAGGGTAAAAACGAATGTTTTTAAAGTTACAATTAACCCCCTATTATAAATGGGTATCTAAAATATTTAATTCAATCATAAAATTGGTATAATAGAAGATATATAAGATACTAATACTTACACTAAGAATCAATGGATATTTTCACTACTGATTTTATGTAATCTTTTTACACTTTTGAAAGTTGTCTATAAATTTTTAATATAAACCCTTTTTTATAAATACAAACTACACTCACATGTTGAATGGTAATTTTTTTGAATGATGGAAAGAATAAATTTTAGATCCTTAGAAAATATGAATCCTAAAAGACCACCTATTTTTTTAAGGTAGTGATTATGAATATTTGAGAGAAATAATGAATACATTTGTTATTAACATTGGAGTTCAAAACTGTGTTATGCTTACAGGGGATTATAAGATCCCATAAAGTGAAATCATAATTTTACCTCAAAACATTATTATCAACTTAACTATAAGGAATGAAAGACATTTATTTTTTATATGACCAGGAATATATATAGAAAGATATATTTTTATGAATCAACTACTAGAATTTTGAAGAAACATGATGTTACCCATTTTGGAAAATTGACTATTATTGAAACTAGATGTGATATGATTAGAGCTGATTACCATGGTTTTGTTTTCACTTATGGAAAACCAATAGTTAAAATTTCAAAAGCGATTCATGAATATTGTGATTAGTTTTCAATTAATTAGAGAAAAAGACATAGTTAAAGGGATTTTTTTGACAAGATTATTAACATCATGACGAATGATTGGGTTTCAAAGAGAACTAGTATTGATGAGTCTATTAATGTTAAAATAGTTACTCTTGATGATCAATTTGGGACTCTCATACAATATGAGATTTTTTGAAGGTAGATGTTGATAATATTGAGAATAAGAATAGAAGTGTTTCATTTTCAACCACTTTAAATCATGCGAATTCCAATACTACTGAGAATGTTTCTAAGATAATAAATTATAATAATGTTTTTAGTCAGTCAGTCTCAAGTGAATCCGAATAGTCAGATAATGATCTATATAATCTTTCTCGAATGATGAACATGTTTATTGGAAATAAAGATATTCAATACTAATATAAGTAAAATAACACAAATGATAATAATGATTTTAAAGTAATATGTTATGAATGCAAGAAAGATAGAAATATCAGACATGGTTGACCTATGATGAAATGAATGAACAGAAAAGATAGACATTCAGAAAGGAATCAGATAAGATACTATAAGTATAACAGTAAAAAAATCCTAAAATCAAATGAAACATGGTGTGAATGTCACGGAGACTCATTTCATGAATCATCAGATATTGAATCTTCTAGACAAAATAATAGTTGTCTTATTTTCTTAATGCCAAAAGAGATTAAATGTCTAATGTATAAGCTACAGACCGCTGAATCATTAACCAATATATCATTAGTTTTTAATTATCCAGAGAAAAAATATATATTAATATTCAGATGAAGTATCTAACTCATCAGAAGATAATTCATTACCGCCTTTTGAATAAGTATCAAGGTTTTCTAAATTATATTAGAATTAATATAGCTAGATAAATAAGAAAAATGATAATGAAAATTCTGTAATCTATATTTTAAGAAAATATGTTTCTGATGTTTTAAAATATCATGATAAAAAATCGTTAAAATTTCTTCTATTTTAAAAAATAATGATGAAGTTAATTCTGAGAAGTATATACATTCTATTTATTTCAAAAAAAATCTAAGAAGAATGTTTTATAGAATAATTCCAATTCATAGATTAATGGCTATGAGGATTAGAAATTTTCCATTAAACTAAAATATGAAATAATTTCCTTAATGTAACTTTTTTAATACACTAATTTTGGTTATTAATGTTTTGATAAAATGTATTCGCAACATTTTACCCTTAAGAATAGTTATGGATTTGGTTATTCTCACTCAAATTATGTTTTTAGTCATACCTATTATATTCATTATTGTTCCCATTTTTTCAATAAGTGTCAATGCAGTTGAATTTGGAATAAAAAATTTTCTTTAAATAATATACAATACTTAGGTTTTCATAAATCCCACTTTTATAATAAAATGTGGATACCAAAAACATTATTTTCTAACATTTGTAAATCCATGAATGTTTAGATTCTGAAAGTCTATTTGTTTCATTTTTAGGAAAATAAAGTACAAACAACAATAAATGAAACATAGATAGATGATGTTCCTGGAACATGACTTGAAAAAAACTTATTTGAAAAGATTATTATGATGAAAGGTGGAAGAGTAAATTTCAAATACATTAATCAAGGAGAAATTGTAAGTACATATAACATTCTTCTTCTTAGAAAATCCATAATTTCAAATCCTTTATTTGTTAATGTTATAAAGATAATCCTTATAAGAATAATACAATTAAATGATGAAGGTTACCTAGTGAATTTTTGGATTGATAAATGCTTTGTTCACAATTCAAAAGATGAGTTCATTCTCTCTATACATCGACATGAGAATGTATATACACATAACAAAGAAGTACATAAGATCCATTAAATAACATGCCTTAGTGTAATGAAAAACAAATCACGATTATGGAATAGAATATTAGGATAGTGTAATCATAGGTACATATGTAAAATTTCTCAGAAAAGACTGGTTAAGGATCTACCAGATCATATATTTAATTCCTCAAAAGATTTTGATCCTTTTCAATATGGATTGTAACATATGTCTTGCATAAAATCAATAAGATAAGTCTCAACTTCTGATGTATTACATGTAGTTCATATAGATATTTTCGGTCCAATATAAAATAGAATTTTTAGAGGAAAATAATATATATATTTTTAGTCGATGATTATACTATATTTACGTTGGTCTATTTTCTAGAAAGGAAATAGAAAGCCTTTATATATTTAAAATAATTATCAGCCAATGATAACAATGATAAAAACCCTCCTTGGGTAACTATTAATATTTATCATGGTGAAGAATTTTAAAATTCACATTTTGAAACTTTTTGTAGTAAGATAAGATTTACTCATCATGAATCATCTCCTGGAACTCCTCAACCAAATTGCGTTCTTGAAAGAAGAAAATGAATTCTTTAAAAGATAATAAGAACCATGTTCAGTGAATACTCAATTGGTAAACACTACTGGGATTTAGTAGTTAGTACTACTTGTTAAATAATAAATTGAGTTTTAATAAGACAATTTTTTAATAAAACACTTTATGAGTTATGGATAGGCTGATAACCTAATGTTGCATACTTCCTAGTATTCAGATGCAATGATTTCTTCATTACTAAAAAATATAACTTAAACAAATTCACAGCCAAATACGATGAAGGAATTATCTTATAATATTCCAATACTTAAAATACATATTGATTTTTTGTTAAATATTCTTATATTCATGAGGAAACAATACATGTTAAATTTGAGGAAACTGATCCCTTTATTTTTAAACAACCTCAACCTACATATTCGGATCAGTTTTATAAAATTAATTATCAACCTTTAATTGAATATTGTTTTATTCAGGATAGTACTGAAGAAATATTTTCTAAATTATTCACTCTTGATGATTTTATTCCTTATTTTTATGAACAATTTTTACAAAACCTAAGTGAGTTGTTTCTAAACAATAATCCTAATGATAATATCATTGGTGATTTATATCAACTAGTAGGCACCAGAATATCCCAAATAATGGATTAGAGCATCTTTAATTTATTTCCAAATTAGAACCTAAAGTGTTGATGATGCTTTAGGTTATTATTATTGGAATAAAGTGATGCAAGATGAACTAAATTAATTTTAAATGAATAATGTTTTTACCTTGGTTCAAAGACATAACGAAAATTCTATATTTTGAGTAAACTGGGTGTTTATAAATAATTTTGATGATAATGGGATCATAGTAATAAATAAATAAAGATTTGTTTATAATGGTTATAATAAACAAGAAGGAATAGACTATGAAGAAGCCTATTCTCTGGTAGCTAGACATGAATCTATTCGAATTCTTTTAGCTTTTTGTAGCATTCTCTAACTTAAACATTTTTCAAATAGATTTGAATTGTGATTTCATTAATGGATATGCTAATTTGGATTTTTTTTATTGAACATACTTATATATTTAATGAAATAAAACAACAATTTTTGAATTGAAATATGAGATTTAGAAACTCAAATATGAGAGGGGTGAATTTTACGTTTAAAAACATTCATTTTTACACATAAAAAACATTGTTTAACAATGTTAAACAAATAAAATTCATAAAAACTTTGAATATCTATAATAAAATGTTCATAAGGGCCCAAGGTCCCAATATAAATATAATATAAATAAATAATTAAACAAGTATACATATGTAAGATTCTACCATAATGCATATAGAATCTTTTATAATGGTGATAAGAAATGATAATACATAGGAAATCATTTTTAATGTTACAAATAGAAACTGAAATAAATGTACCTGTAACAAGTACAAATCTTTAACCTAGTGAGTAGGGTATCCAAGCACCATAGATAAGGCTCCCTAATTTATAATTTCAAAAAATTCAGTGTTACCCATACCATGGTAATCCCTCAATATGAAGATCAGTATCTTTTTTACTATCCCCAAAAGACCTCAATCTTTATGATGATCGAAACCTCTATCTTCCTTCAACATCTAATTACTCAATTACATAGGTAATCAACACCTATTTCTTCCTTCATCTGGGTATCCCCTCAATTTTATAATGATTCAATAAAAATCACTCAATGAAAAAAAATATTGTTTTAGATTTATGTTTTTGGAAAAATATATTCACAACATAAACTCTACAAGGCTTTTATATGAAAACATATAGAAGAGATCTCATAGAGTGTCAATTCTGCCAGAAGTTCACAACATTGATCATGATCAAATGATTGGGTAATTATAGGTGATATCCCCAACGGTCTAATTTTCCTCTAACAGTCATATTTTTTTTGAAATCATAGAGGGACTTGGATAGGTGGCATTCATAATGACTAAATTGTAACTGAAATACAAAAATTGTTTAGATAAAAAAACCATGACAGGTTACATTATATTTGTTATAATATGTAATAATATTAATGTATGATACATTACATTAAGGAAATAGACTAATTTTTTGAAGGTTATAAAATCAAAAAACTAAGGAAATACAGAATCATTAAGAATGTTATGAGATCATATTATTAAAGAAATATAAAAACATTATGAAGGATATAAAATCAGATCACATATATGAAATAATAAAAAAATATCTGAAAAAATATTGGGACTCAGAATCTAAGAAACATGGTAAATTAGATTTAATTTTACAAGTGATTCATGTATATATGAAATTTTGTGAATCAGATTCAAAAAATACAAGCAATTATTAATTTTTGAAACAAAGTGATTGGGATGTGGTTTTTTTATCGATCACAAATCTAATAAATATGGTGGTTTGAATTTAGTTTTTTGAGGTGATTTAGAATCTATGAAATAGGGTAATTCAGAATTAGTTTTTTCTAAGGGATACAATATCTATGAAATAGGGTGATTCAAAATAATTTTTTCTGAGTAATACTGAATCTAAGAAATATAATGTTATCTTATAAAAAAACTAACATGCTTAAAATTATTTTTAGAAATATGTTTCATATAAATTTATTTATAGATAGAAATATTTAAAAATGAAATTTTTATGTGATTTCCAAAACATAAAAGAATAAAATAATTCATAAGGAAACTTTTGACTTTACAATGAATCAATTTTTTGAAAGCAAAAACAATCAATTTTGGATAATAACATTAAGTCATTAAGACATCATATAATAAATATAAATCTCCACCTTACTTAAACATTTTTCTTCTACGTCAAATATTATTTTTATTTAATTTCTCTCCCACTTTTTTATTTACCAAAAATTAGAAAATTATAATATAGCAAAAATTGTAAAGAAACAAATAACATAAAACATTAGATAACTGGATTTTGAATAATGAACAATTTTATACAAAAAAGGTAGAATAAAAGAAAATTAATCATCCTTCTATGGAATAAATGTTTTTACAATAGCCTTTTTATTTTTCACCTCTTTGTGATCATTATGGAACTTTGTGATAAGATATTCTTGATCCTTACTCATATTTTAAAAAAAATTGATCTTTTATTGCATAATTTTAATATTCTCATCCGAAGACATAATATTTTCCACAACTTAATTTATCTAAGGGCTTGTTAATTTAATTTCGAGAGAGGTAGAGTTGAGTTTCCCATTCATAACTCCAACCTATTCAAACCGAACATCATGCTCTTTTTTGAATCTTCTCTAAAAATATGTTAGAATGATCATTTAGATTGTCCATTGATTATTTTATAAATTTTTTTGGTTGATATTAAACTTATATGATCCGATGGTTGATATTTAGCCGAATAAAGTTTATAGGTTCTGATTATTTAAGGTTTAAAGGAAATAATATGGGTTTATGAAAAGTTGAATTCATTGAATTTTTTTAAATTAAAAAGTGGTGGAGAATTTTTAATTAAGGGGGAGATATTTTATTCAGAAAGGATGAAAAATATACACATACATAATATGATCATTAGTGTTATTTCTTAATATAAGGGGGAGTTATCCATATTCACTATTTGTCATAAACAAAGCGGGAGATAAGTATTTATTTTAATATTCAAATATGAATTATTTAGGTCTTAATATTATTTATATAAATACTTGTTTGTTATTTCCAAAAAGGTGGAGATTACAATCTCAAAAGTTTCCTTATGACTTTTTTCATTCCTTTATGTTTTGGAAATCACAAACATGTTCCCTTAATAATTTTTTTTATCTATAAGGAAATATATATGCAACATATTTCAATATAAAAATTTATATTCATGTTAGTTTTATAGAGAATTCTAAAATTATGTTTCTTATGTAAGAATAGTTACCCAAATAAATTAGATCCTTAATAAAACTCAGAATTTTTTCTTTTTCAATTTCAAATAACATTAATTCATAGATTCTGAATAACTTAAAAAACCCACTCAAAATCACTCTCTTTGATAGATTCTAAATCGCTCAAAGAAATCGATTCTAAATCACATTTTTTCCTAAAATACGATTCGCTAATATTTTTTAGATCGTAATCAGTGCAATTAATAGATAATGAATCTCCCATTAAATTGAATCTGATTTACCATAATTCCTAAATTCAGTTTCCCAATATTTTTTCAGATATGTTTTTATGGTTTCTTATATGTGATATGATCTTATATCTTTATTAAAGTTTCTATATTTCTTTAATGTGATGATTTCATAACATTCTTAAAGATTTTATATTTCATTAATCATATGATTTCGTAAACATCTTAAAGATACTCAATTTCATTAATGTAATGTTTCCTACATTCAATTTCTTACATATTATTGAAAATAAAATCATACCTGTTATAGTTTTTTTATATAAATGTTTTCATTATTTATGTTAGAATTTGACCATTACAAATTACACCTGTACAAATCCCTTTGTAATTTGAAGAAAAATATGACCATTGAAAGAATAATTTTACTTTTCAAGATGTCGCCTATAAATACCCAATAATTTTAATTTGTTCAATACTGTGATCTTTTAGAAGAATTGAAACTCTGTGTGAGCTATGTCATAATTTATTCATGGGAAATCCTTGAAGATTTTATGTGGAGAGAAACTTGTTTAATAAACATACTTCTTCAACAAGATTTATTTTCCTTTTCCGATTTCTATTGTTTCAGTATATAGTCGAGGGATTCCAAGTTGAAGGAAAAAAAATTCTTGATTTCATGCATAATCGATGGATTCCATGCAAATGGGAGATAGAGTTTTTTATCACCTTACAAATCGAGGGCTTTCGGGGATATAAAGACCAATACTGATCTTCATATCAAGGGCTTACCTGAGTGTGCGTAAGATAGACATTCATGAAAGTATAAATAAAGGTACCTTCATAAAAGGTATTAGGATACCCAACACTTTAGGTTAAATTTTTTTTAATCATTAATTGTACATTTATTTTTATTCTATTTTTATCATTAAGAACGTTTTTCTTATACATTATCATTTGATGTAACTATGATATAAAATTATGTATGCTTTAAGGTAGAATCTTACATAATAATACTCATGTGCTTATTTCATTATATTATCTTTATATTCAGACCATGGGGCCTTCTGATACATTTGTTAAATATTTTAGAGGGTTTTTTGAATAATATTTCTTAACCATAGATAAAAAAAGTCTCTAAAGGTTAAAAATGAAGGCTTTTAAACATACAATTCAACGCCTCTTTTAATTGAGTATCTGCATCTCATATTTTGATCCAAAACTTCATATCATAGTGGATCAGAAAAGTACATCTAGAGATTGTCATTTCTTAAGAAATTCAATTGTTTTTGGTCATGTAAAAAAAAATCTGTAGCACTTTCCACTACTGAAGAAAAATATTTAGTAGCTAGAAGTTGTTATGTTCAAGTGTTATGGATGCAACACACACTCATATATTATGGCATGAGTTTTACTAAAAATTATATTCTATGTGACAATACTAGTGAGATAGCCTTAAAAAACATTATAGACATGACTCTCATGCAAAAAAAAATAGATATTTTTCATAACTTTTTTAGGGATCACACAATTAAACGAGATATTATTTTAATATTTATTTGAATGCAAGAAAAATGTAGATATTTTTACAAAATCATTACCTTCTGATAGATTTTAATACATTAAATATAAGTTAGAAATTTATAATTTTAAGGTAATAATTCATATATACTTTTATTGAAACAATATCATAACATTGAGATAATATATTTCATAGGTGGAGTACATTTTTTTCTGAACAAATGTTTTCAAAACCTATTAATATATTCAGAACCTAATAATTTTATTTGGAACCTAATAATGTTTTCAAACACTAAAAAAACTTTTTGGAATCTATAATTCCTAAGTATAAAGTTTTCTAATAAAAATATGTCATTTTATAACTCCAAAAGTTACATTTTATTACTTATTATTTGTTATCATACACTACTTTTTATTGGTATATCAAATATTTTTTAATAAAATCCTTGAAGGATGAACCTTTCCTTAAATATTTTTTATTTAGTTAAAAACTCAAAAGATTGAATCCTATAAATATTCATTGGCTCAGCAATAACCATCATATCATATAATATAAATTCCAACCATTTGATCAATCTTGAAATACCAACCATCACTATGACACCTATATAAAGGATGGACCCCTATGTACCACATCAATTTCAATGGATTTCTCACTGAAGATCTACTGCATTTCAAAGCTACCATTCTGCTTTCCTTAAATTTTCCTTAGTGTTCTAAATGTCTCTAGAAATATATTCTTATTATTCAATTCATGTAAGTAAGGAAATAAATGGTTGTAAAATCATCAGAGAGAGGTTATTTGATTAGTTTTTCTTTCATAAGTATCTCTCCTTGATAATGAATATGATCATGTTCCAAAAAATGGGAAAAAATATGCATTATAAAATATAAGGGAGAGAAAGATCTTGTATATGTGGACTTTTTAATTGAATTTTATCTGATAGTTTAGTTTTTTATCAAAGCTGGTAATGAAAACGTTCAGTTCATGTCTTATGGGAACACTTATTAAATAACTTATAAGAAATATTCTGACATTATTATCGTACGATATAGGGGAGAATCGTTTTACCCATCTGATAAGATGCTGGATTTCAAAGGATCATTTAATAGTTTTAATGAATTTTAATCCTTATGCATTTAGGGAGTTATGTAACCCAATATTCTTAATCTATCCTCCAGCCACATGATAGGTACCTTACTGTTAAATGGATTTTTGATATTGAGGAATGGGTATGAGGTACATTGAAAATCACAAACATATTCATAATTGAATTTATAATTAATATAAGGTATATTTACTTTGTCAAGTGTATAATTCTTACAATCAAAATAATAATGTATGTGTCTACCAATTCAAAAATCCTTGTGTTTTCACAAAATTTTGCAATGTTTATAGTTAAATGCATAGACTTCCATAGTATCTCTTACAACTTGAATCCCAATAAGTTCATGATTCATTTGTTATTTGATAACACACTAAAGAGAATTAGATATTATTTTAGTGATGATATGAGTGATTTTTTTAATTTTTTAAGAAAGGTATGAAAATTTGATAATGTTCAAAGTCAAAACCAAAGAAAAGAAAAGTCCAAAAACTAGAACTATCTGAAGCATCCAAAACTCCTAAATCCCAAAAAAAAAGACTTACTCTGATGAAGTTATATCATGATTGAGAAAACTAAAAACCTAATGGAAAGCAGTAGAACCTGTATTTGGTTGAGATCCTATAGAATCTAAGGACATGATAGATCATTCTATTCATGAACTGGAAAAGAAGGATAATGATAAGAATCTTAAGAACAAGATTTATGAAGATGAGTCAGTTCAATATATATTGGAAGATACAGAAAAGGCCTTAGAAAATATTCATGTTCCAATATCATTTCTCTATAGAACAGAAATTCCTCATCCTTCTCAACAAATTGCAATAGTGGTAACCCCTTCAGCAAAGGGAAATTATGTTATTCTATGCAGAGTTCTGATTATTTGAGAACCATATCAATAAGAATTTGAATAAAAAAATATTCAACACAAATATATTGATGATGAGATACAACAAATTTAAGAAACAAATAAGTATATTCATTCACAAAATCAATCTTTATGAACATATGAAGCATTATAAAAAAACATTTATATAAAAGAAATGAAATTAATAAATCTCATTCAAATAAAAAAGATAATGTTTTTGACAGTAATGTATATCGAATTCTATCCGATAGTGATGATGGTGGTGATGATGACAATGGTGATGTAGTAAATTAAGGTGGTAATGGAATGTTATGTGATGATAATGACCAAGATGATAAATATGAAGATGATTATGACAAGATCATTCATGATTCTAAATAAAGATAAGTAGTTGATAAAACAAATAAACCAATCTATGTGAATGATAAAGAGAAAAAGGTAGATGTAATGAAAACAAAGGTAGTTGCATCTAAATTAGAATGTAACTCCTCATCCTTATTAGAATATTATGTTGATAAATAATTTTATAATTTGTTGAAATCCATTTATTATTTTCCAAACCTAGAGTCTAAATTCCAAAATATTCTAGAATTAGTAATCAAAAAATCAGAATCTATATCTCTTCTCATATAGAAATTGAAAAATGTTGAGTGTGATTTTAAAACATATATTCTTAACTATGACTCTCATAAGAAGTCATAAAAAAATAAAAAATTGTTCAAAGTAAGTTGACCATGATCTTAAGGACTCTGATAACTAGTTTGCGATAGTCAAGGGATCATTCACATAATTAGTGGGAAATATTAAATATATTTCTTAGAGTTTCTCATAGATCATAAAGAAAGAGGAAGAAATCCAGTTTCAAGAAGTTATATATCTAAATGATAAACTCTACTCTCTATCTCTCTTTATGTTACAATTTTAAATGCCTATAGAGATGAAGTGGATGAAAATCATAAGTTTCAGAATGAGAAGATTCAAATTCCACACGAAAATATTGAGTTTATTGAAAAGAATAGTAATGATCAAGACAATCGTATCATGATGTTCTAGTTAATCACAATGAGCTGATAAATTTGAAGGCTATTCTCAAAAAATTAATTCCAAAGAAGAATGAAAAATTCCATTTTATTCTGATATTTTTTTCATAAAATTTATTTCAAATCAAAATGTTGTTATTATATATTTATTGTTCTTTGTTTCCTAATAAATTCAGGTACATAATGTTTGTCCCCATTTTGGTTTCTAAATCAAAAGGCGGGTGGAGAATAATGTTTGAGTAAGGGGGAGATTTTTCCCTAAGAAAGGATAACAAATATATAACTAAAGAATATTATCCATAGGGGGATTTTGTAATCTATGGGGGATTTCTTAATCTAAGTGAGATTCATTCACATTACAACTATGTTATAAACAAAGGGTGTTGTAATTATTTCTTTTAAGAGTCAAATATTATGTAATTTTGTCATAATAATAGTTTTATAAGTAGTTATTTGTGATTTTCAAGAAGGGGGATATTTTTTATTCAAAAGTTTTCGTATGACTTTTTTCATCCCTTTATTATTTAGAAATCAAAAACACATTTCCTTAATAATTCTTTATATCTATAAAAACGTTTATATGAAACATATTTCTATAAGAAAATTTATATGCATGTTAGTTGTATGTTATGTCTAAAATTATTTTTCTTATGTTAGAATAGTTACTAGAACAGATCATATCTATAATAAATCTCAGAATCATTCAATTTTTTAATCTCAAATCACCATATTTCATTGATCTCAAATCCTTTAGAAAACCAAATTCTAAATCACCCTTTTTCTTGGAATCTAGATGGCTCAAAAAACCAATTCCAAATCACCCTATTTAATAGGTTCTGAATTACTCAGAAAAATTAATTCTGAGTCAGACTATTTCATAAATTATTATTCATTTAAATTTGTCAAATCTGAATTAGCGCATTTCTTAGATACATAATTTCTTGGAAAATTGAATCTAATTAACAATGTTAATTATATTCTAATTCCAATTTCGTCAGATAATTTTTTCATATTTATTTATATGTGAATTTATATTATATAAATATTAAATATATTTTATTTTATTTTATTTATATTATGAGGTTATAACATTCTCAGAGATTTTAAATTTCCTTAGTGTTATAATTTTATGACCTTTATAAAGTAACATTATTTTCTTAATGTAATGTTTCTTACATTTAAGTTCTTATATATTCTTGAAATGTTAATTTTACGTTTTATAGTTTTTTTACCAAATGATGTCATTGTTTTAGTTACAATATGACAGTTATGAATTCCACATATCAAATTCTCTCCAAGATTTCAAGAAATATATGACCATTGGGGGAAATTCTACCATTATATATCTCTCATAGAAATACCGAATAATTTGATTGTGATCGATGTTGTGAAATTTTGGGAGAATTGACTCTCTACAAGAGCTCTGCAGATATTCTTTGTACGAAATCATCGAAGAGTTTATGTTTGTAATAACATATTCAACATACTTAAATCATCAACTTGATTTATTTTCCATGTTCACATATGATTATTGATTTATTAAATTGATGAATTATAATTTTCAGTAAGACATAAGTGTTGATTACCTTATAGATCAAGGGTTAGTAGGGATAGAAAGACAGATATAAATCTTCATATCAAGGACTTATCCTAGTGTGGGTAAGACATAAATTCTTGAAAGTAAAAATCAAGGGACTGTTATCTAGGGTGTTTCAGATACCCTACTCTTTGGGTTAAAAGACTTGTACTCTTTTACTATTAATTTTATTTCCAACGTATTTTTTATAAATAGAAAGTGTAACTTTATTACACTTTTTCATTTATAGTACCTCTAATATAGGAATTTATATTATTTTAGGTAGAATCATACTTAAGTATACCTACGTGTTAATTTATTTATAATATATTTGTATTCTTACATTTGTCCCTTATTATCACTTTTTTAAAAAGAGTAAACGGTTTTGTGAATCCTGTTTCTTTTATCATTTTTATACAATGCTTCCTTAAATATTAAAACTAATCTTTCTAGACATACAATTCACCCCATCTTGTAATTGAGTATTCAAATTTCATTTTTCAATCCTACTTGGGGGAAATTCGTTGGTTAATTATTATATTTATTAAAAACCATTGTGAAGGATTTGAAAACATTTTTAATTGTTTAGATCATTCCAATGAAATGAAGATTGAGCTTCTATGTTTATCTATGCATATTATTTTCCAATTATATTAATTTTTCACTAGATTAAAATCAAATGTTTTGAT
Source organism: Viscum album (assembly GCA_963277665.1). NCBI lineage: Eukaryota > Viridiplantae > Streptophyta > Magnoliopsida > Santalales > Viscaceae > Viscum > Viscum album. The sequence continues at coordinate 2,041,854,763 of OY728136.1, forward strand.
TCATAATGTTATCATCGAATTATTTATCGAACATTATTTAGAAATAAAATATAGAGGAAAAAATGTGAACTATACCAATTCACATAATCCATAGAGGGATTTTCATCTTATGAATGACAATGAAGGTGTAGATTTATTGAAATATGGTGGTGAACAACTTATATCAATATTGGGGCATGTAAATAATGTTATGACCAATAAACTTTTTGTATAAAGAAACATGATGATACATAAATTGGGACAAAAATTCTATAATTTTAATGTGTTAGAAGTCTCCATCATTCCTTGGGATTACTAATCCATTTATAACTATGAAATGGATAATTTACATAGAGATGATACTTAATATATTGGGGTGTGATGAAAGAGAAAAGGTTGTCAATGATTTTTATCATCTATCATGGGATGTGGATCAATGGTGGAAATTAATTCCAAAATCTAAGAACGAAGAGGAAATAATTATATTTTAATAGAGAAAATTAAAGGGACAATTCTTGGATATGTATTTTTCTCATTAACAATGATTATATTTTGATACAAAATTTTTATGTTTGACACCAAAGGAAGTGTAAAATATTTCTATGTGTGAATCCAAATATACAATGTTATCATGTAATTCCACATACTATATATGAACTCCATAGACAAAAATTTACCATTTTTTGGATGATATTAAGAAATTAATTTAAATGGAAATTATCTCCCAAACTTTATCATTATATGAGTATATAATATCATCTAATATCAAGACATGAAATGAATTATCCATATATTGTTTCTTTGGAGGAAATCAAGAGAAGAATTTGATGGAATAGTAAAATTTTATAATGGAAATATGGGAATGGGGAATTTTCCAACATGTGACACTTGTAGGAATAAAATCCTTGGTATAATATCAAAATAAAAAACAGTTTTCTTCAAGTGTAGAGAAAAAACTAATTATCCTAAAAAATGAATTTTAAGGGAAAATCCATCAAATTTTATTTCTTTAACAATATAAAGGTAGATGATATTCCAAACAAAATATATAAACATCAAGGGGAAATAATAAAAAAGAAACATATGGTTGGTACTATGAATAACACCTTTAGTATTTTATCAAATATATCAAAATTGGTACTTGATCATAAGAACTAAGATTTTACAAATGCTAGAAAAGTGATGATATAGGGAGAAAATTAATGTTCAATAAAATGTACTGATATAGTCCACCATTATTAGTGATATTTTATTATTTATAGAAAAATATTTGATAAAAGATCAATATATCTATTATATTAATAGCGCTGATAAAGGATCCCATTTTCATCTTTTTTAATATCACTCATGATGGGTACCGTTTACATTAATTATAGTAGTATTGATAAATTATCCCTTAATCAACATTTTTTAGTACTTTTAATGTTTCATGCTGATGTAGTGCGATCTTAATAACACAACATAGTATATCAGGAACTGTGTAGAAAAAAAAAGAAAATACAGAATATAATTGAAAAAAATTAGAACATAAATATAATGGAAAACCATGTTATATACATTTTAGGCATTGGTTTTTACAATTACATGAGTAATTAAAAATTATCTAAGACATTAAAAAATCTATGATTTTTTTCATTGGCCCCTACCCTAGGTTATGCAATTAATTTCTGAATAATCCCCTACGCATCTCAAGACAAATGAAATCACATGCATAAAAAACAATTCTTATTTAAATAAGAATATAAAGAAATAATTTGAACACAAAGAAAAAAATTTAAAAAAAAACATATACTTTGAGTAATACTAGGAATATCAGGTGTCATATAGTGTTTTAATTGATTCATTCACATCACACCATTTATTTTTTTTTCTCTCAAAAGATAGATCCCTTGAATTGGATCTTATATGTAGTGGTTAAAAAATCATTATGTATGGTATTTGATTCATGATGAATTTATTTTTCTAAAAACTAACCTTCATCTATTACACCATTTATTATTCATCATCAAGCATTATTTAAGTGAAAATTGATTAAATAATTATAAGATAATAATGGTAATGAAAGTACATAATTAAATAATATAAACTGATCAGAAAACAATAAGAGATTATTTTCTCGGTTTTAGTGGTGTGATGAACATTATAAATAAAAATGGAACTTATATATTGGAAACAAAAACGTTGAATAATTCCAACCTGATCACGTGTCATATTGAGGTGGGATAAATTTATATATCTCAAAAATGAATTAAAGTTCATTTTACTAATGTTTGAGAAAAATCAAAGAATGTTTTCTTAGTGTTTTCTAGTAGAGTTATTTAAACTAAAATTAAACCATTATACAGAAAACACACACTTTGATTCATATGAGTCACATTATCTATCATATTAATGTGATATTGAACCAAACGCATCAAATTTTAATTGTGGATTGGTTTTTTAATTTTTTAATGTATGATGAGTTTGTTTTATTTGTTTTTGAAAATTTATAAATCTTTTAATCTAAAATGATATATTCATATCGAGAGCATGTACATTGACTCATATCTACCACCTCATTTGTAATATTTTGGTGACATCAAACATTACACATGAAAAATTATTTATAAATAATTTTAGTAATTTTTGAACACACTATGGGATATTTTGATCATTTTTTTGTGTCATGAACCAACCCATATTGGGGCCCGATCAGCAACTAACATAAGTTCGCATTTATAAGCCATGGGCCAACGACTAGTTCTGAAGGCACACAAACATAAAGAGGCCATTGTCTAAGAACTTGAATACACACAACCAACTTAATTAAAAAAGTGTAGAGTAAAAATTAAACAAGATACAATAATACTATAAATAAACCCCATGCATGCATCGACCAATAATCTGTAAAAGTATAGAAATGTAAAGATGAAAGCGAAAGGGGTAAAATACACACCCTACCAAAAAAGAGCCACAACTCAACAATAAGTGAAAAGGTAAAATAGATGGGATATTCCTACACTTGAATCACCTACTACAACCACCACACGTGGTCCAATAACCGAGTATACCTAGCTCTTCTAAAGTCACGATCATCTTATCTATCGTCCACAAGGGAATACCATGTACGGGAAAACCCCAAGAAGGGGAAAGTATAAAAATACTCATTAGGATTCCCCAATGGCCCAAGGGAGCACAAATATAAGTAATAAATAGGGTGTCAATATAGAGTTATAATTGAATAAGATGATAGTATTAGAGAGAACAATATACAGTAAAATAAGTGCGGCTCAACCCAAAAAAGAGTGAAGAATGCTAATACAAACACCAGGATCTAGAAATGGTGATAAAGTGAACATATCATCTAATCTTCACTAACCATAGTAAGAGTTAAGACTCATCCAACCATGAGAATATAGACACGGAAAAAACATGGGATACCCCACGTGTCTTCACCTCTTCGGGAATGAGATTTGCGAAAACCCAAGGAGTGGGTACTAGAAACATTATATAAACATAGCATCAGACAAAGAAGACTAAATGGGAGAGTAATAGGATATCCATCTCATATTCTCATCCCTAGAAATGTGAGATTCCAATAGTTTTAGAAGTAACCATTGAATCCTATAATCCCACACGTCTTCTCTGGACTACACTCAAAGAGGCTCAATCACCACACCTTCATACTATCATCTTTGGGTGGGTCTATCTCACCCGCCCGGTTTGGGGTGGCATCAATAGGATGCTTCTTGGTGGGAAAAGAACCTATCTTCCTTGATATTACAAAGTTAGGTTAAATCAAATCTTTAAACTATGTCTTATAGTCGAGAGATAATGTTTTAAGGTTGAGGAAACATGCCCAGACCTGTTGGATGGTTCCAATCAACTGTCATCATGGACCAATGCCTAGCTCCGCTAGAGGGTTCCATTGTAGTGTCATCAAGGCCCTATACCCAGCTTTCCATGAGGGTTATACACTAAAAAGATCATGTAACCATGTCTATCCTAGCTGGATTGTACCACTATAGGGTTGTCAAAGAGCTTCCCCAAGCCCAACTGCATGGTTCCACTCGGAACTCCTATCATGGACCACATCCCATCTTTGCTGGAGGTAATGCCGGAACTGATCTGGAGATTCTGAGAACATCACTAGAATCATTTAGTGTCTCTTCAAATAGATGTCATTCCCAAAACATTTAGTGTACAATCACATGGCCATCACACTTGGAACATCTTTCATCGTTCCTCAGAAGCCACTACGGAGGGCACCAACATGTTCAATGATAAAAAAAAATCATTATAAGCTACTCACACAACAAAATATGAGTTTAGAAGATGGAGATACTATAAGTAAAATAATCGTAATGTGGTACATAGAATGTTTGGGGCCCACACAATTTGTGACCCTTCTTCATCGTTTGTCCATGTACCTAACTATTCTCAGGTACTAAACTGTGAACTTGTACCCATAACGAAATTCATTATACCGCTAGAGTACATAAAACCTCTAGCCAAAAGTTTGATGAGCACACAATGGTATTTGTTGATCTGGATGGCATGAGGTGTAATTATGATAGAGCACTACCTCAAATGGCTCAAAAACATTTGACCACATCTCTTCATACATCTTCTCTACTCTCACAAGATTTGAGGTCTACCCAAGTCGCGGGTTACCCTAAAACACATCAAAATGATATTCCAATGATATTCAATTCATTTTCCACAACTATTGAGATCATGAATAATGCTTCACACATCCAAAAATATCATTCCATTGTGATCCATGCAGAAAAACATGCCAGAACGACTATTTATTCGCCCCAAATGGACATTTGATGGAAAAATTGTAAGATTGCACATTACTCTCGAAAGGAATCTCGTGGGGTCCACACTATGTACCTGATATAATTATACAGATCAATCCATTTCAGTATTCATGGAAAATTACATGATATTGACTTCTCATTCGTCTAGAAGAGACAACCATTGAAAAAGTTACCAGAACGCCCAAATTTGGCCTTGTGGGTCCCACGTCAAGAATTAAATTTAAAAACATGGGATTGGTCTCGAAATATCCTCCTCAACTATAGGGTCATGATTCTACTAATGTTGCGTCATTTGGATGTTTCATTTATAAGATATGACTGAAAAAAATTATTAATAATAATAATATCATTTTTATCAAACATAGGAATTCTGTGCAAATAAACCACCAAACCAAGTCCTAAAATTCACTGACATACCTTAAAATGTTCTTCTATTTGAGGGGAATGTTTGGACATAGGAAGAATGCCAATAATAGGCCCGTATAAAAATATACAGGCATTTGAAGTCCCCGAGCCAAAAATAAGCTGAACCACCTCGGTCCGTCCAGGCTACCCCGCCTGGGCCGGCCCGCGCTCCGCTACACGGTCCTCATGCCCGCTCCCAATTAGTGTGACCCACCTTTCGACACCAACCAACCATGTGGTCGGTCCTCCTCCCTGCTCCCATTGTTTGCCTGCCTGGCCACCTCGGTACCCCACACTAACCCGCATCAACCGAGAACTTCCCCCTCCTCGGTACTACAGTCCGCCTACCTCGGAGGCTCCACTTAGCGCACCACCACTCCACTGCAACAACACATAATCTTTCCACCCTTTATCTTGGCCTCTCCACGTGCTAGCTAACAGTATTACCCTACAACAAAATCCTCTACACCAAATTCCTCTGCCTCAACTTGCACCCCCTGGTCCCCCGCCTGACTATGCTACCCAACCAAAGCCCCATGGTCGTCGCCTCCAAATTGTCGGTCTACTACCTTTAGCCACTCCTCTTAGTGGTGGTATATTGGGATCTTCCATATAACACAAGAACTATACCAGTTACCCAATTTTGAAACCAAGAACATATCTTTGATCCTTGGGATGAGGGATTCACAAAATCGGCTTGCTCTCTTCAATCTGTTGAGATTTTGATGTGATGAATATCTATCAGCTAAAACCACAAAGAATAGAAGTAGAACACTCAAATATGGGATTCAAAATAGTTCTATAATGGTGTTCTTGTTTGTTTTTTCATTGTCCTAATGTTCAAAATATAAATTTTAATGAGGAAATGAAGAAAAACATAGGAATTCAATCAGAGTTACAAAAATAAACAAGAATCCTAGCCCATTGGACCATTTTTCATTGATGATACATTCGTCAATATCATCATTTAATTCACCAAAGATCTATTGGAGATTGATATTGATTCACCAAGGGGAAAATTAGGTTATGGATTATCCAATATGGTTGGGTGATTTAGGGATTACTCTAATCCTAACACTATAGGATCATATTAAACAATAAACCGAGAGACAGCTACCTCAGTCACAAAATCAATAACCATTGTGCGCACTAATTTAATATCACACCTAGGAGAAACACCCCATTCAAAATTCAATGACGGTATCATATTTCATATCCGAATTCCCCTTCAAATGATATCCAGATTGATGTTCAAGAGAAAATAATTAAATTTAATTGTTTTAATTACCATTTTTCCCTCTATGTGAGATTTTTCATAGAATTCCCATGGATACCAAATTTATGCCCCACCTAGGGTTAATGTCACATTTCAGACTCAAATGTGACTTCATATTTCTGATCTCATCTACTATTTGAGAGATAACCCATTTTTTAAAGGTGGATAGTATTAAAACACTTAATATTTTTTAAATTTTTTTTTGGGATCACCAGGTCATAGAATCACAAGTTGTCTTAGCGTGTAGCTCTAGAAATATTCTATGAAATATTTCAAAGTCTTATAATGTAAAAATTGGGAAACTACATCATTCCCTCCTTCAATATCTTTAACCCTAAAAATAAAAACTAGGTAAACAACTCTTTACTACGGAGCTCACACATAGATCTCTTACTCTCAAAAAATATGACATGTTTCTGTGATGGCACATCACAGGAACAAAAGGATTAGTTCATCCATGCAAGGTATACTCATGCTGATGATGTGCATTGGAACACGAATATACCTTATCATCAATGACATGTTATAGAAATATTTCACTCACTCCAGCTATTGAAGGTAGGTCAAGGCCATAAGCAACGTCGCCATATCCTTGAACAGTAATAAATGGCATGAAAAAAGCCTGGGGAAAAGGCTCACTTCCCGGGATAGGCAACCAAATCCCTCATCACGAATGTAATTACTTATTTACCTAGGAATAGAGTCTCGTAATTACATCCTTCACAATACCCATGTTGTGAAATAACCAAGGATATATAGTTATGCAAGATTTCATAATCCATGCATCACAATTAAGAATCACTTAAAATTTAGAGAAGTGAAAGAGTCAACACCATCGACTGAAGGAAATTTGTACCCTCGTTCTTGACCAGAGTCATCTGCAGAGAAGCTAACTACTCTAATACATCCCACACTCTGTATACCTAGGATTTCTTGCTAAGGGTATCTATTACAATGTTGAAAATTCTCAGAGTATAGACTATCTCGAAGTCATAGTCCTATCGAATTCTCAATCATCGTTGTCGCCTCAGGTATGGTTCTCTCTGGGAGAAGTTGTACCTGAGAATTTTGTGGTCTTTTCAAACAACAATGTGATCTCCCAGATGGTATCATCACAATATTACTAGGACAAAGGCTCCCTCTTTCAACACTAGATAGTGAGTCATGTAGTGGTGTCAGTGGGGTCTCCATCACATTTACTTGTACATGATATGTATAATATCAAGAAATGACGTTGAGCTCAGAAGGTACCAACGAATAGGGTAGTTGAGTAAACTCATCCATATGGTAGGGGATAGACACAGAATGTACATGACATACCCTACGTGTCATTTTCCCTATTGGAAAGAGAATAATCCCAAAAATTGGTACTCTACATATCCTACTAGTGGCATCTATAAAAAGTTATTCATGTAGTAAAACTCCACTGGCAATTCCATGACCTGATTTGACACTCCACTTCACAAATCCACCATGAAAACACAAGTCAAGGGGACTCATCCACCACACCTAGATACTATTATCTTTGGGTGGAACTGAATGACACACATGAGATTTCATTCATCACAAAAACTTTTCTTGATGGGGAAAATACCCCTCTTTTTCCTGCATTTGAAAATATATCAAACAACACTGACACATGGTTACACTGATGCCTCAGGTCAACCCAATAAAACCTCAAGTAAGGATCATAGAGAAAAGAGTACTTTACATTGTATCTAACATGTTCTACTAATAAATGGAAGAAAATAAAAATGCAATACATCTTATCATCCCATTCTCTGTAGGATCATAGACATAGAATACTTGTGGCTATCTGTGGACCTAGCTTCCATATTTTTGAGCATGACGTGGGCTGCCTAGTCATGGTGGAATGACCACACAATGTCATCCCCACCTCCAATTCCTTCATCTCATCTCCCAAAACCACCTCCCATGGGACTACCTTGACTATGGTGATTTCTCTGACAAGGTGGTCTACCTGCTATCTTCCTGGTATTCTCAGCACATTTGGTCAGGTAGTCTTGTTCCAAGTGACCACTATCCTCACAAGCATAACACTGGCCATCCCCAAGTGTCACATGGCTCTATGATTCCTCAACCCCGTAGGATTGAATCCCTGAGACTAATTATGGGGAGGCCTCCTAAATCTATATCTTGTTGATTGATGTGTGCTAGTTACAGAAAATATCTCATCTCTATTATGGTCACATCCACGACCAGCTGCATGGATTCTCATTCATTGAATGTTCTCTATTAACATCACATGCTCTATTACCCCGGTATAGGTGGGAATACACATGTGTACTATGATATCACAGGTCTCTATGTGGAGTCGCATCTCGGCCTTATGTGATCAGAAGTAACTGTTATAGATAATGTATAGAGAGTAGCATGAAAGGTTTATAAACCCAGTAACATACTCAGTCACTATCTTCCCTCCATACTTAAGTCACAAGAGATCCTAAAGTTGAACGAAGTGATTGTAGAAGGCTTATAACTCCCCACAAAATAACTGCTAGAATTCATCATGTGATAGTGTTGACTCATTGTGTAATTGAGTAACCAAGTTCCAACAATGCCCAGTTTCTCCCTAGAAAAGGTCAGCTAGCAGATCCACCATATGACCTGCGAGTGTATGTGGAATATTTAAGAGGTGGACAACCAACTCTGGGAAAACGTCTACTGCCTAAGTGTCTAGCTCAGTGAAGATCCTCATCCGTATCTATCACTAGAACTTGCAATGTGTTCTCAACCTGTGCATTTCTTCACCTAGATCTGCTATGGAATATGTTCCTCAAAAGATGGGGGTGTTGCAATATACCCACATAGAGAATGGGGATCACATGATGGGTCGTGAACTGAGCACTCATCAATCCCAAAGTCTCCATCAAAAATTATAGATAGTATCATGGATGGTTGTCTTCACGAAAACATCCTGAAAGTTATCAAGGATAAATGTAGTGAGATGACCATATATATAACACCAATGATGGAGAGCTTACTTAAGAAGGACAGTCAACGACTTCATCGTATATTATGCATGTACCATTGTTCCTTAGAAAAAGTTTCTTAGGGTTCCAGGTTGACAATTAGGTAATAAAGGTCTACAATAATTGATATTTCCTCCTCCTGCACCATCCCTGGACTCACTATCTTCAGATCCTCTCTTGATACACATCAACAATATTTCCCTATACCCAACCAGGTCCTCCTTAGCGAAACATCCAAACCATGTACCAATGGTCGAACCACCTATAATATTACATTATTATGACCCGAACCATAATCGGGATCGATCCACAAATAACCCAAGACAACCTCTATAAGGCAAGGGTAGAAGACTATCACTAAAGGCACACTAAATTTGGGAGGCATTTTTCTAAGAAATTGTACTCACACACATAGCCAAATTAATGTAAACAGTGAAGATGGAATAGAAAAAAAGATATGATACTTATATAAATAAACCACATACATGCATCGAACTCTATTCAATACATGTATAGAAATGTATAGCATAAAGGGGAATGGGAAAAGTACACACCATATCAGGAAATTTCCGCAACATGAAATTAGGAGAAAAATGATAAAAAGTTGGGAGAGTCGTAGTCCTGAATCAGAATCTTTGACCACCACAATTGGTCCAAGAACTCATATCCATAGATCATAGGAAGTCAAAATGAACATTTTTATCATCTGTAAGGGATCAACAAGTGTGGGAAAGGCCCAAGAAGAAGAATGGGAAATACTGAATGATGGATTAATAAAGGGATATAACCCAAGAAGTTGAAAGCAATATATAGAACTTCGTACCATAAAAGAAGTGAATATCAACCCAATAGTGGAATTAAGTAATCGTATCCAAGCACAAGGAGTTAGAAATAGTGGGAAGGTAAAATTTTCATCGATCCTTCACTACCTATAGTCAGATATTAGACTTGTCTAACCATGAGAATCTATTCATGGAAACCACATGGTATACACCACACGTCTTTGCCTCTCCTGGAAGGATAGAAGCCAAAACCGAAGGAGCACATACTAGAAACAAGACATTTATATATATATATATATATATATGTTTGTCAAAGAAGCCCAATCATGAGATTTACATGATCCATATATCACAAGATCAGCCCAGAAAAAGTGAGTCACCAAAATTTATAGAAGTATCCATCGATACCTAGGATCCCACCCATCTTATAGAAAATACAAGTCAAATGTTCTCAATCACAATACCATAATACAATATATTCTAGATGGGTATGTCTCTCTAACATGGTTTTGCATCACATCACATGGATGAGTCATGGTGGGAAAAGTTACCCTGTTAATTGAGAGTCCAAAGGTACATCAAATCAATTCTCGTCAGTGAGCTGCATAATCGGGAGATCCTTTAAAAAGGCCGAGGAACCATTCCAAGCCCAACAGGATGGTTTAACTCTAGTTACATTGATTAACCTTGATCAGCTCGGCTAGAGGGTTCCATTCTAGTGTTTTCAATGACCCATCATCACACTGGCTAGAGGGTTCTAATAAAAAAATATTGAGGACCCCTACCCAGCAACGATTGAGGGTTCCACTCTTGTGTCGTCAAGGACCCATCCCCAGCCTGGCTGGGGGGGGGGGGTTCAACTCAGAACTTCTATCAGGGACCACTACCCATACCACTTGGTGGTAAGCCTAAAATTGCTATGGTAATTCTGAAATCATCACTCCCATTGTTGAGCTCACCTTAGACATGTGTCACACCTATAACATCAAGAATCTACATAGAAAGGAATATCACTTGGAACATCTCACATCATACCTTAAAAGCCACTACAGAGAGAACCATAACATTCTATGTTGAAAAATACATAGGATAGGCTACTCACAAGGCAAAATATGGGTTCATAAGAAAAACATGTGAGTGGTAGAAGATTCGTAAAGTAGTACACATAACCTATGGAGCCCACACGACGTGTGACCCTACATCATTGTATGTTTGTGTCCCTAGAGGTGCTTTGGTAATAAACTATGAATTATTACCCACAAGGAGTGTCGGTGTACTCTAAAATAACATGGTACCTCTAGATAATTTATTCTCCCCAAACAGTCATCCGATGGAAAAAATCCAAAATATTGTGCATTGAACTCGAAAGGCACATCATGAGGAAAATTACTTGTTCCTGGAATAATTATACGAATCAATCCATTTGAATACTCATGAAAAATAACAAGGAATTGGAATCTCATTCGGCCAAAAAAACACCCAGTGAAAAAACTCACAAAAACACAAATATTGGGCCTTGTGAAGCCCACAACTTGATTTTGGTTTTAAATTCAAGAAATTGGTCTCATTATACCCGCCTCAACTCTAGGGTCATGAATCCACTGAATGTGCATCATTTGAATACATTATTTTGATGATATGACTGAAAAAATATTTTATAATAATAATAAAAATATCATTATTATTAAATATAGTTGTTTCGTGCAACTGAACCTCAACAACAAGTCTTAAAATTCCAAAACATGTCTCAAAAGGTTATTCTGGTTGATTGTAATGTTGGCTGTAGATTGCATGTGACTCATATGATCATATCAATAGATATAGTCATTTAATGTCCCCAGGCACAAAACAGGTCGGACCGGCCCGGTCCAGCTATTCCTCTCTTCGTGGTCTTGCTCTTTCTTGGCAACTTGGTCCACAAGAATGCTCCTAGCCAGTAGGACATGCCTGCCAACACTGATTGGCCATACGGTTGGCCCTCCTCCCTACTCTAGGTCTACGCCAACCTGGCTGCCTCAGGACCCCTCTCTCCTTGAAATCACCGGGGCCTTTCCCCATCCTCAGTACCTCTATCCTCCTTCCTCAGATGCTCCTCCCCACGCATTACCACTCCACCTACATGATGCACACCCACACCAAACTCTGTCCCATCTTCTCCACCTGCAAGGTGACTGCAGTGCCCCACTCTGGCCATCTCCACATTAGAAACATCCACCTCATCTCACACCCTATTGTCCCCCACCTGACAACCCTTCTATAGAAAAGCCTCGTGGCCACCGCATCCACATCATCGAAATGCTGCCCCGACCACTACGACTGCATGTGGTCTGGTGGTCCCTCCCATGGGCCACCGAGTCTTCTCCGGTTAATTGATTTCTAAACCACAAACATATCTACGATCCTTGTGGTAAGTGATTCATATATCTCACCTCCGATTGTCGATCTATCTAGGTTTTGATTTTTCAAATAATTATCATCTAAAACCATGAAGAATGTATGAATAAATCTAGGGAATGGGAGTTAAAACAATGCTAGTACGATGATCATGTTCATTTTTCCATCATCTTGATGTTAAAAACATAAATTTTAAGGAAAAATTAAATCAAATAAAAGGAATTCAATCAGAAGACTAGTGTGAAAATTAACAAGAATCATAACTTGTTGAACCATTTATCATTGATGATACATTATTCACAATCTTTCTTTGATTCGCCGAATATCAATCGGTGATCTCTCTTGATTCTCCAAGGGGGAAACATGGTGATGGAGCTGCCATAATAGGGAAGAGGATTAGGGTGTTACCCTAATCATAACACTATATGATCTTATTTAAAGAAAAACAGAAAGACCCCACCTTGGTCGCCGAATCTGAATCCTTTATGACCACTCGTTTTATATCACACCTAGGAAAAACTCCCAATTCGGAACTCAACGGTGGTCTTGGATTTATAATCCGAGATCCTATTCAAAAGTTATTTGGATTGTCTTTCAGGATCAAATAATTAAATTTAATTATTTTAATTACCATTTTTCCCCAGAATGGTGTTTTTCGTTGATGTCATGCACTAACTAATATAATGCACCGCCTAAGGTAAACGATATGTTCTAGACTCAACTGTGGCCTCATATTTCTGATCCAATCTAATTTTTTAGAGATATATCATTTCTGACAAGTGAATAGTATAAAAACACAGAATATTTTTATAAAATGTATTTCGAGCACACCAGGTCACAGAATCATAAACCATCTCAGCGGATAGCTCTATAAATACTCCAAATATTTTAAAGCTTTACAAGTTGAATACTAGGTCTCTACAATATGAGACACAGGTTTTAAAGAAAATTTGATCTTTTCTATTAAAAACACATTATTTGAGTCATATTAGTCAGATCATTTTTCAGATTGATGTGTGTCCAATTCTTAAACATCAGTAATGAATTATGGAACCTTTCCTAAATTTCATATCAAATCCGACCCCATTTTTTGTTATTTTATTTTTTATACGAAAATGTCACTTTTATGCATAATACACAAACATAGAGACTTATCGGTCATATGAGGATTCAAATTGAGGATTATTTTATTCATATAGGTCGATAATTAATTTTGGAGAATTTTAATAATGTTTGAAAACAATCCAAACTCATTTACCCTGTTTTATCCATGTGATACGTTTAAAAAAATGTTTTATATTAAAAACACATACTTCTAGTAATATTGACCACATTGTGTGTCAAATTAGCTAGTGGTCAATTCATAAAATCGAAATTTCATTATGTATAATTCTCCAAATTTTTGAAAACGGGACCATTTTTTCAGTATTGGGAATGTAAAAAGTGTTTTAAACTTAAATGACAATTTTATATTGAATAAAAATTCTCAGATTCATACAGAACACCTCAGGTATCATATTGATGTGATTTCTAATAAAACATGTAAAAAATATATTAAGGATTATTTTATAATTTTTTTACAAAAATCCATGATTATTTTATTATTTTTAGCTAGGTGATGGTAATTTTAATCTAAAACAAATCTCTTATTTTGGAAACATGAACATCAAGTTGTATCATCCACAACAGGTTTCATATTGATGTTCGATTAATTAATGAGTTAAGGATCATATTAAAAATGTTTACAAATAGTCCAATATTATTTTCTCATTATTGGATATGTTATGCACTTTTTAAACTAAGATGACAATTATATTGAAAACATGATATTTGAGTAATATCGAACACTTCTACGTCAGATGGATGTACATTTGACTCCCAAACCCAATAAATATATTATGGATCATTTTAAAAATGTTTTAAAAAATTATAACTATTTTTCTTGGTTTGTGATATTTGAAACATATTTTAAACTAAAATGAATCATCTATATTGAAAACACAAACTTTTTGTCATGCCGACCACATCATTTGTCAAAATGACATGTAGTCAATTCATACAAAACATAAATGAATTATGGATCATTATCTTATATTTTGGAAATAATAAAATACAATTTTATTCATTTTTGTTATTTGATGTAAATTTAAATTTTTAATGACACTTTTATACTGAAAAGATGCACTTTGAGTCATAGTGACCACATCATGTGTTTTATTGATGTGAAGTCAATTCCTACACCTCAGAAATAAATTATCGATCATTTTACTAATGTTTGAAATAAAATGAGATTTATTTATTATTTTTTGATAATTTAAAAATATATAAAACAAAAATGACACTTATATTAAAAACATGCACTTTGATTCATGCCGGCCATATCATCTATCACATTGATGCGTAGTCAATTAATACAGGTCAAAAATGAAATATTGATAATTTTTTTAATTTTTCAAAACAAAATATATATGTTTATTATTTTTTGAGAATATTACAAATGTTTTATACTAAAACGACACTTTTATATTCAAAACACAAAATTAGAGTCATATTGAATACATCGAGCGTCTGATGAATTCATTGTTGATTAATGCATATCACTAATGAATAACTAATCATTATACTAATGTATGATAACAATTTGAGATTGTTGGCCCTATTTTGGTGATGTGACATGAAATTTAAACTAAATTACCCATCTATATTGAAAATGTGTTCTTTGAGTCATATCGACCAAATCAAAATCAGATTGGTGTGTGGTCAGCTGTTAAACATGAATGATAAATTATAGATTGTTTTTCTAATGTCTGAAAACAATATAAACTCATTTTCATTTTTTGTGCATGTGAAATATTTTTTAAACTAAAATTACACTTTTATATTGAAAAGCCACACTTTGATTCATTATAACCATATTGGGTGTCATATTGACATATTGTAAATTATTAGAAGTCTAATATAAATTATGGAACATTTATTAAATGTTTAAAAACAATCCATACATACTTTTTTGATTTTGATGATGTTTCACACCTTTAAAATAAAAATGAAACCATTATGTTCACAAAAATACTCTTTGAGTTATACAGATCACATCAAGTGTTGTATTTATGTGTTATCAATTATTACATATCAAAAATGAGTGTGGGTTAATTTCTTAAATTATCAAAAGATTTATGTTTTTTCCATTTTCTGATCATGTGATGTCTCTTTTAAACTAATGTTTCTATTTTGAATATTATTAGAAAAAATGATAAGGTAATTGACTAAAAAACAGAAGAACTGAAATAAAAAATAATTAAATAAGTAGTATGAATTAACATTATCATGATGTATAAATACATTATGAGTACATTTATTATGATCATTTATTTATAAACAAATAGATTTCCTTTATTATTAATATCCTTGAGAAAATGATAAAAAATGTAATATAAACATTATAATAATAATAATTTAAATCCCAAATTTTTCTTTAATGTCATATCCCATACAATATCACACACATAATAGGTAATCAGCAATACCCATAAAATTCTAAAAGAATAAAATTTTATTTGCTATTGTATATGAAATTCAACACCAATATTAGAATGGAATATATCATACCGTGACATTAAAATATATTTTATATTTTAAATAAATTTAACATATTGTATATATTATAATCCATACAGTACTAATTTATATTGCATTCCACACAACAATGTGTTTCTTTGATAGTGTGTGTTACATTGAAGACCAGGTTTATCGAACAACACCATTCATTTAATATAATTATTTAATTTAATAGTTATAACCTAAATGTTAAATCAGATGTTATGAATGTTATTAAATAAATATAAAAAAATATAGTTTAAACAAAAATAAAATTAATCCGTTGTGTACTAGGTAGTTACATATGAATATAAAAACCAATTAAATATAAACGTTATGTTTTTATAAAAAAAATATTTTTATCCCAAAAGGAATTTTATATTAATAAATTCAATTAACTACTATTATAGGATAATGATAATTAAATTCATATATTATATATTCAATACTTTTTTTGGCATTTATGTAATATATTTTATAGGCATAAGTTAAGAACAATCCCATTTTTACGTATAAAATTTAATTTTTTCTAAAGAAATTTTTTTGTCATTTTAATGGCACACATGATTAAAATAAAACATTCAAAATTTTATAAATTTTATCCAAGAAAAATAAAATCCATTTTTATTGTATAATTTCAATAATATCTTAGAGTGATTTTTCTTTATTTTCTAAGATGCATAATATTTTGTTGAATAGTGAAATGTACATGAATTTTAATTGAATAATAACATATCATTTATATAAATTTCATTGTTAAATAATATTTTAAATTAATTTAAAGTAAAAATAGACAAGTGTATATATATTAATAAAATTTATGACATTGAAAAAAATTTTATATTGAATATTGATATAAAAAAATTGAAAATAATAGATCATTTTCACTTCAAACCCACATTCTTATCTCATTTGTGGGATTAATTTTAAATCAATTTCTAAAATTTATGAGAATTTAATTTTCATAATTGTATTCTATATTAATAATTAAAATAAGTCATATTTTATAGTGAGTTTATTTTAATTTTAAATCATAATTATTTGTGAAAATGTTTAAAATTAATTATAGTGATGAAGGTAAATTTGATTTTACTTAATTGTTTTAAGTACAATATATTGTTTAAAATAAAATAAAGACCTAAAATAAATACATTAGGTTGGTATAATTATACCTTCATCAACATTGGATCAATTTATATGTGTTATTATGATAATATTCAAAGAATTTGACATATAAAATAAGCTAATTATGAAAAGAGAATAAATGATTCTTTTCATACTTTTATTTTGTCTTTTTTTTTGATAGTGTAACATTATGTTACTATATCTTGGTATTACTAAAACTATATATTTTCTAATAATGTAATATTTTCACTTTGGTTTTCTTCATATTTATTATTTTAATGGTTTCATAAATACTATCCTAGTTAACATTTTTTGTATGGTTTCCCAAATTGTGTGCCCTCTCAAAGAAAAACCAGAAATCCAAAGTATTGTGCTTTCATAATGTCCAAAAAATATTAGTCAATAAATGATACCTATTATGAAAAATAGTGTATCCCAATTATAATATGAAGAAATATTTCCCACGGTCTGTCTAAACTCTGTGCCTCTACCCATGAATCATTGTGCACAAGATTTTATGTGACGTGAATTTTTATTAAAATTTCAGAACCCCTCTTATAGGCTTCAGATAGATTAGTATTCAATAGAAAAATTTATTTACATTATAGTATCTCTAAATAAGTGTTATTATCCCGTATAACCTCTAGAATTTATTTGAAGAATTAGGAATTCTTGATGTTCATATTATTATACGATTCCTCTTACCATTCTCATTCTACCATGTTCTCCCTCTCTATAGGGATCCGAGGATAACAATACTATTTTGTGTATCTAATACCCCTATATATGGAATTAATCATAGGTTTTATTCATATATTCTTATTTATATCAAACTCTTTTTGAATTTTCTGTTTATGGATTTTTGATACAAGATCAATTAATCTTCAAGTAGGTAGATCCATTACAATTCCCAATTTCAATTAACCCTAAATATAAATGATTAATTTTATTTGTTTATTAAAATAATATTTTTTAGTTTTGAATAAATAAATTTTAATTGATTTTTCAGATAAACCCAATTCCATTGAATTGGGGATTATAAGAAATATGTGTTTTCAGTATCAAATTGGAAAACTCCCAAATCCAATGAACTGGGGTGTGTTTATATAATTTGTTTTTGAAATTTAAATTATACGTTTTATAGAAATTGATTAAATTAAATTTTTTAATTTAATTATTGAAAATGGATTTGATGAAAAATTGTGCAAAAACCGCAATATCATTGAATTGGGAGATTATTGTAAAATTAATGGAACCTTGGGAAAAATGAAATTGCTTAATTTTATTTTAAAAGTGGATTATGAAATAGAATAATGAATTTATTTCAAATAATTATTTTTTTAGAAAATTCTTAAAATAGTTTTGATACAAAATATTGGGTTTTATCTTGTTAAAAAAGAATTTTTTTGATTAAAATCCCCTTATGGTTTTCAAATGAGAAATTAGAATATTTGATATGGAGAATGGGATAAATTGTATCTGATTCATTCATGAAATAAATTCCCTATAATTCTATTTTACTAGAGAAAAATAAAGAAATAGATTGTTATTAATATAATTTAACAGAACATTACACTCTATAACAATATAAATCATCATATTAGCAAATCACATGCCTTATGCGATGATGATGAGTTTACATAGGCTTGAGTCTATAGGGACATGTTTATAAACATATTTATTTTTCACCATTTGTGTGGGGTCCCTATAATATAGAACTATCTTACCTTCTTAGGCATAACAAATTTTTTTCTTGATTGTTTTTCAAATAAATATATTCCATTGTTATAGCCAAATTTACATACCTTCTTATTAATATAAACTATTTTTAATAAAAGTGTTATTATTACATTTGTGAGAAGTTATATTTGAGGAAATCAAAATCTTTGAAATATGATTCTATAATTTGAAATGTATAGCATGATTTACTAATGTATTTACACAATTTTTAAATGTAAATCAAGATTTCATTAAATATGTATTGGAAATTCTGAACATGTATGTTTTAATATTCAATGCACATTCTTAATTAATAAGAAATTTGCATCTTGATATGGAATAATTGTGTTAAATCTTACTATGATTTGGGTCACACTTTACTTATGCATTTATATTTTTTGTAGATTATCTCATTCCAAGTTCAAGTAGGCGAAAGTCATCTCTTGGAGGTGGTTCTTATTTCTAACCCAGAGACTTTGTGTTTTTTCTAAGAAGGGTCATTTGAAGTTTTTATTCCTTATTTCATGTACTATGTTATAGTACATAGTCTTTCATATTCCCGTTTAAATTTTGGTATATTTATCCAAGTATAGTTTCTTTTTAAGGAAATACTAACTTGTCTCTTTTCCTTCTACGTTAATGGTAGAAAATTATTCCAAAATTCATTTTGTATGATGCCAGGTGATTGATGCCAACCTATGGGGATTTGGAATTCCCATCGGTGAATGTCAAGTTAATCTCATTTATCATGTTACTAGGGTACCTGGGATGGTTCAGGGCAATATGGTATCATATTTCTAGGTTGAGTTTTTTGTCTTAAAGTCGTTATGAGTGGTGTAATATTTTCATGAATCGGGAGGTAGTTATGATTTAGAGCCTACCCAACTCTCATTATAACAAACCAAAAGTCACAAGGGGGGTTAGGGAATAAAATATTGTGGATTAGTTCTATGATATTCCTTATTTTCAATTCCATGGAGAGTATTCCAAATCATGTTTATTCTGTCGGTTGGAATTAATATCCATTTTTCATTCGGTTTGAGGGATAATATAATATCTTTTTAGCTGTTTTTAGTTGTTTTTGTAGCATCGTTACTCGAAGAATATGTGTGAATTGGATCTAGGAAAAAAACATTGGTTCACCTCACTGAGATAATCATATAGTGGAACCAAGTCATGAAGAGGTGATTGTGTGTACTATCTAATCTATTGGACATGCACAACCTCTAATTCCCTTTTAGGCTCAATTTATAGAACCTCAAAGAGATGGTATCACGATATGATCCCGTTATTTTCATCACTATAATCTGCCACCATTAAATTTCTAAAATGATCCTTAAAGGTCTAAAGAATGATTGAGCACAATGGAGTGTTTTTTGGGTTCTTTCACACAATGGATGAAATCAATTTGAAGTGTGACACATTCATGGTAGAATGACCGAGCATGATATTTTGAGAGATGATGGTAATGAGAATGAAACATGAGCTATGATAGTATAAATACATAAAGTTTCACTTAAATGTCCAATTTTATCAATTTTTTTGATATCATCCAAAGCTATTGAGTTGTTCAAACTCGATCACAAATGATAGGATCATGATAGAGTATGAAAACTATTTATCTAAGGTCATGCATTTCAATCCTTAAATTATCTCGAATTATAAGATGAATTCTCGATGTTTTGTGTTGAGACAATGTTAGGATATTCATTATCATGTTTAATTATTGAAGCAACCTTCTTATGATGATGTACTAAATTAAGAATTGATTGTTGAGATGAACCTGGATACCAAGTATTGTCTATTGGGATCATTTTCCACTCCCAGTGGTAGTGTTAATTCAACTAAGGGGAAGAAGAAGCATGAATATTCTCATAGTGGTTCACAATATGTGGTTCATTCTAGACGTCTTATAATTCCCTAATGGATCCCCTTTACTTTTTACAACATTGTTAGTTCAGGCCACCCAATAAGGGTTTTCACTGAGTCACCCTAGGAATGAAATTATTTTTTATGTTCAAGGAACTTATATGTACTCTCCTAGGTTTTTTCTACTCCATATAGTGTAATGGGATCATCTAAACCATCTAAAACTATTGTATGATTAGATAGATTACATTTAAAACGTTTCCATCCATAGAAATATGGAAAGACTCTTCTTCATATAGTAGAAGAGTCCCTAGAAGATGAGATTAAGGGTCCAATGACATTTAGAGATACCACCACAATAAATTCATCATTATTGACTAATTTAATTGGAACCGGTGCATCTCATTGACTTATTTCAACCTATATAGTTAATATACTAATTGTTTATATGTATCTTTTATCATGAGCAATGGATATTACGAAACACATTTTTAGGAAGAGAGAGAAGGTTCTTCAAATACATACATGAATATTAACTTTATCAGATAGAGGGATTCCTTGTTGTTTTCTTTTTCTTGATGTGAAAAATATTAATCAAAATTTCATTGTGGATTGGATCATTTTAAATAAATCATGGATTGTTGTTTATCTTCGATATGTCTCCATTAATCCATCGAGTTGTGTGTGTTGTGAATTTTAAGGAGAATAGGACCAAAGGTCATGTAGACCCAAACATTTATATCTAGACTTATGGAAAATGATATTTTTATTTTCATTTAATTTGGATTGTATATCATTGAATGGTGAACTCCATCCAATTGTAGTCGATTTTATCGATGAGTTTCCATTATACTTATCTAGTTTTTCCCATGTAAGGGAGGTTTATTTTTTAATAGTAATAATACCTAGTACTGAACAATTTTTTATTCCTTTATTCCATATTGAACCAGTTGAAATGAAAGAGGTGAAGTCTTAATTGGATGATCTCCTATAGAAAGTCTACATACACCCTAGAGTTTCACCTTAGGTAGAGAATATTCTCTTTGATAAGAAATTCAATGGTTCCTTTCACTTGTGAATTGATTTTTGAAAACTCAATCATGTTATGATAATGTACAAAATCTGTTGCTACATATTTTTAATCTGTTTTATTAGTTTAAATGGGAAAAGTTGTTTTTGAATGTCAAAAAATCAACCTGGTTGCCATCAATTGAAGGTAAATAGTTATTTCATTTAGAAAACTACCTTCTATTTCATGTATGGTCATAGTGAGTACCCCCCCATGGCCTTTGATCCAACCAATTTTATTAGAGTTTTCATAAATTTAATGCTCATGATTTTCCATGAGCATCATGATAGTTTAACGGTGGTATTTTTGTATGGATATCTTATTTAATCTTTGGGGGGGAGATCATGTGCATTATCTGAGAAATATATTTTTCGTTGAGAAACCACTGAATTTATGAAAATCTATTGAAATTTTACTTCTAGAGTTAGGATGCGATAAAATATGGATACATTGTGTAATGAAATGGTATTTCAGTTGACTATAACAATGTAAAAAAATTTATGACATGGGAACAACCATGAAATGTTTTCATGGTTTTGAGTATCTTGGGTCTAGTTGGGTATTATAGTAATATTGAAAAGGACTTCTCAAACATGACTTCCGGAATTAAGTCTCTACCTCACATGGGAATAAATTTTTATATGGATGTGAAATGCTAGTATTCATTTTTTATCTAAAATGTCTTTTTACTACTACATTACTACTGACTCTCCTGTGGCGCGACTTTATGATTAATCAATTTCAGGATTGAGGTGTGTTTTTATAAAAGGTGGTAATATCATTGAATATGGATCTCATCAATATAGGAGACATGAGAATAATTACCTGGCTCATAATCTTTTACATGAAGCTATTATGACTTATCTTAAGAGTTAATAGTATTAACTTTATATTGATAGGTTTATCGTGTATTCAATCATTAAGAGCTTGAGTTATATCTTCTTTTAATTATATTGGAATCTTTTATAGAGGTAGTGGGTGGAGTACCATCAATATAATGACTTCACCATCACCAATACATCACAGATAATGAATTTCATAATAGATGCATTGAGCAGGTATCATCTGACCCAGGAAGTGAAAGAATCATCAGAAGAGTAGAACATGCTAGATGTCTTTTCATGGTTATATATTGGTGTATAAGAATCAGGGGATGAGGTCTATTTGGCCAATGTTTATTTGAAATCATCTCGTATCGAATTGATTCGTTAAAAACAATAGTTTGTTGATGAGTTTCGTTAAATTAGAGGTGCTTTTATTGCTAGGTAGACTGACCATGATTGGTTATTCCATAACGAGGGAATTATATGCTTTCATAACTGTTATACAGTGTATTCATCGGCAAGGAATGCTGTGATGGGGGATTTCTATAGTGCCTAGTGGGTAGTGTTCCCAAAAACCAATAAGAAAATCTATAACATGTGGTGATAGTATTGGTGGCCTGATATGAGATGAAGTATGCCAATGTATTTTTCTTCATTATTATAGAATTCAAAAGGGAAAATTAGATCTCCATAAACCATTATGGTTTCTTCATCCATTTCCAATCACTACGTAGTTGTGGGAAAAAATATCTAGATTTTTTTATTTGTTTACTCATACCCAGATAAAGAATAATGTGATATGGGCTATGATCGATGAGATATCAATGTAGTCACACATTATACAAATTAATGATACAAAAATTGTTATGTAGTTAAAATAAATCTATGTTAATGAAATTCTTTGATTGGACGGAGTAACAGTTTCTATAGTTTCTTATTGGGATCTACGATTCACTTTTCATTTTTGGATAGGCCTTTTGAAGGAACTTGGATCCCATGACCACTTGGGTGAAGCATAACATCTGCAGTCAGATGTCTAGATAGAAAGATCTATATAGATTCTTGGGGATATTATCTATTCTTATGTGCATGACTTTAATGGATCTTGGGACAATAATTTTGGGATTATTGAGTTTTGTTATACAAATATTTAAAAACCATGATCAAAATGGCCCTTTTGGAAGAATTGTATGGTCAGCCTTGTAAATCTTTTACGTGTTGGTTAGAGATCAGAGAAAGTTCATTAGTTTAACTAAGCATGATCCAAGAGAGAATAAAAATATTTAGTTAATTCATAAATAGAAGTTAATTGAATAGAGTTGATATAAGTCGTATTTTGAACGTTATCATAGAAATTTGGTATTATTAGTTGGTGACCATGTGTTCTTGATAGTTTCATCATTGATGGGACATTGATTGTAGGGGAGGAAAAGGAAACTTTATCAACATTATGTGGGTCCTTTAAGGGTTTTTTAGAAGTTGAAAAAAGTTTCATACCATTTAAAACTAACAACATATCTGAGGTGGAAAAATAACATGTTTGAGGTATCTCATCACTATAAATGTCTCTCTAATCCATCTAGAATTATGTTATTGAATGATCTTGAGGTTTAACCTTATTTATCCGTGACTAAATAGAAAATCAAGATAGTTTATTCTAAATCCATCTTAATTCATTGGATGATTATACATTTCTATAATTTCATACAGATGTACGGTTTTAATAGTCATGATATGTGGGAGAGGGAGGCACTAATGAGAGTGTAGTGTGCTCATCTTTTGGGCATGGAAGCATCTTAAATGGATTTCCATGGAAGGAAAAAATCTATTGTGGGGATGTTGTATTATCTGGGTTCTTTTATTAGGTATT
The DNA here is from genome assembly GCA_963277665.1 of Viscum album. Lineage (NCBI taxonomy): Eukaryota > Viridiplantae > Streptophyta > Magnoliopsida > Santalales > Viscaceae > Viscum > Viscum album. The sequence goes on from OY728136.1 coordinate 2,041,879,470, forward strand.
ACTAAAAATATTTTTTAACAATATTTGGTTGGGTTTGTTTTTGGGTTGCTTGAGGATGAATTTTAAAGGGTTTTGTAAGCAATGGGCTAATGGAAGATTTGCCCATGGTTTTCACATAGTCTCCAAAAAATGTGCCTTATCTCAGAGAAAAATATATAACCCATGGTAGTGGGATATTTCATTGCTGGAAGACGGTTTTTCAATCCTTGTGACCAATTAAAAATAAATGTGTGGCCCATTTACAATATGTGCATGACTTGTGTGTGGTTTGTCTAAATCATGTTCCTCAGCCCAAGAATCTTTGTGGATGGGATTTTAAGTAATAAACATTTTTATTAAAAAAATATTGATCCCCTCTTTTAGGCCCTCAATAGACCAATGTAACCTAGAAGTGATTTCTCAAATTCTTGTAGCTACTAAGATGAGTTATTGGCCCCTAGGACCCCTCCTCAAAGTGGATAGAAGCTTGTGGAATGCTTTCCAATCTTTATTCGGTTAGTTCCCTCTTCATGTTCTTATTCTCATGTTGTCTCCATTATCCTCTCTAGGGTTCCATGGATACCCATTTTTATTTGTGGATATAATACCCACTATATTGGATCTAAACATAGTATTGATTTATATATCCATTTTTCATTCTCCCCATTATCATTTCATTGTACAACTTTGTAATTTTAGATTCATTGATCCTGAGGTAGGGGGTTCCGTTATGATGCCTAATTTATATTAATAATAAATTTATTTGTTTAATTTTAGTATTTTTTAATTAAATGAAATATACCAATTTTCATTAAATGGATTTCATTTTTTTGGGAAAACCTAATTCAATTAAATTTTTTTATTAAGAAAAATGAGATTTTGCAATTAAATCAGAGAACCCAAATTCTATTTATTTCGGTTGTCTTGACAAAAATGTTTAAATTTAAAATTTATATTATATATAATGGATTTTATGGAAGGTATTTCAATTAAAAATATAAATTTCATTGTAGGAGTAATAATTTGATGCAATATTTTGAAAATCGCTAATTCCAATAAATTTGGGGTTTATGGTGAAATTGTTGGAATATTTTGAAAAATTAAATTGTAAAATTTTATTTAAGAAATTGATTTTGAAATGGAAAGGTGATTTTATTTCATAACCCTATTTGTGAAAATGTCTTAAAACAGTTTGGATATAATCCTTACTGTTTTATCTAGGAAAAAGGTAGAATTTTGATAAAGAGATCATTATGGTTTTTAAATAGAAAAATGGTATATTAGAAATAGATAATGGGATGGATTGTATTTTTTTAGTCATGAAATAAATTTACCATCGTTGTTTTATACTAGATGAAAAGAAATAATTAGGTGGGTAGTGAGTTATTTGGATGACATTTTACGATTTACAGGGTTCAAAAACATTATATAAGCACATCATATCCCTTATGTGATAGTGATGAGTCCTCTTTCGCATGAGATCAATGGTATATGTGTATAAAGATATTATCACTTCACTGTGTGTGTGGAGTTAATATAACCTAGAACTATCATATATTCATATAAACCCGACCATGTTAACTGATATTTTTATTTCAAATGAATAAATTCTATTTATGTTAACACTATTACAAGGAAATATATATATATAAACAACTTAAATATATGTTTCTATTAAATCAATTTCTGAAAATTACATTTTTTGTAAAGAACAATTTTTAATCGAAATACCATCATTTCCAAATTATTTTTATCATTTAAAATGTGAATCATGACTTGTTAATGTATTTTCATCTTTTGAAATGTATAACAAGATTTGATTGAATATGCTTTTGAAATTATAAACTAGTTTGTTTTCAAATTTAAAGAACATTCTTAGTTAATTTTTATGGGAAATATTTTATGCAATCATTGATTAAAATTTTTCTAGGATTTCGATTACACCCTATATGTTCCTTTGGGTGTTTTTAGATTATCGCCTCCCAGTTTTGAGTAGTGGTAACTATTTCTTAGTTGGGGTTTTATATATTGACCTATAGACATTGTATGTTGTGCATAAGTAGGGTCTTGGGTAGTTTGTATTCATGTTTTATAGTAATATATTGTGGTACTCGGTTGTGAAACTTAGGCTTGTATATTAACATTAGAGTTTTTGTACATTAATCTAAATAGAGTTTCTTTGGTATAAAATACTATCTTGTCTCTTTTATTCTACATTGTTAGTGAAATAATTTTCCCCCTTCAATTTTTGTAATACCAGGTGCTTTTCCCTGACTCATGGAGATCAGGAACTCTATTCAGGCTATGCCAAGACCATCTCAGTTATGGGGTTATCGAGGAACCATATATGGTTTGTGGAAGATAGGGTAAAGTATAATATATGTTCAGTTGTGTATATAATATCTAATGATAAATAAATTTTTATATAATGATAGTTTATTTAATATATTATAAATGTAAAAATTACATTAAATTCTTTAGAAATAAAAAAGAAGTAATTATATACCTAATAATTAGATTAAATAAATGATACTAATTATATTAAAATTGAGGTAAATTTAATAAATTGTTATATTTCATTAAATTTTTAAATTTTGAATCATGTTAAACTAGTTTGAAAATAATATCATTTCATTCTGTCATTGTATTGATATTTTAAAATTCAAATTAATTAAATAATGTCAGGATTGAGATCAATGTTATTTTATTATAATTGATGTTTTATTATTTTATTTAAAATTACCAAAAATACCATATTTGACCATGCTATTATTTAATAATAATAGATATATAATATGGTCCATTCATGAAAAAATAAATCTTTTATAAGGAACTTATGAACCCTAAATAGTAAAAAAATGTGTGGTTGGGGCTAAAAAATATTTTTTGTGAAACACATGAGCATCTGTAAAAAATAATATACAACACACATGTGATATTTATTTTATAAAACATATATATTATTTATTAAATATTTGATATTTATTTTTTAATAATTATCACTTTAATTTACTTATAATGTGTAAATTACCTAGGATAGAAAACTAGTTTCCATACTGAAGTACAAAAATGATAACGGTATGGAAACATGGATGTTTATGAAGAAAGTTTTAATTTTTATTATTATTATGGGTTAAAGGTTTTTCAAAACCAAAAAACTCCTAACCTCAATTATTATAAAATTTTTAGAAAAATTATTATAGGGATACATACCAATAGTGAATACCTGTGAGTATTTACAAGAATGTTAGTCTGCCTCAACTATAAAAGAAAATTACCTCCCAAAATTTCTCCTTACATTTCAATCCATTTCTCTCTCCCAAACATGAACAACTCACATAAAAACTACTCTCACCTCAACATATATTCCTTAGTTTTGGCTTCAATGAAACTTTTCATGGGTTTAGTGAAAATCTTTGGTGGAAAATAGAAAAATATGAAATGCTCTTCTTAATATGTTTTTTTATTTCCACCTCCACCTCCTAAAATGTATATTATTACATTATAACATAATAAAATAATTATATAACATATAAATGGATGTTTTTATGTTATTTTTATGAAATAAACCTTCTCACACTTCAATCATATGGGTTATGAAGTCATAATTAATGTGTATGGCAGACTATGGCCTCAGAATCAAATGTTGTTTGTTATTTCATAACCCAATTCAAGGTATGGAATCATGATGAATTTATTGTTTACATATTATATTCATGATATTTAGGATTTTATTATGATTTTGGAATTATTTTTTAAAAAAACATCATGTTTTTATTTTTTTGGAATATGAGAATGTGGAACTTGTGTATGGAGGACTACCACCTCACAATGTTATGTCAGTCATTTACACTTTACATGCAATGTATTGTGTACAGGATTAATAAAAATACATGATTTATATGGAATAAAAATAATAATTGAAAGATAATCTACATATATTTAGTTTATTTTTCATTCTCTCAGTATGATAAGAATATGGAAACAACGTTCATGCTTACATAGGACCTACCATTTCAATGAATGGGGTATTTTATTTACTATCAATTAATCTAATGGATTATAATAAATACATATATACTGAATATATATAAAATTTATTTCATGATTTAAATTTTGGATATAGTGGAATCATGATCATATTAATATGAATTAAAAAAATAAAATTTCAAAACATAATCGAAATAATTTTCATTTATTACTGAAAACAAGAATAATAATGAAATATTATTAGCGAACGAGTGATAAGATGTTATAAAAGGATAATAAATCATATAATAAATATTTATATAGTTTTGGATTCTGTTAATAAAAATATTATTATTATTATATTGAATGATAAATATTGATGAAACAAAATAAAGTGTAAGGTAAAGGATTTATTAACTCAATTATCACTCATTAGGTTAAAATTCTACATCATTGACAATTTTAGGATAAGATTATGTGTTTAATGAAATTGGATTATCATAGGTTGTTTTAAAAATATTTTTATGCGTATTTGTATAGAAAAACATAGTCTATTAATTTTTTAACTCCCACCTTTTTGTTATGATAATTATCATGGTTTATTTCACAATCTCATTCTAATTGAGATTTTTTATTCTTGAATACAATATGACATAAATTACTTGAAAATTTTCTTATAAAACATCAATTTTTATTATCCTATGAATATTGATTATATTTTTAATGTAATAGTACCATTTACCCACTCTTTGGTACATAAACTTTTTAAGGAAATTTTTTCAATAAAATCCTAATTTATTTCTCTCTTCGGTCAAAAATACTTTTTCAACTAAAAATACTCTTTTACAATGGTTTTAAAAAAATTTATCCACTTTATAATGTATTATTAAAAAAATATTCAATTTTTTTTTAATCTTACCATAATATTTTCAATGGAATCATATGTCATTTTCAAAACATTGCATATTGGATTTTACAAAAAACATAGAAGAAAACATAATTTTAACATATACAAATTAACAAAATTTCAATCTATCATGACCTATCAAATTTCCTATTTCATAGTTGATAAGTTTCAAATATAAATCAAAATTAAAATTATTTTCTAAATTTTTTCTACTGTTCTTTTTTTAAAAGTAATTTTAAATAATTTTTTTAAATTTTTTTCTAAATTAGAGGGATATTTTCCAAAAAAGAATTTTAATGATTTTAGTATATTTTTTCAAGTAATCAATGATCTTATCCCACTATTCATACCGTAATTGGTATACATTTTACTTATACCATATTAAATGTTTCTTCGGAATGTTTATGATCAATTTTATCATGGATAATATTGACCTTCACTTCCTTGTTTCATTTTTGTCGTCATAAACTTTACCATAATTTTTCTCGTTCAATTAGAAATTAAATCACACCTATATAAAAATATTATTTTTCATGGATATTTTTATTTCCTAAACTATATATGACTTTGATATACACTATTTACTATGAATGTTATTTGACTAATTGGGGAAATATTAATAAATATCATTCTTTTACTCAATATTGATACATAATGATAAGGAAATTTTTTTAGAATTAAATAATTTATTAAAAATTTGAATAATTATATGGATTGGTATGACATGTGTTGGGGACCATTTCGAGCAATCTTTTTAATTCATCAGTTATCTCATGAGATAAAATCTTTTGAAAAAACAAAACATGTTTGTAACCAATATGTTTTAAAATGTCATGTGAAAGGTCTTTATAGAAGTATATTATAAACCTTTTTATGAATGGTTTAAATGATAAAGGTATAATTTTCTTGGGATAGATGACATCCAATATTAAATCATTACCTTTATTAATATTCTGTTGTCATTATCTATGATATTTTAACTAAGAAATGTTTTATGGATGAATTTAATTCTCACAATATTTATTAAAATTAATGTTTTATAAGTTTTTTAACCTGGCATATTGATAATTCCTTATCTTATCTAGATAGTCAAGAAATTTAAATGGAATGAGTGTTTTTATATTTATCATTCCATATTAGTTATTCTTATTGATTAATTATTTATTTTCTTGTTCTTAACCCTTACAGTGCAATTAAGATCACCCTTATTTTTATATTTTTCACCAGATTCTAGGATGTTTAATATGACTTATATGTAGGTATATTCTAAATAGAATAAATTTTTCATGAAATAAAATTACAATATTTTATTTTTGTATTCAAATGTATAGTAATATTAATGTATGTATCTTGTTTATCAAGACTACTAAAATCATAAGTCATTTGGGATTTTCTTCCTTATAACATATGACACTGTTGTGATAGAGGACACTAGATTTTGGTTTCTAGGGTTGAGGTTAACACATTTTGAGTTGGAGAATGTTTATTACAAACCTTTAAATCCAGATTTAGTAAAATATAGATTACAGATCATAAACCTATGATATAATTTGATGATATGTATATAATAACATCTTAATTTTTTTGTTAGTCACACATTTGGTAGTTTATCATTGAAATACATTTTTCTATTGATATTATCACTAGTTTATTATTTTACGATTGAATATATGATAAAATAATTAAAGACATCTTATTTTTCTTTATGTGATGGGATTCTAACTGTATTAATTACTTTTGGAGAAATTTATTGAAATTATATGATAAATTGTAAAAGTTATTTTTCGGAATTATTGTTTTAAATTTTGTAAAAATAATTTTAAGGGCATTGATAGAATTTATGATTAATATAATAATAAATAGGATTTTAATAACAGTCAATTATTAATATTATAAAATTTCAAAAAATAGGTTTTGATGAAAACATTAGTAAAATAGTTATTAATGGATCAATTTTCAATCAAGAATGTACATCATATTTTTTTGGAACATAATAGGAATTATATTAATATGTTTTTAGAAAAATGAATTTTCTTATACTAGGAGAATGTCTATCATATTGGGCAATGTAGTGGGGCCCAAATCTATAATGATAGATTATAAGGGTTTCACGCTATCCACTGGACATTTTGATGTCCTTATTAATATGTCATTATTATTAGTTAAACAATTATATGAATGAATATTAATGATGAAATAGTGTTATTATATTTAGTATTTAGAGATTAATGTATAAACTATATTGTTATTAGAAAATAGTTTGAGAAATAAAGAAATACATTCCACTATTTAAATGTACATATTTACCCTTAAAATTAAATTTTAGTGTGAAAATAGGAAAAATTATTTATGGATATTAAATAATTTGAATAAAGGGTGAATTGGAAATTCATCAATGAACAACCAACGAATGAAATTGTGTTTATGAAATATAAATATATCATGTATGTATATTTAGTTATATTCATAGATAGTAAAATAATAATTTAACATTTGAATAATGATATTTAAATAAAACAATGTCTTATTATCATAAATATTTATGATATCAATGTCCTTTTCATACATATTAGATTAATGGTTTTGAGGCCTTAAAATATTGATTTATCAGGCACATGATTGGGTTCAATGAACTCAATAACTCTTTATATATATTTTCATTGTTATTTCATGTCTATATCTTTAATTACCACCAATTTTATCTCACACAAAACCCTATATATGTGTTATTCCATATGACCACTGTAGTTCCATTCCTCACTTATAAAGAAATTATTTAATTAACCATTTTACATTTTAGGTTTTTAAAAAATCATATTTCAAAATATAAAACATTGGAATAGAGATATAATGTCTAAATTGAGAGGATACTATTTATTTATGATCGAGAGAATTTGACACCCTTAATATTCTAAAATAATAACAATTTATTCGATATCATTTGTGAAATGCCACCCCAAGCATTGACATGGATATAAAAAACCAAGACAAAAAAATATGCATAAAATATTAAATCAAATAAACATATTAAATATCATGTAATGCATATAATTTTGTGTTACCTTATGTTTCATAAAAATCATGTTTCATTGAATGGTTTCATTATACGTATGACTTGGTTTTACTAAATAAATTTGTACTATTAATATTATTAATTAATTTAAATGTCATAAATGATACATTAAATTCGTGGGTGTAAATAAAATTAACTAACATATGGAACTATATGGTTTACATAAAAATAAAACGAGTTAAATTGTTATAAATTACATAGAAAAGAAACAAAAAACAAATTAAATAAGAAAGAATTTTTTATTAAACACTATTATAGGCACTGAAAGGGTTTTTATAATAACAAGTTGATTTAGTTACTATTAGTTTATAATATAAATAAAATATATATTATATATTAAATAATTTTTTACATTCATCCTAAACATTTAAAAGGCATAAGATAAGAACGATTCCAATTTTACGCTTAAAAGGCAATATTTTTCTAACAGATGATTTCCATCTATTAATAGAACAATTGATTCTAAATTGAATTTTTAAAATTTTATAAATTTTAATTGAAAAAATGAAATTCATTTATTTAATCTTATTTTACATATTTAATTAGGGTGAAGTATTTTTATTTTTCTAAGAAGATGAATATTTTGATGAATAATGGGAAATAATGAATTTTAATTGAAAAATGCCTTTCTGTTAAAATAATTTATAATGAGAAATTATGTTTTAAATTGGTTTTAAATAAAAAATATACCAATTTTAAATTATGTAATTTGATAAATTTCATTAGAATCATTTTTAAATTGAATTTTGTTATAAAATATACTTTAATCTTTTGAACATTTTCACTTCAAAACCTACTTTTATCACACCTATATGGAATTAATATAAAATTGAACTCAGAAATTTATATGATTATAATTTTTAAAATTAAATTACATATTTTTAATTATCTTAATTTACAATGAATAATATATTAATAATATTTTCTCCTAATTATTTGTGAAAACTATTAAAATTAATTATAGTGAATATGGTTAAAATGAGTTTAATTATTTGGTAAACATAAAATAGATGGTGTAAAATGACATTATATATATTATAGTAGAAATTGTATGGACATATTTGGACCCTTATCACCTCATGCGTGACTTATATGAGTTATTGGGACATTATTCATTGAACGTTTCCAATATAATATGTTGTGTAAAGAAAAAGTCAAACAATATTTTTTATTACTTTTATTTTATATAAAACATTATGATATCAAAAATATTACATATGGTATGTTATTTAAATATGTTTTGAATAATTTTTTTTCTCTCAGGATATTTTATCTTAATTTTCTTTTATATGACAAAATTAATTTATATTCTTAAAAAATGAACACGTAATAATTATTCGTTAATAGTTAACTAAATTAAATGATACGAAAAATATTAAAAGTGATGTAAATTGAAGAGTTAGTGTCTTACATTAATTTTTTATCTAAGTAAATCTTGTTACACAGTATTTAAAATAATATATTTCAATTTCAACCTTATATTTAAATGATTAAATTAAAATTTAAAAAATAATATCAGAGTTAACATTAATGTAATTTTATTATAAATGATATTGTATTAAATGTTTTTTAATTAATAAATAACTATAATATATAAATAGATTTTAAAATTTCTATAAATATAAAATATTTTCTATTAATGAACCAATTTCGCTTTTATTATTAATATATTGAACCCCAAAAAATTAAAAACATTGTGAGCATAGTTAGGGATAAAGCATCGTTTTTTGCATGCTAAAGCACTTTTGTTAAAATTAATTTCCAAAACACATTTTATCACTATTATATAAATTATATTCTATTTTTAGGAATATTTTGCTATAATGTTTATAAAAATGATCATATTAATTTAATCTTAATTGGTAAATTATGTAGGATAGAAAACTAGTTACAATATTAAAAAACTAAAATGGTAAATGTATGGAAACATTGTAGTTAAAGCTAAACATTACAAAAATCGATTTTTTATATCTTAGATGTTTTTGAAAACCAAATTATCCCTATTATCCATTATTATTAAATTTTGGAGAAAAATTAATACTTGGATACCTCACAATAATGAATACTTTTGGGTATTTGTAGGAATTCTATTTACCCTTAACTATAAAAAGGAACTCACTCTACCCACTTCTCAAAAACTAAAAACCCATTTGGAAAATAATAAAACCACAAAAATAATTTTTCTAATTCCCATCCTATAATCCATGAAATATTAGTTATTTTATAAAGAAATCCTTTCAATGAATTCATGGACCCATAGTGACAAAACCAGAAGAAGGGGTAATGTTCTTCTAAAAGAATTTTTATTTTATTTTTCCTACCACATAATCCAATTTTTATTATCCCAGGACTAAATAATATCTTGAAAATATTTCATATAATATAATTTTTTAATTTTAATTTTATGACCTACAAATTCACACACATATATCAAATCAGTTACGAAATCATCGTTCATGTGTACAACAGACTATTGCCTCGGAAGCCAATGTCATACATTCATCCATTACCACCTTTCGATGATTAGAATACCATATTTTATTTCTATTTTATATGTTATATTAATGATATTAATGATTTTATTATTATTATATAATTATTATATGACAAAAACCTTCATTATTTCTATTTATGGGAATATGATAATATTGCACGTGTGTATTGTGTACTGTCGCCTCACGAAGGACTGTGATTAATTCATGATTTACAAGGAATGTGTTTAGGATGTGATTAACAAAAATATGTGATATATATGACATAAAAATTATAAATTAATTATAATATAAATATATATTTTTTATTTTTTATTTATCTTAATATGAAAGGAAAATGAAAATAGCATTCATGCGTAAGTAAGGCGTACTATCTCCGTGAATGATGTATTTCATTCCTATCGCTAAATTTTATCTATTAATATTATAAAATATATAATTAATATATATTGTATTTATATCATGAGTAAAATGTTTTATATTCTTAGTCCATTATTTATTTAGTTTTTCAAAAAATAAAATTTCACTATATATTCGAAAAACATAGCAGTTATTATTGGAAGCAATGAAAACAATGAATGATTATTAATGAATATATGATAACATATTATAAAAGGATAATAAATTAAATAATATATGTAAATTTAGTATTGGGGTAAGTTAATATCATTAATAAAAAAATATTCATATGATTATAAATAGTTCTCATCCAAAATAAATCATTAGGTAAGGGATTTCTAAACTCAATTTTCAATAATTGTGTTCAACTTCTACTTTATTGATAAAGTCAGAATAAGGTATGTGTGCAGAGAATTTTATTTATTTTGTGTATAATTTCATTTTATTTATTTTTATTCATAGTGGATAATCATAATTTATTGATTTATTAATTATCACCTCAATGTTATGATCGTTATAATGGATTATTTTAAAGTCTAATTATAATCGATATTGTTTATTCGTAAATTTTAATTTAAATAAATTATATTAATATTTCATAAAAACCCTTCTATTATAGTATTATATATTTCTTCATGATATTTACCATTAATATTCCTATTTTACACTCTTTTATCCTCAAAATGATTTAGATAATTTTTTCAAGAAAATCCTTCAACATTTATCTATTCGATTGGAAATATGTATTCATTTAAAATTGGGGTTTCTATATATTTTTTAAAAAATATATTTAACATTTAAAAATGAATTATTAAAAGAATTTTATGAATTTTTACTCATTATTTGTTTTTAAAAGAGACTAATTTTATTTTAAAAACCAATTATATTTAGCTTTTACATAAAAAGTGATAGAAAATATTATTTTTACATGTCTTAAATGAATAAAATTTTCATCCATAATGACGATTATAATTCTTTGAGGATTCCTTTATATGGTTCAATGGTTATTTTCAAGAAAATTATTTTCTAAATGGTTTCTTTAATTTTAGTTTGAAAAAGTGATTTTCATAGGAAATGGATTGTAAAAATGTATTTCCAAATGAAAATAATATTTTCCTCAAGAATATTTTGGAAGATATTATTTGGATTTTTATAATCATCATAGAAAAAGTCATTTATTCATCCTAAAATGGGTATATATTGTCTTTTTACCACCGTTAATCATCCTTTTGGTTGGTTATAGTCACTTCCACCGAATAATCTATTGAAATTATTTTCCTTGATTTATTTTTGTGGGGTTTAACCATACCTTGAATTATTCACTTTATTATACACCTTTAATTTAACCTAAATGAAAATATTATTTATCTTTGTTACAATTGTATGATGAACTATAAAAAAATTTACATTTGATTTTTTACTTTGACTCTAAATCAATTAACTGGTGAAATATTGATAATTCATATATTTTACTCAATATAGTTACATTATGATAAGGAACACTGATTAAGAATTAAATTGAATATTTTATATACGAGGAATGATTTATAATGGAATGAAACATGTTGGGGTGAATATAATATAATCCCCTTTATGAATCCGTATTCTCATGAGATGAAATTAGTTCAAAAAACCCTATGTGTTTGTAACTGGTATGTTTTAAACTAACTTTTGAATGGTATTGATAGGTGTATGTTCAAAACCGTATTGTGATAAGTCATAATAGTAAAGCTATCAAGTTCCTGGGAAACATGACATCTGACATTAAATAATTTCCTTCATTCATATTTTGTTGTCATTTTCCTTGATATTTTAACATTGAAAAAATAAATTATTTCATTTTATTCTTAGTATATTGATTAAATAGAATGAGTTTTCTGTTATTAACCCATTACACATAGATTATTTATTATTCTATCATGATATTAATGATATTTAAATTTAATTTGTCATCATTTATATACCATTACATATTAGTTATTCTCATTGATTTATTATTTATTCCACCTTACTTCACCATTAATATGAATTTGAGATCACCGTTATTTTTTTTCATTTCCTTAAGATCCAATTATGTTTACTATTACTGATAGGAATGGATATTATAATATGAATAATGATATTCTTGAAAGAAAAAAAAGTATGTTTTAATTTGTATATTGAAATGTAAATTAATAATCATGAATGTATCTAGTGTACGAAGACTGATAAACTGATATGACCTCCAAGATGCGTTTCCTTGTATCTTATTATATTATAATGGTAGAAGTAACTGAAACTAGGTTAATGGGGTTGGGTTCATAACATAATAAACTAAATTTGACATCATAAAAAATTCAGACACCTCATACACTTCCCACTCATTTCTAATAAAATTTTCTACTTCTTTAGTGTACATTGATTATTGGAAATATTATTAGTACTAAGAATATATATACAAAAAATGAATAAGAAACATTTTTAATATAATTATTATTACCATTGTAAATTATCCATTCAAGGATTCTTATATTTTGATGGTATATGATATCATTCCTAAATTTTCAAACATAGTATCCAAAAAAACTTTTGTTATATTTTTTTGGACATTATTGAAACATTTACCTAAATATGTAAATTGATTTGAAATATGTTCTGATAGTCAAATATTTATATACATACCTTAATGTGTTTCTATTTGATGTATTCTTTTGGATTATTATTTTTGATTGATGACCTCATATATTGATTTTGCCAATATTTATAGACCATACTATAAAAAATTGCTTCATAAAACACAAAATGAAATATATAATTATTTGTTTATATATAAAATTTTGATAGAGGTTCTTTAAAATTTCACAACACACATCATTTTCGGTTTTCTTGTTAGAAATTAATTCATTGGAACGAAAAACATATTTTGGGTATCCTAATTTAGTGAGATCTGAACTAAGAGATTTCTAAAAAACACATATGTAATGAATAAATAATAATATATTATGTAAGATTATATTAACAAGTTTTACCCCAATATTATAGGAATAAAAAAAAATTTGTCTCTTATTTTATTCTCTAATTCCTTTTAATGAAAATATTTTTTAATTAGAATTTTTTTTGACTCCGTAGAAATTTCATCTTGAGAAATGCTATAATAATTTATAAATCCAAACCATGTTTCATAGGGTTTCCACTTTATATATTAAAAATATAAATTATTGTATAAACATTGAATAGTTTTTAAATTTAATTAAATATTAGATCATTTATTAAAAGTACATATTTTGAAAATTAACCCTTTGTATACATTCAAAACTGAGGAAACCTCCCATTAAAACAAGAGAATCATATTTATCATCTTGATATGAGTTATATTTATAATAAATAGTTTTCAATATTTTTTCATTATATAGAATGTAGGATACTTTTCCATATTTTAGTATGGTTTTCTCATGAGGTTATAATTATAATATGTGTTACAACGAAACTGGTGGTCAATATGGTATGACTATAAGTTACTTTTTTATTGGTCGATTCACAATATTTACTTCATCTAACCTCCAAATTATACATCGTCCAATAATTCAATAATACTATAATGCACATCAAATTTTTTTATCAACTATTATATGGGTTTTATTTGAAATATTATACTAATGACTTAACTCATGTATCTTTATATGATTTTATGTACATTATATAAAATTTCAAATATAATCATTGATCATGGTAATATATTTATCATCAAGAAGAATAGAGAACCCATTACTTATATATTGAGCTACAACAATCCCTGATCTCATGTCATCATTTCAAAGTTCATTGTTGTACAAAATGTATCCTAGGATATTATACACCATATCCTCTGCAATATGGTGGGGCATGGTTTTTGGTATATATAAAATACAGAAAAGTTTACCATATATAATTTTAGTAACATAATTTTTCTGAAAGGGGTTTAATTCACATTTTGGGGAAAGAGTAATGAAAAAATTCATTACCTCTGTTATGGTATACAATTGAATTAAATCACTATCCTCAATGGTGGTGTGAGGATTTGGTTGGTCATGTGTTGACCATTATTCCACCACTAGTTCACTTTTATGATTTGTTATATATATATTTTTTCCAATATAGACAAGAAAAATAATATCATGGAATAAATTTACATTCCCTAAATTATTTCATAATCTATTATGTAACTTTATAGAGTTTTTTATTCTCATAATATATTCAATGAGATATTCTAAACAAACACCTATAATGAGACCATATTGTTCTGGTCTCTTTAATGCAACTAAAATTAGTTTTTCTTCATGTATGATCGCTTTCAATGATTTTGTCTAATATTTATAAAATACATATGAACACAAATTGATATTATTATTTAATATATATATATAAAGAATAAATAATTTCCATTATTTCATACATACACATGTTTCTCGTACTGATTTATTTTTCATCAACTATATTTTCCATCTTATTTACAAGGTCCTCCTTCTGTATAACATGCCATGTGAATTAAGATTATTTATATTTTGATTAATTAATATGAATAAAATGAAAAAAAATATTTTTCAGATCACATAAATTTTTTTTTTTTCAAATTTATGAAAATTTATTCTTTAGTGAAGCATACCTCATCCTTTCATTGAAATAATGGTACATTGGTTTTTATTTTGATTGTTTATTTTTACCAATACATTGTTGTTTATAAAACTAATTTTTTTTTTAAATTCTAAAAAATGAATAATTTCAAATAATTTATTATCATTTACAATTCACCTGAAATTATTTATCATCATAATGATTGATGAATTAATTTAATGTTTCTTTCTTTATAATGGGTGCATAATTAATTTTGGGGTGGGGATATAAATTTCTGTCTAGCTACCTCAGATAAAACATGTTAATAAAATTAAGGGAGCCTCTATGAGATCTTCTAGTGTCCATTATGACATATTTCTCATAAATTGAATATATATTTTTAGATAACTTCTTATAAATATGTTATTAAAATCATCTTATAAACTATTGATAATGTAAATTATATATATATATATATATGTTAGCCCTTGATGCATATATATATATAATAGTTTTTTTTGGATTAATGATATTGATAGACAACATCAGATTTTTGTCAAATTCAAATGTGATATTTACCCATCTATGTGATGTTAATTTTAACAACATATCATATAGAAATATCTTTCCCCAAAATGCATACTTTATGAAAAAGCATTGGTAAACTGATGTTATCAATATCAAATAGATAATCTATACAGAATTCAGCAACTTCATAAAAAATTATTAATTATTCAATACA
The DNA here is from genome assembly GCA_963277665.1 of Viscum album. Lineage (NCBI taxonomy): Eukaryota > Viridiplantae > Streptophyta > Magnoliopsida > Santalales > Viscaceae > Viscum > Viscum album. Next base: position 2,041,895,600 of record OY728136.1, read on the forward strand.
TTCTTACGACAGACTTCCATTCATTACATACTCTTTCAAAATCATCATAAACCATTCAATGGGGTATATCTTTCATTAATATATTGGACCATATAGATTACTATAAATAACCAAAAAACCAATAAGTCGATAGTTATATCAAATATAGATGGTGGGAAAATCATTATACATTCAAATAATTTTTTTCTAACCTTTTTATTAATGTATGAAATCATCCATATGTCAACATCATTACTGCATATAGCTTTGAAGAAGAAACAATTTATGGTTAATGAATGTCAGAAATTTTGACACAAAATAAAACGTAATGTGATGTGAAGCAAAGAATCGATCAATATATGGATGTCTTGTGATTTAATCCCATGTTACATCATATTATTAATAAACACAAAATATGTGATATTTTATAACTACCCTGGTAGAACTTTTACATATTTATGGAAAATAAAAAATAACAATTTTTCTTGTATAGATAGAGTGTAGGCTAGTGAATGATGAAATGTATGACTTTTACCCTTCTCCAGTTCAAATTGTTCTCTTATCCCCATGTAAGTCATGGTCAACCTAGACATGATGCCAGATTTTGTTTTCATTGGGGAAATTAGTATCATTCCAATAATATTTTTTTACATAGATGACATGAATAAAATATCTAATGGAAAATAAATCCTTTTGTTATAATTCAAATAAAATCGATCTCTTTATCCATCCTAAATTCATATGGTTTTTCAAAAAATGGTTTACTGAAATTAGTTTCAATATATTTTACAATAGTTAACTATTGATCAACCATTAATGGGGATGTTGATGAACATTTTTTTATTCACATAAAATAATGATATCCATGATATGCAATTATGCCTTCAAGATAAAATATTTCTAATATCCATATAAAAAATATTCAAGGAATGTTTCATCCTAAATCATTATGTTCATTCATCAAAAATACGACACCCAATATTCTTTTAATACAATACCATGAAAAATTTATATAAGAAGGAATGTTATTTATCATCTAGTAAAACATATCCCACAATGTAAATTATTCACTTATATATGCATTGTACATTGCAACCCATGTATCCCCCATAAAATTTATATCATTTTTCAAAAGATCCAAAGAGACATCAATATCCTTACCAAGTTTTTTGGGTCTAGATATAAGTATAGAAAAAATAGTGTGTTTCTTTATCATGAAAAACAATAGATGTAAACAACAATTTACCATCATTACTGGACATGTTCTATGAGTACTACTAAATACATAAGAATTGAATTATTCAATTTATAAATAACAAAAGATAAATGTTTCTTGGATAATTTCTATATTTTTGAAACACATAATATATATTATTTAACTCATGAGAGTCTACTAGATTACAATGTTTTTCATATATAATTCTTATTTTTAATTCAATGCCAATTGTGTTGTGGTTTCTTGACCTCTATATAGGCTTCTAAACACTAAAATAATAAGATAGTTCCATAAAATATTCTAAATAATTGATTTAACTTTCTTGTATGAATTCATTCCACACATAGGTAATTTTATGAGGTATTAATTGTCTTTGAGAAAAAATATGAAATTATTTGGAAAAAAAAATATATTTTTAGTGATTACTACCATTGAACATAGAAATAATTTATCATCAAATATTTGTACAGGATGTTAATTATTTTCCTTGAAGCACGTCATTAAATAAGTCAAGTAGTTCGGTAATGATAATGTCACTCCATACACTAACATCACTAATATTATATAACCTAAATACAGCTGAAAATTTTGTGTATTTACAACAGCTGATATAAAATTGTCTCTTTTCAAATCAACTAATCTTTTCAAAAAAACATTGGATAATCAATATTATTGTCTTCAATTTATAATTTTATTTCTTCTATATGATCATTATAAATATTTTCACTAGTATCTCTATAAAAGGATCCATACATTATAATATTAACCGAATTAGGGGCACATTTGGTTTTCCAGTTGTTTGGTTGTACATTTATAGCTCTGATATAATCTATTATAAATCATATGTCCATAAAACTTTTTTGAACTAATTTTTCTTGAGTGATGCCGAACTAAATATGTATAAAGGATTTTATAATTGGTCATGTGAATTTTTTATTTATAACTTAGTGAAATATTTAATTTCATCATTATATTTTTCTATCATTCAATTAGAGTGCATCGAGTTTTTATTCGTATTTATCCAATTGGGTTGATAAAATATTAATTTTTTAAAACAAATATACATATTAAAAATATTTTCTCAATCAAAGTATAAAGTTATATATAATTGTAATAAGGTGAACCCAACATTTTAATATAACCATTTTTTATTCCTAAAAAGTTATCATTTTATTGAAGGGTGACATGAATAGAAACAACATGGGGTAAATATGTGGTTGTGGGTCTAGGTACTTAATTTTTTTGTGGGAAAATGGTGGAAATAAATATATTAAAAAATATTTATTTATTATTGTGTGGGCATGTTCCCTTTGTAATTATTTATCTTACTTTTCATTTAATTATGATAAGGCCTTCTAATATTTTGAAAAAATATCTATCCTTAGAATAATAAAGCTCATGTAATCATTAGATTTTGACACAGGGTCATGGAGCTTGTAATTTCAAGAGAAAAATAGATGAAACTATTCTTAATGACTAAAGTGATGTTGGATTCCATGTTACTCTCTTATTATGTAGATTATTCTAGACCATGTATTAAAATAATACCTATAAAACTATTATTACTGTAACAAACTAAAAAACCCATATTTCAAAATTACTATAGTAATCAATATTATATATATTTATCATATCATACTATATTCAAAACCACTATTCAATTCCCATTAGAACACCAACAATAATGTATATTAATAAACATTACAACAATTTGTTTAGGATGGATTTCACATCAGTGGGTTCCATTGCATTCTAATTTAACCTTTAAATATGAGAAGGATAACTATAATCCATCTCAAAAATCAAGTACTAAATTCATTAAAATTATATCTAACCATGTATTTTTATTATTAATGAAATCTCTACAACTTTTATAGTTAGGAGTGATTATAATAAACATTATAACATTCTTCCAAAATCTTCGAATCCTATATGTGTACAAGGTAAATGTGTTCAAATTCAGATATTTTTAAGTGTTACAGTCAAACCATTCCTAATGATACATAATATATCAATATAATAATAATATTATATATATATTGTTTAATATAAATATATATTATAGACAAACAATTCATTTTTTCAACGGACCAATAATCTACTATAAATACCTAGTCGATGCATGTATTTCTTAATTCATAATTTTTACATTCCAAAGACTATATACACACTAAAAAACAATTTTAGTGTGAGATAGATCCTAAAAACATGTTTTAATGCATTTTAATCATTATATGATTTGATTCTTTAAAAAAATCATGCAAATTCAACAACTAAATAGTTAATTTACATAATTCATAATTAAAATCAATAAAAACCATTCCCTATATGCCCATTAATAAATATTACACATTTTATGATCTTAAATTATTAGATTTAGACCCATATGACACTTGAACAAATCTATACCCTTCAAACGTCATATATGCATTTTCATACAAGCAATTTTATACTTAATTCAATATTCCCAAAATATTGTAACTTAATGCTCCATCATACGAAATAAAAATCATTAAAAAACCAAATAATAATCATAATGAATAAAATCAAAATTCAATCCATTTTTATATAACTGAAAAATAACAACCCAATTATACAATCCCAAAATAAATGTGGCATTGAGGACTTGTAGATCAAAAATGTAATTATAATGTAATTGTTGGGTTTTTCAACTTCTATCGATTTCTATATAAATACCACACATCTAATGGATTCCTTAACAAGTCCATGATATTACCTATTTATAATATTTCCGTTCTTGGTTGATACATTCATTTATCATATTAATGATACCTTTGTATGGCCATTTCAAAAAATATATTTATTATCATCACTACACAATTTTAAAACACTATATATTATTTATATAATTTATGTTTAACTAATATAACCCCAAAATTTTAATAAAATGAATTATTTTTTTAATATATTCAAAATTTACCCATTTAAAAATTGTTTATGTGTAACCAATTCATGAATCCCTTAAATGAAGGGCGGAGAGAACATGAGTACCACAACTATTTTAATGGGATGTGGAGAAACCAAAAAACATGATAAATTAGGATGAAAGAAATACTATAGGATAAAGTCTGATGCTATAGAACCCCCTATCAATATCCCAAATCATCTTTGAATACAATGATGATGACTAAAATAGGGACATGTGTGATAGAGATAGGACAATGGGGTAAAGGAGTTATGACAACCCTGCTTTTTATTACACAACTAAAACATAATTTATTCCATAAAATTAATTTGATACAACATAGAAGATTGATAGGTCTAGTTTATTTGGGTCATAGGATAATTACATAAGAAATTAAAACATGAAATACCACTTCTTTATTGAAAACTACATTTACAAGACAACTACATTCCCTCCTACTTAGCATTGCATGGGAAAACCTGAGGACATTCATAAGGAAAGGGTGAGATATAAATCCTAGAAAAAGAATAATCATGGAATAACATGAGTAATACAATACATTTTAGACAATAGGCATATCAATTGAGCACAATAGAAGCATAAACATAAAGGCATTATAAATCATGACAATCATAACATGGAAATGTGGCAACAACAGTTAACATGGAATTAGCATGTGCCAAGGCTCATTGCACATGGAGCATGAGTAAACACCCATTTCAAATGAAGCATTATTAAAAACATGTTTCAATTTAATTAGAATGATTAAACACCCATTTTACATGACGTATCATGATACTATACTTTACCCAAGGGATTAGAGCGCTATAAGGGTGAACCATTCTAAAACATTTTATGTACAACTGTGCCACATGGATCACATAACATGGATTCATAAAATATCATCATTTAATCCATGAAAATGAAATGTGGAATTCATACCTGAATATTTATAATCAATATGTAAATGTTCCTAAAGGTGCATACCCATGATATAGAAATGGGCATGCTTTTTACTACACAGTGACATTGGCTTGGAAAATCAGTGCAATTTCGGCAGCGTAACAGTGTGACGTAAGAATTCAAAAAAGTGGTTTATGAGAGACAAAGGGGTGTCTCATCATATATACATGAAATGGACAGTAAGAGGTTCATAAAGATACATGTCCCAAAAATTGAAATGAAATTTAGATTCATGATACAAAAGAATGTCTTAAATGTAAGGGAGGAGAGATAAATTCCTTTTGGAATTTTGGCATTCTAACTAGTGTACATTGGAGGAATTTATTAAGAGAGAAAGGGGTTTATCATAATAAAATCACAAGAAGGAAAGTATGGAAAATGTGTGAAACAATAACGCAAAATTTATAATTGAAATTAAAAGGCCATAACAACATTAAGAAAATTAGAAAAAAATGAGAAAAGAAGAAAAATCCCTACTTGGAAGTGTGATTACAAAGGTTTGAGTGAGGCTTGAGAGAGGATTATTGGGATCTTGGGACACATTGGTAGGATTCTAGAGAGATCATGGCATATTTTGGACGAATTCCAATGGCTTTAGTGAGAAGGATTTTGGAACATGGGTGGTTTTATATAGGAAAGGTGATGTAATTCTTTATTATTTAGGTTTGGGACCCTCACATTAATCTAATCCAAACCAAACCACCTCTGAAGAGGGTAAATATGAAGGGTCCGGTATATACTTTTTTAAGAGGTATACGTAAAATTAATCGTGTACTTTGGCCATGGTAGGTGGAACTACTAGCCAATAGGACACCTCCATGAAACGATCAATAATATCGAAGGGTCTAATGTACCATGGACATAAAATCCCTTTCTTTACAAACCTCGTGACCTTCATTCACAGAGATATGCATAGAAATACGATGTCTTCACCTTTAAACTCATGGTCTCATCAATAGTTATCTTCATAACTCTTTTGTCAACTATGGCTTCCTTGATATGCTGCTGAATGGTTTTCACCATCTCCACCATTTATTCGACCATTTCTGGTCCATGAAGCTTACACTTTCTGACCTCATCCCAACATGCCAGTGTCCTTCCCCTTTTTTATAAGGGCTTCATATGGTGCCATTTGGATGCTCAAGAGGAAACTGTTATTACAAGTGAAATCAACCAGAAGAAGATGTTGATCACATTCTCCTTTAAAGTACATTGGGCATTCTCTCAAAATGTCCTCAAGTGTTTTTATAGTCCAATTGGATTGGCCATCAGTTTGAGGAATATAGGTCGTACTGAAGTTCATTTTAGTATTCAGAGCATGTTGAAGACTCTTCCAAAACATAGAGGTAAATCATGGATATTGATCGGATACAACAGATAGTTGTACTCTGTGAAGCCTTACCACTTCCCTAATATAAGTGTGTTCCAGTTGATCTAATGTGGAATCCTCCTAAATAGCAATTAAATGTGAATCCTTTGTAATATGATCCATAACAACCTGGATTGAATTTTTTCCTTCATATGTCTTTGGAAGTCTGGTGATAATGTCAATGGTGATGTTCTCCCATTCCCATTTTGGTATGGGCAATAGTTGCATCATCTCCATAGATTTCTGCCTCTCTTCCTTCACTTGCTGACACACCAAGAACATTGATGTATATTCAGTGATATTTTTCTTCATATTATCCTAGAAATAATTCTCTTGAATATCTCGATACATCTTTTTGTTTCCTGGGTGAATAGCGATATTTGAACTATGTGCATCATCCCAAAGTTACTTCTTCAGCTCCAGACATGATGGAACACATATTCTTTTCCAAAATCTCACAATTCCTACTTCATTAACGTTAAACCCTGGGGATTTCTCTATTCCAATAGCTTCTACTTTTTCTTAAATTTCCAAACCATCCTTTTAAGCATCCTTAAACCTTTCCAAAAGTGACGGTTGAGAAATAATGTCTGAAAGGATTTATGATGCTTCCTCCTTTATGATTCCCATGTCTATCTTCATCAAATCAAAGAATATTAGATCTTTTTCAATTCTCATCAATGATAGAACCACCGGGTCCATTATACATAGGGCATCTTCCACCTTATTCGCTTTCCTAGTATAATAATGGATTGAGAAAACATAGTCTTTGATCAGATCTAACCATCTTCGTTGGTGCATGTTCAAATCATTCTATGCGAATATTTACTTGAGGATTTTGTGGTCCATATATATTTCACACTTCTCCCCAGAGAGATAATGCCTCCAAATTTTCAATCAAATATCACTGCAGCCAACTCACGTTCATGTTTTGGATATTTCTGTTCATGAACATTCAATTGCCTTAAAGAATAGGCAATGACTTTGTCATTTTTCATCAACACGCCTCCTAGGCCATTCTTCGAAGCATCACTGAATACCACAAAATGTTTTCCACTAGTGGGTAATATGAGCATGGACGCAGTGATAAGATTCCTTTTCAACTCCTTGAATATTTTTTTGAATTCATAACTCCAATAAATCATTGAACCCTTCTGTGTTTTCTTGGTATGAGGGTTGGAAAATCGTGAGGAATTTCTCACAAATCATCGATAATATCTAGATAAGACCAAGACGCTACAGATATCTATTACTGATGATGGCCTCAAAAATACGTCAATTGAATCTATTTTGGAGAGATTCATAGATATCACTTAGCTTGTGATGATATGGACTAATAATGTGACCTCCATTAACCTGAACTCACACATGTTTTACTTTTCATAGAGCTTCTCCTTTTGCAAGTTCTCTAATACAGTTCTTAGATGCTCCTCATGATCCTCCTTTCTTTTGGAGTATATTAGAATATCATCTATAAAGACTACCAAATTTTTTTTGAGGTTATCTCTAAAGTCTCTATTCATTATGTCTGTAATGATTGATGATGAATTACTGAGTCTAAAAGGCATTACTATGAATTCATATTGCCCATCTCTTGTACGAAAAGCAGTTTTGGGGATATCTTCCTTATTAACCGTTACATGATAATATCATGACTGAAAATCCACCTTAGAGAAGTATTTTTATCCATGAAGCTGGTGGAAAAGTCATCAATTCTTGGGAGATGATACTTTTTCTTTATCATGATTTTATTAAGATCTCGATAATTGATGCAGAGGCGCATTGATTCATCCATCTTACGGACAAAGAGGACTGGTGCACCCCATGGTTAAGGACTTGGGCGTATAAACCCTTTATCCGGATTCTCCTATAGTTGTTTCTTCATCTTGTTAAGCTCTACAATAGTCATTTAATATGGAGTCTTGGATATTGGAAACACCCTAAGTGTACGATTAATTAATAATTGAACATCTCTTCCAAGAGGAAGACCATGCAATTCCTCGGGAAACACTTCACCTAATTCCCTTACAATAGGTATGTATTAAAGGATGTTTGCCTCCTTAGAATCAATCATCTGAGGAAGATATACATGCTCATAGGGAGTTAATATCCATTCTTGAGATGATAGGGCCAAGGAAGGTTTATCTTCCTCCATGCACTTGTAAAGAATCGGTGGTCGATTCTCCACCTGAAGACTGATTGTCTTCTCACAGAAATTTATGTTGGATCTATATAAGGAAACCCAATACATGCCATGAATTGCATCAAATTCCACTAGAGAGAGTATGACAAGTTTTTCATAGAATATCAATTGAAAAATTATGATAGAGGAGGAGTTATATTCAGGGGATGCAATGATTTCCCCATTTTCCGTACTCACCGACATCTTCACTTCTATGATTTGTGGTGGTGCTGGGATTGTTATACTAAACTTTTGAGATATAAAATAATGTTTATAACATTAATCAAAAAGTATGTTTTTCTATTCCTGAATTAATAACTAGCGTACCTATCACCACTTCATTATCAGGGATCATTTTAGTAGTAGTGATGGAAAAATATCACCCTTATTTCCTTAGAGGTTGGTGGTTGCCTTCGAAAAACATTTTCTTAGGGCTATAATTTGCAAGATGCCCTGGATCTTTGCAGTTGTAACAATGAACCACACATTGAGGATCTAATAGAGCATTATTCTATTCTGTCACAGCCATGAGTCTTTCATTCCGAAATTTAAAAGATAGGTGCCATTCTCTTCTACACCTAAACCATTTCCTCATCCCATTCAGGAAATTTCTTTGGTACTTCTTTTTTCACCTTTGGCAAGTGGGGTGCTGGATCTTCTTAGCACTGTTGGATTTATCAATCGGACATCCATAATTGAAGTCCGACTTAAACATCATATCCCCATGATAGCCATGAGACTCTCTGATCTCTATTTTTCCATTGAGGGAACATCAGACAATTTCTTCATAGTTGTCGAAGTCAAAGATTGCAGGTACTTCCCACAGGCTAGGTTTCAGTCCACCAAAGAAGCATTCAACCTTTCATTCGAGGATAATGACAAAGCTAAAAGCATATCTTGAAAGACATGTTATGTTTGCCTCATATTCCCCAACTAATTCTTCTTCTTTTTTTCTTGAGTTAAAGGGTGTCTCTGTACATTTTAATTTAGAGGGTGCGGAAAAAATATTTATTGAAAAAATCATTCAGAAATCCTTTCATTCCAACTCCTCGATCTCCTCCTCACGCTTCGTATTTCTGGTCGACGTACACAATTGATTAGCTTCACACTCCATATGATAAGAAACTAGGAGAACCTTCTCTTGTTCAGAACATTGAAGGATGAATAGGATCATTTCAATGGAGTTGATCCATTATTCAACGATGTGGGGATCATATGATCCATTAAAAGTAGGAGGTCTTTGTCTCATGAAGCTCTGGATAGCGACTTGTTTTTTCATAGGGGGGTTGAAAGATCCTCTTGACCCATGATTCTATTCAAAACTTGAGTTAGCTAAGAGATAAGTGTTACAAAGTACATGATTCCCTCTCTGATTAGATTGGGAATCTCATTAGTACATGCATCACATTGATCTTCACATCGGTTGTTAGCCCGAGTCCTACTATTACCAGAAATTGGCTGGAATAAAATGAAATTTAGGAGTAAAATATAAAGGATAATACAAGGAAAAACTGATGACTTATAAATAAATTTTATTTCCTTAACATATGAATCTATTTTCTTCAGTCTATGTTATCCATGATCTTCTTTCTAACATATATTCATAGGGAATTTTTTTGTCCATTGATAATGGTTCATACTAAGCATGTTAATTTACCAAAGCATATCCCCCGGGAGTGTCATAACCAAGAGTGCAGTATGTACCGTTGCCGTGCACCAGTTCCTGTTCGATTCTGGCTCAAAGCGGTGTTTTCGGGTTTTACCCCTAGGATACATATGTGCCACAACCACCTATACATCTTCGTATCCAGACAGATATGTATTTTTTTTGATAAACCACTTACTCAATACTCACAAAAACATAGGGATGTTTTTTTTATAATGAGTCATGTCACTAAGGCTTTACATGGGTTTTCTGATCCTAATCTCAAAAATATAAAAACCTATCCTCTGATACCAACTATGACCATATTGATTTTTATTACACAACTATAACATAATTTATTACATAAACATAATTTGATACAACATAGATGACTGAGAGGACTAGTGTCTTTGGGGATTATGATCATTACTTAACAACTTTGAAACATTAAATACAACATCATTATTGAAAACATTCTTTACATGACCACTACATTCCCTCGTATATCACATTGCATGGGATAACCTGAGGACATGCACAAGAAAAGGGTGATATATAAAGCCCAGTAAAGTAATAAAAATGGAATAACAAGAGGAATAAAATACATGTTAGACAATAGGAATATTAATAGAGCACAAGAGAAGTATATACATAAAGTAATGATAAATCGTGATAATCATACCATGGAAATGTCACAACAACACTTTACATGGAATTAGCTTGAGCCAAGGCTCATTGCACATAGAGCATGTGTAAACACCCAGTGAACATGAATCATGAGTAATCCCTCATTGCAGATGAATTATCATGATTAAACAACAATTGCACATTATTTATCATGATACTATACTTTACCCAATGCGTTTGAGCGCTATAAGGGCGCACCCTTCTTAATCATTTCATGCATAAGTGTGCCACATGAATCATATAACATGGATACATAATACATCATCATTTATTCCACGAAAAAGGAACATGGTATTCATACATGAAACTTTATAATCAATAAGCAAATGTTCATAAAAGTGAGTACCCTTAATAGAGAAATCGGCAAGGTGTTCACTACACAATGACATTGGCTTGGAAAATCAGTGCAATTTAGACGGCGTAATTACGTGACGTAATAATTCATAAAAATGGTGGTTGAAATAGAAATGGGTGTCTCATAATATGTAAATAAAATGGAATGTAAGGGGGGAATATAGATACATGTCCCAACAATTTTAATGGAATTTAGATTCATGATACAAAATAATTTCTTGAATGTATGTGAGGAGAGATAAATTCCTTTTGGAATTATGGCCTATTAATGGGTGTACGTGTGAGGAATAAATTGATAGAGAAAGGAGTATCTCATAATTAAAACATAAAGAGGGAATTATGTGCATGGTTCATAACCATACCCCAACATTTATAATTGAAATTAAAACGGCATAACAAAATTAATAAAATTGGACAAAAATGAGAAAGGAAGAAAAACCCTTACTTGGAAGTGTGCTTCCAACGTCTTGAGAGAGGATTGAGAGAGGCTTATTAAGCGATTTGGGAACCTTGGGAGGATTCTAGAGAGAGGATGGAATATGTTGGATAAATTACAAGGGCTTTGAGTGAGTAAGAAGTTGTAACATGGGTGGGGTTATATAGGAAAGGTGAAGTAATTCTATATTATTTATGTTTGGGACCCTCACATTAAAATAATGCAAACATCAAACCAGACCATGGTTTTTGCCCATGTTTTTAAGAAAAGGTAATTGGAAAACAATATTTTATATGTCCAAAGTCCTAAATTCTTAATATAATGGGGTTTCTTATGTGTAGGTGAGTCACACTCCCAATGAAAACAAATTAAAAAGACAAATTGTTTAATATGTCTTGAAGGATCCACTAAAGCTTTGTAAAATGAATCAAACAAACCTAAAATCACATTATTTTAATGTTAAACCATTTATTTTCCGAACATAAAGCGTATAGTATTTTATTACATCATTATTGGGTCATTATGATGTCATAAAACACATTATATAATTAAACGGTATTTATTTTTTACCCAAAAATTTTACTGTCTCAAAAAATTATGAAAAATTAACTATTGGATAATTTTGATTTCATGATTCATGAAACAATATTAATTTTATATAAATAAGTTACTAAATATGATAATTTTTAATTTTAATTTAAAAACTGATATTTATAAAAAATTCATGGGTTTTGACAAAAAAGGATTTTGAACCATAATAAAAATTACAGTTGAATTCATAAAATGAAACGATCATTTAGATATAATAATGATTAATTTAATAATAATAATAATAATAATTTGTTAAAATATTTTTAAATTCAAAAATACATTAATTCATCAAAATAGATCTCTTAGTTAAACATTAACTACAAATACTGGTTGTGATTTACAAACTATTTACAAGGTAACAATAACAAAATTAAATTATATTAATTATTATATAAAAAACAATGTACATAACCATAGTGCTATAGTTTGGTTACATAACCCCTTATAACAACCGTATAAGATAGAAGAGTAAGGTGTGTGATGCTGAAAAACTCTTGGGGTGGATCAGATAATATTACTTGGGTGGTAATCACTATCAACTTCCACTTCTCTCGTAGGAGGTCACGCTCGAGATTGACATATTGAAGCTCGGCTTGGGCTTGGTCAAGAGCAAAGACCAAAGGTGCAACCACCTTTCTGCACTCTAAAAATTGGCCTTTGTATGGGGAACGTCTACTGGAAGAGGCTATCGCTTCCTTTGTCTGAGTAAATTGGATGTGTTAAAACCCTATATTTATACCAATCATGTGATCATTGTTCAATGGTTGTATTAGCAATGGTCACAATTCATAACGTATAACTAAAGAAGTTGAAATTTTATATAAAAATTTACATAAAGATTCATTTAATTATATCCAGATGAATTTCAATTAATGAATGTTTGGGTCAATACAATAGGTCCAAGATAAACAAGAAGAAAAAACTAGGACAAAAAAACAAAACATAACCACTTGAACTAGAGTTTCTCGGAGTAGAACCTATGTGAGTTGTAAATGGGTAAAATCGTAAATAAAGAGACTAAAAAACATGGAACTCTTGGAGGAGTATAAAAAATAGTGGGGAATTATTTGACATAGATCCAAAATAGGGAACCAATTGAACACCATTCGAAGATAATGTCACTCTATTTCACACTCATCAACCAGAAAAAGAATGCAATGGGACAGGTGGTGGAAAAATAATAAACCTTAGATTTTAAAGTAAATTTTTTGAGATATTTTCATATAATATGAGAGGAAGAGAATAACATATAACAAAGAATGAATAGTGTGATAGAAATCTATTCAGTTACAGTTCTTTTTAAAAGATCATGGAGGGTTTTATCAGTGCTTCAAAAAATGTGATGATAAAGAGGGGTTTTATCAGCACTATAATAATATGAATTAAAAGATGTATATTATATATTTTAATAATATAATTAATATAATTAAAAAATATGACAGTATATAATTATTAATAAATAAATGTAAATTTAAATAATTTAAAATATATCAAAATGATTTTAAATATTTATATATAAAGAAATATATAGTTATATACTTATAATTATACGAAAAATGTCAAAACTTAAACCAAAGTAAGTGACTTTTTATTCAAGATTAAATAAAAAGGGAAAAGCATGAATGAAATTAAAATGGTTAAATAAAAAGATATTACATCATCCATAAAGTGAAATAGGGGTCAAGAAAATTAGGATCACTCTTATAATAATAATAATAATCATCATCAACATCATCAGTAGTTTCCCATTTTGATGGTGAATTTCATTGACTTGTGATCTCAAAAAACATCTCCTACAACATTTCCAACTTGGTAGTGATATGAATATTTGATTCTTTTGATGTTGAATTGGTAATAACATTCCTAGAAAGTCTGGAATATTCATTTTGAAACCTTATTTTTGGAGGAAATAAAGCAACATTATCACTAATAACTATATCACACTTTCCATTTAAAACATCATCATTCAATGAAATGATGTCACCGTAACTTATTGATGGAAGATCGGTTGTTTCAAAAAAACCATCTTCTTTCCCATATCAATTCCATCACCTGAACAATTACACCACTAAACTAAATTTTTGAAGAATTGTAGACATTATAAATTTCTTGATGATAATCTACACTCTAGAGAACATTATATCTCATAGTCATATGATCCTATAAAACACTGTGGGAAAATATTTAATATAGATTATATAAAATACACACCATGTAAATATTTTTTGATGGAATAACACCAACAACCTCATATTCATACTGAAGCACCTCGCTAGCATGCAGTACATCTTAACTAGAGAAGTCAATGTCTATCAAATATGAAAATCCAACCTCATGAATAGGTTTTGATGGAAGTTCAATGCACCTACAATCAGATACCTCATTCCAAAGTCATAGACTCATAAATAATATTCCCATCCATATATTGAAGCATGTAAAATAAACTATTATCCACTAACGAAGTTCATTCATGTTATTTATTCATCATGAACAATCTATTTTTTAACACTACAACCTGTTGATTTGTAGGTTGTTTTTCTAAATATTAAAAAAGATTCATCCCATGATCCTAAGTTAATTACTCCCTACGAGACCAATAAAAATTTAATATATCATTACCATCAAAATCATTTAAATTATTTTCCATCAAACAAAAAAAAAGAAATCCCTCCTCATGAATTTTTCATACGTACGACCAATAAGTTTTTATTTTGCAAAATACCCAAAAAATTTCTCATATTCAATAGTGTTTTATATATCATCAATGAGAGTAGTACGAGTTAAGTCACTTATAATATTGTAATTAAAATCAATTTCAAATCAACTCTTAGAAAGATTGAATATTTTATTTGTTATTTCAATTTATCTAGGTGAATCAGGTCACCAATGGTATAAGAAATATCATACAATTTTTTTGGATGCCGAAAAATATATTTCAGACCATGATGCCTCATCCAAACTTATGAAAAAATATTATTTAACACTAACAACTTAAAATCCATCATCCATTCATAGATGTGAAGCGTTCTCAAATTCAAAAATAATGACCCATAAGACCACACACCTATCATGGCTTCATCAGTTTGAAATAAGCAGTGAAAAAAATATGCCTAAAAAAATACCCATCCATTATGAAAACCCAAAAAATTATATTCTACAAAATAATATCCTAAATAATTAATTTCTTATAACCATTGGGAAGAAAACCCTACAAACATACATGTTCGTACCAAAATCAAGATATTTTGAGAATTCTTAGGGATTAGCCTCAAATCGGGCCTATGATCCGTTATTAAGGATACTGCTAACAAAGGAAACCATAAAACCCTCTTGTCAATTCCTACTAAATAAGTATATAAAAATAAAAATTATAAAATTATTATGTTATGAAAAAATAAATAATAATTAATATCAAAACTGAATAAATACTATTAACATTATTGATTTTAAAAGTAATTAAATAAAATTCATAGATAAAAGAAATAATATATTATGTAAAGAAAGATACTAAATGATATTCTAAAATGAATATTATGTTTTTAATAAAATAAATAAATATTAGGTGTATATGTTTCTATATAAAATTTCATTAATAATGTAAATATTTTTATCTGTGTAATTTATATATATATTCATGTTTGATGTATGCTTAATTTAAAAATGAAATTATATTATATGTAGAATCAATTAATGAAATAAATAATAATATGAATTAATACATTTTAGAAAATGTATATTTTTTGTTAAATATTTGTATAATTTAAGAAAACAATGAAAAAATATATATGTTTAATTGGTAACGAATATAGAATAATTATATAAATTAAAACCATATTAAACAAATTAATTATTAATAAATAAACTTGTATAAATAACTATTGATTATGTTTAAAATTTAAAACATTCTAAAAAATGAAATGTTGTTAATGGAAAAATTAAAAAAATATTAAGAATGAAATAAATATTATTAATGAATAAATAATATATAAAACGAATAAATTTTGGAAAAATATTATAAAGTAATAAATACTATATATTGAATAAATTTATAAAAAATCTGAAATTTATTGTTTAGATACATGATATATATTTTATATATTATGTTAATAAATATAATTCTAAAAAAAATATTAAAAATTCATTATATTATATAAATATTCTATGTGTGTGGTGTATAGAAAAAAATCATTAATATAGTATATTTATGTGTGAAATAAATGAAAAAAATGTTTTATATGTGTTCTATTAATAAAATAAAACTAAATATAATTATATTTCGGTCACATGATACAATAAGTCAATATTTTTAATTAATAATTATTTTAAATTATAACACACTTTTCACAAAATATTTTACTTATTTAGTTTGAGAATAAATATTTATTATTATATAAATCATATTTTATGAGATATTATAAATATAAATATATATATATATAGATATAGATAAATAAATATGTAGATATTTTAAATTTAAAAATATTAAATATTTTAAAAAAATAATTTTGCATAATAACTATTAAAATGAATACGAAATTATTTTGTTTCTAGTTATTACATTTTTTTCATTTTCTATATTATCTAATATCAAATATTAATTACTATTTACAATTAATATTTATATTAAATTTATTTATTTTTATAAATAGTAGTTTTGTTAATAATTTTATTAATAAATTTCTAATTTATCCATTTATTTAATTATTATAATTTATTCAATTTAAATATATTTATTTATTAACCTTAAATGGTTTAAAATAATAACCAATTTTTTAGGAAAAATGATTTAGTTCATTTTTACGTTTTGTGTAAATTATTATTTTCTTAACCTATCTAATAGAACCTTATATTTTTGTAAAACCATCCATATAAGGTTTATTTACAATAATAAATCTTTACTAGTTCCAATTTCTTCAATTCCCTTGAACTAAATATTAATGCCCTATTTATTTATACTTCCTTTTAAATTTTCATTAATAAGATAAACCCTCTATACATGGAAATCCTTATTATATTTCTTTTATTTATGCTCTAATACATGATAATGAGACATTTTTCATTTTAATGGGGTTTTCATATACTGGTGTATTATGAATTATTCTTTTATGTGTAAAAAAGTCAAATTTACATCATATTAATTTGAATTTTGGTCCCATAATCATATACCCTCGATTCATAGAGTGTTGTTTTCATCTCACGGGAAACCATGAATAGTTGATGAGAAGTTTTTCTAAACAACAACGTTATGTTCTCAAGGTTGAATTCCTTGACCAAGGCTTTTGATGTCATATTTCATATTTTCCCCATATTCATATGTCTCTATCACCATATAACACCATTTATTTATTACTTGTTTGAATTTGATCCTATATAATACTTTAATTTTATAATATCATGTTATGTTTCTTGTCTCATACATTATGTTACATTGTCATGTTAATTACCTTAATAGATACTATATGTAATTTTTTTCCATTATATATTTCTCCAAGATAGCATATGAAATAAAATAATTTCAATTTTTTATGAATCTAAAATTACAGATTTTATAAAATATATTTTCTACTTTTTTTTAATTTTTTATATTATGTTTATAATTTTTTAATGTCAATACACCACTTGATTTCTATATTCTGTTTTCTATTATTATATGTTGACAATAATGAAATAAATTTTATAAGGGACTCATGTATCAATATTTGTTATCATAAATATAGATTATTTATTTTTTGGGTATTGGAATAGAAAATATAACTAAAATATTTTGGGATATGTTAATTTATAGTTTGAAATCCTAAATCTTTTGTAATGTAATGACTTTTTGGATTATAAGAAATGAAATCCATATCAGAAAAAATAAATCAAGTGGATTCGTTATCTATGGAATATACACTTTTAGATACAAACCCTAATATATGTTATATGAGTATTAACATAATCTTCAGTTAGTTAAAGTCCCAAATGTTGGGAAATAATTATTAAAAGGATCTTTGTGAATCGTTATGATGTATTTGGATAAATAATAAGTTAGGTTAGATAACCATATAGAAAAATCGCTATAAAAAACCTAAATCTTAAACATAATAATAATATTTTAAGGTATGCATTTAATTAATGAGTTAATATATATATCTTGATTGTTAAACTTGTATATAAGTATGATTTTTTGAATTTTATTACCTAACTTTTCCTTTTTAATGAATTAATGGAAACATGAGGATTTCACCCAAAAATATTTAGTATAATAAATGCGATGACTTCCCTAATTGAATGCCAAATAAAATTGGAGTGGGAGTAAACAAAATCATTGATGTACATTCAAAATTAACTTGAGTTATGAATAATAACATGAATCATGTGGGTATACCTTCTTCATAGAATAAGAAACATGTTCTAATAATTTCCACTATGAAACAATGGCCTCATAAGTTTATTGGACTAAATGATCACCAAATCAAAGATTAATTGATTAATTACATTAAGATACTATTAATTATCCTATAATGCTGTTGTAAATATATCTTTATACTGGTTATATATTATTTAGAGGGATAATTATGTTTGTGGGGGACACAAATCAAGAATAAGTAACTCAGGGATTAATCATATCATTTATGTGGGAGGGATTTAAGAAAATATATTTTTTATAAATGTTTTCCTTTCCCTCATTGACAAACAAAAGTTAGATTGTTATTTAGAACCATGTTAATGGTGATTGAATCATTATTTTCATATAAGAAATAATACAAAAGCAATGTTTGAGATGCCTCTAGATGTTTCATTGATTTAAAATGTATGGTTAACTAATTATTTAGTGGGATAAATATAGATCATTAAAAATATTTGGTATTTGGAGTCATCTGTTTCTAGGAAGATATATTTTATATTCTAAAAAAGTTTACATATAATTTCATGATTACTAGTGGTATTTAGGGACTTGATATATGATAAAGATAATTAATTTTAATTTAGGAGGATTAGTGGATAAATCTTATGAAGGGTAGAAAATAAAACTACTTACTTTCTATTAGTATGGAAAGATTCATCCCAATTAATATATCAAGGGAGTGAGGATAGATATACCCTGAATAATGGAGGGGGGCTCATCATTATGAATGATTAATGGAGATGATGAATCCCATAAATATAATGGAGTAAATAAAATTTATGATGAATTAATATTATAGGTTCCAATGTTTCATCTTTAAAAACATTAACATAATGAAAAATAGTGAATTGTACCAATGATGGTTGATGATAATCGATGACACTGACCTACTAGTCTTTGAGAGTATGTATGAGCCTATGTTATCACTATTTTTATGGTGGTTACTTATACTCTACTTTTGAATGGTAAAATATTTATTCATTCATGAATATTGAATGTGTTATTTAATTATATTTCTATGGATTGTTTAAATGTTACGATGTTTTTGAAGATTTATTATAACATGAACTAAATTCAAAGATATTGAGTTTTCTAGTGACATATTAAATGGGTCTATTATTGCATAAAGACTACATTACACCACCCCAATACAAATTATTGGGATTATGTTTCATTAAAATATTATCATACACCAATTAGAATAATTCAATTAATTATTGGGTACACATCGTGTATATTAATATAGAGACAAAATTTATTAATGGGGTTTGGAGATAACATTAAATATATGAAATCCACATTATATTATTTACATGTATATAGAAGTATATGAATCGATTTTTAAATTTTCTTCTAAAGAATGGTTATTATTTTCTTATAAAAAAAATATCTAGATCACATGATTATGTTAAATGAGATAATCCTACTTGAATACATGTACATTATGAGAGAACCTAATTATATATTCATTCTTGTGTTTTTGTTCTTCCCTCAGACAGATATGTTGCGACAACTATTGATCATATACATATATCTTTTCTATAATTCATTATTTATTATTTTTTAAAATCCATTAAACTAGAATAACTAATGAGTCAACTACATGTTATTATTGATGGGGGTTTATGATTCCCATGTGATACCCCATAATAGTTTTAGTCATTTTTATCAACGATAAATAGGGGTTATTTAACCTTTTTAATTGATTGTTCTGAACTAAAAATATTAGTATAATGAACAAGTATTCATTACCACATATTGATGACATGTTTGATCAATTACAAGAGTCTCAATGCTTATATAATTTTTACTTCAATCAAGATGTCATTAATTATTTGTAGAGAAGGTGTATATTCATAATACATCCTTTAAAATAATGTATGGATAGTATAAGATCATAGTAATTCCCTTCAGAATCACGTTCCAATATTCTTGCACATGACAAATCCATATATTATATACTGTCATGAATAATATTTTTAGTCAATTTTGAATTATATCATAATATACTATAAAATTATTTAATAAAATAATGTTTATTTGAGTATTGTGTGGAATAAATTGAGGAAGGAATATTTATATTAAATTTAAAATAAATATATGTTTTGGATATATAGAGTTTCATTCATTGGGACTATATTCTTAATAAATTAGATATTTGAGGTCTTTTCCAAGATATGTGTGGTACCAGAATGGACCATAACAAAACCTATAATATTGATATTAAAATTCATATGACCTATATGGTATTATATGTGTCATGTAATAAATTCATCATTATTTTAATTAGGCTCCCTAGACCCACTCTCTCATATTTTTTGCAAATAAAGCATAAATTACACACATGATATGATATATTACCAATTCCAAGATAATTCACTGGTAATGTAACATTTACATTCCAATGATTAATATTTGCGAGTGTTATGATGAATTTATAACTAATAGTACCAATGTTATTTATATCAAATGGGATCATTTACACTGTAGAATGTAAAATATATCATTAGTATCACTAATAATATCTCTACACAGTTGAATATTAATGAAACATTTTACCTATTAAACTTCATCATAACCCGAGGATATAAATACATAATAAAGGGTGACCCCAAATACTCATAATGTGAAAATATAATTAAAAAAATAAATGATAATTAGTTAACATAAAATCATAATATGTGTATAATCAAGAAACATACGAAATACATACTCAACAAAACTCATATCATAAAACATGTTATACCTCATAGAATAACATTTGTCATGAATCAAAATTATATGGAAACATTTGTAAATATTAATTACCCATGTGATCACAATATCTTTAGTTTAATAAGAATAAGACTATGGAAAAAACAAAAAAATGGGATATCATCTTATTATAGGTATATATAATAATTTCATTGCTTTTGTATGTGTGCATATATTATAAGGCTCACCATCTTGATTCTTAGAATCTCCATGACAGTTTGACCTTTATTTTTTATTCATATCATAAAAGTATCTCTATTTAGTCTATGATAATATACATGATGGCTCAAACTACAAAATCTCATGATATTAAATACATTATCCCACATATTGTGGGTGATATAAGACCCCACCTGTCACCACTCATATGTATAATTGTTACATAAAATCAATTCATTCTTCACATCACTTGTAATAAATTAATAAGAAATGAGTTTTATATCTTTTTCAAAATGGATTAAAATAAGTTATTATTCATTATTTCATCAATAATCATAACATTATAAACCCCTAGAAAATAAATTCATATACATTGATGTAATGTAACTTTCAAGTAAAATAAAATGCAATTAATATAAAAAATATGGTATTTGTACCATATAGATGTACAATATATATTTCATCTAATAATTTTCTAAAATTTATCAATATATAGAATCTAGGTTAACATCCATCAATCAACGGAATAAAAAATATTTTATAAATAGATAGAATAAATTATAGTATTAATTATTTTAATAAAATATCAATGACTATGAAAGAAATAGTTAGTGAATGATATAAAGGAAATGTTATTGAGTTATTTAGAGAATGAAGTATTAAGGAATAATTTGATGAATATTCTTGATCATAAAAAATGTGTCTTAATGGATATGGTATTATATAATTTCATTTATTTTTGATTCAATCATTGAAAAATAAAAGAAAATATTCAAGATTTTTCAATATTTATAAAGGAATTATATTATAAAACTATTAAAAAGGTAATTTTCTAAGAAGAAAAAAAATAGAATATTGATATATAAAATTAATTTTGATGATGAATAATTGTTTCACATAGAAATGTTAAAAATATGTGATTTTTTCATTTTGATGAAAATGAACCATATGGAAAAAAAGAAAAAAACAAAAAAAAATTACAAGAAGGTGATGAAGTAGAATATACTTTTATTAATTTACTCAATAATTTATAATGAACCATTCAAATAAATCCAATGAATATGTATATGGGGGATCCATCATCACATTTTAATGGATCTCTCAATAATACTTATCCCCTTTCTAAAACCGTGAATGCATTTCCTTCTTCAATTCGATCTTTCTCATCGTAAAGGTTCTAGATCTATTCAAGTAATCCCCAAAGCTCATGATTCCCACCATAAAAATTAATAACATATCCTCTATGATTAATATTACATTTATTTCTAGATTCATTCATCTTTGGCCATCAATCAACACTTTAGAACAATTTTTATTTGGATCATAGGGTATACAAGGGAATATAAACATTGGTATCCTCGACTCCAAGCATATTTTAGTTAGGTTCGCTTCAGAAGATGATTTGATCCTAGCCTAGTCGACCACTCCATGAATATGTTATGGATATTGGTTTCACCTTTTCAAATGTTCATATGACTTTCACGTGGGATGTGATTCACAATCTTTAGCAATTTATGAGTGGTTACCTTAACCTCTGATCCCCTTTTAAAATCCCTATACTCTTCATATATTAGGAAATCTTGTTGGGTGTCACATATGTTCTGATTGTCAGATTATGGATGTTTTCCACCCTATTTCACTACAGAACTGTATTGTGATCAATGTTTCAAGGCCGGTTGTTGACTCTTTCTAGGTGGTTGTTGGTGAGGAGTTTATGTATACAAAATCAGTTGTTTTAAGGTTGTTGTATAACTTTTTTTTCTGTGCAATTTTATAGGGAATAATCTTGTTGCTTTTAGGAATGTAAAGTCGGAGAAGGATTTTATCATGAGTGAAAATCAATTAGATCAATCCTCTATTGAGTTTCCTGTTATCAGTGGTAGAGTCTTGGATACAGATCACATTGTTTCTTCTATGAAGTGGGATGTTTTAGGTTCTAAGACAACCCACCAAAATGACAACAATTCAAATTCTAGTGAAGCTATATAGATTATGCCGATGAAATTAAACATATGCCTCATGAACAAAATGATAAGGACATCTGATGTTTTTTCCTCGGTGATCATAATGGATTTCACTATTAAGTTATAGTGGCTCATTAGGGGAATGTTGTGGGTGGTTCAGATAATGCTAATCATTCTAGGATAAAAAAGGACATAGCTACAACTCACACTGTGATGGTATGGGATGCTGGTGTATCTCATGAAATGATGGAAAGATCATATCTTGTTAGTGAAGGGAAACCTGATGGGAATAGTGGACCACCTCATACATTTTTAGGTTATTTATATGGAAGGGATGTTGAAAACATTGAATTGGGGAATCATTTTTAACGATTTTCAATTAATGAAACGGTTCAAGAGTTTGAGGATGATTTGGTCAAACAATCAATGGATGGGATAATGGTCTCCAAGATATTTCTCAGTGATGGAAATGTTTAGGAAGGGGTTATGGGAGATAACCTAATGACAAATAGGAACTATAAGGGGCCCCATAATAGTTTCTCATTTATTCCACCTCTAATTTAAGCATGTTCAACGAAGAAGTTGTAATCTAAAAAGATAGACATTGATACCTCTTGTCCACAAGAAAAAGATAGATGTTGAGCTTGATAAATCCTTGTAATTTCATATGATCTCATAATAAGAAGTGTTTGAATAGGTTTTTAAACTCGATTCCACTAAAGATGAAAAATCCAAAATGATGGGGAGGCCATTGAAAGTGACTCTCAATAGAGATATACATATATTGATTGACAAGAAAGACTTGATTCTTGTTGGGGGAATCAATATTGGGATGATCAGCCTTGAGGATTACATACAGTCCTAGGAAAATATAGATTTTTGGTTTTAAGATTTGATACTGGATAAACCATGTATTTTGGTAACAAATATTTCATTGAAACATCTTAGGGAGACTAAATATATTAGGCTCAAATTGTCCTTGAATGGATCAATTATTTTTGTGTGGTTGAACTCATTGTTTCTCATAATTTCCCTTAAACTATTTTAATAAAAAAATATTTTTAGTAAAAAAATATGTTTTTGGAAAAAGGGGGTACTAGACAGAAATGATGTGATGGTGTTGGATTCACTTATATGAAACACCTCGGGTAAAAATATGTGTCTGGGGAAAATAAAATTTTGAGGGGGGAATGAAAAGATCCATTATTATCCAAATAATTATTTTTGGTTTTCAGAAAAAAAAATATTTCCATGAAATATTATATATCACAAATAATCTATATATTAAAATAATATTTTAAATTGAAACCATTATTGTATATGTAGATTTTTTGTAAAATACACCTTTCAGATTTGTTACTTTTCAATTATAGGATACATAAATAAAATAAAAGATATGATATCAAATAACCATAAATTATATCAATATTGTAAAAGGAAATAATATTGTTTAAATTATCCTTTAATAGAGATATCTAGGTGTAAAAATTAAAATGTCTCCCACGAAATTAAACTTGATAAAAGAACACCTTATATTGTATTTTTCTCAGTTTAATGTGATCTAGAATTCTATATATGAAGAAAAAAAATATTAATCATGTATTTAATAACCTTATCAATTAAAAACTCTTTTATATGTTTCATTTATAGTCGTTAAATACATATATATTGGTTAGTTTATATATATTTTCTCTATCTGGTGAGCGTAATCTGGATTATTTTGAACCAGTTTAATAAATGTGATTTGTTAATTATTCTTCTCACAAATATAATTATTCCAAAATCATAAAAGGAAATATAAATAATTATTTGTAATATTTTTTATTGTTATAATACTATTCTTTCTGTGTTTTGGTTACAATACATAATAAATAATTCAGTGATGATCACGATTTGATTATTTTTAGTAAACAAAGGTTATTCACATATTTAATGATTTAAATTTTTATATTTCAAATCATGAACCAAAAATATTATTAATTACAAATATATAAATTATTACCGGTAATTAATTTATGATCTTGAACTTTTGTGAACGGGTATCATTATTTAAATTTTTGTTAACCTTCCTTTCTTATCGCTATTGTATCATTTCTTTGGTGTATATGGATCTTTGGGGGTTTCTTGGGGTGTGGGACAAAAAAAATGTGAAAGGGGACATCAAGTGTGTAGCTCACATTTGGTGCATGATTAGTACAAACCATATGTCTGGACAAGGAAATCCATGCAGCCAAACCTCCCTTTGGACAGAGTCTGGTTGATGGGTCCCACATAGATTTTTAAACCATGTGACTTCATTGATAAAACCATGGGTCATGGACACATTGGGATAGGGTTATCCACATAGATTGTAAAATGTTTGGCAAACCATGTAGCCAAACTACGTGGAACTAATGAATTAGGAAATTCTAGGTTCCCCCACTCTGACTTTAAGGGTTTTAATGTGAATTTCTATCTTATTCATCATTCAACATCTTGGGTGATGAACCAAACCCTCCAAGACTTATAAGAGGTTATTCTACCCAGATTTTTTAGATGTTTGGAGTTTTTTTGTGAATATATAAGAACCGTAAGATTCTAATGTTCCTCCCCCTTCCATTTTCTTGATTAGGGAAAATAGAATTCTTCTACTTCTTCTTAATCCCTAAAACCATCACACTTACAAACAATAATATGTTGGGGCTTTATGGATGTGGGAATTTGAATCAATGGAAGTGGGTAATGAAAAATTCATCAACAAACATGAATGAGGTGGTCTTAAATATTTTTCTCACAGTAATGATGTTTTATTAGGGTATGTGATTGTTCCAATGTGATTCTTGTTTCATTTTAATATATTTCTCTATATAATGTGATTTGGGCCTAAGATTATGGTGTGAGACCCTTCACGGACCATGTTAAGTTCATTGATGTTGTGAGAACAGAACTAAGGCTACGGATGTGTCATGAATAATAGATGAAATTAGATAAATGAGTTGGAAAAATTGAGATTGGGTATTTATAAAAATGAATGGGTTGTGAGCAATGATTTAGTACATGGGCTTGACATAAAGTGTTAATTTAATTAGTTATATGTTGGATTTTCTGTAATTCATAAAAGGATTGTATGGATAAAATGTTATGTTTTTTTTTGTAATTTGGTTATGATTTTTAAAATATGAATATGAATTTTTAATTTGAGAAATATTTTTGAAAGTGGTTTTGACCAAAATATGATTTATAAAATGTGTTTTTTGTTTTATATTTCAAATGATTATATGAAATGAAGTTTGTTTCCCCTTTTTTTATAAAAACTCATGATGTCCATTTTGAATGGTATAAATATAAATTAAATAATTGGCATATGTTTTAGTTTTGAAAGATAAAGACATGTTTTAAAGGGTTTCTTCATGATGACTTCAAATGAGAGTTATAAATTGTGTTATATACTATGATTGGATTTAAAGGCATGTTAGGGACATAATATTTGAATTGATATATGGGTTGGTGGGATATGACCCTTGAATATTTTGTTGGAATTTTTTCAAAGATATGAAATGAGTAAGATGAAGAATGTGCATAGTAGATGATATAACCTATGGGGTGTTTGGAATAATGATATATGTGTTAATGGTTTATGTCATTTATGTGGGTTGTGAATAATTTGTGATGATTTAAATGATAAATTAGTTTAAATGTAATGTTTTTTGTTGGTAAATTTGATGTCGTTAAAAGAGAATGTGCACATGGGTCAATGGTAGTGTATGGTATTGGACCACAACTCCTCAATTGCTATCCAATCTAATGACCTAGATCCACCAATGTATTGCATGGGTTAGGAAGTTGGTCTAAGGCTCTAATCCCATAATTAATGAATTTTGTACTGGAAATGGACTAAATCTCTATGGTGAGGGAATTCACCTAGACTAGAGGTCCATGGTGAGGTAATGCACTTATAATGAGGCACAAATGTGATGTAAAATACTAAGATTGAGGCACTGAGGTATTTTTATGAATATTTTTATTCGGAATGTTAACCGTTGCATGTTTGGAATCTTGACCCCTTAGGAATAAATTACATGATTAGAATAGGTTATATTGAATTTTATGAATATGTATAACCCTTTTAACTAATGGAAATAGTTAATAATGTGAGAAAAGTTATTAAATGTCACCTGGTTTATATTCTATTATACTATTATTAATTATGTATGTACATACTATATATATTTTATAGACTATTTCTTTCTTTAAAAACTATTGGTGGTGGCCTACATCATTTTACTAGCACCCTGGTCAAGCCTCCATGCTACTTGGATACCAGAGAAGATGAAATTGTTTTCTGGTACATGTTCTGGAAAGGGGCCTAGTCTATGTTTTATGCATGGGATGTTTGGTTGGAGAATGGGTTCTTAAGATCAGGTCCAAGATTGAGTCTATTTTTAATTTTGTTTTTATTATGTATTTTTGAATTCTATTTTTATTAATTCTTATAAGGTATTGTTTCCGTCACATTGATTTTCATGAGATACATGTTTTCATGTTGGAATTTATTCCATGTTGTCAATTTACTGGTTCATTCTATTTATTATATTTTTTGTCATTATTTATATTATTATATTACTATGATATATATGTATAGTCTCCCTAATGTTCTCTATAGACCGATGCTAATATTCAGCAGCATCTAGTGTACATGGAGGCACGTTTGAAGTTATATAATGTCTCGACATAGGGAAATAGTTTAGTGGATACCATACCAGGGACATTACAATGTGGTATGAGCACTTATTTGTTTCTATATCTTTGGGGAATTGTAGATAGGGTACTATGATGTTATCAAGGTTGTGTAATAATCTCGTGTATGGGTTCTTGCATCCCCACATATGAAGAAAAAACCAAGTTTCTAGGGGTGGGGATTGAGGTTTAGTTTTGATCATTGTGATTGATTGATATTTCCCCCATGATTTACACACTTGGTTATGGTTATTTTGGTTTATGAAGTTTCACCTCATGGTGGAGTTGGTCAAGAGAGAGTGTGTGAGTTTATGAATCTATCTAGACACGTAGTATTAGTATGCCATTCATCTGTTTTCTATGATTGAAAGTACCTTGGGATTCATTTAATGGTAGTGTACATTCTTGTTTAATAATTTTTCTCTACATTTTCCATTGAAATGTATGATAATAGAAATTTTTAGAAGAATTAATTTTAATAATTCCCGGATCATTGAATTTTTGGGTTAATAAAATAGTTTCTAAAAGGGTAAATTCTTGGGTTTTGAAAATGGGAAATTCGGAATGTGAAACCTTGAGTTTTAAATTATAATTTTTAATTTATAAGGGAAATTAAAAATGTTGAAACCTATTAGGATATTGGGAATGGGAATCCATAATGTTATGATAAGTCCTTGTGTATGGATTGGTTGGTTGGTGTGATTTCCCTAGTTGTGACAAATTTCATAGATCATGAAAATTTTTGGGGTCTGATGAATGATAAAAAGGATGTGCTTGTCTGCATTTGGTAGGGCTATGGCCTTTAGTTCATGACATGTTGTCTGATAATGAGAGTTTGGTAACCCTTGGGGGTTGTGATTATGTGAGTTGTGTTTTGGACTATAGAGTGGTTGTGTTAATTATCATGATGATGTGTGTGTGTGTGGTTATCCTTGGTGTGAGGAATAGAGTTAATGACTTCTGGTGTGTGTTAGACACCATGTGTTTGGAATGGTGGTAGAAGTTCCACCCATGAGAATCATGTTGTTTGAAACATGATGTGTGTTGATTAAAGGGAGAGGAAATGACCATTTTTAATGTGGACCCAGTTTACAGATTCGATGTAATTAAATTTTGAGGTGGTCTTTCAGATATGTTGGTTGGGTATGTTATTTTCTTCGTGTGTGTGTGTGGAACAAGAAGATTTTTTGGACTATTATAGTTGCATGCAGTAGTAATTTTAAAATGCAGATTTTTTCTAGTGGGATATGTAGAGATGATAAATCATTTAGAGATGTGGCTCACATGATGGTATGAGTCAAATTATTAGGAAAATAGAGGGTAGAATCAAGGTACATTCTCCTAGTGTTGAATGTTCCTTATGATGCATAGAACGAGTGGTTTCATTAAAGTAATAATCAATGCATATTTGGTTCCTTAATGTGTGGTAATAGTGAATGTATATTCCTTATTTCTCTCATAGAATGTATTATAGAACTTTCAAATGGTGGTAAGGTCAGTTTTGGTAGTATGAACGTTTTTTAAGAGCCTTTCCCTATGGTGTTGATGGTGTTTTATGCTAGAAGTAATGTTTATTTTTTGGCCAAATAAAACAAGGGTGGATAAATAGTGGATGTATTCTTCTATTATGGAAGTGAAAACTAGTGGGTGGTGGTCACACAGTTGGGATTTCTTGTATTTATGGTTTATTTTTTGGATGATAATGCTGATAATTACATGCATCCAATGAGTTTTATAGAAAAGGAGGAATGGTTATAAGAGTGAGTGGGTGTTTGTCTTAGTTGGTGTGATTTACCACTATTGTGGTTTAATGTTGGATTTATTGTGTGGCTGTAGGAATGTTTGGGGGTTTTCTGGATTTAGGAATTCCATTTGTGAGATAATTTTAGAAAGGGATGTTGTTTTTCTGGATGGATAAATTGGTGGATTGGGATACTCAACCATGATAATTTTTGTTATCACCATTGGAATAATATATTCTATGTGAGATAATAGCATTGTGGATCTATATAGTGGTAACTGTGTTACTTTGTAAATCACTAGGGTTGTACTAAATGAAATTGAGTGGGGTAACATGTAACACCTTGAGTTTTTATGGACATATTTTTCTGAATAAATTTAAATTTTCATTTTCATCATAAAATACACTAAGTAAAATAATATTTTATACACACAACACAGACTTAGCGTATGTTACATCCAATACTAACATGTAATATCTTATAAGCAACACCGACTTAGCGTACGTTACACAAAATAATAAGTTTCTATGAAACATATATTTTTCTTTATAATTTAAATGTTATAATTATAACGAATCCTTTAAATAGAGTTAAATGAATATTAAAATTTTACAAAAAAAAGTATAAATAAATAATTTTTATAATGAAAGATATGATTTTTTGTAAATTCCTTCTATGTTTAAAAATATAGTTTTTTCGAATGAACAACATCTAATAAGGAAAGTAATTTTGTAACTGCCATTTTATATAATTAACTATTAATGAAAAATGTCATTATAAATACTTATTCATGTAAAATTAGATTAATATTTTATATATTAATATAACTTAATTCATTAGAATCGATTTTACTTTGAAATAAAATATAAAATCATAATAAACATCTAAACATTTTTCTACTTTAAAACCTTGTTATTTCTTCCTCTGTGTGGGATTAGAACTAACCTTATTTTTTCCACATCTGTCAATTAAACATCCAAAATACAACATAATACATTGTATTATGTATAATATTCCGAGTATAATAAGACCATGTTAATTTTATACCTATATTATTAGTATGTGTGATTAAAATTAATCACAGCTATTAAGCCCAAATTAAGCATAATTAGTGACTAAACCTTAATCATAATTGACAAAATGCCCTAAAAACTTGTCCAAAACCCATTGTATGTACATATTTATACCATAAACCTTAAATTATTTATTTTTTATGGTTTTGTATTAAATTATTGGGGTAATAACTTCTGGTCATCTAACTTGTTCCTAGAAATTATAAATGAGACCTTTTCCTTCCATATAAAATCGCCCCACCTATATACATTCCTCACATGACTAAAATCTTTTCTTTTCTACCATTTGATGCTTAATAAGGCTCCAAAAAATTCTAACTTTGACCACTGAGACTATCTTGGGGCTTAAAGCTTTTCAATGAAGCGGTTTGGAAAAATCAAAAGGAGTTACCCAACTAAGAGGTACTGTCTTCTCTCATTCCCCTTTCCATTATTTTTTTCTTCTTCACATCCTTTAATCTATTAATTACAATATTTTGTGACAAAAATATAATAATAGATAAAATATGATGTTTTTATGATAATTTTCTGACTTACACATACACACACCTTAATTTAATAGATGTTGAACAGACCGTTCCTGTGTATAGTGAACCACTGCCTCAAAAAATGATGATGGTTCTTTTATCCTTTTCCACCAATCATGGAGGTCCTTATGATGTAAACTATATTTATATATGTAATATATTATATTTAATATGTATTGAATTTTATTTATTTTTTTACAACAAACATATCTTTTCTTTCGATTTGTGGTTAATACTATAGTTTCATTTCAGTAAGGGTGGACTACCACACCCTCAAAGTGAAGTGATTCATTCACACACCCCATGGAATGTATTGAGGATGGTTTTAATGAAAAATATATGATTTATATGATATATATATAAATATTCTAAATATATATATATATATATATTTAATTTAAATACTTTTTTAATACAACAATAATTATGGAAACAACATCCATTCATACGTAAGACATACCATATCCACGAATGTTGTATCCAATTTTATAAACTAATGTTATATAGTTTATTATAATATAGATAAAATTTATATAACTAATAATTATATAATTTTTTATATTCATGAATCATGTTATATGTTTAAGGTGCAAATAAGTAACAAATTAAAGCACATGTAAAGAACAAAGTGAATTTTACCCGAAGTGAATCATTAACATATGACCATTAACAAGTAGGTAATTTAAGGTCATAATCAAACTATATATGTTATTATGTTTAAAAATATTATTATTTATAATATTTATAATAAAATTATATTTATTATATAGTAATCTTGTACGAGAATGGAGAGAGACAAGACACATAGTAAGGGGATATCATCTCACTTTTTATTTTTGTGAGATACAAGCTATGTTCCCCACTAATTCATTTTGTTAAATGTATGTACTGACTATGATTCAATTATATGTATATTTTAAAAATATTAATGGGATTCACATATCTATTCTATGATCATTCATTCATGGGGTTTAACTTTTAAACGTTATTAAATCTGTAACACAGTTCTGTCTCAATCTGCCTTCTTTGAGAATCATGTTTTGTTATATACCTAAACTCTTTTTTGAGGTGTATATACTTTAATTATACATGTTATATCATGAATTTACATATATTAATTTTATCTTATGATTAATTTAATTTAATTTTATTACATGCAGTGTATGGTCCCATGTATCTATGTTATAAGGGTTTATTGAGACAATCTCGTCGATTTTCGAGATTGTTTATGATTATGATTATGATTTTTTTGATGAAATATTACATTTCGCTTTTCAAGAATATTAATTAGATTTATTCACCTATTTTTATTAAATATATCCACATTTATTAATATCATTCTCCACTCTAATGAACTTAGGATTATGTTTTTATAAAAATCCGACCGTCTCTCTATTTGGTCATAAATCTATTATACTAAAAAAACCATGTATTAAAAATCTTTTCAAAAATGTTTTCAAAAATTATTTCAAAAAATACTTGAACATAATTTTCATGGAAAACGAATTTTTAAAAATTATTATTTTTTTGTTTTTAAAGATTCATGTATTGGTTTTCAAATCTATTTTAAAAAAAGGGTTTTGAAAAGTTATATGTAATAAAAATAATTTTTCAAAGAAGAAAGAATATTTTCCTCAAGAAATATTTTTAAATGAACTTTAAAAATTATTTCTCATCTATGATAAAATCCATTGACGTTACTAGTGATTTTATGGGTAAATAATTCAATGTTTCCATTCATAATCTTTTTGTAAATAGATTATGTTTTGATAGAATGATGAATATGGAGCGTGTTCCTCTTTCATAGGTAATATTCTTTTGAAACCAGCTTCATTTCATGTTTTATGTTTATGTTGAAATGATTATGAAACATGTACCATTATAATGGTTATGATATGTTTACTTGTTTATGATTCCCATTTTATTTCATAGGTCATGATATTTTTGTTCTTGATCAATTGTAAAATGTTTTTTGGATTCCATTATGTGGTGGGTGGGACCTATATCCCCCTTAAATGCATTGGGTAATGTTTTATATCTCATGGGATAAACTGATTTGTTCTTGGGGGTGAACCATAACTACTATGAATTCGATGGGAGTGAAACATGACTACTAAGCTCGTATGAGGAGTAAACATATGATACTATGATGGACATGAGAGTGAACTATGACTAATATGATGGAATGAGGAGTTAACACATACTACTATGATGGTATTAGAAGGGATACCATTGATACTATGTAAATAATTAAATTCTTAAGTGTTTACAACAATTCCATGTCTTACTCCTATGTTATTATTTCATTTCTTATGTCATTAACTACCTTTTTATTCATTTTTTATTAATTGTCACGATTTATGACATGATTCATGCATATGAACTTTGATATTAAGGGTATCATTATATATTTTAATTATAATATTCTCATACGCTTATGCTTATGTTTTTTCTTACATGTATCCCTTGTCTAACCTTATGCAGTATTTGAGCTCACCCATGTTTATGTTTCCTTTCCCGGCTTTTAAAGATATGTATTATGCTTGAGGAGTCTAAGAAGAGTTCTAACCAAGAAGAGTCTTGTGGAATATAATGTATCCAACTTATGTATCAGTGTTTATGTATTCCATGTTTCCAAATTCACTACACTAGTATGATATTATTCTGTATTTTTTGTAATGTTTTGTGTTATCCATGAAATTTATGTAATCATAATGTTTGCAAAGCATTGGTTTCTATAGTTGGTATCAAAGGAAATGTTTATATTTCCTTTTAAAACTAGAATGAGAACACCTTTATGATAACCCAAAGGAAATGTCTAATGATAAGTCAATGTATAGGAAAATGAACTGGAGTATTGGTGAAGGTTAGAGTGATTGGTTTTCTAAACATAATTCATTTTTAATATAATACTTTTATATTTGGCTCTAGAATAGATGTAACTATGGATAAAAACTCTAACAAGATATTTTGGGTTTGAAACAAGATAATATGGTACCCGAAAATAAGCATTGATGCACACCTGGTTTGAAACATCTAGGGGATATTCAGTGGGAATTTCCAAACATTTCACAAACCATTATGAATTATTTAAATATATGATGGCTTAAAATAACCTTGGATAATCCTATGGTGTCATATATTAAGGAATCTGTCATAATTTTGACATCCTATATAATATTTATTATTATTACGTGGGTCCAAATTATGATATCTATTTTGTACTCTATTATTTTGGTTTTAGTCATTAGATAGAACACGAATGAACCAAGTTAATGGTGATTGTGATTAACAATGGAATGATTGTCCACCAAAATAAATAAATTCTCTAGGAGAAGAAATAAAAAAATCATTTCTATGCTCAAACCACTTCCTCAAGCATTGAATCATGGTGGAATTAAAAATGATAAAAGGAGGGAACAACATTCTGTTGAGTCAATCATGAGGTAATGTCTACATTCTTTAAGTGGGACTTTAAATCTAATTTATGTTGAACAAAAGAAAAATTCAATTTAAAGGATTTCTATGTTCTTTGGTTTTCACAACATGAGGATTTTATTCTTTTTATTTATCAATTATAAGGTGAAGCAGATCAGTGGTGGACTCTAATCAAGAATTCAAGGCAACATGCTGAGATTGAATAAATTTTTGGGGATGAGTTCAATAACTTTATTTTCAATAATTATTTTCCTCTAATTCTTCATAATAAGATGGAGAAAATTTTCCTTGAATTGAATCAAAGGGATGACGAGTTTGTTGGTAACTATGAGGATAATTTCATGATACTTGTAAAGTATGCTTCATGAATTATCATCCAAACCAAGAATAAGGTTGATATGTTCTTTATTTGATTAAATTCAAGTCTCCAATGAGAGTTAGAGATAACAGACTTTATTAGATACTAATATGTTGTGAGTTTTGAAATCAATGTTGAAATAGTGGTCGGAGCCACGTATCAATCTCATGGATTTGATAAGAAGAGGAATATGGAGTTTAAAGAAAACTCTAAAAACCATGGAGAAAATATGATTAAATTTCATTTATGCTCTATCTAGGGGAAGATGAATTTATGAATTTGCCTTTTGGGGTCGAATAAATGTTTTCTGTATAGAAAGAAAGGCCATTGGGAAATTTACTGTTTAGGTGATGGGAAGAAGATGGGTCAAAAAGCTAAAGGAGAAAGAGATACACAGAATATAACTCCCAAAATTCAGTGCTAAATGTTTAAGGAGAAAGTGAATTTTGTTAACTACAACCCAAAACCAAGGGTTGGTGATGATGATCGACATCAGAAACCTATTATGCTACGGTATATGGGAAATCACATGAAATCACTATATCTAATGATGGTTGTGATAACGATGTGATGAATGGCAGACATACCAGCAACTCTATAAATTCAAATGTCATGTTTTATTCTAAATATACCCACACATTAATATCTAATGAATTTTTTAAGGGTGTCATGACTCCTCCAAAATAATTATAGGATGAATTATTAGTGAAAACCACTAATGGTTCAATGATTACATCTCATGTCTATAATTAATCTCTATTTCAGGTTTGTGGGAATGTGCTTCCTGTAAATATTTTCCTTTTTACTTTTGTTGAATTTGATGTCATCATATGTATGGATTGGAATTCTGCTCATATATATCACATAAATTGTCAGGGATTGGAATTTGTTTTTGAAATTTCAAACCCTACTATGATCAACCATTAATTTGGTGATAATTTTGAACATCCAGTGGATATTAGATCCGCTATATGTGACCTAATTCCAATAAAAAGGGTTTTTTTCTCAAATGGGTGGGGAGAAGATCAACATAAATGATAGTCTTATTTTTTGTGATTTTTTGGTGGTCGTTATGAAATAATTGCCTATTTTACACCAAAATGTGATGTTGAGTTCTCGATAGAAATTATACATGGTTCCAAAAAAAATTCAGTTACTCTTTATAGAATGGCCATATTCATGGTGAAGGAATTGGATATTAAACTACAATAGAACCTTAATAATTGATTCATTTGTCTATGTGGGTCACCTAGGGGTGCACCAGTTTGTTTTTGTTAAAAAGAAAGGTGGATTGATGAAACTCTACATTGATTAACAAGAGTTAAACAATATCACAATTATGAAATAATATCTTCTTCTCCATATTTATGACTTGTTTGATCAATTGTGTAGTGCTCAATACATTTACAGGATTGACCATCCTTTTGGATATAATCAATTGAGAGTAATGAAGGAGGATATACACAATATGAAATTCCGTACAAGTATAGTCATTATGAATATACAGTGATGCCTTTTGGTTTTACAAATTCTCATTATATCATCATGGATTTAATGAATAAGAACTTTAGAGATTACCATAACTAGTTTTTTTATAGTCTTTATAGTTGATATTCTCATCTATTCAATAAAAAAGGAATATAATAAAGATCACATGATAATTGTACTGAATACCCTGCGGAATGATAAGCTATACAAACAATTTAAAAAGCGGAATTTTTTCTTTAGAAGGTTTTATTTTTGAGTCTTATAATCTCAATAGATCATATAATAGTAGATCCATCAATGATGAAGGATAGAAAAAGCTGGTTTAGACCATCCATAGTGACATATATCTATAGCATTATCGAATTAACTTGATTTTATAGATGGTTTGTTGATAATTTTTCATAACTATGTAATCCACTGACCATGTAAACATTGAAGAGTGTTAATATCTTCTAGATAGATGAATGTGAGGAATAATTCAAGGAAATAATAAAAGGTTGGTTTGTGTACCAATTTAAATTAACCTTTTTGTAGAGAGGGGTTTTTAATTTATAGTGATGCATTCATGAAGGTATTGGGATGTGTTATTATTAAAAATAACATGGTTAGAGACTATGCCTAATGAATGATAAAGATTCATGTGAAAAATTACCTAACACATGATTTGGAGTTATCATGGGTAAATTTTCATTAAATACATAGAGGCATTAATATTATAGTGAAAAGTGTGATATATATACTAATAATAAATGTATGAAATATATATTCACAAAGAATGAGTTGTACATGCTTTATAGAATATGGTGGGTGATGATGAAGGATTATGATTGCTCGATACATTACCACCATGAGAAAGTGAATTAGGTGGCTGATGCTTTGAGTCAAAAAGATGTTTCTTGATTTTCATTGATAAATATCAAAAATGATCTAATATTACGTTAGTGGCGATTGATGGATCTAGAAATCTTGAATGACGATAAAAATAATATCATTCTCAAATTAATGTTCAAACCACTATTCAAGTGAACATTAAGGGGTCATAAAAGGAAGATGAATAACTAAAAAATAAGGATAGAAATATTCTTGACGTTTACCTTGATCAGGATGGAATGATAAGGTCCAAGAACCATGTATGTGTTCCTTCCATCCTAGATTTTATGAAAGATCTATTAGAGTATGTTCATAGATATTCATTATCTATTTATACTAGATGTAAAAAGATGTACAAAGACTTCAATGAATTCTTATGGGGGGTATGGAATAAAGAGAGATATTTCAATGTTTGTATCTGGCTTTTTTCTATTCTAGAATATTAAGGAAGAAAGGAAAAAATATTGAGGGATCTTGCATCCACTACCCATACCAGAATGGAAATGGGAAAACATCACTATGGATTTTTTTCGTTGGACTATCCAATTTCTTATATGGTATTAATGCTATATGGGTGGTAGATGATCACCATACTAATTTTGAACACTTTATTACCATAAGAGTATATTTATCTTTATATAATCTTCAAAGAATATTTATAATGTAACTAGAAAGGTTTCATAGAGTACGACAATATATTGTGTCATATCATGATCTGAGGTTTACCTTAAATTTATGGCGGAGACCTCAAAAATAACATGATACATGATTGAGTTTTAGTACTTGTTATCATCTTCAAACCGATATCCAGTCAAAAAGACCAATTAAAACCTTTTATGATATATTGAGATCTTATTCTATGAATTTTAAAGGTTATTGGGATCAACGCCTTCCTCTAGTTTATTTTTCATAAAACAATATATTTCACTCAAGAATTCATGTTTCACCATATGAATCCCTTTATATAAATAAAATAGAGATCTAACCTAATGGGATGAGGTTAGAGATAGATGTCTATTAGGACCAGTTATCATAAATAATTGAGAAGGTTAGAACCGTTTAATAGAATATCATGTGTCCTCAAATCCAAAAGAAAAGTTAATCGAATAATCATCATCATGATATATAATTTTATATATCCAAAATGTGTTTCAATAATTCTCACCCTAGAAAAAGTTATGGGATTTAAGAGGAAATGAAAAACAGTGCCTAGGCATATCATCCCCTTTAAAATTATTGATCTTATCAGGACAATATGAAATATTTTGGAACATTCTCCAAATCTATCTCAATTCTATGATGTGTTCAATGTATCACTCTCTCAGAATTACATACCTGACCCTTCACATGTATTGATCTCAGAGTTCATATAGTTGGAGCAAGACCTTATTATGAGGAGGAACTAGTTGAAATTCTTGACCGAACAGAAAATGTTCATGAAATAAGTCCACTCACCAGGTCAATGGTTTTTTAAAGATATAACTAGTTATAGGATGTTATGTGGGTACTTGAGGTTAGGAATAATCCTAAGTATCCTTATTTTTTTTACCCGAGTGATGAATTTTTTAGAGTGAAATTCTTTTTAAGGGTGTATAATCTAACATCCTATGTTTTTATAGACTATTTCATTTGAATTTTAATTTTTATTTATATCTTGAAATAAAATCTGTCATTTATTCTTTTTACACTCAACACTTACTTGGTGTATGTTACATGGAACACCGACTTGTTTTATGTTATACGCAACACCGAATTAGCATACAATACACGTAACATTGAGTGTCTACAAAACATGTCCCTTTTTATAATTTAAAGGAGAAAATTATAACCTATCTATTAAACATAGTTATATTTATAATAATATTTTCTATAAATGTTATATATAAATAAATCATATTTATAATAAATGATATGATTTTTTGTAATGTCCTTCTATGATTAAAAACATCATTTTATAGAATAAAAAGATTATAATAATGAAAAAAATTTAAGGCACATTTAGAAATTTAATTTGATAAACAAATAATTTTTTCATAACATTTAATTTATCCTAGGGTCATTATTTTCATTTTTACAAGAAACTTTATTTTTTGTATGAATAGTGAAAAATAATGCGTTTTAGTTTAGATATTTTTTTCAAAATAATTTATAATGTAAATGATATTATAAATATTTTCAAAGTCAAATTAGATAAATATTACAACTATTAATACAATTTAATTCATTGTAATCAATATAACATTGACACTAAATATAAAATTGCAAAAAACTTTTAATGTTTTTCCTACTTTAAAACCTTGTAATTTCGTCCCCTCTATAGGATTAACACTAACCATAATTTTTCCAATTCTATGAATTCAATTTCAAAAATCCAATATAAACTATTTGATTATTTCTAATATTTATATTATAATAAATCCATTTTAATTTTTTACTAAAATGTTTCGTAAATGTTAAAAAAATTACCACAGCTATTAAGGCCAAATTAAACTGAATTACAGACTAACATTTAAAATTAAGGGCCCAAATTATCTTGAAACATGTAAAAATCCTAATATATGTCCATAATTATTCCATAAACCATTAATAATTGTGTTTTTCATTGTTTTTATGACTTTTAAAAAGGAAGAACTTGTGCATATTTAACTTATTCTTAGAAATTCCAAATGAGTCATTTTCCATATCTATAACATACCACCACCTATACACATTCCTCAAACCTATCACACCTTTTTAGATATTAAATTATCTCTATAATTACCCTCCTAATAATGTTTCCTTATATCTAGATGCATACAGTTTGTCACAATGTTTCTCAATGGAGTGTTTTTTCATAATCCAAAAGGAGTTACCCGATTAAGTAGCAACATCTTCCCTCAAGATCCGTTCCATTATTTTATCTCTCTACCACATATACACTATTTATGTAATTATTGTGTTAAAAACTCTTTATAATAAATATATTTTTATGTTTTGATTCTATTTTTTTCGACATACACTTACACACACCTCCATCTAATAGATGTTGAACAGACCACTTCTATGTACAAAGAACTACTGCCTCACGAAACCATAGTTGTTCATTTCTCCATTACCACCAATATTGAATGCCATTATGATGGGAAATCTATTTATATATTTCATATATTATATTAAATATTTATTTAATCTTTTATATCACTTTAACATCACACATCTCTTTAATTTCTATTTTTTGAAAATTCGACAATCTCGTTTGAGGAAATGTGGACTACTACCCCCTCAAAGAGAGGTGATTCATTCACACAGCACATGGA
Organism: Viscum album; assembly: GCA_963277665.1. Classification (NCBI taxonomy): domain Eukaryota; kingdom Viridiplantae; phylum Streptophyta; class Magnoliopsida; order Santalales; family Viscaceae; genus Viscum; species Viscum album. The sequence continues at coordinate 2,041,936,721 of OY728136.1, forward strand.
ATGTATGAAATAAGGGTTTCATGAATTTATATTATATATATAGTATAGTAATTATATGTTAATAATTATATATATATATACATTAATATATATATTTCATTTCATACATTCCTTCAATACGACAATATGGATTGAAACGTCGTTCATGTGTATGTATGACTTACTATTTTCATGAACGGTATATTCCATTTCATAATAATATATTATATATGTTATTAAAATAAAAATATAATTTATATACCTTATATTTATATCATGTTTTACATTCTAAATCTATTTTATAAGTATAATGACCAATGATGAAACAAATTAAGGCACATCCAAAGAACAAAGTGAATTTTACCCAAAGTGGAACAGTAACATAGGATCGTTAACAAGTGGGTAACACAAGGTCATAATAAAACCATATATGAAATTATGAATAAAAATATACTTCTTTAAAATATTTATTATAATATTATATTTATTATACATGAATCCTGTATGAGTACATAGAGAGTCATGAAACAATGTAAGGTGATTTTATATCACTTTTAATTTCTGTGAGATACAAAGTATGTTCACCACTATTTTTTTTGTGATTTATTTACTAACCATGGATGTATTTTATGTATAAATAGCATAAATATTTTGGGTTTTTACATGTCCATTATATGATCCTTCATTCATGGATTTTAACATTCAAAAGATAGAAAATCAGTTAACCAGTTTTGTCTCAATTTGCATTCTTTTAGACTAATGTTTTGTTATGTACCAAATCACTTTTTCAAGGTGTGTATAATTCAGTTATACATGCTATATCAGGAATAAAATATTTTAATAATTTAAAAAGATTCATTCAATTAAATTTTCTTACATGGAGAGAATGATCCCAAGTTATAAAGGTATAATAATTTATTGAGACAATCTCATAGCTTCCTGAGATTGTTTATGATTATGCTTCCTTTGAGGAAATATTATGTTACATATCTCAGGAATATTCATGAGTTTACTTATCCACTATTTATTCAAGGTATCTAAATTTTTAGTAACTTTTTCCACGCTTTCGTACTTAGGATATTTTTAGTAAAATATGACTATCGCTTTCTTCCGTCGGAAATCAATTTTATTAATAACCCATTTTTTCAAAATGTTTTAATAAAAATTTGAAATATGTTTTTAAAATATCTGTGAAGATTTATTTTCATGGAAAAAAGTCTTTTCATAATTTTTTATTGTTTTCAATGAATAATGTATATGTATACAAAGCTATATTCAGATAAAAATATTTTTAAAATATGTTATGTTATAAAAATCATTTTTCAAAGAATAAATGATATATTACCCATATAGTTGAATTAAAATATCGTTCAATACTATTTCTTTTCTATGATAACATCCATTGGCATTACTAATTCTATTATCGGGACATTTTTCAATGTTTTGATTCATATTATTTCTCTGAATGGATTATTTTTTATGACATGATGATTATAAAGCACATTTATCTTTCTATGGATATAAAAATTTGAATCCCACTTCATTTCTTGGGATATGTTTTATACGAAATTATTATGAAAATTTTCAGTTTTTGTCAATTATGATATGTTTATATGTTTATGACTCCCATTTCATTTCATGGGTTATGATTTGTTTGTTTATGATCTTGTTTCACAAGTATATAAGATTTCATTATATGATGGGTGTGACTTATATCTCCCTCCAATGCATTTGGAAATGATGTATATTTCATGAGATAACCTAAGATTTTTTTGGTAGAGAAAACTCGCTACTATTATCTCCATGGGAGTAAACTAAGACTACTAGTATGGTGTGGGGAGTGAGTTCATGATACTATTATTGTAATGGGAGTGAACCATGACTACTATGACATTATTTGGAGTGAACCCATACTACTAATATGTTCTTGGTAGAGATTCCATAGATACTATGAAATTAATTATATTATTATCTATTTTCATCAATTACATGTCTTAGTTTTATGGATTTTTTCATAGATTATGTTTTTAGTACCATTTAATTCCGGTCATATGAACTTCCTAGGTTGTATGCCATGATTCATGTATACGATATTGTATATATAGGTTATGATATTATAATTTCAAGATCACATTTTCATACCCTTATGCTCATGTTAATGCTTATATTTCTCCTTTTTAACCCTTACATTATATTTGAGATTACCTCTATTTATGTTCCCTTCCCTAGGATGTCAATATATGTATTATGTTTGAAGAGTCTATGAAGGATGCTAGTCATAAAGAACCTAGTGGGAGATAATGTAGCTCACTTAGGTATTAGTTTTTATTTATTCCATGTTTCCAATGGTCCATGACTATTAAAAAATTTTATTATTCTGTTTGGGTGATGTTTTTGTATTATGAAAACGTTATGTAATATTAATTTTTGAAAATCATGGATCAGTATATAATGATACTTGGGACAAAGGGATCATTGGGTCACGACAGCTTGAAAAGGGGTTGTGAAGTGGTAGTTTGTTTTGGTTGGAATTCCCATTCATGTTGTGGTCATTAGGTGTCGATGAGAAATTGATGAGCATAGATGACCAAGATTTAGAGTAGGTTAAGGTGTCCCTATAGTGGGACATGATATTATAGATGGATAGTTCATGGATGCATTTGTAGATAACTTATTTTCATATATTTTTCCAGTTAAAATCATGCCAAATATATCGATATCATCTCATGTACGCTATGATATCATTGGCTTATACCTATCAAACTAATTTTATGGTTAGATATGTGGATTAGTTTTCATCATACACTATAGGATCCATACATAAAAGCTGAGAGTGGGTGGTGATTGATATTGTTTTTCTTTTTGCATGAAAATGGAGACATCCATGTCCATGTTTTAAGGAACATATTTTGATTGATATGTGGGCATGGTGGTAGAAATAGATTGATGTGGGAGGGATAATTGTTCTCCAATGTTATTAGTGTTGTTTTAGTCAAGTATGTGTGGAGAAAATGGTGGCTATGATGTGGTGGAATTGAGGTTCCGAAGAAATACCTATGAAGGATGGGTTTTGGTTCTTTGGAAAAGAGTTAATGGGCCTTGAATGAGGTGGTTGATCGATCCATGCATTGGATTTTGGCTTAGGGTGGTTTAGGTGTAACTAAGAGATTCCTACATTGGATTCATTAATGAGTGAGTTAACACCTAAAAATGATTTATGATACTAATGGCTTGGTGTTATAACCCCATTTTAATCGTACATGGACTCAGATAGTTGTGTTTTTGGAAACCCTAGAATGCCTCAATATGTGAAAACACTTTGGGTCTTGTTTTTTAGTGGAGTAATGGGTACAAGTGTTTTTCAACAATGAAAATGTGTCTTGATGAATAAACACGTTTTGTTTGGTTGAGATACAATCAAATGAAGTGTGACTAAACCAAATAGTCATGATGATATGTTTGGAAGTAAATTATTGATGGATATTCATGGATATTTTGGTGTGGTGAGTTGGAAAACCAACCAGGTATGTTTCAAAGGTTATGTAGATATTTTTTTAGTATCCTTTTAAAATATGGAAGTGGTAAACACCAAAAAATTGTGGCGGATAGATCATTTTATGGTGGGGAGAAAACTAATGTACATGAGGTTTGTTAATGATGTTTGTGATAGTATGGGTTGGATGGAATCAGATAAGAATTATCCAAATGTTTCTATTTTTTGTAACATTCAGTGACTTTTGTTTTTACTAGTTTAGTGCAATGATATGATGTTTAGGATTGGGTTTTTCCTTTAATATGTTATGAAATGTACTATGGTTTTTGGACATTATGTTACGAACCAAGATAGGTCATTTGATGTGGTGGAATCATGATGTACCCTCAAGTGATATCTGGACATGGTCACTATTGGAGCATTGAATGAATTGGGTGGGACGACACCAAGCAATTGTGGCCATTATATGTAGATAATATAAGACCGAGGGTGTTCTGGGTGGCTCTCCCATGATAATGTAGTGCCTTTTTGTATCACTTTGTGCAGTAGTTATGTGGCCATACCTAGATCATTCACTTATGTTTGATGATGGTTGTGAAGAGTTAAAGAGAATGCATCATTGAGGATCATTAGTCTGTGATGATGGATTATGGAGGGGGAATTTTTTTTGGGATAAGATATCTTTATGGTTATAAATTATGTTACAAGTTGAATTACTTAATGAAGAAATTTATATAGGGATGTTGGTTAGTGGGTCGCGGCCCGACCATCATCCTTGAAGGTAAAGAGAGGCTTGTGAAGTGTTTTTTAGGGACGATCTATTAAAATATGGGGAGGTTGTAAGATCCTGACTATTTATGAAGTGGATTTCTAGTTTAATTTTTATAAAACTTCCTTTTTATGGATATCAAAGATGTTCCTTGGTCAACGGGGAGGATTGGTTGTGTTATGGGATGTAGAAAATATAAAGAGGGAAAAAGAGGGAAGTCGGTGTACAATGCATGGTTTGTGAACAGTTAGTAAAAACTATGCATCTGGAAATGGTAAACCGTTTGGTCAAACAACCATTCGAATAGATATTGGAACATTATCACAACATAGTTTCCAAACTATTTGGGTACTTCCATGAAAACATTCTGCCTAGTATTATTTGGGATATAATGAGGTGTATGGATGGTGAATCATTTGGTCAATGATGCTGAAATATTTGCAACCCTTTAATGTAAAAAATTATTGTTTTTCAACCCAGGTTTTTTGGGTTATATCATGAATTTCTTCCGTATTTCTCATCCAATAGTTTTAGTGACAAACCAATCCTTCCAATACCTAAAAAGGTGATTCACCTACAATTTATTGTCATTTAGATTGTGTTTGATTGTGAATTAATGATCTGGGTGAGTCAAATTATCTTCTCCATTCATTATTTAAGATTAGGTCTTGTATAATCATTCTACTTATTTAAAGCCCTTGAATAGTCAGTTTTCATAAATATTATATGTTGGGGCTTTAATGGGTGTTGGAGTTCAAATAATGGGAGGAGGTTAAGAATGAACTCATCCATAGACAAGAGGTAGGTGCACATAAATATTTTCCCCATAGTTTATACTTATTATAAGTATATTTTGTTGAACTAGTGTATTTCTAGTTTTGTTTCAATAAATCTGAATATGGAATGTGATTTGGGCCATATATTAAGGTGAGGAATCCTTCTTAAACCCCATATTTTTTTAATATGTGATACCAAACCTAGGGCTACCGTTTTGGCACTCCTCTCCCTTGAAAAAGGATAATGGAGTTGAAAAAATTGAAATAGGGAATTTATAAAAATTTATGGACTATGAATAGTGAACTGGTACATGGGCTTGGATTAATGTGATAGTTGAATTAGTTATATACTAGATTTTGTGAAATTATAAAGTTTTTTGCATGGATTAAATGTTGTGTTTTTTATTATGAACCAGAAATGGGTTTTAGAATCTGAATATATTTTTATAGTGGGAAATGTTTTCAAAAAAGGAGTTGACATTAATGTGTTTTAAAAAGGGTGTTTTACAATCATATTCTAAATAAATTTTTGAAATGTGGGGAATGGACCCTTTCATGTGAAAATACTTGATGTTTTTTTGGAATGGTAGAATTTAAATATAAAATTCTTAGGGAAGGATTTATTTTATAAATATGAAGGCCTCTATTTAATGGGTGGAATTAAGATGATTTTAAATGAGTTTTTTTAATATTGTTTATACTATGATCAGATTTAATAGTCCCTTGGGACAATCATCATTGAATTGATAAATGTGTTGATGGGATATGACACATGGAGATTATGTTTTCATCTTATCATTTTTATGAAATGAATTACATGATAAATGTGCATAGTTAATTACATAGCATAATGGGTGATTGGAATAATGATATATGTGTTATTGAGTAATTCCCTATATGTTGGTTGTTAAAAATGAGATCTGATTACAATTGATAAATGGGTTAAATTGTTTTGGTATTTTCATTAAATGTGATTCCGTTAAAGATTCATGTGCACGTGGATAAATGGTAGTGTGGGGTATTGGATTGCGGCTCCTCCCTCAGGACCAACAAACTAATTATTTTTGTCCATTGATTTATTTCATTGGTTAGGGTGTTAGACTAATGCACTGTTCTTGTGAATATTGAAAGTGGTAATGAACAAGGATTGAGGCTCCAAGGTGAGGTAATGCACCTAGATTGAGGCTCCATGGTGGGGTAATGAACTTGGACTGAAGCTCCAAGGAGAGAAAATTCAATGGGACTGAGTCACCATTGTATGTCAATTAATAATGTTTTGCTGAATGATTTCTCTCTCGAGTTAAGAAATTTTGACCCTTTATGCGTAATTTACATGACCAGAATATGCTGTAGTTAATTTAATGTATATAGATAACCATTCAAACTAATGAATAAATCAACTAATGTGACCCTTGGTAATAAATGGTACCAAGATTGTTTTAAGTTATGTTTTAACTAATTATATAACTATATATACTATCTTATGTACAAATTGGTTATTTATTTAGACACTGTTGCTCATGGCCAACTCTGTTGTAATCACACCCTGCGTGAGCCTCTATGCACATGGGAACCTGAGAAGATGTATTTTTTTCTTGTACATGTTCAAGATAGGGACTGGTTTTATGTTTCATGCATGGGTTGTTGGGATGGAGCACATGTCTTCATGATTCATTCAGGTCTCAGGCTCGCTTTTGAGATGTTTTGGTAGTTTTAATTTTGGTATTTTTTTGCACAGCTACTTGGCAGGTAGTGTATCCTACATGTAATTATTTCATGTATTAATTGGTTACTTATTAGTTATTTTTTATTTTTGACTATTTATTTGTTCTAGTAGGATATTATACCTTTTAAAATTATTTATGTTGTGGCATTACTTTGAAAAGTGGGTATAGTCTCCCTAACATTATTTACAAACCAAAGGTGCTGGTTAGTAGACTATTTTTAAGGGGCGTCACACATGAGGTTATGTTATGACCCAGCTTGGCACACGAGTTTATCGGGTACTAGCCTAGGAATTCTACAATTAAATTTTCATTATTTCATTTGATACAAATTCATAGTACTTTTTTAAAATTTTATAAATCAATCCCAAAAAATAAGATACAAAAATTAATTGATAATTATGAAGTAATTTTTTCATAATATTATTATACTAGAAAAATAACGACATTATTTAGTAATTATTATTGTAATATATTTTAATTATGAATGTGAATAAGTATTATATGACCTTTAAAAAGTTGTTAGAATGAAAAAAAAATAATTTCTTTTTTATAATATTTTGAACTGTTAAATTTAAAAAAATATTATTATTTCTTATATTTAAAAGGATTTCCAAATAAAATCACCAATACAATAGTAATTTTGAAAAAACTCTAGATAAATCCCTTAAAACCTACCTTATAAATATAAAATTTTAAAGGTAATAAAATATGTGAAAAATGTTGCATTGGGGAGGTTTTTCGCATGTATTTATGGTTGATGATTTCCAATTGCATAGAATTTGGGAATGGATAATTATTGATTATTACATAATATGAAAAAAAATTCCTATATACCATGATATTATATAAATTTAACTTTTATGGATACACACCTAAGGCAATGAAGGGAAATGAAACTCATTACGTCATGGATGATGTAGTATGCACATATACACGATTGAGGTTCTTAATTTTCTTAAGAGAAGTAAAAAAATTTAGATAATTTATATACCACAGACATAAAATCATTTTTATATATAGGTAATACTAATGTTAATATTTTATAGCAGGTAATATGTGTAATGGAAAATGTTATGTACGGAAAAAGAGTAGAGAGTGTAAAGTGATTACTTTGTGATTTTGTGCATTCCCTTGAAGAACTTATTGTAAATTGATGACTTTAAGAAATCTCATCGGACCAATATCATAATAAAGATAAATTTAAGCCCAAGTAAATAAAAAATTATATATTTTAAAAAATAAAATGAATTTTTTGTGTTGTATTGAATGTGTGTTGATATGTCCCCTTTAAAATTATATGGAATAAATTTTTATAAAATATAACAAGTTTAGACAAAGTGAGATATTGTTAAATTTGTAATGTGTCTACAAAATGTATAATATTTAAGTCAGATATGATTAAATTTACAAAATCACTCATCTCCATTATTTGAAATAGTTTTTAAAATTTTATAATCCATCAACCCCTTGATTTATTACATTCATTATCTTTGATTTTACTATGGAATCTATTTTTACAATATTGATTTACTTTTTATAATTCCAAACAAAATGAACCACAACAGATAATTTAAGAGTAATGATAAAAAATAACAAAGTAATATTTTATTATTAATTTTATATGTGTATGTAAAAAAAATTTATCATTGTCAATTGTAATGTGTAAAAATTCATCATTTGAAAAACTGTGTTTTTAAGATTAAAGATTATATTTAGGTTATAATTATACATGTTTTAAATTTTTATGAGACAAATTGTTTTTTATAAAAAAAAGATATATTTTTATCAAAATGTTATATAAAAAATCTTACCATTTTTATTTTAAATTGTTATAGGACATCAATAACTGTTTCTAAAATAGAATTATATTTTAATTATATTTTCCAAATTTGACCATAGGTTTTATAAGGTTAGAAAAATTATACAAAATAAATATATATACTATTTAAATAAATATTTTGTTAATTATTTTGTTTTAGAAACATATAGTTCTTAATTATGTGATGGTAAAATCATAAAATTTTCATTTTTGGTAAAATATTATTTTCCACCAATCACTTAAAAATCTGTTATTTTAGAAAAATAGAAAATAGTTCATCAAAGAAAAATTTTAAATTATAAATAAATAAATATTTTATTCAAAGTTTTATTCTAAAATTTATAAATTAGATTTTATACTATTATATTTAATGAAAAAAACTTTTATTCCAATATATATATATATATATATTTCATACAATTGACAATGTGAAATATATGAAATAAATGTTATAAATAACATATTAAATTAATAAAGTCATTATCATTTCACTATAATTTAAAATTAAATACCCCATCATCTTTTCTATGTATGATATATGTAAAAGGTACCATCTGGTAGCTATCAAGGGTAGTGATTATGATAGTTTAGATCTCACAAATATTTCACGAGTTTGAATTTCACTCATATATACTATTACTTATAACCAAATATTTTGAGATCCACATGGATATGTACGAGAGAAAACCCTTTATATGATGAATACTTTATGTGTCTGGATAAATTTTATACATGATGGATACTTCTATTGCATGAGTCTATTTATTTCATTTTTGCTAAATTCATAAAAACAGTTTCTTACTTTTATACCCACTAATTTTTTATTAATATTATAATGTTAAATTTTTATTTCATTCGGTTAGAGATTTTTGTATGGTTTTTATTATTGAACCAATTATTGAAAATAATTTTTATTTAAAATAATTATTTAGTTAAATCGGTAGTCAGTATAGTAAATCCCACAATCTTGACTAACATGAAAGGGTACATTGTTTTTCCAGATGGATGTCTATAAAGAGTGTTTGAAGATATGAAGAAGGGGATATTCACTATTATTATGATCACACTAACAACCTTTGGATAATGAATTCATATTTAAGTGAATGATTTTTCTAACACCCCAAGATTCCATGGTACGTTTCCTTTTGAATAATGCAATAGCATTCATTGTACGCAACTTCGAGATTCTAACACACTGCCACCAATCAAACTAGCCAATATGATTAGTAATACCAACTTTTTGAAATTTTTATATTATTTGTCTAAAATGGATTTCATTTTTGAATTTGAAATATCAAAATTTGATTAGGGTGAATTTTTGGTATTTCTCTAAAAAACATTCAATTTTTTATGAATAAAGAAAAACACTACGTTATTGGTTAAAACTGATTTTTTATATAAATAATTAGTAATTTTTTTAAAATTAATTTTAAATAAAAATAGATACATAATACCTATATATGTTAAATGGTATTCATTCGAGTCATTTTATAAAAATTTTAGATATATAAAAATTTTATTAAACTTTTTACCGTCTTTTACCCACCACCTAGGAGCATTTGAAAATTTGGATAAAACATAATTTCACCACTTCTATGATTTGAATCTCAAAAATCTAAGAGTCATAGTTCATATCATAAAGTAAAATGTGGTTCAATAAGATGAAAGTATTTTTTGGCGAATAGTAACTTTTGACTTGCATTTACCACGATTAATAGTAAATAGGGTAATTAAAGGTAAAAATGAAATCATAATTACTCTAACAGAAGTCCTAATTATATTGGATAAATATAATTTGACAAAAAAATCCTTCATAATAAAATATGATCCTATTTGGTCTACTTGGATTAGAGTAGGACATTTATTATTATTTTATTTGAAGAAGAGTTATAAGATTTAAATTAAATGTTTAATAAATAAACCATTTTTAATATAGGGGTATACATAAGAGAAATTCGACTATAAATATTCATTAGAAATATAATAATATTTTTATATAATATTATTTTATTTATAATTTTTAGAGATTAAATAATTTAATTTATTTATGACACAATGATGATGTAGTAATTACCATTATAATGAATGATTAAAATAATTGATATTATAAATATCCAAATAAATGTTATTTGACACTTCTGAAAAATTACACTAATTTTATTGGTTAATATAAAATTTTAGGGTTGATTAACAAGTTTTATTTCGATTTAATCATGCTATTATTATTTTCACAAAAACCAAAATACTAAATAGTGTCAAGAATGACATAATTAAGTTTTAAAACAAATGCTATATTATTAATTAATATAATATTCCTAAAAATATATGGTTCATCCAAAGGAATTAGATAAGGTTTTATATATTAATAATGAAACACTTGGGGTTCAGTTGGCTTTTTATAGTATGTTTATTAACCATATAATATAAAAATACCAAGAGATATGGTAAATGAAAAAAAAATTTAACTAAGAGTTAAATCTAAAAGATAAGGATAATATGGTGACATAAACCTATCTAAAACCTATTGGCTGAAGGGTTTTCAACCCATATACACCTTAGACTCTAAATAAGTCATTTTGGAGCCATTTCAAACTGAAATTGATTTTATTATCAAATAATATTTCACGCTTTTTCTAAAGTGACCCTCACATATCTTACAAAAGAGTACATCCCATTCTTTTAGTTTCACACCTCCAAATCCATTTGTATCGGCAAAAACCTACCAAAATATCCTAAAATATTACCTCCCTTCATTATAGAGGCCTTCAGTAGGTCATAAATCCATCCTAAAGATCCCTATTGTACAAATAAAAAGGAAGAACTTGAAGAAGAGTTAAATATTTAATCACCTCTTTCAAGTTTTTCTTATCTTCCACATCCTATTTTTTGTTGTTTCCATTATAAAATAATAACTCCAGTATCTTCTATATTCTGTTATGTTATTATAAATATGGTAAAACAATATTTGTTAATCTATCCATCCTATAAACAAAATGTCACCATACGGGCGTTTGTACGGCTTACCGTCTCCACGTCATGGTGTAGTTTGTTATTCAAACACTTATATTTTTAGATGGGTATAATAATGAATATTATTTATGTAAATAATAAATATAACATTTTAATGATTATTTATATATGATATAGTGTCCAATTACATATTATTTCACCATAAATATAATGATATTGTTGCTCGTTCATACGTACAGATCACCGTCTCCACAAACACGATTAGATTCATTCCCCATCGTAATCATTCCAGAATAATTTTCATTTTATGATTAAAAATAATTTTTATGAACAAAATATCATTATCTATATGAGTCAAGTACATCCTATCCATAAAAAAAATGCAGAATGTAATCATGAATATAAAATAAAATTAATCAATTAACAACTGAAACGATGATACTAATATAATATTATTAACAAAGTAATATTAGAGGGTCATATATGATATCATATTCATGTTTATAGTCCTTATATAATAAAAATTATTTAACTATTATATAGATGGTTAATTTACACTCAACCAAGTAAAGTAAAAGGTAAGGTTTAATTTCACAATCTCTTTATTATCCGAGGTTGTTTCTACGTAAGTATCAACTGAGAAATTTATCATCCACATTCATGTTTCTTATTTGTAGCCTTGGAAAAAATCCTTAACTATGTGGTTATGAAGTCTAGCATTATGCATTCTATCATTATGAAAGTGGCTATTGATATTTTATTTGATTATTCGACTAGTAGAATAACCATATGAATATGTGAATGTACTTATTTGATTTTATCTTTTTCATATTATTCTAATGATTATGTTTTAAAGGCATTTGTTTTAGTCTTATACATTTCCTTAAATGTGTATACTTAATTAGGAATGTTTCTTCTATATTTCTATCCTTACTAAATATATGAGCTCAACCCTTTCTAGGGTTTATTATTCTTAGTATGTTAAGAATTATTTTATGGTGGACCTACATATATAGGATAAGGATATAAGTGTGGTAAAAAAGGACAAAATGTTGATGATGTTTTTATTTCATGATGTAATGTAAAACTTATTAATGTTTCTAGTACATCCAAGGGTACTAAACAAATTGGTTTTTTTGGGATTTGATCCCTTCTGATCATGCCAATGTTATGTAATAATGCATCGACTATGGGTAACTAGGTTAGAGACATTAGAGTTGGTATCATAGGAACATTAGTACAAAACATGGAAAATAGATTTTTAAATACTCTGATTAGAGAATACTACCCTAAGATAGGAATTGAGGATTATTGTGGAACAAATTTCTAGAATTTTTGTACTGTAGATTTTTTGTGACTTTTCTATGAAATACATCCTTGTCAGGATATGAGCAGGTAGAGGCGGCTCTGACAAAGATATACATATGGGTAAAACCAGAAAACACCGCATTGAGCTAGATTCAAATAGGAACTGATGCGCGACAATATTCCATGCTCACTCTTGTTTGTGACACTCATGGAGAATATGGTTATGATAATTCACATTTTCATTACAAAATATTATGAAGGATTTATGAGTATATACTTCCTCCAAGAAAACATTTTTTTGATTATGGATATATCCCTAAACTGTTCAATTTTTGTTGAGTGTTAACACGTTCAGAATTATGTTTTTTAGTTCATTAAAAAATATACTATATGCCATTGTTTATAAATAGAGACTAGTGGAAAGAATTTTAACCTTATCAATGAACGTAATCCATGTAGTAATTTCCCTCCAACTCAAGATAATTATAAGGGAGCTGGTGATGCAACTGGTGCTGATCAGCCTATCGTCAAACTGGGACAAATCACACAGGTTATGAATAATAACCTTACCCATATAGAGCACCCTGATCCACAATGTGCAGGATCAATGTTAGACTGATTCATAAGTCAACAACCACAATAATTAAATGTGACTACAAATCCATTTTTAGCTGAGAAATGGATATGTTCTAAAGAGAAAATATTTTACTCTTTAGGGAGTAGCGAAAGAGAAAAAGTGGTCATGGAATATTATAACATCATGAGAGATGTATATCAATGGTGTTCATTGATTAAAAACAAAAAATAAGATGATGACGTATCCAATATATAATAGAGGTATTTTTAGGAGTTTATATTAGAAAAATATTTCTTGAGTTATCATCGAGAGGATATGGAATGGACATTATTTATTCTAAGACAAATAGTGGATGAGAATGTCACAAAATATGAGGCTAACTTTACAAGGTTAGAAAGGTAGGAAACAGATTATATACATAACACTAGGAGTATGATTTTTCAATTCTTCGATGTGGTTAAACCATTTCTTCGTCAAGCATTATTCTCACAATCATTATCATCGTACTAAGATATAGGATCATGCACTATCAAGGGAAAAAATTAGTTTTCTATGTCAAACGACTTTAATGAAAATTAAGAGAAATGGGGATATTCAAATAATTTTGGAAATGGAAATAAAGAGAAGAACTGAGATGTTGAATATCCATCCTATGGTAAATGTAAGAAGAAACACCTCAGTACATGCCTGAAGGGAATGGGAGTCTATTACATGGGTGGTAAAAAAGGTCACCAAGCTCGTGATTACAAGGGAGAGAAAGAGGTTTTTAATGTTGAATGCTACAATTGTAGAGAGAAAGTGAATTATGGAAATTATTGTACTAAGCGCAAAGGGTACATACCACAGAAAAGGCCAAGGGGGCAAGGCCAAGTCTATCCAATCACTACTGCTGAGGTTGAACTTCTAAAAGACATGGTGGCAGGTAATTTAATGGTTTCCTCAAGTTTAGACAATTATTTATTTAATTCTAGATCATCACATTGTTTCATATCTTCCAAGTTTCCAAAGAAAATTAGATATTTTCAATTTGACTTAACAAGGTAGTTGTCAGTCAAAAAACCTACGAGAAGTATCATCACAATATTTTTTTGTGAATCTGTTCTCATTAGAGTATATAAATGTTCTTTATCTCTTGATCACATCGTGATAATCATGATTGAATTTGATATAATCATCGAAATGGATTGGATTTTGAACCATTATTTGAAAATTTATTGTAAGAAGAAGGAGGCTAAAATTCTCGTTGATGATAAGGAGTACCTTATCTTTAGAGCGGAATAATAACCACCTAATTCCTCATTAGATCTGCCCAAAGTAGCCATACTAAATTAAATTATTGTTGAAGAAGAGAATTAAATAACTATGGTTGATGAAAAGATTATTTGAATAGATGACATACCTATTGTGTAAGAATATGTTGATGTGTTTTTAATGGATTTTCTTGGACATCCTTCATAACGAGAAATTGAATTTTACATTGATTTAATTCTTGGTTCATGGCCCATATTAAAGACCCCATATTGAATGGAAACTATGGAATTGGTCGAACTAATGAAACAACTAGATTAATTGACTAACACTGGGTTCATTCTGCATAGTGTTTTTCCATGGGGATCCCCTATTCTATTTGGTAATAAAAAAAGATGGATATTTGAGGTTGTGCATTGACTACATGGAGATCAATGCTATGAAAATAAATAACAAGTACCCCCTTCATCACATTGATGATTTATTCGACCAAATTCAAGGAGGTCTATATTTTTTAAAGATTGACCTTCAATCTAGATATCATCAGATTTGTGTGAAGAAGGAAGACATACCAAAATAACAAGTTTATCTAGGTATGAGGTTTATGAGTTTACAGTAATGGCTTTTGGATTGACTAATGCACCCACTATCAACATGGATATAATGAATAGAGTTTTCAAGGAATATCATGATGAATTTTTAGTGGTATATATTAATGGTATCTTTGTATACTCCAAAATCTATGAAGATTATGAAAATCACTTGTGCATTTTTCTAATGACTCCCAAAAAAATGATTTATATGGGATGTCTAGAAATGGTGAATTCTAGCTTGAATAGATTTTTTCATTGGAAAATTTCTTCTAAGGATAGAATCTATGTTGATTATTCAACGGCCAAGGCAATCCATGAATGGCCAGCACCGACAAGCATAAAAAAGGAACGCTGTTTTATTGGTTTTGCAAGTTATTATCAACGTTTTGTCCAGACTTTTGCCTGATTGGATAACCCATTAACCAAGATCACTCATAAAGGGGTTAAATTTGTTTTGAAATAATATTATAAAGAAATTTTCAATGAACTAAAGAGAAGACTTGTCAATGGTCCTCTATTGACTCTACCTTCAGGGAATTATGGGGTTTTTATTTATAGTGATGCTTCATAGAAAGGACTTAGTTGTGTCCTTATGTAGAATGATAGAGTTATATTCTATGAATCATTGTAGCTAAACATTTATGAACAAAACTATCCCACTCATGATATTGAGTTAGAATATTTAATCATTTCATCGACAAAATGGAGACACTATATCTATGGTAAAAATGTGAGATTTATACTGATCACATGAAATTGAAGTATATTTTCTCACAGAAAGAACTCAACATGAGATAAAGTTGATGGGTTGAACAACACAAGTATTATGATTGCACTATACACTACCACCAAGGAAATAAAAATAAGGCAGAGGATGCTATGAGCAGAAAGGATCATGGAGTTTTAAATAAGATGATAATTAAAAATGATACTATATTCATAGATCTAGTAAAGATGGACATGGGAATAACCATGGAATGTGAAACAACAATTCTTTTTCAAATGGTTGCCAAACCAACTTTATTATAAAGGAAAAAATATCTTAGACTGATTATGAGGAATTAAAAAAGAAAATTAATGATGTGAATGATGGGAGATTGATCGACTTCGTATATGAGGATACAATTGTGAAATTTGGGAAGATACATTGTGTTCTCGATATACCTGATCTAAAAAGGGAATTGTTTGATGATTCTCATAGCCCCAATTTTTATATACAACCTAGTATAAATATGTTGTATATAGATTTGATAGAATATTTTTTGTGGGACAACATGAAGAGGGAGATTGCTGATTTTGTGTCAAGATGTATTGTTTGTTAATAAGTGAAAGATGGAAGGCAACAACATAGAAGAGTCATGCATCCAATTCCCTTACCTGATTGGAAATGGGATGATATTACGATGAAATGTTTCATGGGGATACCAAATAATCCTAGAAGGAATGATGTAATATGGGTTATTATTGATTGTCTTACCATTTCAGCACATTTTCTTATTATAAGAGAAGATTTAACACTAGAACATTTAGCAAGACAATATATTAATGAATTTGTATAAAATCATGGTGAACCCCTATTGATTATTTCTGATCATGATCCTTGTTTACATCAAGATTATGAAAATGTATTCAGAGAGCCCTGGATACTGATCTTCGTATGAGCACCGCCTACCACCCTCAAACTGATGGATAATCATCATGAACTATTCAAACCATAGAAGGCATGTTGAGATCTTTCCCACATGACATTCAAGGTATGTGGGATCAATATTTACCTCTGGTAGAATTTTACTATAACAATATCATCCATTCATGTATTTAGATGGCACCATATGAAGAGTTATATGGAAAGAGACGTCGTACACCATGTTGTTGGGACGATGTTGGTGAAAGATAACTCATAGGCCAATAACTTGTTGTGAAGACTAAGGAAAATGTGAATATTATCCCAACCCACATCAAAGAATCCAAAAGTAGGAAATAGAGCTATGAATATAACTTAAAGAAGGATTTGGAATTTCAAGAAGGAGGCCATGTTTTTTGATGATATCTTTATGGAAGGGTGTTATACGTTTCGTTAAGAAGGGTAAATTCAGTCCCAGGTACATTGGACCTTTTGAAATTCTATAATGCGTTTAAGTTGTAGATTATTGTTTGGAAATTTCTACATGTCTCTCCAAAGATCATGATGTGTTCTACATATCACTGTTGATAAAATACACACCTGACCCAATGCATGTACTCACCTATGAGAAAATTGAAATGGAACCTAATCTGTAACGTCCCGGTTCCGGGTTCCACTCAGCGGGTGACGCATACCCGGTTCGCCACGTGACCTTAAGTGAATTTCACCAAACGACAGAGGCTGGTGACTAGCAGTGAGGGCCTAGGCCTGATAGTGGGGAAACTATGCGCTCATTTGTCAAAGTGTAGTGCAGCTGAATACAAAATAAAACATACAACGAATATCGTAAGCAGTATAACATACACAACATAAATAAACAACAGAAGTGGATACAACCAACAGTATATAAATAATGATACTACATGTATCAAGTTTTAAGAAAACAGCCAGAACATGTTATACATCAATACAGTACAACAAAAGGTGGTGTACAACAAAACAATGCAAAACAGATGGCAGCGACATCATGATCCTAGGCTCGGTCCCATGCCCTCCCACTTCTCAACAATAGTCAAGTACCTATATAGGGACCCTTGCGACTATCCACACCTGAAAAAATGTAATCTATTTGGGCTGAAAAGCGTGACCTAAACAGGGTGTGTGAAATATATCTCAGTAGGCACCCACCAAAGACACATCCTCAATTGTGTGTAAAGCATGCAACAAATGTGCATTTGTAAAAAACCAATAAAATAAGAAGTACTCAAAAGTAAATAACTTACCAGCTATATTTCCATTTAATTATTCATTTAATCCATTTATTTCAGTATCATTTTGTGATCAACAGCACAATGCCCTCAGGCCGACCAGTATCTTGCCCTCCGGCTAATATAGTGAACCACACCCTCAGGCTATACAGAATTCAACCTGTAGGTATTGCCCTCAGGCATAAAAGAAATTTACATTAGGTGTAGGAAGTGTCACCCTCAGGCACAAAATTCAAGCCCTTAGGCATGAAAGGTTGACCTCAGGCATGAAAGGTTACCCTCAGGCAAAATAGAATGTTACCTGCAGGCTAATACAGTCACGCCCTCAGGCTATAGAAAAACACCGCCCTCAGGCATAAGTAACCGGGCTATGCCCAACATATAAACATGCGATTTGAATACAATTCCTCTCAAGTCAAAAGTAATGCATAATTTAAACAAGGCATACCCTTAGGTATCCTGGACAAACGGATAAACAGAGGAATGCACCCCTCGGGATGGTCCTGGATCCAAGAAATGATCCCAACCAACATTTTATTATCATAATTAAAATACCTAATCAATTATAGGTGTTTAATATAGCAACGACCTCAGCCACACGACACCCCAACATGAGTTCGTGAAAATAAACACACAAAACACACAGTAGTTGGAAAACTAAACACCAAGACACCAACCTTATATTCCAATGAGTGGTATACCTGAACATTGACTCCAGAAACGCCCAAGAACAGCGTAGATATGACGAAGAACGAAACCCTCTCAGACGTAAATAAAATACGTTAGGATAAGAATTGGTAAGAAGCAGTCAACGAGATGGAAGCCCTTACTCGTGCGGTTCCAACGAGATTGTCCGAGGAAGAAACCGATTCCAGACGAACACTCAGCAGATCGTCAAAGGTTCAGCCTGCTCCTTTGGCTCCAAAACGTCTCAAATGCATCATCTACTAAATGAGGAGGCTACTGCCTGCTTTAAGCCGAAAAAAGGTACACTGTGTGTAATTCTGAGTACACGACATGTACTTCCCAAATTTTAAACTATTCCTCTGGAGGCTTCCCACTAGCGCGGCTTTGTTTCCTACCGACAAGAGTACATGGCATGTACTCCGGAGTACACGGTGTATACTACCGCCCTGCTGGCAGCTGCTCCACTGCCTTACTATTTTGGCATGCTGACTAACTACAAGGCATGTAAAGGACCACTAAATGGAGTGTAGTCAGTCCCTACACCCTTTGTCACTGACATGGCTACACGCCCTGTGTACTCATCCCAACACGACCAAAAGTACACGGCGTGTGGAAAAAGTACACGACGTGTAGTTCCAAAATTTAGGATTTTTCCTCATTTTCCATTTTTATTAAAAACACATAAGGAAAAGAGAAAGAAGAATCCATTAACTCAAAGATAAGAACCAGGTTCTTACAATCTTCCCCCCTTATAACAATTCATCCCTGAATTTCCCTTCCAAGGGTGGTGAAGATATAACAGTGAAAAACTCTGTCCACAGAGCACGTACATCGGTTTACCTCTCCCATGTTTCATCATGCACTCGCCCATGCTACCATAGAAACTGCATGAGAGGAACTAACTGGACTTAGAGAACTTTCATGCTTCTCTCAACAATAAAATCAGATGCTCCTCAAAGGATGCATCTGCCTCCAGCTCAACCTCCTCGAGCTGAAAGACGTTAGACAGGTATAAATGATTGAGACGCAACTGAGATATGTGGGAGACGTCATGCATGGCTTGGTACCGCTGTCATAACTGAAACCGATAAGTAACCAGCCCGACCCTCTCTAGAATCTCAAATGGCCCCACATACCACGATGAAACATTACCATGTCTCCTGATCTGCTTGTGTCCCAGCCTCGATGAAACACGTAGAAAAACCTGATCCCCGACCACGAACTCCAAAGGTCGTCTGCGGCGATCCGCATATGACTTCTGATGAGACGGTGCAGTAGCCATCCGCTTATTTATCAACTAGACCTATTAAAAAGTCACATGTACAAGACGTGGTCCCATAAAAGCTACCTCACCTGCATCTAACTAGCACAAATGTGATCGGCATGACCTACCATATAAATCCTTGTATGGTGCCATCTCAATAGTCGCCTGAAAGATATTGTTATAGGAAAACACGACTAAGGGGATATGCCTCTCCCAAGAGCCTTCAAAGTCTAGGACGCTTGCACGTAGCATGTCCTCAAGCACTTGTATCATACGCTCTGACTTGCCATCTTTCTGAGGGTGGTATGCTGTGCTCAGAAGCACCTGTGTACCCAGTGTCCATTGAAAACTCTGCCAGAAACGAGACGTGAAGCGACCATCCCAATCAGAAACGATAGAATGAGGGACCCCATGAACACATACGATCTCTCGGATATATAGCCTTCTGAGCTCATCAACACCGAAGGTCTCCTTGATTGACAAGAAGTGTTCTACCTTCGTGAGTCTGTCCACAATTACCCACACTTCATCATTGCCATGAGGTGACCTCAGAAAACCAATCACGAAATCCATCGCGACATCATCCCATTTCCACTCCAGAATGGGTAACTGCTGTAACAGTCTGGCTGGTCTCTAGTGCTCTGCCTTCACCTGCTGACAGGTGGAACACCTCGTAAACAAACCAACTACTTCTCTCATTATACCCGGCCACCAGTAATGACGTCTTAGGTCACGGTACATCTTGGTAACCATAGGATGAATTGCCCAAGCTGAAGCATGAAACTCTCGCATCATCTCCTCGCGTATAACCCCTGGAACCCACACTCATCCATGGAAATGAAAAAAACACATCATTACCAATCATCCAACCAGGAGGAGGGTTCTCAATTGCCACTGACTCTTGCATAACTAAGCCTTATGAATCAGATATCTATCTCATACTAACTCCATCCAGGAGGGTAGAAGTCATAGATAAAGATGAAAGTTATTTCTTCCCCTGACTATCATGCACCTCCAAATGCATTTCAGAGAAAAAATACATGAGCGGCCACTCGCCACTAGCCTTCTACACTGCCTATATCTGAGACTTCCTGCTCAGTGCATCAACTACTGCATTACCTCTAACAGGTTTATAGGAAAGCTCAAAATCGAATGATTTTAGGTACTCGACCAACCTTCGCTGCCTCATATTCAAGTCACGCTAAGAAAAGATATACTTGAGGCTTGTGTGGTCGGTGAAAACCACAAAATTCTCTCCCAATAAACAATGTCTCCAACACCAAATTGCATTAACAACTGCTGCCAACTCAAGATCATGCGTCGGGTATTTCCTCTCATGTGGCCTCAACTGCCGAGACCCGTATGCAACAACTTGATCGCCCTACATCAACACTGCTCCCAACCCAATACATGATGCATCATAGTAAACTGTATAACTCTTCCCATACTCTAGAAGTATCAAGATTGGTGCTGATGTCATCCTTCCCTTCAGG
This sequence comes from Viscum album, assembly GCA_963277665.1. Classification (NCBI taxonomy): domain Eukaryota; kingdom Viridiplantae; phylum Streptophyta; class Magnoliopsida; order Santalales; family Viscaceae; genus Viscum; species Viscum album. Next base: position 2,041,958,316 of record OY728136.1, read on the forward strand.
TCCTAAAAAGATATCTCACAAGCATCTGACCATAATAACTTCACACCCTTCTTATTCAGAAACGTCAAAGGCGCTGCTAAGTGGGAGAAGTCTTGTATAAAACGCCTATAGTAACCATCAAGCCCTTTGAAACTCCGTATCTCAAACACATTCATATGCTTCTCCCAGGAAACTACTGCTCTCACCTTCTCTGGGTCTACTGTAACTCATGCCTCTGAGATGATTGACCCAGGAAGTGAATCAGGTCCATCCTAAAGTGGCACTTTGAGATCTTAGCATATAGTCGATGCTCTCTTAGTGTACTCAATACGATCTCAAGATGGGTGGCATGGTCATGTAGAGTGTGAGAGTACACAAATAAGTCATCTACGAATACTACCACAAAAGAATCAAGATACTGATGGAACACATGATTCATCAGAGCCATGAAAACGGTTGGCACGTTTGTGAGTCCGAACGGAATAACCGTATAATCCTATAGACCATACCTGCCCCTGAAAGCTGTGAGAGGTATATCAAATGGTCTCACGCGCAGCTGATGATATCTTGATCTCAGGACAATCTTTGAGAAAACTCAAGCTCCATGAAGTTGATCAAAAAGATCATCTATCCTCGGTAAGGGATATCGATTATTAACCGTCAATTGGTTCAGCTTCTGATAATCCACACAATGCCTGAGGGTACTGTTTTCCTTCTTTGCGAAAAGGACTGGAGAACCACAAGGAGAAGTTCTAGGTCGGATAAAGCTCTTTTCCTGTAACTCCTCTAACTGCCTCTTGAGCTCCTGAAACTCCGGTGTGTCCATCTTATATGGAGGAATTGACACCGGTGCTACCCCACGCACTAGCTCAATAGAGAAATCCACCTCATGCTCCGGAGGTAGAACTGAAAAGTTATCCAAGAAGACATCCCTGAAACGATCAACCACTAGAGGGAAATCCGTCTGACAAGTCCCCTGAACATCCAGATATAAGCTAGAAATCTAGGGTGTGACTCCACCTCTCCCATGATGCTGTGGTCCAACTCGAATCTCCTGAACATCCCATTCGACCTAGAATAGAAACTCTCCTCCCTCTGGTGATGTGAAACGCACCCTGTGATGATAGCAGTCTACGAAGGCTCGAAAGGGAACCAACTAGTCCATCCCAAGAATGATGTCATAAGACGTTATCTCTATGACATAGAGGTCCCAATGAATGTGACACCCACTAACCATAAGGGGGAACTCCTTGAAATGATCCACACAAGCCGTTCTAGTCCCTAATGGTGTGTCTAGCATCATGATAGCCGAAGAAGTAGAAACACAGAGCCCAAGGATCTACACAATAGGTACAGATATAAAACTATGTATAGAACCCGTATCAAAAATTACTGAAGATAAGACAAAAGATATTAAAATAGTACCTCTGAATGTAGAAGGTTCGGGATCCTACTCCTACTGGGTCTATTGCACTACTTATGTCTGCACAGTTCCGTGGACCTGCAACACAACCTAGCTACCCTGAGCTATCCCACCGTACTGCCTCTGAGATCCTGGCATTTGGCTACCATGGCCATGACCACCATCTCTGCATGTACGCGCTGGCGTATTCCAATTCCGAAACTGGTAATAATCCACTTGTCCTACTCCCGCACACGGAGTCTGTACAGAACCCCTCTCACTAGCCACTGGTGGATACGCCCTGCAAAAGCATTGCAGATGACCCATCTTGCCGCAAGCTCGACACTCCACTGGGTCCCGTGGACACTGCGGTCTCTTGTGGCCTTCTCTACCACACTGGTAGCACATGACCGGCCCACCTGAACAAACTATCTAGCTGGTACTGCCACCCTGAGAGAAGTCCATATGTCTCTTCCACTTGCCAGTAAAAATAGTACCAGTAACTGGTGCTGAACCGCCCTGGCCCACACCACCAGATTCCTATAGGTTCCTCTTTGTAATCAGTTCCTGTTTCACAATAACATGTACAGTAGGCAACCTGAAAACATTTACCAGCGCTCAGATGTCATAACGAATACCATCCTCAAAACGTCTGGCTCTCAACGTCTCGTCACCCACCAGAACGGGTGCATAGCGCTGAAGCTCGGTAAAGTGAGAAGAATAGTCCATCACCGACATAGTGCCATGCAGTAGATTTATGAAATCTCGAGCTCTGTCTCCCTTCAGTGACTCGGGAGAAAATAAGTCATAGAAGTCTTCCTGAAAATCTTCCCACGCCATGTCTCTGTGATGCCTTGACTGGGTGGTAACATCCCACCACCTCTTGGTGGAATCACACAGCATGTCAGTCACGATCTTGACCCTTCGCCCTAGAGGCGTCTCAAGATGCTAGAAAAATGTCTGCATCGACCCCAACCAAGATTCTGTAGCCTGTGGTCTGCCATCCCCTGAAAACGTAGGCCCATGCTGCTGCTGGAAGATACATGTCAGCTCAGCCATAGATGTTGCAGCCTGTAGTGCTCCCTAAAAGGTCTGCATGAACCGCATAAAGCCTTCACAGAACTGCGCCTCCTTGCCTGTGTCCAGTGTAGCAGCTGGTGCCACATCTGGCTCTACTGGAGGATCAACTGGTAACCCATGGCCCTCCATCTACGGGGTATTCTCATTTCCGCTCTCCTGGAAAACAACACACGGTCGTCTATGCGGCATGACACTATAAGGTCAAAAACACGCCTTAGAACAAGGTTAACAATGACTGAAAATGAAGAAACCCAAAAGGGAACAGGAGGAAGAAGGCATTCAAAATTTACAAAACAAGACTACATGGTGTGTATACTGACAACACGGCGTGTAATTGACTTCCCTTCCCCTGCCCGAGACTTTTGGCACGGCTAAGCCACACGACTCCCGTTAAACAAAACTACACGGCGTGTATATAATCTACATGGCATGTATGGTGTTATTTTCCAACTTCCCGTGTCGTTTGTGACATGGACGAATACCCATCTTCAAACTACATAGCGTGTTACACCCGCACACGGTGTGTACACCACCCCGTTTCCCAGCAACATGGCTAAGTCCACACGGTCTTTGCACAGACAATACTACATGGTGTGTCCTCAAAGGTACATGGCGTGTTCAAGGAACAGTGGCATCGACCCGTGTTGTTAGTTACAAAACTAAGTCCCCAGGTCACACTACACGGTGTGTTCATATATGACACGACTTGTTCTATAAAGGAGTTCACCGACCCGTGTTGTTAGTTACACGGCCAGACTCCGGGTCACAACTACACGGCGTGTATATCCGGCACACGGTGTGTTTTACCCAAGCTCTTCCCTACCCTATGTCTCCGGCCACATGATTTATGACATGGGAAGAGACTACACGGCGTGTACTCTGGGTACACGGCGTGTACTCAAAAAGTTCATTTTTATTCCCAAACAGAAGGCCATACACGGCATGTGTAAAAATACTACACGGCGTGTATACTGGGTTTCCAGACAGTATGCCTCTGAAACTTCTCCGTAACCCAAAAAAACACTGAAAAACAACACCTAAGTGTCAAATTCTGACCCATGAGGGCCCATACTCCCCACGAATCAAAGTTTGACATCTTTTCTGTGTTATTACTAATAAACAGTTAATGATCCACCAAATTCTGGTCAATGGGGGCCCATACACCCCAGAAACCAATTTTTGGCGTCCATTCTATAAACAAGCTCACACAAGATTACCCTATCAAATAGCAGGTATTTTATTAGAGCAGCTATCACAACAGCATGATTTTCGAGCACAACAACTATCACAACAACACTCAATTTCTAATGCACCTACATGGCATGGAATTATGAATGGAATGTGATTTCTAGGATGTGCCTAAATGATGCATGAGTCGACATACCCTCATCTCATCGGGTTACAACTAAATAGAACCCATAGATAAAATAAAAGCAGCACAATCCAAGTGCATCACCCAATAGTGATAACATATCAACTGTAAAGATTTCAAAATCAGAAAATTGCAAAATATGAGGTTGACTGGATTTTCCATGTACGCAGGTTAGCTACGCCTGGGCACAACTTATTACCAACCATCGGTCCGTCCTATCCATGACTAAGGCTATAAATAGCAATTCATGAGAAAAGAAACCCTATGATACCACTTTGTAACGTCCCGGTTCCGGGTGCCCCGAACACGGTTCGCCACATGACCTCAAGCGTATTTCCCCAAATGCCAGAGGCTGCCAACGTGAAGTGATGGCCCAGTTCTTATAGTGGGGAAACTATAACCTCATCTGTCAAGGTGTAGCTTAGCGGAATAAAAAATAAAACATACAACGAACAGCGGAAGCAGTATAACATACACAACTAAAATAAACAACAGTATTGGATACAACCATCAATATATAAATAATGATGCTACGTGTCTCATGTTCTATGAAAATATCCAGAACATGTTATACATCAATACAGTATAACAAAAGGCAGTGTACATCAAAAAAAAAGCAAAACAGATGGCAGCGGCATCGCGAGACTAGGCTCGGTCTCATGCCCTCCTACTCCTCAGCAACAGTCAGGTACCTGTATATGGACCCTTTCCCCTATCCACACAAGCAAAAACATAATCTGCTCGGGCCGAAAAGCATGACCTAAACAGGGTGTGAGAAATATATCTCAGTAGGCACCCACCAAAGGCCCGTGCCCAACTGCGTGAAAAGCATGCAACAAGTGTGCAGTAGTAAAATGAAATAAACTAAGCAGTACTCAAAAGTAACTAACTTATCAGCTATATTTCCATTTAATTATTCATTTAATCCATTTAATTTAGTAACATTTTTTGCTCAACAGTTCCAATCCCTCAGGCCAACCAGTATCTTGCCCTCAGGATAATATACTGAACCACGCCCTTAGGCTATAAAGAATCCAAACCTCCGGTATTTCCCTCAGGCGTAACATAAATTTCCCTCAGGCATATGAAGTGTCTCCCTCAGGCAAAAAAGTCAAGCCCTCAGGCACAAAAGGTTGCCCTCAGTCGAAATAGAACATTTCCTTCAGGATAATATAGTTACGCACTTAGGCTATAGCAAAGCACCGCCCTCAGGCATAAGAAACCTGGCCCTGCCCAACATATAAACATGAAATTTGAATACAATTCCTCTCAAGGAAAAAGTAATGCATAATTTAAACAAGGAATACCCTTGGGTATCCTGGCCAAACGACTAAACAAAGGAACGCACCCCTCGGGATGGTACTGGATCCATGAAATGATCCCAACCAACATTTTATTATCATAATTAAAATACATAATCAATTCTAGGTGTTTAAGATAGAAACGACCTCATCCACACGACACCCCAACATGGGTTCGTGGAAAAAAAATGCACAAAACACACAGTAGTTGGAAAACTAAACACCAAGACACCTACCTTATATGCCAACGAGCAGTATACCCGAACGTTGACTCCAGAAACGCCCACAAATGGCATAGATCTGACGAAGAGTCAAACCCGATCAAACGTAAATAATATACATTAGGAGAAGAATTGGTAAGAAGCAGTCAAGGAGATGGAAACCCTTATCTGTGTAGTTCCAACAAGATTTTCCGAGGTAGAAACTGATTCCAGAAAAACACTCAGTGGATCTTCAAAGGTTCGACCTCCTCCTTTGGGTCCAAAACGGCTAAAATGCCTCCTCTTCCAAATTAGGAGGCTACTGCATGTTTTAAGCTAAAAAAACAAAGTACACAGCGTGTAATTCCGAGTACACATCATGTACTTCCCAAATTTAAACTATTCCTCTGGCAGCTTCCTGGCAGCGCAGCACTGTTCCCTTGCCGACAAGAGTACACAGCATGTACTCCTGAGTACACGGCGTGTGCTGCCACCCAGTTGGCGGCTTCTCCACTGCCTTACTATTTTGGCATGCGGACTGACTACACGGCATAAAAAGGACCACTACATGGCGTGCAGTCGGTCCCTACACCCTTTCTCACTGACATGGCTACACGCCATGTGTACTCATCCTAACACGACCAGAAGTACAAAGTGTGTGGAAAAAGTACATGGTGTGTAGTTCCAAAATTTAGGATTTTCCACCATTTTCAATTTTTTATTGAAAACAATTATGGAAAAGAGAAAGAAGAAGCCCGTACCTCAAAGATAATAACCAGGTTCTTACATGATCTGTCTTATTGTGAAGAGCCTGTCAAAATTCTTGATACCAGAGAACAATTGTTGAGAAATCGGACGACGTGTCTGATAAAATTCTATGGAGAAATCATAAGATGGAATATGCAACTTGGGAACCCATGGAACATATGATGAAGAACCACTCGAATATTTTTAAGTAGTAATATTATATAAATTTCGAGGATGAAATTATTTTAATGAGGGGTGAGTTTAACACCCCAAGAATCCACATTATGTTTCCCTTTGAATAATGCAATAGCTTGCATTGTACGCAACTTTGAGATTCTAACACTCTACGACCAATAAAACAAGCCATTGTGGATACTAAAACCCACTTTTTAAAAATTTATAAATTTTATTTTTCAATATGGAGTTTATTTTTTATTCAAGTATATCAAAATTACTTTAGGGTGAATTTTTTGTTTTTTCTGAAAACATTCAATTTTTTTTGAATAGTGAAAACATAGTGTTATTGGGTAAAACAGAATTTTTAATTTAAATAATTCTTTATTTTATTTAAATTTATTTTATGACAAAATAGATACATAATACTTATATAAGTTCAATGTAATTCATTTTCGTCATTTTATAATATGTTTTGAAATATAAAAAAATTGTACTTTTTACCGTCTTTTACCCACCTCCTAGATGCATTTGAAAATATGCATAAAACATAATTTTACCACTTATGTGAGTTTAATTTAAAAGATCTGAGAGACACAGTTGATATAAGTATGTAAAATTTGTTTCAATAAAATTAAAATAATTTTTGGTTAATAGTAACTTTTGACTTTTATTTACCACTGTTAAAATTAAATAGGTTAATTAATGGTGAAAATGATATCATAAATACCCTAACACATGTACTAATTCTATTGGATAAGTGTAATTAGACCAAATATAAAATTAGGAATAAAATATGACCCCATTTTGCCTCCTTGGATTAGATTATGACATTTATTATTATATTATTTAAAGAAGAGTTAAAAGCGTTAAATTATAAGTTAAATAACTACACCATTTTTAATATATAGTTATACATATGAAAAATTATACAATAAATATTAACTAATAAGATAAATATATTTCCTACATAATGGTATTATATTTATAATATTGATTCATTATATAATTTAATTTATTAATGACACAATCATGATGCAGTAATAATATTATTATTGACGGATTAAAATAATTGATATTATAAATATCCAAATAAATGTAATTTGAGACTTTTGATAAATTAAAATTATTTTATATGTTAATAAGACATGTTACAGTTTATTAAATATATTTTTTTCGAAGTAATCATTTTTTTATGATTTTTACAAAAACCAAATACAAAATAATGTCAAAATTGACATAATTGTGTTTTTAAAACAAATACTATATTATTAATTGATAGAATATTCCTAAAAATATATGGTTTAACCAAAGGACTTAAGTAAGGTTACATATATTAATAATGAACCACTTGGGGTTTTTTTTGGATTGTTATAGTATTTTTATTAACCATGTAATATAAAAATACAAAGAGACATGGTATATGACAAACTATTTAACTTAGAGTTAAATCTAAATGATAAAGTTAATATGGTGACATAAACATGAATAAAACATATTGGTTGAGAGGGTTTTGACCCATACCCACCTTATATTCTAAATAAATATTTTTGGATACATTAGAAATGGAAAAATATTTTATTATTAAATAATATTTCATGCTTTTCCTATAGTGACCCTCACCCCCCTTGTAAAAAGATACTTTCCCCTCTCTTAATTTTACACCTACAAAGCAATTTGGATCAGCCAAACCCTTCCCGAATAACCTCCAGACTTTTCTACCCACATCATAGAGAACTTAAAATTGTTCTCTATCCATCCTATGGATCCCTTTTGATCAAATCAAAAGAAAGAACCCGAAAAAGAGGAAAATATTTCATCACCTCTTTCAAATTCTTATCTTCTTTTGCTTCCTCTTTCACTATTTTTTACATTTTAAAATTATAACTCTAGTATATTCTATATAATTTTATGTTATTCTAAATATTTTACAACCATATTCTTTATTCTATACATCCTATAAATGACAAAGTCACCAAACATGTATACGTACGGCTTACCATCTCCACGTCGTGGTGTAGTTTGTTATTCAAACACTTAATTATATTTAATGGGTATATTAATGAATATAACTAATGTAAATAATAAATATAACTTGTTAAGTATTATGTATATATGATATACCATCCAATATCAAATTATTTCACCATCAATATAATGATATTGTTGCTCGTGCATACGCACAGATTACCGTCTCCATGAACGCGATGAGATTCATCCCCCATCGTAATCATTCAAGAATAATTTTCATTTTATGTTTAAAAATAATGTTTATGAACATAATATAAATCTGTATAGAAATAATATACATCCTAAACAAAAATACATGGCTTACGTAAACATGTATTTAAAGGAAAACTGATCAGTTAACATCTGAAATAATCATACTACTAAAATATTATTAACAAAGCAATATTAGAGGGAAATATATGATATCATATTAATGTATATATTTATTATATATTAAAAATTATTTAACAATTATACAAGAGGATAAATTACCCTCGACCAAGTAAATGTACCAGGTAATAGCTAATTTCACTATCTATTTATTATCTGAGGTTGTTTTTACGTAAGTATCTACTGGGATCTCTTTATCATCCACATACATTTTTCTTAAAAATGTAATTTGAAACATTTTTAAAATTTACTAGACTATGGGTTAAAGTAATCTATACCATTATATGACCATATATGTTTTTAGTGGAATCTTTCCATCTCTTTTCAAACAAGGTGCATTATGACCTTTTCGACAAAAATAAGGCAAGAATGTATTTTTTTAACTTATAAGGTGCGTGCAACTATTTTCCACTGTTATAAAATCATCAAAGCTCCTCATACAAGCTTATAAGAATAATTTTAAAATAAAGGTTTTATTTGAAAATTATTTGACATTTAAATGATTTCAAAATTGTAAGATATATTTCTCTACAAAAGGTTTTGATTTCAACTATATTAACATAATTTGATGGGTTTTATGCTTGTTTGAATTTGATTTATTATAATACAAATCATACATATTTTATTGACTGTTTTTGGATATTTTTGACTGTGGATGTGTAATTTTTACACCATTCATGGTTTATGGATAATGTATTGACATTTCGCATGCTAGTTTTAATACTAATGATTTTGTTATGTTTTAACCATTTCATATGAAGAATTCATTAGTATTAGTATTTGATGTGTGGAGCCCAGTATAGAACCTCTATGCATTGATAGGTCTCATGAGACAAACTAGTGTCTTGGAACAAGGCCTTGACTAAATCAAATTTGTAGTCTTGGTACAAGGCATTGACTATGTGGTTATGAAGTCTAGCCTTACGCATTCCGTCATTATAAAAGTGGATGTTGTTATTTCATGTGATTATTGGACTAGTATAATATCCATGTGAATAATTAAATGGAATTAATTGATTTAAAAATTTTCATATTATGCTAAAGTTTAAGTATAAAAATCATCTGTTTTAGTAATATACATTACCTTAAATGTTTAATTTTATTTATAAAAGTTTCTGCTATATTATTTTTCATACTCAACATCTAACTTCACCTATTTTAATGTTTTATATTTCCTATTATGTGAACAATGTATTTTATGGTTGACATTTGGGGATACGCTTAATATATAAGTGTGTTCAAATTGGTACAAAATGTTGTTGATTTTTTTATTTCATAATGTAATGTAAAACTTATGAATGTGTCTAGTACTTCTAAGGCTACTAAACTGATCGGTCTTTCAGGATTTGATCTCTTGTAATCATGCCAATGTTTTAAAATAATGCACCGACTCTTGGTAACCAGGGTCCCTGTATTACAATTTTAATAAGGGAATTAGTTGTCTTCACATAAAAAATTATAATGTGATATATTATGCCTTTTGAAAGCTAATGATCTATTAGTAGAATTATCTGACACATGATCAAGAGTTAGTTGTTGAAATTTTTACATCGATTAATTTTTAACATTATATTTGTGGATTGAATTTTGAGATAAATACATGTATCAAGATACTATGGTATATAATTTTGTAGAAGAGACTAGACATGAAATAATAAAGATGGTAAGAGATGATCATGGATTTCCAATACTAAATATATTATCATTATGCATGGTTAATAATGTATGGGATTGGTTATATTGAATAGATCCACTAACATTTTCAAATATGATGATTGAGAGGGATATAATCTTCTTAAACATGCATCTAATAAAAATGAGAGTCCTAATATGTATAAATATTCTCCAAACATTTTCAAATGGTTTCTCAGCCATCCATTTATTTGATAATTATGTAATATCAAATAAATGATATTGATATAAAAAATAATGTTGATAGTTAAAGACGGTGAAAATAACAATAGTTCACTGTTAATGAATGATTTTAGATATTAGGGATATGATTATTAATACCATTTTAGTATCGTATAAAGAATGATTTATTGAGTGATTCACATTGATCCAAATTTTACAACCTAATAGGGGGAATAAATATGTATAATTATATATGAAAAAACTATATTATATATAATATGAAAATTTTGGTTTCATGAAGTATATTTCAAAGTACCTAGTATAGAAAAAAACTAATATAGAATGATAAAAAATAAGGGGGATGAAAAAATCATTACATGCACATTCATTTAAATAGGATAACACAATAATGTATTTTGTCACATGTCTTGGACATAATTCTATATGTTTAGTGGTGGACCATGTCACGAAAATCATTCAATTTATTGTTATTTAAGAAGAAAACTCACTTAATCATCTTAATATATATATATATATATATTATAGATTTGGTGATGCTATATAGAACTATTATATAAAATATATTTGAATGATATTTTATATTCACCTAAATGTTTTGTAATATTCTCTAGTATGATAAAAAACGAGGAATTTTTTTAAGAGACTATTACCCTAAGATTGATGTACAACATTAATGGACTACAATGACACATCAGGATATGTTGAGACATTTCTCTTTGAAATTGAAAGTAGTAAAGAACCATATCTTTACTTCATCAGGTTCTATTATGCCAAAAACATCAAATCATTAATATTAATTGATTTATGTGATAACCTTTATGAGAATAGATATTATACACCCATTGTAACACCCCGAGCTTCCACGATATGCTTCTCATTCAATAATGCAATAGCTTGCATTGTACGCAACTTCCAGTTCTAAAACACCGCGACTAATCAAAGTAGACGTTATGAATAGTAATAACCACTTTTTAAAATTATAGAAATTTTATATTTCAAAATGGACTTCATTTTTGAATTCGTAATATCGAAATTAGCCTATGTTGAATTTTTTGTATTTTTCTGAGGACTTCTAATTTTTTATGAATAGTGAAAAATACTTAAAAACAACTTTTTTAATCAAAATAATTTATAGTGATAAATTATACTATTTAGTGGTTTTAAAGTATAATTAGAATATATTTTTACCATTTTATCCAATTGTGGTCATTATAATTAATTTAACATTGAAATTGGACATAAACAATTGCCAATCTTTTGATATAAATTGTTTCTTAAAAACACGCTATTTGTCGTAATAGTGGGAAGTAATTATAAAATTAATTAATTCAACATATATGTTTGGAATTTTGTAAAATAGACATTATTTTTGAATTCGGAATATCAATTATAGCTTAGGGTGAAATTTTGGCCTTGTTCTGAAAAACTTCAATTTTTGATGAATAGTGAAACCACTAAGTGGTAGTTAAATAACTGATTTTTCGTTTAAATGAAATATTACCACTTCTGTGATTTGATTTTCAAAAATCCGACATACATGGTTTTCATTAAGAAGTAAAATGTGGTTCAATGAGATTAAAATAATTTTTTGGTGAATAGTAACTTTTAAGTTCTTAATCGCGATTAGAGGTAGTTAGTGTAATTTAAGGTACAAATAATGTTTTAATAATATGAGATGAGCATGAAACTTGTCCTACTCCTATTGTATGAGTCATGGCCGACCACGAAAACCCATGGGTCAACTTGGGGACCCCATGGAGCCACTTTAGTTGGAAAATGACATTAATATATATTTATTTAATGTTAAAATTAAATTGACACAAACATGAGTTATTTTACTAAAACAGTTTTTAAGTGGGGTTACAGAAGTCCACATTTTTATTATAAATATTCATTAGAAAGATAAAAATATTTCCTACATAATAGTATTTTTTTTATAATTTTTATACATTAAATAAATTAAATTATTTATGACATCATTATGATGCAGCGATGACTTCATTAATTAACGATTTTAATAAAATGAAAAGATAATGAACAATTCAAGGCTTAAACTTGTCCAAAGACTATTGGATGGGTATATTTAGAACCCCTATCACCTTATACACGAATTATATAAGCGTGGGACCTTTATAATTAGAAAAGCATTGTATAATAATGTAAACGTTCCTTACTTTCCAAGAGTGCCCCTCCTCTCCTCTTATAAAAGGCCCCCACCTCTACCACCTCATTCACACATTCAAGACATTTGGCTCGGCCAACCTCTGCCCAAATACTCTCCCAACTAGCCCCTCTTACTCCTAGAAGCCTCACATTGGGCATAACTCTTCTCAAGGAAGCCTTTGGATCAAATCAAAAAGAGTTACCCGATTTTGAGGTAATGTCTTCTCTAATGTTGTTTTGTTTTATTTTTCTTCTCCAACCCCCAAAACTCTTTTTATTCATTTCTTTTGTAACAACACAAGTATCCTCAATATACTAGGATGTTTTTATAAGAATTATTCAAGCTACACTTACACACACCTATATCTAATGGTTAGAAAACATACGGTTTCTGTGGATGGCGAATTTCTGCCTCACGAAACGATGATTGTTCAACACTCATATAACACCTTCAAAGGTGGACATTAAGATGTCACTATATTTATATATGATATATAATGTGTTTATGTTTTACTTATGTTTCTGTATTTCTCATTTATGGCATACTTTATGATTTCCATTATGGGTAAAACGCGATAATTTCATTTTAGGAAGTGCGGACTACCGCCCCCTCAAAGTGATTTGAATCGTTAATGCCATATGTGTGATGTATAAAGGATGGAGTAAATGATATTATATATGATGTTATACTGGAATAATATTATACCTTTATATCATTATGATTTCATTAAATATGAAATAGAAATGAATGTAGCGTTCATGCGTACGTACGGCTAACCGTCTCCATGAACGGTGCATTTCATTTCTTAGCTCTAAACGTTATGGAATATTATGAATGAATGTATATACTGGATATATATTATATATATGATAAATAAATCATGAATATAATTATGGATATAATGGATATTTCACCACATGAACAACTTGTAATTATAAGAAGTTTATTGTTGACCCTAGTACCAAAGATCGACAAAATGACCGTTATTAACATAAATAATTAAATAATGTTCATAACATGGTAATAAGTGATATAAATGGAATAATGAACATGAAAAAGGTTATTAAGTAAATATAAATTTACTCTAGTTTATTATTCAGGAGGTTAAAGAACGGTCGAGTCAGGACAAGACGAAAGGTAAGGGAATTTCTTAACCCAATTTCCATTCTTTGGGTTAATCTCCTACTTTAAAATTTTGTCATTATATTATTATGTCATATCTTGTATTTGTACTTTATTTATGTGTACTTATATTGAATACACATAGTATATCTATTTTATTTTAAAAATTATCTTTGTATGGGACTTCGTCTCAATCTCCTTTCATTGAGGCATATTTTATTTTATACACAACTTTCTTTTATACGGTTTATAACCCCCTTTGACATTTACGTTTATTCAAAAGGAATCTTTTTTATAAGAAGCATTTTACTAAACAACAAAAAAGGAATGTTTTCCTTTCCGTACTTATGCGGCGACAACGACTTCTCCGCCACCATGACCATTATTTGAGTTTCGGCTTCCTCTACAAGCCATCACTTTTTTTAATGAAAAATAAATACAATGTTTTAACTTGCTTTTATTTTGGTATTGAAAATGGTTTTGAAAGAGTTTTTATTATATCAATGTGTTGTATTGACAATATTGTGGTTGAAATGTGGAAATTTTATGTTTCCTTTACGCAAGTTTTATGTGATACGATTATGTTATGGTTTATGATATGTTTAAACCTATTCATATGAGGAATGCATTGGACTTAATAAGTGACGGGTGGAGCTCGCTATAGCTCCTCGATGCATCGGCAGGTCTCATGAGACAAACTAGTGTCTTGGCATGAGGCCTTGACAAAATCTTATTTGTGGTCTTGGCACGAGGCCTTGACTACGTGGTTATGATAGTCTGTATTTATGCATTCCATCATTATGAAAGTGGTTATTGATATTGCATGTGATTATTCGACCAGTAGAATATCCATGTGAAGAAGTAAATGAAATTATCTCTTTTTACTTTTTCCATATTATGTTGAAGTTCAAGTTTAAAAGGCTTTTGTTTTAGTTATACATTGCCTTAAATGTTAATGTTTATTTAAGAAATCATCCGCTATATTGTTAACCTTACTGAGCATCTGAGCTCACCCCTTTCAATGTTTTAATATTTTCCAGGATGTGAAGAAGTATTTTATGAATGACCTGCAGGGATAGCCAGAAGAGGATATGAGTTTGGACTATGAAGAATTTATTATTAGTTTTTCACTTTATGATGTAATGTAACATTTATGAATGTATCTAGTGTTTCCAAGGCTACTAAACTAATCTGTCTTTCGAGACTTGATCTATTGTGATCATGCCAATGTTACGAAGTAATGCACCGAATCTGGGTGCAGGGGTCGGGGCGTTACAGTTGGTATCAGAGGAAGTTTAGTACTAACCTTGGAAGCTAGATGTAGATAAACTCTGATTAGAGCACATAACCCAAAGATAGACTTTGAGGATTAGTATAGAAGAACTTCCTAGAATTTTGGTATTATAGCGATGTTATGAGTTTTCCGAGCAATACATCCCTGTCTGGATACGAGTAGGTAGAGGCGGCTCTGGCACAGATGTACCTAGTGGTAAAACCCGAAAACACTGCTTTGAGCTAGACTCGAATGGGAACTGGTGCACGACAACGGGCCTTGCTGCACTCTTGGTTACGACACTCCCGTGGGATATGATTAGGATAATTCTTATTTTATTTACAAACCACTATGAAGGGTTATGAGTATATACATCCTCAAAGAAAACATTTCTTTTTATGATTATGGATTATATCCATAAATAGTTCAATTTATGTAAAGTGTTTTACAAGTATGGAATTATGTATTTTGATTCATAAACTAATCTAGTTTATGACATTGTTTAGAAATGGCGCCAAGAAGAAGGAATGGAAACCATATCAATTCACGCACTCCGTGTAGGGATTGCCCTCCTGTTCAAGATAATTATTGTGGAGCTGGAGATACAACTGGTGCTGATCAACTTATTACCATACTGGGACAACTCACTCCGGTTATGAATAATAACCTTACTCGTATGGAGCACCCTGATCCGCAACGTGGAGGATCAATGTTAGACCGCTTCATGAGGCAACAACCACCAACCTTCAATGGGAGTACAAATCCTATAGTAGCTGAGCAATGGATAAATTCCTTAGAGAAAATATTCCATGCCTTGGGGGGTAGTGAAAGGGAGAAGGTTGTCATGGAAGTTTACCGCTTCACTGGAGATGCCGATCAGTGGTGGTCGCTGATTCAAAACCCAAAGGAAGATGATGACATATCGAATATGGAATGGAGGGAGTTCAAAGATCTTTTCTTAGAAAAATACTTTCCTCGTGACCATCGAGCAGATATGGAAAGGCAATTTCTGAGTCTGAGGCAGAAGGAGGATGAGAATGTCGCAAAGTATGAGGCTAACATTACAAGGTTAGCGAGGCATGCTGCCGATTATATACGTAACCCAAGGAGTAAGATTGATCGTTTCTTTGATGGGTTAAAACCATTTCTCCGTCGATCTTTAGTATCACAATCCTTCTAATCATATGAAGATATTGTCTCGTGTGCTATCAAGATAGAAAAGGAATTCTCTAAGTCTTATGACAACAAAGTAAAGTAAGAAAAGAAGAGAACGGTGGAACAAGAGACAGATAAAGGGAAAAAGGGAAAGAAGGATTTTCCATTATGTGATTATTGTGGGAAGAATCACCCTGGTACTTGCCTAAAAGGAATAGGAGTTTGTTATAAATGTAGAGAAAAGGGTCATCAGGCTCGTGATTGCAAGGGAAATAAAGAGGCTATCAATGTTGAATGCTATAATTGTAGAGAAATGGGTCATTATGCAAATGAATGTCCTAAGCGTCAGGGAATCTTACCTCAGAAAAGGCCAAGGGATCAAGGACAATCTTATGCTGTTACTATAGTTGAAGCAGAATAACTAATGTATTGGTGCTTTTGGACTCATGGATTATATTTTGGTTATTATAATAATGTTATATATATATAAGGATTGTACTGCAGTACTTGTTGATTTCAGTAAGGTTTTAATATGATTAAGGTAATTATATTTTTAGTATGTGACAATAAGAGAAACTTTACTTTGTTTGGGGAATCTGATAAATTGATTTTGGAATTAAGAGACCTTTTAGAGAAAGTCTGGATAGAGGTATTTTGGATAACTATAATGGTTGGAGTGGACTAAGTTGATCTTTGGATAGTATTGTTTAAGGTTAAAAAATTTATGAAGATTATTTTTGGAATATTATGATACTATAGTTTAAGGAAAAGGACAACCTGCAGGGTGGGGAATAACCCGTCGCGTCGGACAATGCTGCAGTAATCGAACCCAAAACCATAGTGCGACAAGCCTTTATTTTCTACCACTAGCCTACAGGAAGTCCCTGGTTATTACAAAATAGTTTTACTAATCTAAATGGTATGTGTTAACATTTGGAACCTTATAAAATTAGGATAAATAGAATATTTTTGAGTTCCGTTACCATTTGGAGTAAAAGATGGGTTTGTGGTAAAAATTTATTAACAAATGAAAGTATACATAACAAGTATGTATATTCCCTTTACGTTCATAGTAAATCTCGTAAATAAATTCCTCAACATTATAAAAGGTAACTTAAAACAAAAATGTTGTCGGTTAACTTTTCCAACTGGGGATTCAATGACCGTTTAACCAATCACAAGTTTTTGATTTTCTTGTGGTTAAACTTATCCTAATCCTGTTTTCTATAACTCTCCATCAGACCTTGATGGTTTGTTTCTCCTCCATATCCATATTTTCATAGAATCCTAGAATGGGAAATATTGGGTGACCTTTGTACTTATCTTGCTTTCTTTTAATGCTATATATTTATTAACCTTATTTCCGATGTGGGTTTTCCTCAAAGGTATTTTCTCTTTTCAACCTTTTATTTTCAAAGAATAATTTCAAATTGCGAGGACGCAATTTATTGAAGGAGAGGAGAATGTAACACCCCGAGCTTCCACGATACGCTTCTCATTCAATAATGCAATATCTTGCATTGTACGCAACTTCGAGTTCTAAAACACCGTGACTAATCAAAGTAGACGTTATGAATAGTAATAACCACTTTTTAAAATTATAGAAATTTTATATTTCAAAATGGACTTCATTTTTGAATTCGTAAAATCGAAATTAGCCTATGTTGAATTTTTGGTATTTTTCTGAGAACTTCTAATTTTTTATGAATAGTGAAAAATACTTAAAAACAACTTTTTTAATCAAAATAATTTATAGTGATAAATTATACTATTTAGTGGTGTTAAATTGTAATTAGAATATATTTTTACCATTTTATCCAATTCTGGTCATTAGAATTAATTTAACATTGAAATTGGACATAAACAATTGCCAATATTTTGATATAAATTGTTTCTTAAAAACACGCTATTTGTCGTAACAGCGGGAATTAATTATAAAATTAATTAATGCAACTTATATGTTTGGAATTTTGTAAAATAGACATCATTTTTGTATTTGGAATATCAATTATAGCTTAGGGTGAAATTTTGGCCTTGTTCTGAAAAACATCAATTTTTGATGAATAGTGAAAGCACTAAGTGGTAGTTAAATAACTGATTTTTCGTTTAAATGAAATATTACCACTTCTGTGATTTGATTTTCAAAAATCCGACATACATGGTTGTCATTAAGAAGTAAAATGTTGTTCAATGAGATTAAAATATTTTTTTGGTGAATAGTAACTTTAAAGTTCTTAATCGCGATTAGAGGTAATTAGTGTAGTTTAAGGAACAAATAATGTTTTAATAATATGAGATGAGCATGAAACTTGTCCTACTACTATTGGATGAGTCATGGCCGACCAAGAAAACCCATGGGTCAACTTGGGGACCCCATGGAGCCAATTTAGTTGGAAAATGACATTAATATATATTTATTTAATGTTAAAATTAAATTGACAAAACATGAGTTGTTTTACTAAAACAATTTTTAAGTGGGGTTACACAAGTACAAATTTTGATTATAAATATTCATTAGAAATCTAAAAAGATTTCCTACATCATAGTAGTTTTTTAATAATTTTTAGACATTAAATAAATTAAATTATTTATGACATCATTATGATGCAGCGATGAACTCATTATTTAACGATTTTAATAAAATGAAAAGATAATGTACAATCAAACGCTTAAACTTGTCCAAAGACTATTGGATGGGTAGATTTAGAAACCTTATCACCTTAGACACGAATTATATAAGTGTGGGATCTTTATAATTCGAAAAGCATTGTATAATAATGTAAAAGTTCCTTACCTTCCAAGTGTGCCCCTCCTCTCCTCTTATAAAAGGCCCCCACCTCTACCACCTCATTCACACTTTCAAGCCATTTGGCTCGGCCAACCTATGCCCAAATACTCTCCCAACTTCCCCCTCTTACTCCTATAAGCCTCACTTTGAGAATAACTCTTCTCAAGGAATCCTTTGGCTCAAATCAAAAAGAGTTACCCGATTTTGAGGTAATGTCTTCTCTAATGTTGTTTTGTTTTATTTTTCTTCTCCAACCCCCTAAACTCTTTTTATTAATTTCTTTAGTAACAACACTAGTATCCTAAATATACTAGGATGTTGTTATAAGAATAATTAGAGCTACACTTACACACACCTATATCTAATGGTTAAAGAACATACGGTTTCTGTGGATGGCAAATTTCTGCCTCACGAAACGATGATTGTTCAACACTCATATAACACCTTCAAAGGTGGCCATTAAGATGTCACTATATTTATATATGATATATAATGTGTTTATGTTTTAATTATGCTTCTTTATTTCTCATTTATGGCATAATTTATGATTTCCATTATGGGTAAAACGCGATAATTTCATTTTAGGAAGTGCGGACTACTGCCCCCTCAAAATGATTTGAATCGTTAATGCCATATGTGAGATGTATAAAGGATGGATTAAATGATATTATATATGATTTTATAGTGGAATTATAATATACCTTTATATCATTATGATTTCATTAAATGTGAAATAGAAATGAAAGTAGCGTTCATGCGTACGTACGGCTTACCGTCTCCATGAACGGTGCATTTCATTTCATACCTCTAAACGTTATGGAATATTATGAATGAATGTATATACTGGATATATATAATATAAATTATATCTACATCATGAATATAATTATGGATATAATGGATATTTCACCACATGAACAACTTGTAATTATAAGAATTTTATTGTTGACTCAAGTACCAAAGATCGACAAAATGACCGTTATTAACATAAATAATTAAATAATGTTCATAACATGGTAATAAGTGATATAAATGGAATAATGAACATGAAAACGGTTCTTAAGTAAATATAAATTAACTCTAGTTTATTATTCAGGAGGTTAAAGAACGGTCGAGTCAGGACAAGACGCAAGGTAAGGGAATTTCTTAACCCAATTTCCATTCTTTGGGTTAATGTCCTACTTTAAAATTATGTCATTGTATTATTATGTCATATCTTGTATTTGTACTTTATTTATGTGTACTTATAGTGAATACACATTGTATATCTATTTTATTTTAAAAATTATCTTTGTATGGGACTTCGTCTCAATCTCCTTTCATTGAGGCATATTTTATTTTATACACAACTTTCTTTTATACGGTGTATAAACCCCTTTGACTTTTACGTTTATTCAAAATGAATCTTTTTTTTACGAATCATTTTACTAAACGACAAAAAGGGAATGTTTTCCTTTCCATACTTATGCGGCGACAACGACTTCTCCGCCGCCGTGACCATTATTTGAGTTTCGGCTTCCTCTACAAGACATCACTTTTTTTTAATGAAAAATAAATACAAAGTTTTAACATTCTTTTATTTTGGTATTGAAAATGGTATTGAAAGCGTTTTTATTATATCAATGTGTTGTATTGACAATATTGTGATTGAAATGTGGAAATTTTATGTTTCCTTTACGCATGTTTTATGTGATACGATTATGTTATAGTTTATGATATGTTTAAACCTATTCAGATGAGGAATCCATTAGACTTAATAAGTGATGGGTGGAGCCCGCTATAGCTCCTCGATGCATCGGAATGTCTCATGAGACAAACTAGTGTCTTGGGACAAGTCCTTGACAAAATCTTATTTGTGGTCTTGGCACGAGGCCTTGACTACGTGGTTATGATAGTGTGGCATTATGCATTCCATCATTATGAAAGTGGTTATTGATATTGCATGTGATTATTCAACCAGTAGAATATCAATGTGAAGACGTAAATGGAATTATCTCATTTTACTTTTGCCATATTATGTTGAAGTTCAAGTTTAAAAGGCTTTTGTTTTAGTTATACATTGCCTTAAATGTTAATGTTTATTTAAGAAAACTTCCGCTATATTGTTAACCTTACTGAGCATTTGAGCTCACCCCTTTCAATGTTTTAATATTTTCCAGGATGTGAAGAAGTATTTTGTGAATGACCTGCAGGGATAGTCAGAAGAGGATATGAGTGTTGACTATGAAGACTTTATTATTAGTTTTTTACTTTATGATGTAATGTAACATTTATGAATGTATCTAGTGTTTCCAAGGCTACTAAACTAATCGGTCTTTCAAGACTTGATCTTTTGTGATCATGCCAATGTTACGAAGTAATGCACCGACTCTGGGTTGCTGGGGTCGGGGCGTTACACCCATGTGTTAGGAAATGTTTTTGAATGTATCATACTTTGACCAGAATGGGTGAAGAAAAATAAAAAAGATAAATTACATTCATAATCACATAAGATAATTGAGGTGTCAGTAGAAGAGTTATCATAATATCAATCGGTGAGACCTATATTTTTCAATTACTAATAATTGTTTACATCATATATCATTATGGACTAGAGTTTTGTGGTTTTTTTAAAAGGTTATAAATCTATAGATACATTAGAAACTATGATATTATGGATTGTATCATTATTGTGGCTAATATATTAGAACTTCCACTGAAACAATACTAATTACATGATTTTTTCCAAATATACCTCTTTAAGAAGTGTTCAATACATATTTTACATATACTAAATCCATGTCATGAATAATTGTAGAAAGATCTGTTGTATAAGTAGTAGGATTTATAGTTCTTGGAGCGAAGATACAATGCTGTATATTATAACATTCAACTCATCATGTCACAATAAGATGATTTTAAAATAATTTCATGGAGGTGTCATGAAATCATACAGATGTGATAAAACATAAGTACCCAATTTTTTTCATATTTGTGATCAAAATTAAATTTCATGCTCGAAATTAACTATGTGGGGTATCAATTAATGACCATGACTTCTATATTAAAATGTTACATATGAAGTAAATATGTGATTTATATTTTGAAATATTTTATAATATAAAACATATGAAATAGACAATATATATTATAATACAAAATATAATTAATGAATACATTTATATTTAGTAAGAACACAAATCTTAAGAAATTTCTAATTACCATTAGATAATAAACTAATAATAATTGAAATAATAGAAATATGAATTCTTGAATCATCTAGATATCCTAACACTAACACAATAATTAAAAATAGATAAAAAAAATTAATAATTCAATCAATATTATAAAATTGATAAATAAAAATATATAAGAAAAAATAAATTGAATGATTAGTAAGTATATTAAGTGGAAATTATAGGAAGTAATATGACTATTGTAATAGTATCCTGGCAACTAAAAATTGTAAAAATATTATTAAGAATATTAAACTAATTATAAAAATTTTGAATAAGGTAATGGAAGAGTAAATAATAATTTAATAATAATATTAAAAAATATAGGGATGTTATATTTTTAAATATATAAATAATAATCACAAAAAGATGAAATAAATATTCGACAAAAAACCATAGATATATTTTTTAGTAAATTATATATTCTTTATTTACATAAAAATAAAATTTCAAAATAAATTAATCATTATAATTAATTTTTATATGAATAAAATTGTCATATAAAACAATATGTATATTTATATATAATATTGTTTAAATTTATGATCTCATAACTTTTTTTCAAAGGATCATAATTTTAGTTGTTGTAATAGAAAACATTAATTTTCAACCAAAAATTAATTTATTTTAAAAATTTATTTCATATATTGTGAATTTCTTTTAATATAGGAATGCAATTATTTATATTAAAATATCGATGTATTCTTTGGGTCAATTTGTTATAGTTTTTATGAAATTAGAATTTTAAATTAATTGTGAAATGTGAACAAATATAGAATTTTATATTATTACAAAAATTGATTATTAATTAAATTTGAGATGATGTGGTAAACCATGATATTTTAATTATATTCAATACTTATTATATAGAGTCAGAAAGAAAATAAATATTTATTTCCTTTATCCAAAATTTTAAAAAATGATCATTCTGTTAAAAAAAAGTCATCCACTTATAAAAATCACCATCCCTTAATTGTTTCTATTCACATTATAAACCCCTAAAACCTCTAAATGAAAAATAAAGTGTTAGAATAACACTCTAAAAATATCCTAGAATTTATTAATGCATCAAAAGACAAATCTATGGTCTGTTATAGGGTATTCTATGTGTGAATGTCTAGATGAAGAAATAACAATCTCAAAAGAATTTTCTAGATTATTTACATTTAAGTACTCATAAATTATTATATACATGCTAGTATGATAACATTATTATTATAAATATTAATGTTTATTATTAAATAAATTTAATATTGATTATTTAACACCCACTAATTCCAAATCAATATGAAAACATTATTCAAATTAGGTTCGTTTCAATACCTCCCAGAACAACGTATTTCATTTCTCACCACCACCATTATGGATGGTTGAAATTTAATTTTTAATGGTTAAAATGACATAAATGTGTATAATTTATATTTTTCTCAAATTATATAATGTATAAATAGTGACATTATTAAATATAACTAAATATGTTTACCACTGTCATTAAAAAAGAAAAAATGAACCGACTCAATAATTATTATATTTATACTAAATTAATTATACCGATTTCAAAACACATATTGAAATTTGGGAATATATAAGCCTCTATAGTAACATGAAGATAATCTAAATTACCCCTTTTCTTATCTCAGAGAAAATGATATATTATAATTACTGATAAAAAATATGAGATTTGAACAGTGTGGTGAACATCTCAAAGAATGTGAACAAAATATTTTTTTAAAAAATAATAATTATAAACTATGATTAAAGAGTAATAATAATTATATAATCATATATTAAATGGATTATATAAGATTTATTTCTTGAAAATAGTTTTTTTTATTTTGGATGCTATATGAATGTACTAAAAGTGATAAGGAATTATGTTAAGGGATATACTAAACCACGCTCATTCCTTTCAGGATACGTCTTCTATTTAAATTTTTTCCTTACCTATATATCCTTATCATGCAGCTTTTCAATATTATATATATATATATTTATATATTCCGTAAATATATAAAATAATTTCATTACATTATTTTGTTTTGGATAATATATGTTCTTCAGGTTCCATTACCAACTCCATATTTTAACATGAACTGTTAAATGGGAAACTATTTATTTCATATCACTTTTAATTAATCACTCTAAATAGTTATATTAATCTAAAAAGGATTCTATGAATCTCAAATATTATAATTAAAAACCATTTGCGGTCATTTATAGTTATATATATTGTTATCATCTGATCCATTATAATGACTCTATCTTTTTTATGCCAAACCTGCTTAAATATTTCATTTCAAAACATAATTCTCAACACTTTTTTATTCCATCAATTGACATGAACATAATATTCAATAAATGTGATTAATTCTTAATTTATAAATTATTGAGAATTATTTTTCCCTTTTTAATGGATTATTATTATTATTATATTTTCTTAATTAATTTCCTTATGTCTAACCAATATAGAAATTAATACAAAAAATATGATGTTTTATGAAAAAATATAGATCTAATTAAATAATTTGGTATTTTTTATCTCATGAGATACCATGTTTTGTTTAGGGGATGTTAACAAATCAATTAGTGTCATGTTATCTCTGGATGGACCTAGACATATTAATATGATGTCATATTTATTTTGTTTTATGATTCTTTAGATACCAAGATTGTTTGATATAAACATGTTTATACTTGTATTACATGTGATTCTATATTCTACATTTTATTTATGATACCATGTTCTGACTCTATCCTTATATGTAATATTTCAGTTTCATATTTATTCACATACTATGATTTAAAACTCACAAATTTCATTTATGTATTTCCTCATGATATCGCATATAAAAAATAATTTCCATGTGTTTAAAAGATAATGTTATGAAGATTTAAATAATGATATTTTGTTTTATGTTTTTTTCTTTGTATTTTGATTCTAATCTCCCAATGTCACGAGAACAAAATAATTCATAATCAAATTTTGAGAAAATTTATATTATAAAATTGGGAACTAAAATTTATTAGAAACTCATGTTCCTATAAGAAACATAATTTTGGATTACCTAATAAATTTCAACACAATTACATAAATATATTTTTGGATGTTTTCATATCGGTGAACCTAGTTTTGAGATTAAATTTTTCTTTCACATTTTCCATCAACATCATCTTTGTATCCCATAATCACAACAAAAAACAATGAATAGAAAAACAAAAATATAAAATATCCCTTTATAAATGTATATGACATTAGGATAAATCAAATTGATTATTATTTTTGGATCATTATATACTAATGTTGTTTAATATATTGGTATAATGGACTAAAATAATACTTAATTTATTTGAGATCATCTTCCCCCACATGGGCCTAATGAAGATCTCCTGCAACAGATTTAAAATACTCCACTATTTTTTCATTATATTGTATTCTATAAATATATTACAAGTAAACTAAAATATTATAATAATTGATATATTTTTGTAATTGGGTTAATTATTCTGTTCTGAGATTGACATTGAAATTCATTGTAATAAAAATAATTACATATAAAAAATTCATATAATGATGTACTACAAATTCATAAGATATGAAAATTGTTTCTAGATATATCATTTATTCTAGATGTATTTCATTAATCATAAATTACAGAAAAGATTAAAAATTATTTTTGAGAAGAATGAAAAATTAAAAAAGCATAAATTAATTTGAAGAATGGGAATATAATAAGGATCAAAATGATATAAAATTTTCTATACATATACATTTTATTTTTAAGTAATTTCTCCATGTTAGAATATATATTCCACTGAATCATATATTTGGGTTGATACCTCATGTTATCAATGAGGTAGAAATACATGATCAATAAAATACCCAATATCTAAAAATATATTCCTACCAAATCAGTCTCTTGGATCAAATAAAATAAAATATTTAAAAATACCTCTTCTATAATAATAAACTAAATAATCCAGGGATATATTATAAGATGGTATTTTTTTCCCAACACATTCAAATAGACTACTCTAGAAAAATTTATAGAACAAAGCATATAGACCAATGAATTTCCTTCCTTCACCTAGAATGTGTAATTTTAGTTTATAAATCATAAATTTCAACACAAATAATAGTTTGTAATATTTTTTTCTCTATAAGGGAGATGAAGACCCACAATTGACCTAGAATTCCTAGAAAAAGAAACCCATTCTCATTGACTTGTGATCCTATTTCTAGACATAGAATACGTTATATAATTTAGGTTATATAGGTAATGATATAAAAATACCTAAAAACCCATTGTAAAAATGATTTTGTGATTCAATCCTTTGAAGATGGTTGTTAGATTGAAATGACAAATTTTAATATTTATCATAACTTTGAGACCATTATAAAGAATCGTTTCTCTACTTTTTTATCACTATGCATGTATAGAGAGAATAAATTTAATTAAATGGATATAGTACTGTATTCCATGATAGAAATCATGTATTTATTTATGTCCATAAATTGTGATTTGTTCTTATATATTAATATTTTATGGAAAATTTAATCAATGAATTTTTCTATAAGATTCACCCAGGTGGGTCTATAGTATTTCATAGCACCATGCATAACATACAAAAACTCACATGATTCACTTCCCATCACAATGATCACAAGTTCTCCTGATGTTTAAATCATAGGTTATATTCAATTAAATATGATTTCTTCAGTATTTAAAACTATAGTTGGAAAACAAAGAAGTCATAAAACCAAAATAAATCAAAGTATAATGGAATTAAGACTCCTTCCAAATATCATCTATCATGGGGTGTTGTTGATGAACACCAAAACAAACATTTTAGAGTAACACAATAATCCCTTATATATTCTGAGTGTCAATCATAGGTTAAACAAGGGAAACATTTTCATATCACCCTTCTTCCATGGTAAGAATTTTATTTTAAGGGAATTTTTTTCTTAATTGAATACTAGAAAGGAATAAAAAAATTCCCCTAAAATGAGAAACATATAAATCATCCTATACATTAATAATTAGGTATATCCCATAAACCCACTCTATCATTTCTTTTATTAATAATTTTTTAAATCAATTTTTTTAAAAGATATATTTTTTATAACATAATCATGAATTATTAATATAATACAAAAAATACGTGAGTGTAGAAAGTAAAAAATTAAATTAATAACTCTTCTTAACCATATTTGAAATAAAAAAACTAATAGGGATACCTAGTTTCTCTAAAATAGATATTCCAATTAATAGAAGTCATTAATTTAATCTGATGGTAAAATAAATATTAAGAAAATATAATTTAATAGATATTTATTGATTACCTATTTGATTATACCGATCTATTATTATTCATGATTAATGTAACTCATGAATTTATAACTGAAAACATACAAAAAATATGATAGACTACTCTTAGTAACTCATTTTTTCATTATAATCACAGTGCCCATGAGTTGTTTTTATTTTTATATTGAGTATATAATATCCAATCACTTACATATAATAAAATTCGGTACGTAATAACCCTATTTGGGTCCTGATACACATTTCCTATCATTTTAATCCAAACACATGAGTAATGTCAGATCATGATTCCATACCACCTAAAGCGTAGTCCATGATCTCTATATGATAGTATAATCATTAATAAATAAAAATATTAACTATTGAGATGATTTGGAAATATAAATTCATGAAAACCAAAATTAAGGTGTGCTTGAAATTTAGCATTACCTTTGGAGATCTAGAATATAAAATTTAAATAATTATAAAAGAAAACAAGATTATGATCATTATTTTATCAAGTAAACAATGGATTTTTTCACTAGTAATTTAATACAATAAATCTAAAAAAACATTGTCAATGTCAAAAAAATAATCTATGATTACTATATTATAAGTGAATATATCATGTTAAAAATATAGTAATGGAAAATAATATAAAATTACATGTTTGAGACCTCCCAAGGAAATGATGAATAACATCCACTATAAAATTACCCAGGTCACCCATATATTGATTATAAAGTTACCACCTACTCTAAATTATCTATGTTAGACTATCTCTTATAATTTAGGCTCATTTTATACTATAGTAAACATAAAAAGTGTCTATAGATAGCCTAATGTTTGACATGTAAACGGTGTGAGTATTAAATACATAGTAGGGATTCAACACTCCACACCTAGATACATATTATATAATATGTTATATATAATATAAATACAAATTTGGTAAATTAAAAAATCACAATATGTTACATAATAAAATAACACCGTATATTAACTATTAGAATTTTATTAGTAAAACCATATTCTATGTAACATCCCAAGGAAGTAATTAATAATAGATATTTTTATCTATGTTAATATATGAATTATATAGTGTATGTGAGGCTTAAAATGAGAATAAATCCAACCTAAACCATGGAATACTCTAGTATTTTTAAAAGATTGTTTTACCGCCTTTTGATGGCAAACCATTTTTAAATATATCTTTTGACAATTTTATAAGCTATATTTGTCAAAATATACTTATTATTTATTATTGGTACATTGAAATTTACTGTAGATACGTTTTTGGTATTTTTCTGATAATGTTCATTTATTTGGAATAGTGAAAAGTGTTGTATTTTAATTCAAAACCACTTTTTAATCGAATTTATTTATAATTTTAGATTATCTTTTTAATTTGTTTTAAAGTGTAAATAGAATATATTTTTACCATGTAATTCAATGATGGACATTGGAATTAATTTCACATTGAAATCGGACTTGAATTAGTGTCGATCTTTTGATACTTTTTGTTTGATAAAAACATGCTATTTGCTCTGTCAGCGGGAATTAATTATTAAATTAATTAATGTAACTAATATGTTTTGAATTTTGTAAAATAGACATCATTTTTCAATTCGGAATATCAAATATAGCTTAG
Source organism: Viscum album (assembly GCA_963277665.1). Lineage (NCBI taxonomy): Eukaryota > Viridiplantae > Streptophyta > Magnoliopsida > Santalales > Viscaceae > Viscum > Viscum album. The sequence goes on from OY728136.1 coordinate 2,041,987,520, forward strand.
GGTGACGTTTTGGTATTTTTCTGAAGAACATAAATTTTTGATGAATAGTGAAGCCACTAAGTGGTACTTAAAAAAACTGATTTTTCGTTAAAATGAAATTTTACCACCGATGTGTTTTGAATTTTAAAAATCCGACATACATGGTTGTCATTAATATGTAAAATGTGGTTCAATGGGATTAAAATAATTTTTTGGTAAATAGAAACTTGTTAAGTTTCTAATCGCGATTAGAGGTAATTAGTGCAATTTAAGGAAAAAATGATATTATGAAAATACCTAGACACATGTCCTAACATTATTGGATGTGTCATGGCCGACCAAGAGAAGCCATGGGTCATCTTCAGGTCCCCATGGAGCCACTTTGGTAGGAAAATGACATTAATTTCCTTTTATTTAATGTTAAAATTAAAATGACACAAACATGAGTTGTTTTACTAAAAAAATTTGTAAATGTGGTTAAACAAGTCAGAATTTTGACTATAAATAGTAATTGGAAAGATAAAAATATTTCCTACATAATTTTATTTTTTCTATAATTTTGAGAAATTAAATAAATTAAATTATTTATGACATCATAATGATGCAATGATTACCTCATTATTTAATGATTTAAATAAAAAGAAAAGATAATGTAAAATTTAAGAACTACATTTGTCAAAAACCTATTGGATGGGTATATTTAGAACCCTTATCACCTTATCCTAGAATTATATAAATTTTGGACCTTTTTAATCCGAAACTCATTTGAAAATAAAGTATCCATTTATACTTTTCCAAGAGTTCCCCTCCTCTTCTCTAATAAAAGGCCGACACCTCTACCTCATTACCCACACCTATCAAGTATTTGGATCGGCCAATCTCTACTTTTTTTTGTCTCTACATATCCCTCTCTTACTCCTAGAAGCCTCACATTGGGTATAAGTATTTCCAAGGAAGCTTTTGAGCTCAAATCTATGAGAGTTACCTGATTTTAAGGTAATGTATTCACTGCTGTTCTTTTGTTTTATTTTGTTTCTCCAACCCCCTAAACTCTTTTTATTCATTTATTTTGTAAAAAACCCATTATCTTCAATATAATATGATGTTTTTATAAGAATAATTCGAGCTACACATACACACACCTACATCTAATGGTTAAATAACATACTGTTTCTGTGGATGGTGAATTTGTGCCTCATGAAACGATGATTGTTCAATATTATTCTAACACCTTAAAAGGTGGTCATTAAGATGTCAATATATTTATATATGATATATAATATGATTATTTTTTCCATAAGATTCTGTATTTTTCATTTATGTCATACCTTTATGGCTTCCATTATGGGTATATGTGATATCTTAATTTTAGGTTGTGCGGACTACCGCCCACTCAAAGTGATTTGATTCGTTAATGCCATATATGGGATGTATAAAGGATGGATTTATAGTTATTATATATGATTTTATACTGGAATTATAATATACCTTTATATCATTATTATTTCATTCCATTAAAGTATGAGATAGAAATGAAAGTAGTGTTCACGCGTACGTAAGGCTTACCGTCTCCATGAATGGTGCATTTCATTTCTTATCCCCAAATGTAATGTACTATTATGAGTACATATATATAATGGATATATATGATCTATGTTACATCTAAATGATTAATATAATTCTGTAATTAAAATATAAATATCTCTCATTTAGTTTTAATTCCATTAATATGACATAGAAATGAAAGTAGTGTCCATGCGTACTTACGGCTTACCGTCTCCTTGAACGGTGCATTTCATTTCTTACCTCTAAATGATTATGTAATATTATAAATACATGTATATTCTGGATATATATGATATATATGATATCCAAATCATGAATATCATTCTGGATATAATGAACCTTTGACCACACGAACAACATGTAATTGTAAGAAGTCCACTTTCGTCTTAAAATTCAAATACTGACAAAACAAACATTAGTAACTTAAATGATTACATAATGTTTATAAAATGGAAATAAATGATATAAAAGGAATAATGAAATTGAAAAAGGTTCTTAAGCAAGTAGAAATTAACTCAAGTTTATTATTCAGGAGATTAAAGAACGATCGAGTCAAGTCAGACCTGAGGTAAGGGACTTCGTCTCAATCTCCTTTCATTGAGGCATATTTTGTTTTATAAAAAACTTTTATTTATAAGGTGTATAAACCCATTTGACTTTTACTTTTATACAAAAGGAATCTCTTTCTATGAATCATTTTACAAAACAACAAAAAGGAATGTTTCTTTTAATGTATGCGGTGACAACGACCTTTTCCGCCGCCGCGAGTATTATTTGGTCTTTGGCTTCCTCAACAAGATGTAATGTTTTTGAAGTGAAATAAATACCATATACTCTTTTGTTTATTTTTTTTATTGAAAATGGTTTTTATAATGGATTTTTTATTTCAATATATTTATGTGATATATTGTGATCAAAGTGTGGAAATGTTTTCTTTCCATTATATTTGTTCTATGTCTTATTATTTTATAATGGTACTTGGACATTTGATGGGTGGTTACGTGATAAACCATATGATAGGTGGTACCGTGGATACCAGGACGTGTGGTTACGTTATAACCTCCAATGCATTGGGTATGGAAGTCGGCCGTATGGCTATTCCATTAAGTGATATGTGTGGAAGTCGACCGTGTGGTTATTCCATTTAAGTATGTTTATGTCCCAAGTTACCTTTATATGTTATGTGATCTTTATATGAGTTTTATGGTAATCTTTTCGTTACAAAGGGTAAGTGATGAAATTTTATTCTGTGAAGAGTTTTTAATACTTCATAAAGGTGAGAAGTATTACTTTGATAAAGTATGCATGGTTTACTTGTTGATTTGAAAAAAATAACAGTTTTTATTCATTGTGTATCCCTTACTGAGCTTTTTATGCTCACCCCAAGTTTTGAAATGTTTTTCACAGGACTTAAAGTGGAATAGGGTCAAGGATGGGTTCAAGTGAAAGTCATGCTACCTAAAACATGGAACTAGACATGTTTCTTTTTAAGAGTTTTTTATATTTTATGGAAACTTAGTATAAGTTTCTACTCTGTAATCTTTTGAGATGTAATAGTTATCTCCTAATTCTATAAAACTCTAAACCTGAAAATATCCTCAATGTGTAATCTTTTAATAACTCAAGATTAAGTAAGTTTTAAGGCTGGGGCCTTATAGTTGGTATTAAAGGTCGGTTTAGATAACTTTAGGAGTTAGAATCCTATTAAATGATTATCCAAAAATATTTTTTTATGGTCAATTTAAAATGATATAGAATTTGAAGATTACCATGTTTCTTCATCTGAGACATGTTTGTTCAGAATGTTTTTCCATAGGGGAATCAAAGAAGCTTTTCTAGGAAGGCATACAGAGTATAAATACCTTTCGAATCAGCATGCAGAGATGGTCAGAATCAGAACTAAACAGTTTGTTGTGGTGATGGCTCAGGAGACTCAGGTGAAAAATTTTGGTTGTTTTTATTGATGGTATTTTTTTGTTTTCTAAAAGTAATGAGGAGCATGAATGTCATTTAAGGGTTATTTTGAAAACCTTAAAAGAAAATAAATTGTATGGGAAATTCAGAAAGTGTGAGTTTTGGTTGCAACAAATTTCTTCCCTTTGTCATATTGTTTCTAAAGATGGGATAACTGTTGATCCTGCAAAAACAAAAGATGTGGAAGAATGGCCAATACCCACAAATGTTACTGATATTCGTATCTTCCTTGTTTTGGCAGGATATTACCGATGGTTTTTTAGAAATTCTTCACGTTTATCAAGCCCAATGACTAAGCTAACTCGGAAGGGTGTTAAGTTTATCTGGACAAAATGATGTGATGATTTTTTTCAGGAATTGGTAAGAAGATTGGTGAATGATCCTGTTTTGGCACTACCTCCCATGAATGGTGAGTTTGTTATCTACAGTGTTGCTTCATTGAATGGACTTGGTTGCGTCCTAATGCAGAATGATCAGGTAATTGCTTATGCTTCACTACTGTTAAAAACTCATGAGGTAAATTACCCTACAAGTGATTTGGAATTAGCAGCTGTTGTTTTTGCTCTAAAAATTTGGATGCATCATTTGTATGGAGTAAAATGTAAAATATATACTGATCAAAAATGTTTAAAATATATATTCACTCAGAAATAATTGAACATGAGACAGAGGAGATGGCTGGAATTAATCAAGGATTATGACTGTACAATTCATTACCATCCGGGAAAAGAAAATAAAGTGGATGATGTTTTTAGTCGAAAAAGTGATTCTTCATTAACAATGTTGCGTTTGGAATGTGATCCTTTAGTAAAGGATTTGACGAACTTTGGAATGGAATTTGTTTGTGCAGGAATTCCTTCTGTTTTATTTCTAGTATCAGTGACATATTCTCTATCAGACAGAATCAAGCAAGCATAGAAGCAAGAAAGTGAGTTGCAGAAAAAGGTAGAGCTGGTGCAGAAGGGTAAGTTGCCTGAATTCAACATTGATAATGATTATGTTTTGAGATTTGGGAAGAGATTGTGTGTGCCTTGTGATTCATAATTGAAGAGAGAGTTGTTATGTGAAGCTCATAGTTCTCCATTTACTGTTCATCCTGGTAGTACTAAGATGTACAGAGATCTGCGAGAGTATTACTGGTGGTATGGAATGAAAAGGGATATTGCTGATTTTACTATGAAGTGTTTGACTTGTCAATAGGTTAAAGCATAGTGGATGTTACCGAAAGGGATGATGCAGCCATTACTAGCGCCAGAGTGGAAATGGGAAAACATATCCATGGACTTTGTTGTGGGATTACCGAGGACATCTCGTGGTAATAATGCAATCTGGGTTTTTGTTGATCGCTTGACTAAATATGCTCATTTCCTTCCTATTCGAGATACATTATCTCTAGATCAACTATCTCGATTGTATATTTAAGAGATAGTCAGGTTTGATGGAGTTCCCCTCTCCATTGTATCTGATCGTGATCCTAGGTTTACTTCTAACTTTTGGAAAGGCCTTTAGAAGTCGTTGGGTACTGAATTAAATTTTAGTATAGATTTTCATCCACAATCAGATGGGCAGTCAGAATGAACAATTCAGACCTTGGAGGATATGCTACGAGCTTGTTCGATGGATTATCAGTGAATTTGGGACTAACATCTTTCTTTGGTTTAGTTTGTTTATAGTAACAATTTTCATTCCAGTATACAGATGGCACCATTTGAGGCGTTATATGGGACGCAATATCGAACTCCAGCTTTCTGGGATGAAGTGGGTGAATGGAAGATAATGGGACCAGAATTGGTATAAGAGTTGGCAGAAAAAGTTCAGCTGATACAAAAACACATGAGAACAGCTCAGAGCAGGCAGAAGAGTTGTGCGGACAACAGGAGGAAGGATCTCTCTTTTGAGGAAGGTGATCATGTTTTTCTCAAAGACTCACCATGGAAAAGTGTGATGTGATTTGGTAAGAAAGGAAAGCTGAGTCCAAGGTTCATTGGACCATATGAAATTATAGAGAGAGTTGGATCAGCTGCTTACCAAGTGGCTTTACCTCCGAGTTTATCTCAAGTACACAATGTTTTTCTTGTTTCCATGTTAAGGAAGTACATGCCATATCCATCTCATGTTTTGAGTCCAGAGGTAGTTCAGCTCGAAGAGAACCTATCTTATGAGGAACAACCAGTCCAAATTCTAGACCACAGGGAGCAAGTGTTACAGAATAAGTTTATTTATCAGGTAATGGTTTTTTGGAAAAACCACATGATTGAAGAGGCAACATGGGAATCTAAAAATGCAATGAGGGATGAATACCCCCACTTATTCGATAAGTAAATAAATTGAGGGGACGCAATTTTCTAAAGGGGGGAAGGATGTAACATCCCAAGTAAGTAATGAATAATAAATATTTTTATCTATGTCTATTTATAAATTAGATAGTGTGTTTTAGGCTTAAAATGAGAATAAATCCATCCTAAATCATGGAATACTCTAGTATTTTTAAAATATTGTTTTATTGCCTTTTGATGGAGAACCATTTTTAAATCTATATTTTGACAATTTTATAAGCTATATTTATCAAAATAAATATATTATTTATTATTGTTACATTGAAATTTACTTTGGATAAATTTTTGGTATTTTTCTGATAATGTTCATTTTTTAGGAATAGTGAAAAGTGTTGTATTTTAATTCAAAACCACTTTTTAATCGAATTTATTTATATAGTTATATTATATTTTTAATTTGTTTTAAAGTGTAAATAGAATATATTTTTACCGTGTAATCCAATTGTGGACATTGGAATTAATTTCACTTTGAAATCGGACTTGAACTAGTGTCAATCTATTGATACTTTTTGTTTCATAAAAACACGCTATTTGCTCTGACAGCAGAAATTAATTATTAAATTGATTAATGTAAGTAATATTTATTGAATTTTTTAAAATAGACATCATTTTTGAATTTTGAATATCAAATATAGCTTAGGGTGGAGTTTTGGTATTTTTTTAATAGTGAAACCACTAAGTGGTACTTAAAAAAATAGATTTTTTGTTTAAATGAAAATTTACCACCTCTGTATTTTGAATTTCAAAAATCCGTCATACATGGTTTTTATTAATAAATAAATTCCGTTCAATGGGATTAAAATATTTTTTTTGGTGAATAGTAACTTCTTATGTTTTTAATCGCGATTAGAGGTAATTAGTGCAATTTAAGGAAAAAATGATATTATGAAAATACCTAGAAACATGTCCTACCCTTATTGGATGTGTCATGGCCGACCAATAAAATCCATGGGCCAACATGGAGAGCACATGGAGACACATTGGTAGGAAAATGACATTAATATCTTTTTATTTAATGTTAAAATTAAAATTACACAAACATGAGTTGTTTTACTAAAACAATATGTAAATGGGGTTATACAAGTCATATTTTTGACTATAAATAGTAATTGTAAAGCTAAAACTATTTCCTATATCATATTTTTTTTTAAAATTTTAGACATTATATAAATTAAATTATTTATGACATCATGATGATGCAGCGATTGCCTCATTATTTAACGATTTAAATAAAATGAAAATATAATGTAAACTCTAAGACCTACACTTGTAAAAAACATATTGGATGGTTATATTTAGATCCCTTATCACATTTTCCTCGAATTATATCAATGTGGTACTTTTTAAATCACAAAATCATTTGAAATTAAAGTATCCTTTTATACCTTTCCAAGAGTGCCCCTCCTCTCCTCTTATAAAAGGCCCCCACCTCTACCACCTTACCCACACCTCTCAAGCCTTTGGTTCGGCCAAGAACTTCTCTTTTTTTCTCTACACATCCCTCTATTATTCCGAGAAGCCCCACTATGGGCAGAAGTCTTACCAAGGAAGCCTTTGAGCTCAAATCTAAAAGAGTTACCAGATTTTAAGGTAATGTCTTCACTGGTGTTCTTTTGTTTTATTTTGTTCCTCCAACCCCCTAAACTCTTTTTATTCATTTATTTTGTAAAAAATACAGTATCTTCAATATAATAGGATGTTTTTATAAGAAGAATTCGAGCTTCACTTACACACACCTCCATCTAATGTTTAATGAACATATGGTTTCTGTGGATGGCAAATTTCTGCCTCATAAAATGATGATTGTTCAATATTCTTCTAACACCTTCAAAAATGGCCATTAGGATGTCACTATATTTATATATGATATATAATATGTTTATGTTATCCTTAATCTTCTGTATTTTTCATTTATTTCATACCTTTATGGCTTCCATTATGGGTATACTCGATATCTTCATTTTAGAAAGTGCGGACTATCGCCCCCTCAAAGTGATTTGATTCGTTAATTCCATACGTGGGAGGTATAAAGGATGGATTTAAAGTTATTATATATGATTTTATACTGGAATTATAATATACCTTTATATCATTATTATTTCATTCCATTAATGTATGAGATAGAAATGAAGGTAGCGTTCATGCGTACGTACGGCTTACCGTCTCAATGAACGGTGCATTTCATTTCTTATCCCCAAATGTAATGTACTATTATAAGTACATATATATAATGGATATATTTGATATATGTTTCAACTAAATTATTAATATAATTCTGTAATTAAAATATAAATATCTCTCATTTAGTTTTAATTCCATTAATATGACATAGAAATGAAAGTAGAGTTTATGCGTACGTACGACTTACCGTCTACATGAATGGTGCATTTCATTTCTTACCTCTAAATGATTATGTAATATTATAAATACATGTATATGATGGATATATATGATATATATGATATCCAAATCATGAATATCTTTCTGGATATAATGAACCTTTGACCACACGAACAACATGTAACTGTAAGAAGTCCACTTTCGACATAAGAACCAAATATCGACAAAACAAACATTATTAACTTAAATGATTAAATAATGTTTCTAATATGGAAATAAGTGATATAAAAGGAATAATGAAATTGAAAAAGGTACTTAAACAAGTAGATATTAACTCAAGTTTATTATTCAGGAGATTAAAGAATGATTGAGTCAAGTCGGGCCTGAGGTAAGGGACTTCATCTCAATCTCCTTTCATTGAGGCATATTTAGTTTTATACACAAATTTCTTTTATACGGTGTATAAAACCCATTGACTTTTACTTTTATACAAAAAAAATCTTCTTCTATGAACCATTTTACAAAACGACAAAAAGGAATGTTTCTTTTAACGTATGCGGTGACAAAGACATTTTCCGCCGCAGCAAGTATTATTTGGTCTTTGGCTTCCTTAACAAGCCGTAATGTTACTAAAGTGAAATAAATACCATATACTCTTTTGTGTATTTTGGTATTGAAAATGGTTTTTATAATGGATTTGTTATGTCAATATATTGAAGTGATATATTTTGATCAAAGCATGGAAATGTTTTCTTTCCATTATATTTGTTCTATGTCTTATGATTTTATAATGGTACATGGACATTTGACGGGTGGTTACATGATAAACCATATGACGAGTGGTTCCATGAATACCAGGATGGGTGGTTACGTTATAACCTCCAATGCATTGGGTAAGGAAGTCGGCTGTATGGCTATTCCATTAAGTGATATGTGTGGAAGTCGACTGTATGGTTATTCCATTTAAGTATGTTTATGTCCCAAGTTACCTATATATGTTATGTGATCTTTATATGAGTTTTATGGTAATATTTTGGTTACAAAGGGTAAGTAATGAAATTGTATTCAGTGAAGAGTTTTTAGTACTTCATAAAGGTGAAAAGTATTACTTTGATAATGTATGCATGGTTTACTTGTTGTTTTGAAAAACTAACAGTTTTCATTCATTGTGTATCCCTTACTGAGCTTTTTATGCTCACCCCATGTTTTGAAATGTTTTTCAGAGGACTTAACGTGGAATAGGGTCAAGGATGGGTTCATGGGAAAGTCATTCTACTTAAAACATGGAACTATACATGTTTCTTTTTAATAGTTTTTTTATTTTATGGAAACTTAGTAGAAGTTTCTACTTTTTAATATTTTGAGATGTAATAGTTATGTCCTAATTCTCTAAAACTCTAAACATGAAAGGATCCTCAATGTGTAATCTTATAATAACTCCAGATTATGTAAGGTTTCAAGCAAGGGCGTTATATTCTAAGAGGATCTATACCTGAACCAGAAACATTCCTCTTATTATAGGAGTATAATAAAAATAAATATCCCATATATGAGTGAAATAACAATACCAATTTAAATTAGAAGAATTATATTCAATGTAATGTAAATATTATATATATATATGTATATATATATTCAATTCATGAATAGGTGAAGTTATATAATACGTCAATGCATGTTATGCCCAACCCATTCCATAAAATATTTCATTGACATAATGCTCACCAGATAACATATAATATCATAATTAGATACACTTTATGTGATATAAATTATAATAAATCATTGGTGATAATATATAATTGTTTACATAAATAACCCACAATTTCTTTTTTAATATGTTTTAAAATAAAGGATTTTAATATTATAAAAACACTCAATTTATTAATTGTGGAAAAATATTCCTAATTATTTTAACAATAAAATTTTATTCTTAATAATGATTGAAATTTAAAATGTGTGGTATAAATAACCAATATTCAGGAAAGACACACAAAATAATGTGAAAGAATCATAAGATGAAAAGATAAATTAAATAAACAAAAATAAAATATGTATCATAATAAAATTTATAAAATAAATTTGTATTCAGAATCAGATTAATAAAAATAAAGTAACTCTATTTTACCCTATTGATATGATAGATCTTTTTATGTATGATATGGAAAAAGATTCACCAACCAATTGTAGTGACGAAATAAAATTCATGGTTCAAGGTATTTTCCAATGTAATCATAATATTTATTTTATGAACCTAGAATTAGATAACACTGTATCTATAACCATTATTTAATATATATAGTAAATTAATAGTTTGAAATAAATTAAATACCCTAGTTTCTCAATGAAATATCATCCAATGTAAATATATTTCATGATAAAAAATTACTTGATGATTTTTGGTAATACCAAGGTTAATAGAATTGATAATTCACTCCCCTAGGATGAATAAATGACACAGTATATAATATTATTTGAAACTTCAACATATTACCTATCATTAATGAGAATCCATGAGTCCTAATATTTAAATCAGATTGAGAATGGGGGTGGGTTTTATTTAGAGTAATCGATATTTAGGGTTGGATAAGGAAGGGTGTTCCCATTGGTCAAATATGTTAAAATCCCAATGGTAATGTTATTGGGAGATTTTAATTTTTACTAAAAATATTTCCAATTATTTAAAGAAAACATTATAAACATTGTTAATCAGTTGGTGATATAGGTCCACTTGGTACCCAAGAATGTTTAAATGGATGTATTATCCCAATAGGTACCACTATGTTACCAATACAAATCCACTACATATACTCTAATATACCATTACATTGGTTCTCCCTAACAACTATATTAATGACCGGACCAACATCATCTAACTACTTTCTCACATTAAATAATAACCATTAGTGATTAAATTAAAAAATTAATGGGAATAAATAAATCATAAATTTAAGGGTTATCACTTTTTTATTTGGGAAAGATATTTTATTAAAATATAATTTCAAAAAATCATAATTTAATTTGGAAATATTTGAATGTTTATCAATAGATATACTATCCATATTGACATTTTTAACCATTTTTTGATTATTTGTTTTTAATTAGATCTTCAACTAAACCTCTTATAAGTGTGCAATGTTTTCCATATATCACGTTTGACTATGTACATACCAAATACCCTCTATGTATTGAAATTATATGTTTTACAAAATAAAAAATATCTATGATAATATAAAAATCTAGGTGAGATCTTGGATTTTATATAAATTCTACTATAGAATAAAACATCTCATAAAATCAATGTTCTCTTTCAAAATTACAATTTAAATGAATTTACATGGTAAATTTTTTATATGAGGTGTAAAAATTACAAGCTTTTTTATTCAAATCGTGTAATGAAATTTCAATGAGGATCTTTTTATTAAAGATGGAAAATGTATCAAAAAATACTTTTCTATGAATATTCCTTCGATAATTTTTTCATGATCAATTAATTGTTTGAAAGGTAACACTGAGAAAAATTAATAATAAATTATTTATGTGGGGTTGAATAATAATAATAGAACTGAAATGGAAATTTATATTAAATGACCTGATATATGGAATATTGATATGAAAAATATAAGATAAATATTATAACATGTAAATAAAAATACTACAATATAATAGTATTTATCCTTAATGAATCATTTTAAAATCATACCAATGGAGACAAAATCTTCCAAAATATTAAAATCTAAGGTGTTGGGAGAGAATACCATAGTTTGTGGAAATCCAAACTAGACAAAGGGTGTAGCTCATGGGGTTGACCCCCTTAAGGGAATTATCTTGAAATTATTGAGAGAAAAATATGGTCTCTGAACAAATGATGGACTTTCTCATAATTTTGGATGATTTCGTAGTGGAAAATGTTCTTGATATTAAAGAAAAACCAAAATAACCATAAGAAAAGATGGAGAGACTTGTTTTCTTGGACAATAATCGTGCGAAGAGTGAATAAATTGATAAAAAAGAAATTTTTCTGATAATAGGCTTTAATAAAGGGAATACAACAAAGTGGAGTACATGAAATCTAGGTATAAAATGGAATAAAAATTAAAATACCTTATAAAATATTATCCATACACTCATGTAACCACTTTTTCCAATAAATTATTTAGGGAGATATCTTTTACTTGGACTAAGTTATCTTTTAATAAATATGCAGTTTATTTTAGTGTTTCACTCTGGTAAACTTTATGATTTCTCATATTTTAAATTAAAAAAGTTTTTATAATAAAAAATATATTTTTTATTCCATTTATTAATATCATATAACCAAGACAATTTGTTGATGTAGTGAAAAAAAGAAAAAAATAGCAGACATTAGAAGAATGAAATGAAATAATATATTTAAAGATTATTGTTAAATTAAATAAGGATATTTATCTAAATTTAAAAAGTAAAAATTAATATTATATGGTCATTTTCAATTATATAGTCATTGAAAATAATATAGGGAATAAGTATAATGAATAATTTATAATGGATAAATAAATATTTTTTAAATATGAATAATTTAATATAAAAAATTTATGTATCATCTTTGATAAAAAAATATTCTTCAAAAAACTTATTTAGGAATGATAAAAAGTACAATATAGTGAATCGTTGTATAAGGTATTATATTTTCATTAATATTTATTTATTAGAGTAATATTTTTTTATATAAATTATAAATTTCATATCATTAAAATTTATAGTTAGATAAATGGATTTAATTTTTTAATCACGAATGCCAAATTTTTTAGTATTTTAAACATCTTTTTTTGTTAAATAAATTACGAGGTGAATTGTGAATTACATCAATAAATTATAAAATTTTTAAAATGTTTCATATAAATCAAATGATGTAAAATAATTTTAAAAAATGAAAATATATATCTATAATCAATAGAATATCTAAAATTCCTTAATTTATACACCTATAAATAACCTTCAAAGACCAAATACCCTTCCTAAACCAAAATGAAATGAATATTTAAATACATTCACCTCAAACTCATGTGACCATATGAAACATAGGTATTATTTTATTCTATATATATTTATATAACCCAATTTACCCACTAATGTTTTCTCAAATTGTATTGATATTTCTGTTACACATGTGATTTCTATGACCATCATTTCGAGAGAACTCAATTTGAGATGTTGACATTTCTTCCATGTAAATAATGATTTTATAGGTATATTTTTATAGTTATCAATAATTAATAAATAAAAAAATATTTTATAATATAATAAAATATAAAAAATAACCTTTTTCCTTTCATAAAAAATTATATTTTAATAACATAATAAAAGATTATTATTAAATAATTCCTTATATCACGTAATTATTTTGGTCAGTTCAACCATATACAGGTAAAATAAATTATCATTTCTATTATTTAAAAAATTAAATAATTATAATAACCTAAATATAAAAAAATAAGATAGTAATGATTAAAATTATATATGAATTTTAATTTATAATGATAATAATAAAATGAAACATATTATTTAAGGAATACATTCTCTTTTTAAATTTTATCTTAATAGGATTGTTATGAATTTCATTATGGAACACCTTTTACCTGAATTCATGAAAATAAAAATTGGTAATTAAAAATAAATAAAAAAGTAACATATACCATGACTATTTTTATATGATTACATTGCCATAAAGTAATGATAATGGTATCACAACATGCATGAGAAAGTCAAAGAAACTATTATCAGATAATGAAAGTAAATTATATATAATTATTTAATATATTTGTTTAATATAAATGGTCTTTAATATATAAATGTTTTTGAAATAGATGATTATGTATAATATGTTTATTATAAATAGAGATATAGTGCATTCATGGGAGGGGGGAAAAGGGTTTGGGTTTTGTAACAATCTATCCATTATATTTAATTTTTTTTAATAAATTATCCATTTAATATTTTTAAGTTATTTCAAATTGAATTATAAAAATATATATAGTCTTGAAATTTTTATTGTAATTTTATTTTAATTTATAAATAAATACTATGTGATTAATGATTCTACTTATTCATGTTTGAAAATCATCTTTTTTTGTTCATTTAGTTCAAATATTTCAGTTTTATATAGATTTTCATTTCCAACATTGATAGAAAAAATTGAATATAATTTCCTCTGTTTATATGATTACATAAATACTATTTTTTGACTATGAACTATATATGAAGATGATTAAGAAATTACTCTATCTCTCTCTTTTTTTTTCTATTATATTTCATTCTTTCCTACTTTCTCTCACATCATTCATTATTTATCAATATTATTCTAGAAATTGATATTATATTATTTAAAAAATAAAAAAATAGTAGGTTTATTTCTATAATATTTTAAAATTATTTATACATTAAATATATATATTAAAAGAGATAAAATTAATTTGAAATGTACATTTCTACATAATATTTAAAAAATATATTTTAGTCCATTGAAATATATTTCATCTCGATCAATACCTATATATTTTCATATCATTATTTTATAAATTTCCAATAGAGATTATAAATTAAGGAGTAAAAAATATATTTTCTAATATTAATTATTTTAATTACTCATCAAAATAATATTTGTAACACGCCATGAAAATTGGGACATAATGGTGTAAATGTTATTACCCTAGTGAACTATGTACGAATGTATATTTATGAGCCTACATGACTAGAACTCAATACTTGATCATTTTTTTCCTAGACTGGTTTCTAGAATGGTGAACTCTTAGGATGTTTTAAGGTCTTCAGGAGCAGTGAAAATAATATTGAATGAACATTTGTTAGAATATAAGGAAATTCATCAGTCTGATAAGATACCCTGGTGGGTAATTTACTTAATTTTTCAGAAAATTATATAAAAGTATTATATGATACTCATGGGTCCATATTACTATGTTCATATCATATAGTGTTATGTTGTAAAAAAATGTTGGCATAAACAATACCCATATGAATGTGAAAAGACACTTCTTAGGTAAGATCATTAAACTTCAAAATAGATTTATTGTTCTATAAATGGGTTATTTTAAAATCCTTGGGAAAGAGGAAAAAATTATGGTAAATTTTAATACACTTATAAAAAAAGAGAACCTTAATTTTTGGGAGCTTACCAGAATTACATGTCAATGTTACTCATACACTTCTAGGAATAAGTAAATAATGATTGAAATAATGTGAAGTTTCATATGATTATTTAGTGTAGAAAAGACAAATAAGAAAGAACACGATATTGATTTTGGGGATATGTATTAATCATATAAAGTGCCATAGTTGTTAATAATTTATGGTATACTAGAAATGAAACCAATAAAATACAAGAGACCCATGGTGTTTTTGACCATGATAGTTGTCCAAGATGTCCATTTCAGGGTATGTTGTAATACTCATTTTTCATTCACAAAATAGATATGTTAGAATTTAATGTATTTACAAATTTTTGATGTACTAAAAACACACATTTGAAAGTCAACATTTCCATAATTAGTGGTAATTAAAATTTATATCACATTAATGCATTATAAAATGATTTATATACCATTTATAATTATATAATAAGACATGGGGAATAAAACTAATCAACTATGTTATGGGAAATATGTAGATAACCAAGTCTATTATGACCTACTATTCAAGGGGATATCCATGTAATATTGAAATGATATATTATAAATATATATAATTTTTTTTACATTCTTATGGAATGAAAGATCCAAATAATAACATTATTATCAATTTTTTCTTCTATATGTGTAAGAGTTACTTTGGAATTTCTCTACTTAAGATTATTAAATTTCATAGTAAATTTTGAGAGATTCACTAACGAATGAGATTAATGGGGGTAAAAGAACCTTTTTTACTAAATGATTTGTTGAAGAACATTTTGTATTTGTATTTATATTCAATAAATTCATTTAAGTGATTTACACTATTTGAGAACATATATAATAGAGTTAAACAAGAATTCCATTAATTTCATAATGTCTTGATTCTTTGAATAAAATAATTTTAACAATGTTCTCTTTAATTTGGATTCATATTATATTTTTGTGTTAATATTTATTGGATTTCTAGGATTAAATTACTTATTCTTTATGTGTTTAGGGAAATTTATTTATGTTTTTTTGTAAATTATGTACTACTCATTTCATCAACATATGATTGTTTCAAGTTATTATTATGTGTTATTAGGTGTTATTTTTGTGTCATAAAGATATTTATATTTGTCATCTATCTAGTGTGTATGATTCATGTGCATTAGAAATTTTTTTAGTATAGTTTTGTAGATTTTTTAAGTATAATTTATTTCTGTTGTTGCCAATGTGAATCCCCAATTTTCAAAACACCATAAATAATTTTTTATTCAATAAATATGAAGATTACATGGTATAAAACATAATTAAGAATATTATCTTTCAAAATATAATGGAATATAGGAAGAATAAAAAATATTCTTTCAATTGTCATGAATAATGAAAATTTATTAATGGGGTGTTATTGATCATTCTTTAATTAACAATTAATTTCTTAATTAAACTATGATTATTGATATGTTTATTATTATAATTGAATAATATTGATGTTGATTTTTAAATATCATTATTTTTCCATTATTCATAGATGTGAATCTCTATTATAGTTCAATATTAATTTAATATTATAGTTCATGTTGGGTTTAGATTATATTATAATGAGGTCGATTCAATTTAGGAATAAATAGATCGAGTAAAATATTTTTATAGATATTTGTTTGAAAAGAATCTAAATAATATGGTAGTTCAATAAATTAAATATTAATGTATATTTTCGATGACTAAACCACCTAAAGATATGGGTAATTATTTTCTTAAAAATATGATAGTTCTAAAAATGGCTATATAATAAAATGATGTTTCATATATTGGATCATGGAATATTAATTTTACCAATTCAATTTTATTTTAATTGAGATGATAAAACAATGTCAATAATATTAAATAAAATTTCATTTTTGAGGAGAGAGGTTTTTCTTAATGGGAAATCTGAAGGATGATAGAAACCTAAATCCACTGTAAGAAAGTAAAAAATATTATATAAATAGGTAATTTGAATTTTTTTTATTTATAAAATATGATGGATCAAAATTTTCTATCATTATTATGTGGAATCTATATAATCTCTAATACCATATATTTCATAATGATGAAGAGATTATAAGTATTATATAACAATGTGAATTTAGTTTTTTGATGATATTATTTTACCTAAATTATAGTATTTCTTTTTTGATAGAAGAAGGAGAAGATCAATAAAGAGTAAATTATAAAATTAGATGAGTATAACAAGAAAATATATTAGAATTCATATGATGAATTCGGGAGATGTTGTTGATGAAAAAAAAGTGATCCAGCCAGAAATGAAGAAAAAATATAACATTTTTACTAAATTAACCTAAATTCAATTGATGATATATATCAGCTTGTGGCCTAATATATAGTATTTTATCATTTATGGGTCATTGTTCCTTTTGTAGGTTATGTATAGTTTTTAGAATAATGGGTGAATTATAATAACTAACCCAAAAATATGTACTCATTAAAATATTTTTTAGAATAACTATTATAATAGATAACAAAATAAAAAAATAATTATTAAGAACACACAGTATGTCAAATATTTCAATGAATTATTTAATTCTTTACTTTTAATTACATTCATCAAATTCAGGTGAGGTTGTGTTTAGAAATAATGAGATAGATCAGTCTTAACTGACTCTAGAAGAATTTTTTAATGATTAATATTGTAGAAATAGATATACTCTTACAAACACCCATGTTAGTTTATCCATTTTACTCTATGGATTTTTTAATTTTTATGAGAGTATAAGTTTAATCATTCATATATATTTCTATATAAATTATGGAAAACATCAACATTGTGAAATGAATAGTTTTTCCCACATACGATGTAATATATTTTTATAGTTTAAAATTTTAATTCTAACATACTTATTGTATTTTTCTACTGTATTTTCTGATGTAATTAAAAGGGAATTCCCCCACCGAAATGCGGTATATTAATGAATATTTATGATAAAAAAACTTGAGTTTGATAAAAATAATAGAATGCCATTTTATCTCTATTTCAATAAATATATTTATTAAATTTAAAAGATTTTAAATTGATAATGATATGTAGGTTAAAAATAACATTTAATTAAAAGAAAATGAAGAAGGATAATAAGTCAAGATAAACGTTTTTTGAACAATTATTAAAGATTTAATTATTAGTGTAAAGGAATACCTATATAATTACATCACAAGAGTGAATAAGACAATGAGTAATATCATTATTATTGGTAAAAAAATACAAGACTTTATTATTATAAGAAATATTATATATAATTTACCTAACTAATTTGATCTAAATGTGTTAGAACTCAATGATGAGAATATTTCTCATTATATGAGTTTCATAATATATTCATTTCTTAAATGATTAGAATGGCAGTTCCCTTTAAAAAAATTGATACATGAAATAGATTCTGAATCCATAAAGTTGTAGAAGGTAAAAAATTAAATAAACCATATAATCAATATGATCAAAATTATTTAATTGAAAATAATATCTAGTTAATTAGGCCACTTTTTTCTATAATATTTATTAAAGGAGTGGGAACAAATGAAAAATTCACTTTAATTATATATTTTAGAGATATTGGAATTTTTTCAATCATTATTATAGAGAATAATTACTATATAATATTGGAAGATAAATAAGATGTTAAAAATAATAATTGTTTCAAAATATTTTTCAGATTTTAAAAGACAATAAATAAAATGAAGAAAATTCATAGATGGTAAAATATATATTTTTTAACAATAGTAACAAGGAAGAAATACACCATGGATGCCAATCAGATAACTAAACACCAAATAAATTGAAAATTTTCATTGATCTTTCGGAAATGAAATAAGAATCCATACGTAGAAAATTTGAAGGTGGTAACAAATCATATATAGATTATATGCTCATTTTTATGACAGATTTTGTTTTTGAGGAAAAGAAAATATTGAAGAATTAAGTAATTTTTTTCAACACTGATGATGAAAATAATGTTGAATGAATTGAATAATACCTCAAATGATATATTAAACGCATTAATTAATTCATGATGTTAAACAATATTTCAGTTGAGCAGGAAAATTCTATATGTAATCTTGAATACATAATATGTTTAAATAAAAAAGAAATGATCATAGGTGGGAAAACAATTTATAGTTAAAAAGAGTTATACTATTTAATTATGACATAAAAAAATGTGATATAATATTCCATCACCCCAATAGTATAGATTTCTAGAATAACAATTTTGGTTAAATATATACATAAATTATAATAGAATATTAAATCTATTTAACCTAATAATGTTGCTCATATTTAAAATAATTAAGAAATATTGTACAAATGAACATGATAAACCAAACTCTACATCAATTATGTAATGAATAAAGATGTCAAAACAATTTATTTCTATAAAAAATAAACATCAAAGAATATTTAAATGAAATGGAGTTAATATATACTCCACTTTTGTAGATAAAAAATAATCCTACAATTCTTGTTTTTGATTCACTATAATGTGTTGGTGTTACTGAATCATTGATATTAATGTATAAACATGATGGTATGAAATTTACATACCTAAAAAATGAATCAAAAAATTATGAGTATCCTTGATGTGAAGGTGAACAAGTCATTATTGAAAAAAATGAAATGAATAAATACTCTACAACTCTGAATACACATAACACATTTGAATTACTGATAGTAGTTTGTTGAAGATGAACGAAACTAGAATTATATGTAGATATTTGAATGAAGAATATTTCATTGGGAATCTCTTATGAAAAATTGAGAATTAAATTTCAAGAAATAATCAAGAGGATAAGTTAGTAATTGTAGATGTATAAATTATGAATGTAATAATCAATTCCCATGGTTATATGGACTTTTTTCTATTAATATATTAATTGTGAGACCAAAATCATAAAATACATGGACGCCCATGATTTAGAAATTATAATATTTTTTATCAAATGATCCCTGAAAATAAATTTATTAGTAACTATTTAAATTGAGTATAACATAGTAGAATGTAATAAAATATTTATATTGGGAAGTGCTGATAGACAATATAATGTGTCTGATGAAAATATGTCACATGGAAAATGGTATTTTTCATAAGAACACCTAAATCATTATATAATCCATGGTTCCAATGTTCATTACTTGTGAGTGATAAAGGGGTAACATTTTATATATTAATGAACCATCTAATTCCTGAAACATGTGTTTCAAGGATGAGTGTCCTGGGCATGCCCCAATATAATGGTAAACTAACACATCAGCTATAATTTTCATAGACTAAAGGGTGTTCTAAATCCCCATGGGTTATAGACTGGCATTAGCATCATACTAGATAAACATGGTAATAATCATTATACACAAACACTAGAAGAAACAATTACATGGTAGCTTTCTCCAAAGAAAACTCCGCAGGGATAATATTACCATATATCAAACAAGTATAAAAAGCCAAATTACAACAAAAAATACTATAATGAATGAAAAAACCTCGCAATTCACAATAGACACAACACTCCATGACCGAGATATATAAATCACAACCACCAAGTGGTCATTTCCCCTTGATTGAACATAGTATAGGGAAATATACAAAATCTCGAATGAAAAGATAGGATTTATGTTAAATTTTTATTAGTGTATCACCATGTGTTCCATAATAGAATTCCACATTAATTATCCAAATAAAATTTTCAATTTAAAATAAAACAACAATGGAAGTATAATATCCTATTTAAATAACATTATTTTAATTTTAATTGATGGAAACATTCAAACAACGGATTAATAAAAATTTTATATAAAAAATTATTATATAAATTTAAAATTCATATTCAAATTAGTTTGAAAAATAATGGAATAAATATCAAAATAATAAAAAAATTGAAACATGTTCTTTTTCTAAGAGAATGATATAACCATGTTATGGAATCCTCACATAGTCATATAGTGATAATGAAAATGTAAACATATGTACATCCGAATTTTTTCAAAGAGGTCTAACTAACATGAAACTAGGAAAAATATATAATAATAGGTTTATATTACTATTTTAAAGTGTTAATCCATTTCTTGGTAAATTCCATGCTACCGTGTTTGGCCCAAATAACTCACTATCTATATAGACCTGCATGTTCTCAGAAAACAATCATTAAGGACAAAATGATTACAAAAATGTTATATATACACATTTCCCATTTCAAATTTCAATTTGCCAATTTATATTTAAAAACATAAATATAAGGTTTTAATCAATTCATTCATTTTTCAGGATATTGCCCAATATGTTTTTTATCAATCAAAATTTAATCAATTTTTCCCAAATAAAAATTTCAAATAAATTACAAAAATAAATTTCATAATCAATTTAAAATCATGCCCCAAATCTCAATTTTCATTGGAATTTGGGGGTTTCAACAATATCTCATAAAAAATAATATTCCAATCCCAATTCATATTGAATTGGGTTCTAACAATTTAATTAAATGTGATTAAAATAAATCAATCCATTAAAGGTAAAATAAATTGTATAAACGTATACATAACATCCTAACACAAATCATTGGATCATGTATCACAATGCCTTCAAACGAGGACTCCATTGAAGAATGTATGTAATATGTATCATTGAATCAACCCTAGATTTAAGATCTCCGACAACATATTTTAGATCCTCCAGCAACATGGAGCTATAACAAACCCTTTGGAGGAGGGGTATAGAGAGTCGAAGATAAAGAATGTGAGAAGATACCTTCTTTAAGAGAAATCATATGTTGTTCACCATGTTCTCATAGACCATGGAAGGGTATTAGAGGGGCCAAATGGGACATTGAGAGATTCCAATTCCTTGGAAATATAGCCAAGACTATTTTTTGGCATAGTGGTAGTTTAAAAGGGGGATTGGTAGTTTTTTAATTATTTGTCAAATATAAAAAATCATGCATGCATGGTTAGATGTGAACAGATTCATGGTTTTTTGAAACAATGCACCCTAACTATAAACCCCTATACTAGGGTTCAAAATTTCTACTAGTTTGGTCCATGAGTTTTCTAAATGTGTTAAATCTATAAAAACCCCATTGTTTGGGTTTTCATGGTTTAGTCTAGGTGGGAACACGGTATAGATAAACTGTGAAACAACCATACATAGCCTATAAAGTTCCAATAATTAAAAATTTCTTCCAAAAACAACCCGGAATAAACCGCAGCTAAATCATGATTTAAAATGGGTTGAGGTGTACTTGAAAACTGTAATAAGATATTACAACAATCCAATCATGAAAATATTTTCTCACCAAAAATCCAGTCAAGATGTATCCATGTAAAAAATGTAAGTCCATTAAAATCTAATTAGTTCTACTCTCTCCCATAACTCATGAGTAATAGAACAATACATCGATATAAATCAAACCAAACCTATATTACTCCCATAATGTAACTTTGTTTCCAAATCAACTATCCTAACTAGATTCTCAATCACTTATAAATCAATCTCAACATATACTTCCCTATAATTGAGAACATGAGATGGATTAGAAAGATAATTATACTTCTACAATATATGAAACATGTTTTGTATCGATGTCAACTATTAAAGATGTTATAAATCTTAATACACTTTCTCAACCTGCTCAACAACCCCAAAAGGTCCCAAAAATTGATGAGAAATCTTCCCCTTCCTCCCATGCCATTGATGACCCAAAATTTGTGAAACCGTCAAAAATACATACCACCAACCAAAAATTACAATGGTCTATAGTGAAAATAATAATGAGATTATTTCTATCTTTTCTCCTTCTATATACATTCAAAAATCAACAAAATAAATTTTTCCTCTCTAGAACAAAAATCATCCCAGCCAAGGAACTTCCAGTGATCTCCTTGTAACATCCCTAGTAAATAAAGAATATGAAATTTTCATATATATTAATATTTTTAAATTAAATTTCAATTTTACATTCAATGGGATTCTATATCTGATAGAATACTCAACATGCAACAACTAGTATCTTTGAATTATTATGTTGCACAAGACTTTGTGTTATACCAAAAAATAATATATTATTATTATTATTTTAAAATGGTAGTTAATACCTTTAAATTATATTGGATTTAAATTAAATAAATAACCAAAATATGATCACGTGTGTTTGTTAAATGTTTTTATTTTTATTAATTAAATTTTAAGGGCTTAAAATAAGAATGAATTCGATTTTAAGTATGAAATACTCTAATATTCATTAAAATGTTGATTTACCACCTTTTGATGTAGAACACTTTTTAAAAATATTTTATGTGGCTTTTATATGTTTTATTTAAAAAACATCTTCTTCATAATTAGGACTTTAAAATTTACTTTGTGTAATATTTTGGTACTTTTCTGATAAGGTTCTTTTTTTGATTAATAGTGAAAATACTGCATTTTAATTCAATGCTACATTTTAATATAATTTATTTATATGATTAAACTGACCTTAAAATTGGTTTAAAAATTTAATTAGATTATATTATTATCATATTATTCCATTTTATTAATTTAACGTAATTTTACTTTGAAATTGGATATAAACACATGTCAATCATTTTGTAGTTTTTATTTCTTAAAAACACAGTTTTTGGTTTTTAAAATGGGAGTTAATTTTATATTAATTTATGAAACTTATGTATTTTGAATTTAGAAAAATGGATTCCACATTGGGAATTATTAGGTACAAATTGTGAAAATAGGTAACTTTTATTTTTAGCCATTATGAATAGTAACTTTAGTAAATATTTTTTTTACCATGGTTAAAGGGTATATCTAATAAATAAGGGTAAAAAACAATATTATAATAATATTTTACTTCCCTAACACGTGTCTTAAACCCATTTTATGATACATGTTTGACCATGGGAAACTTTTGATTTATTTTGGGACCCCATGGAGACACTTTTAAGTGAATATTACATTTTATTAAAAATAATTTATTGTTATGGAAAATGTAACATAAACAAATATCATTTAGTAAAATAATTTTTATATTGGGTTATATAAGTGATATGTTAAACAATAAATAGTAATTATGAATATAAAATGATTTTCTACATCATGGTATCTTATTTATAGTTATTAGACAATAAATTAATAAATTTAATTATGACACAATGGTTATGCAGTGGTTTCTTCATTAATAATGGATTCTAATAAATGATATACTAAATATTATACTAATTTTAATTTGGTTATTTTTATATCATCCATGAGTTTTATGGATTATATTTTCACGATATATTTTTATTAATTATGATTTATCGAATCAATCATTTTGTTTTGGATTTTTTAAAAATTCATGATATGAATAGTGTCAAAATGGACATAAATCATATTGTTAAATATAAAATATTTTATTAAATATTATAAAATTTAGAAAAAATATAATATTCCATAAAATAGTTTTGATAAATATACAATTTTATTATTGACTTTCTAATTGTATATTTCTTATTTTTTGACATGTATTTTGATTCCCAAAGTGTTAAATGCTAGATTATACAGTAACAGTAAAAAAGGGTTAAACAAAAAATATTGATTAAAAAGTATTCAAAACCTATCCAATTAATATTGGATGATTTTATTTCGACTTATATACATATTATATTTTAATTTAATGTGTTTTGGGCCTTTTTAAACCTAAAATAATTTTATAAAAAAATAATACATTCACATTTTCTTAAGGAGCCCACCCTCACTCTTATAAAAGGCCACCAACATTAATCCATAACACACACCTCTCAAGCACCTTTACTCATATAAAATAAACTCCATGAAGCTCCTAAAATCCCCTTATTTATTTTATAATTTTACCCTAGACAGATCACAATTTAACAATTCCTTTTGGGTCAAATCAAATGTAGTTACACATTTTAAGAGGTAGTGTCTTTTCTAAAATTTCTTTCTTTTATTCTACTTCTTCACTCCATATTCTATACCTTTTCATTGATTACATAACAAAACAAGTATCCTAAATATACTAGGAGGTTTTTATGGGATGTATTATATCTACAATCACACATACTTCCATCTAATGGATTTAGAACATAATGTTTCTATAGTTGGCGAAGTACTACCTCATGAAACGATTATTGTTCATTTACCTATTATTGCCTCTCATAGTGATCATAATGATGAAAATATATTTATATATGGTATATATCATATTAATATTGTCTAAATTATTATTTATTTTTTATTTACAACATTCTTTATACTTTCCATAACGCTTAAATAGGACAATTTCATTTGATGAAGTGTGGACTACTGCCCCCTAAATGTGATATGACTCGTTCATTCTATACATGGAACATATAAAGGGTAAAATTAATGAAATTAGCTAACATATTTAACATATTTATCACAATTTAGTCATTATATATCTATTTATCATTTTGTTTCCATTCGTATAAAAATGAAAAAAATAAATTAAAGTAGCATTTGTGCGTACGTATAGCTTACCGTCTCCACAAACAGTGCATTTCATTTTCATATATCCAAATGATATGGAATGTTATAAATACATATATAGTGGATATATATGATATATATGATATCTAAAATCATTAATATATTTCTATAGATAATGTAAGTTTCACCACATGGACAATTTGTAATTATATCAAGTTGATTTTTTACTCAAGTTCCGAACATCAGCAAAATGTACAATATGAACTATATTAATTAAATAATTGTTATAGCAAGGTAATAAGTTATATAAAATGAATAATAAAAAATATATATATTATTAAGAAATTATAAATTAACTTATGTTAATTATTCATGAAGAACAAGGAATACACAAGACAAGTCAGACTTGAGGTAAGGGAACATTTCACCCTCCTCTTCTAGTCAAAGACTTATTTTATGTTATGTCTATATATTTCAGTTTTCAAATGTTAGGATATGTTATTACACATACTTATTTAGGTATATTTTATTTCCATGAGATGAGAAACCATTTTCTCTCTCATAAACTCATTTTCTAAATTTCTATGTTACGTCATTAGGCTGCCGAATATTTGTAAGGGAACTTCTTAACCCAATTTAAATTATTTGGGTAAAATGTTTACTAATTGATTACATTGTTCTATGAATATGTGTGAATGACATCATACTTTTATTCACATAATATCCACTTTTATTTGGTGTATTAATATTTCTCACACATAATTATGTCATTGATTTATCATTAATATAATGGTAAAATATTTCTAAGGGACTACGTCTCA
This sequence comes from Viscum album, assembly GCA_963277665.1. Lineage (NCBI taxonomy): Eukaryota > Viridiplantae > Streptophyta > Magnoliopsida > Santalales > Viscaceae > Viscum > Viscum album. The sequence goes on from OY728136.1 coordinate 2,042,014,162, forward strand.
ATCTCCTTTCATTGACGCATATCTTGATATTTTTCCCATTTATTATCTTATAAGGTGTATATACAACCATTTTCACGTTTTATATAATGAATTTATTTTTTATCATGATATTTATAATTATCTATGATGTTTTTATTTAATGATTTTTTTCAATGGTTCTCAAGTGTTAAATAAATAATTAACTGGAAAATTATTTTAAAATTTTTAACGATTTATTATTCTAAATAATTATCTTTCACTTCCATGTTTTAGAAATTATTTTAATGATTTATTTATATGGAAATGTGTTTTTTAAAGTGTAACTTTATTTCAAAATTTTCAGAGTGCTATGATAAACTTTTATTAAAGAATCTTCTTTTTGAATAAATTGATTCTGTCATTATCTTGAAATAATATCTTATGACTACAATGTAGAAATTTTATCTTTCCTTTATGATTGTTTTATGTTTTATGAATATTCTATGGTCCTTGGGAGTTTTCTATGTATAGTTGTGGTTCTGTGAGAAACTTAGGGTGGGTGAGACCGAGATATCTCTCAAATGTATTATGTAATGTGACGGTGGTAAACGTTAACATTTCGCCTAAGAGATTTAAGGAATATACTGTGATGGGTAATTAAAATATAACACACTACGTACCAGTGAAGTCTACACTATATGTATGATATGGATTCCTTAAGTTACCTTTATGATTTATGATTTCTATGTGTAATTCATAAATCTTATGATTTCATGAGGTATGTTAATGAGATTATGTTTTGTATGTATTGAAGGAATATTGTTTTTGTTCTTTATTCTATAACCCTTAGTGAGATTTATATGATAATCCCATGTTTATGAAATATTTATCACATTGAATATGTAAGGGTAAGAGAAAATAAGATTTCAAGAAGATATATATCAAGAAACAAATTCTACTTTTCTTTTAAGAGTTGTTATTTTTGAAAAAAAAAATTGATACTTAATAGGAGTGTCAACATTGTAATATTTGATATGTAATGTAATAGTTATTTTTTTAATTAACTATAACTCTAAACCTGAATAGAACCTCAATGTTAATTCTTGATTTAACTCATGATTATGTAATTTTTTAACATTAGGTCCTTATACTCCAACAAACACAACATAATTTTACAAGGCCTATCATATAAGGCATCAAAATGAGACACTATAGTCACATAATGTTAACCATTATTATTAAAAAACTAAACAATACACAAATTATCATCCCAATTTAATCCAAATTAGAGAATTCATGGAAAAAGTATATAATAAAAAACATTATAGGTATAATTGTTTGGACATCTGACTGCGGATGGAATTACATACTGAAAAAAACAAATGTAGCAATTTCCACCTGAAGTAATCTACAAAACATATAAGAAAAATGGTGATCTCTATCAGATACTATAGTATATAGAACTCGAGGAAAACCAAAACTCACTTTCATATATATACAAAAATGTTCCTCAATATTGTCCATATCATGAATGAGTATGATGTGAAGCAATTTTATCAGTCTATCGATCATAACACATATCACATTTTTCTTTCTTACTATAACCCACTAACCGAACCGAAAGTTCATCGAGATCACATTCCACTCCATGTTATAATTGGGAATGGGATGAATCAAACCTGAATATCTATTGTGATTTCCTTCACCTTCTGGAACATATAATAGTGGGATAGAAAATCAAAAATGTGTTGTCTTATACATAGACACTAATAACACAGTCACATGTCATAGAACATTATCGTGGTTCATGGGTTCAAAACCTAGTAGTATTTATGGAAATAAAAGATAATAATTTCTTAAAAATAAAGGAACAAAAAATATCCTTATATGAAAGGGTACCTTTAGTGGATAATGACTACCTTAAAATGATATCCCAAACATAAAGGGAGTCCATACTGATACAAAATTCATAATCAAGATGATGTTGCAGAAGATTCATCTCAAGAAAATATGAGGTCAACTAAATAGTAGAAAAAACCCACAACTCTTATTTCCCAAAAATCCATTACTCTTATTCCCCAAACTCTAACATGAAACTGTGAAATGTGATCCCTCTAGTTCCAATTTTAAAATGATTCATTCATGGATTGTGTCCAAAGTTTTTTCCTCGAAGCATCAACAAATTCTTCTTTTCCTCAAGTTATAGGTACTATCAACATAAAAATATTTCATGTATTACACCAAAATCATCTGGAATATATTAAAATATTTTCTAGATATTATATAACTTAAGAAATTGTGATTAGAATATCCAGTAAACAATTCTATGAAAAAAAATCCAACTAACTATTAAATGCATGAATCACATATGCGTGTTCATGTTCATGGGTTGAATAAATCTTCTCATTTTGTAAAAGCTTCTAAGACTCATAGACAATGACTTGATCACCCAGTATACAAACATTTCCCAAACATGTACCAGATGCATCAAAAAATATCACATTTCTTTACCCATCCACTAGAAGTGTCAACCCTGATGCACTAGTCAAAAGTAGTTTCACCTCAAGAATAGAACTATAATGATTATCATCCCATTAAAAAACAATCCTTTCTATGTTACAGTGTTAATATTAGAATCCATTTTGATAAATCCTTTATTACTCATAAATAATATCTATCTGAACCCAAAAATCGTCAAATCTAAAAAACAAGTAGTTGCTACTCCCTTGTAAACATAGATTTTAACATTTCATATTAAACTACAATAACATGTTCTGACACTATATTTCATAATAATATGAAATAAAAAGTATCAAAATAACATTTTGATAGTTTTGCATTATTTTTTAATTTCTCAACAGTTATAGAACTTCACTCATGTGACTCAGCTGATCCAAATTCTACATAAAGTAGATAAGGATTTCATCCGCAAATACTACCATTAATGTGTCTTGATACTCATGAAAAATATTTTTCATCAATTCCATTAACACTACAATATCATTGGTTTTATCAAATCTAATGACAAGAAACTCATAATGAACAAACCATTTCTGGAAGGTGATTTTTTGAATGTTATAATATTTTATTCATAATAAGTGATAACCAAATTGATGAAAAATCATTGAAATCCAATACACCCATTTCAACTTATCAAACAGATCACCAATCCATTGAAAAAAATACTTATTCTTTACTATAACTGGATTGAGTTTTTAGATATCCAAACATAGGAAAATTGAACATTAAATATTATTATAAAATAGAATTGGTGCCACCCAAGATGACACACTCAAGCATATACCACCATTCCCTAAAAGATAATACCTCATAGTCTTCTAATATTTCATTTCAGAAGGTTATGTAGGGTAAGAGGGAATATATACTAGTTGGGCACTAGGTTCTAAATCAAGAAAAAATATACCTCCCTTACTATTGGAAAACAAGAAAAGTTATACTGAAAATCACAAGGGAACCTTGTGATAATAAGAGTAGTATCACTATTTAAATGTTCTCACTCCATATCAACAGACAACACACATATTACATTCTCTAGATTTAGAAAATTATATCATTATCTAATCGACTTCAGGTTCCATTCTCCCTAAAATAAAAATAACATTGCATCAGGAACCTTAAAAGAGTCATGTGAAAGATAATAATAATTTCTGGAAATTTTAGTAATGATTCATTCCATCCTAAATATAAATTCAAGAGGTTTTATTTCATGAACTAAAAAATCCAAAGAATGATTAAACATTTATTAATATAAGACACGAGAATAACAAAAAATACCATTTTCATTCTTTTCTATGAGGGTTTTAGTAATATCTGTCACATAGGATAAAATCCCTTTAGGATTATTTATGATATTCTCAATATGAGTGGAGTTGAACAAAATAGATTCACTAGTATTATATAAATTAGTCTATAAAGATGAAATTACACTGATTGTTTTTCTAAAAGTCATTGTAAATATATCTACATCCTCTATAGACTCTTTCATTTCTTGAAGAAGCTTTTTTCTAGATGCTTATGGTTGGAACCCCTTGTATTGAGAATCGTATTATTTCCCTATATTAATTTTTGGGGCTAATGATCTTATACCATGAAGTTGAGAAAAATAAACATGATAGAACAACCACATGTTACTTAAGCATCTTGAGTATCAACATATCATGAGTGCCTCAATGAGTTTTTTTTTGAGTGTCCAGGTTTTCCACAATAGAAGAAAATCATGGGGCCTCTTTCAAAAACTGCCAGAGGACTAAATGTAACCTTATTTTAAGATCCCCCTTGAGAATCATCACACCTTATATACCCATTAATGGAACATTGTCAAATACTATTGCGATAAATAAGAAATCCCATAAAATTAGACTAATGTTCAAGATTACTCTCAAACATTATTTCTTTATCCAACATGTCAATATAAAAATAAATCTTTAGTAAGAAAACCAATAAAGAAAAATAATATTTATGTCTTGTCTAGAAAATTTTATTTTTTATATTCTCATTAGATATAATATTAGGTTAAAACTATTCAAGATCATCAAAACAATTTTCATATATAGTCACAGTCATATTATCCCTCTCAGGATTGAAAAACAAACATCAGTCTTTAACAAAACCATAGAGTATAGAAAGAACTGTTCATTGAAAATAAAATAAAATTTATTCCACTCAAATACCTCGTGTTTATTCTCTATTACTATCATGACCCATTATATCCTATCAGGTCCTTCTAGTAGAAAGCTGGTTCATTTCACCTTAGTTGAATTAGGAGTCTCTAAGAACTCAAATAAAATTTCAGCACTCCTCAACCAATCAACATCCTCTTAAGGATCATTTGAAAAATGGAACACTAATGGTTATAGGTGGTGAAATTCATGAGCACGAGTCCTTAAATAATCCATATGAGTATTTATAGTGAGATCTTAAAAAGTAATTGTTGAACGTGCTTGTTCTAGATCTAGAACAACACACACAACAACATCAACCAAATTCTGGCCTGTAAGATTATTATATTACTGTGATTCATTAGAAGATACCTCTTGGATTCAATCCAAACGTATTCTCAAAGGAATGATGTAACAAAGATTTATAAAAAAAATTGAATAAATTATAATATTAGTCAAAATAATATCCAAGAAAGGGAAATAAGGGATATTTTTACCACCAAAGAAAATAACATGATTTTGAGTTTAATTAACAAAATCATTTATAGGGAAAAGATGAGGAATAATCTTCAATATTACTTTCCCAAACCACCCATTAAGAATTAAGGCTCACTAAAATCAGATATAGTTGGGGAATCACTCAAAACAACCTCTTAGGATTTGAATAGGTTACACAACCTCATACACACATCACCGAAATATCTGTAACCTTCACCTCTAATACCAGTTTTCACGAACCATCCCAAATAACCTTGTATCATAACACCCAAGACAACATTATCATGGCCCAAAGGGATTTCTTGATTCCCATTTTTTTTATCTATAACATGTGTCCTAAAATATAATATTAGGAACAATTTGTTCTACATTAATATCAGAAGAAAAAATTACATGTTAATATTATCAAAATAAAACCCCACTGGAAGAATGGTTTCAGAACTGAAAAATTTCCCTAATGATAAATTATAATGAAAAAGTACTAGAAAATAATATAAAACCACCCAAGGTATAATAGTCATAGAAATAAAATTCGAAGAGATCATCAACTGAAACCTCCATGTGGTGGTTTCCCTTTCCTTGAACCTGGTTCAAGGAAATCTACAAATGACCAAAGGAAGGGAAAGTGTCTGAGTTAAAATCATTGTACAGAAAAACCGTGTGTTTCACAATAATATTCCATATTAATTAAAAAATTAAATATTTCAATTTAAAATGAAATAAGAAGGGTTGTCTAAGATCATATTAAAAAAGCATGATTATAATCTCAATTGATTGAAAAATTAAAACAATGGATTAATAAAATTTTTATATAAAACCATTTTTATAAATTCTCAATGAATATGAAGAGGATTTTTAAAAATAATTTAATATATATTGAAATAATAAAATTGAAAAAAGGTCATTTCTCAATAGGTGTGATAGTTCCAGGTTATGGGATCCTCACACACTTATATATTGATAAATATATTGTGCACAAACATCACCTCGACATAATACAATTTGAACAAACCAACATCCCACTAAGGATATGATATTATAACAGGTTAATTTTACTATTGTAATGTTTCAATTTGTTTCTAGTGAAATCCAATCCAAGAGTTTTTTTCCCTAATAACTCACTAAATACCTAAACATTAATGTTATCAAACAACAATCAATAATTGAAATATAATTTCAAACCTATTTAAAATAAAATTATAACATTTATAATTTCAATGTTTTAATTTATATTCATAATCATAAACAATGGTTTTTCTAAAAATTCATGCCTTTTATGGATAAAACACACTATTGTTCTTATCAAAAACAATATTCAATTTCATTGTTTTTTTTTAAAAACATCACAATTCATTACATTTTAATGCACTCCCCAAATACCTAATTCTATTACAATTGGGGGGCTTCCACAAAATATCATATGAAATCAATTTCAAAACCCAATTCAAAATGAATTTGGTTTCCATAATTTAATTGAAAACAATTTAAAAAAAATTAAGAAATTCAAGGTTAAATTTATTTTTCAAATATATACAGAACCCTCAAACATAGATCATAGGGTCAAGTATCATAACACTCACAATGGTAACCTAAAATGAACAATGTCGACAGTAGAGATCCATGAATAAAAGCTAGATTCATGATAAAACAACAATGGTTTTAATATCCTATAAAAGATAGTATATATAAAAACCCTATCGAGGAAAGATAAAGAGTGCATTGGATAAAGAATAGGAGAATAACACTTATCAATGAAGAATTAGATGATCTTTTATATTATTAGATCCACCATAGGAGTGGTGTGGAGGAAAAAAAATTTCCTTGATATCATTGTCCATGGAACTCAATCTAAGAGATGTTATAGATGAAAATGGGTAAAGGGGGGTTCTAGAAATTTATAATTATTTTTTTGAAATAAAATTTCTAGTGTGCATGGTTATCTGTGTAGGCTACATAATTTTATAATCAATGCACCCCTGTAAGGGGGTGTGTTGTCTATACTAGGTGGGTGCAAGGTTATTCAAAACATGTGCTTTCATTAATCCCTATGATCTAGTTTTTTATGGTTTATCTTAGGTGGTAACATGGTTTGTTAAAACCACGCACCAACCTCCAAAAACCTAGAATCTTCCATCATTTTTAATGATTATCCCAAAAAAACCCTTGATGAATCCCAAAAATATTATAACAAAAAAAGTGGTTGAATAGAATCAAAAAATATTAATAGAATGTTACAATGAAAATGATCTATGGAATAGATGAATTGGAAACCATAGTTTGAAGAACTTGTTCAATATTTCCAAAATTTAGATGGTGAGATACTTTCCAATGTTATTAAGGGATAAATATTTTTTTGATGGATGAATATAAAGGATGATATTCATAAAACACATATGAATCTGGATATCCAATCATATAAAATCATAGAACTCATGTTCTTAAATTTGAGTTTTCAAATGAGGTCCATGTAAATAAATAATTATATCCTTTTTATTACATTCATTGATAACTATAAAAAATGATAAATGATAATTTTATATATCTTGAATTATAGGCTCTTGAGACGTTCAAATTCATCAAAAGAATTGTTTGAATGTAAATGGTATGTATGTCTGGCAAGTGAGTTTCTCTAATTGATAGTCATTCATAACATGTTATTATGTGAGATATATAAGAAATTTTTAAATAAGGAATTAATTTATTCTACCATAAAATCAATGAAAATCGTGTTTTAAGAAGAATATAAAGTGTATTGTGGCCATATTAAAAACACTGTTACCTAAAAAAATGAATAATTTTTTTAGATAACTTTTGTGCACTACTATGAATGTTCATACTTGTTTCCTTATTTATAACTGATATAAAGAATAATAATAAAAAAATTGAATGTTAAAATGTTAAAAATTAAAATTGTTACTACAAATGTCAAAAAGGTACACCTTTAGTTTCAGGATACTATATGACTATATGTCTCCAATTAAGGATGATTATCCTTGAATACTGATCAGGATGGGTGACATCATATAATTTTTTCTAGTGTTCATATGAGGGAAGATAAAACACAATAAAATAACATGTTTGGACTATTGGTGATCTTTATTTTTCTAATTACTCATTTAGAAATGTTAGTGGGACCTATGGATGTTATAACATCCATTTATGGGACAACTAGGGTGGCTATGGTGAAAATTTTTACATAGGTATCAAAGGAGGAAAACAATTGTAATTTTTGTGGAACATCATTGGATTAGAAATAGTGTCCACAATGAGGATATTGTGGTCTAATGTGTGGAGGAATTGACAATAAAACACAGGAATTTTAATGTGTATAAAAGGAAAAATGTTACTACTTGTGTGAACAAAGAACCCATTAATTTTTAAAATGATTCGTAATTAAAAATCTATTGTTAATAATTCTTGAACCAGAGTAGTTATATACCTATGTGACCATCTAAGATGTTTTCTTGGTTATGTGTGTGTGAAAAAAAAACACACTTAATTAACATGTATTGATCATTGGGGAAATTTATTTTTAAAATAACCAATTCATTCATCTAGTTCGGCCCCAGGGAACAGATAAAATGTGTCTGCTGGAAAACTATTATACATGTGGGGATGGGTTGGTCTATAATATTGTAAAAACAATTATGTACTATTTTGTACCAATAGTTGATGTAGGTTATTCCATATAAAATACCCCCTTCTAAGAGGGATTTATAACATAATGATATGAATATAGATGACATTTCATTTTCAAGGGATGTGTCAGAAATGTTTTGATAAAATTCCATTGAAGAGGGGGACATGTGTGACATAGTTGGTGGAATTCCGACCAACACTATGCTGAAGTAGGTATTGTTCTTTTAGAAATAATTTTGAAGTAGGTAGAGCTCAACCCCAATTACATGACATGTGTTTGGTACTTCTGTTAAATATTATTCTTATATTTGTACCCTATTTATATTAATGTAATTCAACTTTCTATTTTATTTACTGATGTTATGGGACATTTTTGGTTTCTTAAAAAGTCTTCTACTCAATCCATAGTCAGGCATTTCAGTGAACAATAAGTCTTCAGGACCTTGTGTTTCCATATGTTCTACCACATTTTCAGAGGGATATGTGATGTATTGAACAACACATACACAATATATCCCTTTTATGGGTTGTGTCATACATGTTTTGTTAATTATCCCATCATTTTGGGGAAATTTCAATCATGGATTATGGTGTTATTTTGGGGATTCACCTGATAGAGGTATTTTTCTCCCAACAAGGTGTATAGGAATAAAGAGTCCATCTTTGAGAATGCTCCATGTGTTTGGTACATGGGTAATATATATTTTTCTTATCATTACCCTATTTATATTCACATAATTCCATTTTTATATTTTATTCATAGATGTTAGGGGTCAAAACTCGTGTCATGTTGAGTCATGTACTCACACACTAAATAGGAATTTTAGTACACATGTAGACATCTTGACGAGAGATCTAGAAAAGGACAAAAGGCCATATTGTGGATGGTTGAGTAGGTGGAGATGGTGGATGGAGTAATTACTAGATGGAGTTTGAGCAGGTTGTATGTTTCCACCATTATTTACTAACATTACCTATAAATGGTACCAATGTTTTTAATATGTTATTATATCATGCATTACAAATTATATTTTCCACATGTACTTTGATTAATTATAATATTGGTTATTTTTGTCATCTATTAACATTGTTAGAGGTATAAACTTCCCATGGTTCTACTCAAGACCCTCTCAATTCGACTAACATGATAACTCTATCGTTATTTGTTCAAAACTATATATTGGACCTTCTAGTTTCCATAATATAGGGAATTATATTTACATTTTACAATTGATAAGATTCCACTTAAGTGTGGAAAATGATTTGAAAATTTGATTTATGATTTTTGGGTATGTTTATGCATCAATCTAGGCACATAAATTTACATGAAATATAACTTGTTGATTACATTGGGTAGAATCAAAAAAATTAAATGCTTTTTGAAATTGTTATATGTTTCATTGTTTATTATTTCTAGAATTATTAATTTTTGCAAAAATGTATTCTATAATTTTTCTTTTTTATGTTCCTATGAATAACAAGTAGATTTTAGGAACATGGATATAAATAGATGTTGAAAAAATATTAATGAATATTTTTCAATAGGTTATTATATTGAATATGAGGCAGTTTATATGATTTAGAAAGTAATTAAAATATTCAAATTTAATTTTCATACATGAAAAATATTTTTATATGAAAAACCTCATGAAAGGGAGTAGTGGATCCATGATTATTAATGAATCTCCAGGTCGATATGATTTATGGTAGGGATAATTTTAATATTATAAACTTTGTTTAATATGAACTACCCCCTATTATAATAAATTTTCATTTAATTTAAAATGTAATTTTTCAATTATAAAAAAACATATTTAATGATTTAAAATATTTTGTAATGTTAATTAACGTGTTAGATACTTGTTATATATTATGTAATATATATTTATTATGTGTTGAGATAGCATGAAAATCCAAGCCTGTAGTGTCATAGCACTGATATAGTGAACATAATAGATATGTGTTATCACACATGTGATATATTTTCTAAAATAATAGTAAATAACCAAAATAGTGTCTCATACAATAAATATAATAAGACCATTAGTTATTTAAATAAGGGTTAACCCTAGGTGGGACATATCATTTGAGCAAGTTAGGTGTTTAGTTAAATCATTGAAAAGGCTAATAATAATTGGTATATGAATATTTTTTGGAAAGAAGAAATTAAAATAATATTTTTCTTCTTATTATTGTTATTATTTTAATCAAAGAAAAAAATATAAATATACATATATAATTAAAGACTTTGTTTCTATAGATATAATGAGTGTAAAAATTAATAAGATCGATATTATTATTTGTGATGAATATTAAATTCCCACTGCCTTTTCATTGTCTTGAGAGGGAGATGATACATTAATAATCCATAAGAGACATCCCAAAGATGCCAAATGCCTGAAATAAATGTCAAAGGGTTTCAATAAATTTGAGAGATGACTTATACATTAATAATTAAACCACTAATCAAATTAGACATAACCAAACCACCAGATTACAGTACCTAATAACATTGATAGATAACTAAACAATTCATTTATCAAAATCATACCAAAACCAACAATCACAATAGAATAATAAAATATCAAGGTAAAAAGAGGAATACAAACTAAAAACGCTCCAAGATAACCATAACAATCTATGATCCAAAGGATCCATGCTCCAAAATAACCAAACAGACCAAGATTCACGAATTAGTTCTGAATATGCATGATATGTTACCTATTCCCATGTTATAGATATTAACATCTAAGAAATCCTCAATTTCTCACAGCATGGGTGAGTACTAAAACTCATTTGGTTTTACACTAAGCGTTACCTACTCATGACACTATGATAGAACATGTTATTAACATTTAAATGAAAATATTTATATAAAACAGTTTCTTAAATAGTTTATATAAAAATATAAACTAAATCCTTATTAAATAGTATTCCTTGGAAAGAACATAATAAGTTATTTAAATCATTTAACAATAAATTTGGAAATAACCCATCCCTTCCCACACAACCATACATCAAACTATGCATGAAATATATGGACCATTCTATACTTGTGAGTGGTAGGTCATCCATTCAATAAGTTATCACTGAGTGAACCCATTTGATGGGGTCACTTCACAAGCATATATATCCTGGTCATTTGATGGGTGTGCATTACCCTATTACCCTTCCCAATGAATTTGAATGCATGCCACACAACCATGCCAACTCATACCAAATCCAAGAATAATCAAACCATTCAATAAATCGTCATTTTTATTTAGATTCATTGTTTTTTTCATGTAAAATCCCAACAATTATGTTAAAATCATTATTTTAAAATCATGTTATCAATACACCTTCCAATAACACCCCAACATCCCAATTTACACAACCTGTCACTCAAGAGGGTTTCAAGAATTATTTCACATCCAGTAAAGAATAAATTTCAATAAATGTAATCATTTTGAAACTAAGCCTCCTTGTTATAAAATAGGAGAGTCGATAGTGAATCTACCTACCTCAAGATTTTTGGTGAAAATTACAAATGACATGAAAAAATATCACATAACTGTGTTGAATATTCATGAACCTACCTTAGATCACTTCCCCTATCAATAAAAAAGTCAAAATATAAACATATTTAGCATCTAACATCTTAAATATACAAACAATGACCATATGTCTATGAAATTGAGAGATGGGGTGAAGTATATCTAGGAAAACTAAAGAGAACAATCAAGAAAGAAAACTTGGAGTAAGAAATCATCTTCTAATCACAAGGGTACGACATCAAATAATCTCCAGATCGATGAAAGAAAAATCATTGACCTTTGGGAGAGAAAAAGATTATTTAGGTCCATATAAGAGGAAAAAAATAGATCAAAATCATATGTCGACCTAGATCCACTTTTTATGTATCTTTATTTAAACTATACATGGTTTAGTTTCATAGTTAAGAAAACCATGCCTGAAACATGTGTTATCCATTGCCACATGGACGAATCTTAGATGGTCTCCAAATTGTGCTCCAATCAATTTGAACCCCATCCTCAAAATAACCAAATATATTTTTCAAATTAGGTGGTTTCTACTAGGTATCCACATGGATTGGACAAACCATTTGTCTCTTGTGTGCCTTATATTTTTCCATGTCTCGCTATGCATGGGATTCATGTAAGTGTTTCATGGTTTCAAAAAACCATGCACCACCTGTGTGACTATAGAAAATCCCCATAAATAGTTTAAATGTTCTCTAAACTCTCACAAACATCACCAATATAAATTATATACATAAAAAGAATAATGAAATAGTTACTTACCAGAAACCAGGTGTGATAAATTCTCCCTAACATTATTCATTTTGTCCCCAAATAGTAGAAAAATATTAGAGTTGTGCAATAGTTTCAGACATTTCTCTTTCATTTAATTCTAATGTTCCCATGTCTCTTCCAAAATTGGGGCCTTCTTCCATAAAACCAGCACTATACCTATTCTTTTTCCACTCAAGTATTTCCCTTTCCTATCCAAAATCAACACAAGGATATATACCAGTGAAGCATCTGGCTCTAGATCAACGTGATCCCATCTGATCACATGGTCATGATCAGACATATAATTTTTCAACTAAGATATGTGGAACACATTTCTATCCTCACAAAACCATGGTGTTTACACCAACTGATATTCCACATCTCCCACCAATTACAGAATCCAAAAAGGGCATAAAAATATAAGAGATAAATTGTTTTTCTTACCTAAACATCGATGTTCAAGAATTATAGAAATTATCAAGAACATGTTATCACTCACGGTAAATGACAACGGCTATCGACGAGTATATGCATATGATTTCTGATGACTCTGAACTATCTCCATATGTTTCAAGATCAACTGAATTGTCCCTAATGTTTCTTAGACATGGCTCAGCCCAACTAGTGATGTATCCCCTATTTCCACCCTACAAAGTGTATGACGGCAAGGAATCCCATTTAATTCCTCAAATAGAGTTATATGCAATGCATTCTATTAGCTGTTTTAATATGATAACTCTACCAATGGAACATTCTCTTATTAAGAGCCACCAAAATCCATTACAAAAGGCCACACCATGTATTACAACATTTTCATCATATTTTCTAATTTCCCATCCATCTGGAGTTAATATGGAGTAATCATAGTCAACTATGTTCTAAGGTATTTTTGAAAATATTTCCAAAAATTGGAGGTAAACCTCATAACTCTGTCTGATATGATCGAAATGGGTATTTCGTGTCTGTTTACCACTTCTTAGATATTGATTTTTTATAGATCATCCACTGTATGAATTTCATCAATATGGATGAAATGGGATGATTTTTTGAGTGATCCAAAATCATTTATATGTAATTGTGATTATGAACCATTCTTTGGAGACCTATTAAAAAATTCATAGCTATCTTCCCCCAATTCCACACATGGATAGGTAAAGACATTAATATACATGTTGGTCACTGATTTCATTTAATATCATGATGACAAAATAAGCATTTATAAACAAACATAGCCACCATAGTATTTATACTAATCAACATAAACGATGCCTTCAATACCTTATAAATATTTTTAATTACAGGATAGGCAGTCCATCTCGAATAGTGGAAATCATGAACTAGGTTATCTTGAGAATTCATAGGTACAACCATCTAATATCAAAACCAAAAAGATAAACTCTCATCCACCCTCCACCCATTAATGGTCTGACCACCATTATGTTTTGACCTCAAATAAATACATGATGCATCAGATATCTATGCCTCTATTACCATCATCACTAAATAAGAAAAAATAAAAATAGGAAGGAAAACAAAAACATCACCTAAGTCATAACATTCCATATGCATGATGGATAAAACCAATATCATTTACCACTCATCTAAATCTTACAACATTATGCATAGTGCATCGACCAATGAATTAACTTTACCCAGTGTATACATAAATTCAATGAAGATAATCTGTATATACTACATCCTTTGTAATTGCCTTAGATTCAAAACCCTTTTTGAGAAAATATGATTCAATATTTTATGATCCATGAACACATCAAATTTCTTATAGAAAAGACAATAATTCTAAGTCTTCAAACCTTGGGCAACTGTGACTAACACAAAAATCAGGTGTTGTGTATTTTTTTTATTAAAACATAATCATTTTTATCCATAAAATGAAATATGGTCTCCTTGGATGAGAAAACACCACTACCAAAAATTGGAAGCATCACAATACAACATGTACCCTTTTACTAATTCCAAAAAAATCATGATTGGTGTATATGTAATGGAACCGTTAGTTCTGGAAAATATTTCCACCATCCCTCACCCCATTAGAATCGAACAATATTCATTTTCAAAGATATTTTTTGTGAGTCTAGATATGAAAATTCATACAAAAACATATGTTAATAACTAACTAGGATAAGAAACCTTATTATCTCAAAGTTGTTATTTGGTTGATTCCGAGATATAAAATGTTCTATATTTTCTGGATCAACTAAAACATCATTTTTAGAAATTAAATGGACAAGAAAGCATACTTACTGTCTCCAAACATTACACATTAATATTTTTTCATACAAACAACGGTCTTTTATGATTTCAATATCTATCTCGATGTGTTTCTCATGCTCATCCCCTATCCATGATGTCATCTACAAACACCTTGGAAAAAATCAACATATCATTGAAATATATGATTCATAAATTCCATAAAGACAATTGGTGAATTATTAGACTGAAATGAATTAAAACATACTCATAAATGTCGTCTCAACATCTGAAAACCATTTTTGGAATATTCTTCTTCTGACCTCATAATTAGTTATAGCCAAAACGTAATTCAATCATAGAGTACCACTAATATCCATTCAATTAGTTGAAAAAATAATCAATGTGTGGACGTGGATACATGTTATTTATTATAACATGGTTATTATTTTGATAATCTACCCAATGTCATAGAGTTCCATCAGATTTCGTCATGAACAAGATTGGTTTTACTCTTGAAGACGTTCTCAACTAAATGAAACCCTTGTTTTATAGTTCTTCAAACCAGAAATTATGTTCCCTTAATTATATTGGTTCTGTTTGAAAAGAATGTTGTGAGATTGGACTGGTCCCCGGGATGAGATCAGTCATGGCCTCCACTTCCCTTACTGGTTGTAACATAGAGAATTTTTTAGGAAACACACAGGAAAATTGATCTATCTTTATTAGAAAACTTCTATTCTCAATATCTTATATCAATGCTCAAGTCAAAGCTCCCATTTGTGATAATATCATTCCAACTTCCATTTCCAACAATCTCATTCCACCTATATTTATATTCCTTTCTCTTATAAAGATACGCTCGACACCATCATCATTATCCAAACTAACTATTATTCTATAATTGTAGATGTGATCCATGAATGTTTTCAACCAATCCATTCCTAGTATAACATCATAGACACCATATTTTACACACAAAAATCCCATTGCACCTCAGCTCGATCAACATTTATATAATATACTCTACACATAAATTCTCAACATTCAATTTCCCCAAGAAGAGAGTTTTGTTTTATCATAGAGGGTATAATATAATGTTTTAATCTCAGAAAATAAATTCAATAACAAAAAATAATGGCATGTGATGCACCAGTATAAAACAATATTTGCATACGAGTGGAATTTGAAAGAATTGTACCCCTCACAGTAGACTGTCCCACCTGATTTTCCACAATCACCTTTGTAGATCTATATATTGGCTTCAACCATGAACACTATTCTTTGATTCCCTGTTGATATTTTCATACCCAAGGATTCATGGTATTCAAAGAATAACCATATATATATCTGTTTAACTGATGGGATTGATTCTTTTATCCTTATTCTATTAAAGAATATGATGTTTCTGACATCTTAGAGGTTTCTCAAGCACCAGACCATGGATCACTATGAAAATAAATTTTTAGATTTCCCATATGGTTGTAGATGTGGAATGATCATGGATGTTCAATACAATATATCTTTATGTGGTCAACAGAACCACAATAGAAATAGCCTTCTTTTCTCTTCGGTAATTGAGGAATGGTAACTAATCCAATCGTCTGATTCTGATTCACACTCCCACCGTTTTTGTAGGTATCCAAATTATTCTTTCTCTCAGTATTAGATTTCCCACAATTACTCAAGGGTATAAAAATACATCATCCTCCCATAGATATTGAAATGTATCTTTCATCCATCATCACAATATTCAACATATCTGTATAGTAATCCTTATAGAGCTCAATGATCATTGAATTAATCCCCTTCGATAGCCTTGATTCAAGGATTCATGACTTCAATGATGCACTAAGAAGAACCTCATATGAAAAGAGTACTATGTTCATTAATTTGGAAACATACTCGGTGACATATAGGTTTTATTTCTTCCATATGAAAAACTTCATTATTCTTTTAATCTTGAATGTGTGAGGATATAATTGTTAGTTGAATAATACTTAAAAATTCTCACAACTAAGGGCTTCATCCACTTTATATTATTCTAATAGACCACACCACTAGAGTGAAATTCCCTTAAGCATATACATCTCAATTTTTATGTTTAGGAATATCAGTGTGCTGATAAAATTGAATATTTGATTCATCTTGATCATCAACACGTCTTCTTTTCTGGTTCTAAATCCCCATAGAATATGGTTGAAATAGGATTCTAGAACTATACTAAATTATCCACTTCCTTGGATCATTTATCTAATTTTCTATTTCCACATATTGGAATGACTATTAGATACTCCGAACTAGTTTTTGGTTTACCTATGGTTCAGCTGAAACCACATTCTCCAAATCTTCTACTGGTTTGTTTCTATTAAACCAATAAAGTGCAATTTTCTAAACAATAAACAAATTCTACAAGTCTCACTCTCTAGAAACTAAAGGATATAAATTTTAAAATTATACCACATCAACAATAACTATTATTATCTCCAAAATCAAAATTTTCTACATTAAACCATTTTTGAAATATTTAACTATCATTTTGAGAATCAAACCATTTCAAAAATACCACAACCATGATCTTTTAAAAAAATAATTTTAAAACACCTTAAAAATTATCAAAAATAAACACCTTTATACATTATCATAAATCCTTTAAAAAATTATCTTTGAAATCTTGGTGAGAAGTCATTCTTATAATGTGTGTCATTTTCTTTTCCTTTGTTAAAACCTTGAGAATATGATTTCAAAATCTTATATGTTTTTCGTAAAGAATTACCCAATTACATGTTAAATTAATTTTAAAAAAAAGTTTAGATACATATTTTTTTCCTATACATTCTATGTACTAAAAATTCTACTCCATTCTACCAACCCGACCAAGGAATAAACCCGAATGACTATCAACTGAAAGACCAAATATCAAAAGACCACTTCTTCCATAATGAAAAAACCAAGATGATACCACTTATCTAA
The DNA here is from genome assembly GCA_963277665.1 of Viscum album. Classification (NCBI taxonomy): domain Eukaryota; kingdom Viridiplantae; phylum Streptophyta; class Magnoliopsida; order Santalales; family Viscaceae; genus Viscum; species Viscum album. The sequence goes on from OY728136.1 coordinate 2,042,032,415, forward strand.
AAATATGTTTTGGACTGAACAAAACTTATACCATTTGTATCAACCCACCTCTTCTCATTGTCTTGAGATAGAGATGAGACATTAATAGGCATTGAGCAATATCCCCAAGATTCAAATAGTTGTAAAATAATGTTGAATAGTTTCAATAAATTTGGGCAATGATTTTACCTTTGCGAATAAAACCAATAACCAAATATTCCATAACCAATCAACCACTATATGATGCATTGTAACATTGTAATAAAACATAAACTTTCATTTATCAAAATCATACAAAAATCAAGTGTCACAATGGAATACAGAAATATAAAAGTAAACAGTGGAAGAAAAACTAATAACACTCCAAGATAACAACAAGACTTCAAGATCCACAAGCTCTGTGGTCCAAAATCACCAAACAAACCATGTATCATGAAGTAGTAGAGAAGACTTGTGATACTATATTTTTTCCCATGTCCTATTAAATATATTATGGAAAAGAAACAATGTTCCAATGTAGGGGTGAGAACTAAAACTAATTATCTTTTACCAAATGAATTCCTTTCTCATGAAACTAGGATATAACACGTTAGAATAATTTATATAAATCAATTTATTTAAAAAAAATAATAAAACATTTTATATAAAAATATAAACTAAATACATTGTAAACATTTCTCCAAGGAAGGTACATAATAGAATAACAAATTCATTTCCCTACAATAATACATCCTACCATCCACGAAATCTATGGAAATCCATTTACTCATGAGTGGCGAGTCATCCTTCCACTATGTTGTCACCTAGTGGACCACTTTGATGGGGGTAGATCACTCCTATATCTATTCTGACCCTTAGATGGGGGTACATCACACCCTTATCCATCCCAATGAATATGAACACATGCCACAATACCAAGCCAACTCTTACCAAATACAGGTGTGTTCAAACCTTTCATTAAAACATCAATATTTTTATTGAGATAAATTTTTTCTTCTATATAGAAAATCCAACAATTATTTTAAAATAAAAATTTTAAAATAATGTTATCAAAACACTTTCCAATAACACCCCAGTTTCCAAACTTCTATAAACAGCCATATAAGAGGGTTTCAAAAAAAATTTCATATCCAATAAAAAAATAAATTTCAATCAAAACAATCAATTTTAAATTAAGCCTTCATGTTCAAAAATAGGGGAGTAAAGAGTGAATCCACCTACATAGAGTTTTTTAGAAAACTATAAATCACACAAAAAATATCACAATACTAGATTTAATATTTATGAACACGGCATAGATTTCTTCTCCTATAAATAAAAAGACAAAATATAAACATATTTGGAATCCAAAATCATAGATCTACCCAAAAAAAGTTGTATATATATGAAATCTAAATATTTGGTGAGGTACATATAATAAAAATGACATGAAAAATCCAAAAAAATGCCATATTATAAGAAATCATCTTCTAATTACAAATGGAAGGCTTCAGGTCATCTTAGGATTGATGGAAGAAACCTCCCAGACCACTAAGAGAGAAAACCTGAGATAGGTCCACATATGAGAGAATAAAGTGGTTAAAAGATTAATTCGACCTAGATAATCTTTTTATGGATCTTGATTTTATCTGTATAGGGTTTAGTTGCATCATTATGAAATCCATGCGGAAAATATTCATTAGCCACTATGTTAAAGAAGAACCTCACATGGTCTGTAAACAGTGCTCTAATAGTTGAGAATCCCCTTCTTGAATACAACCAAATGAATTTATAAAACACCTTGTTTCTAAAAGGTAGCTGCTTGGTTTGTACAAACCATGTATCTCCTGTGTGCCTTCTATTTTACCCATGTCTCTCTGTGCATGGGATTCCTTCAAGTATTTCTGGGTTTCTACAAACCATGCACCACACATTAACTTATATAAAATACCAAAAAAACACTTTATATATTACCCAAACTCAACCAAACGTCACCATTATACAATACAAACTAAAAAATAATAAAGGAAGGTCCACTTACTAAAAATTATGTGTGCAATATTATCCCCACCATATGCATTTCCATCCTCATAAAGTAGAAAACTATCATTGTCGTGAATGATTTCGAGCCATTTCTATTTCATTTTCTTTACATGTTCTCATGTATCTTCCTAAATTTGAAATTGTTTCAACAAAACCTACACTAGTATGATGTTTTTTACACATAAGAATTTCTCTTTCTTATCCACATTCTGCCCCAGCAGATGTACCAACAAAGAATCTGGCTCTAAATCAATGTGATCACATCTGATCACATGGTCGTGATTAGAAAAATACCTTTTCAATAATGAAAATCAAAACACATTGTTCAACTCACTAAATCATGGTGGTAATTCCAACAGTTATGCGATCTCTGCCACCAATTACTGTATCCCAATATGCCCTCGGTATCTAAAATATCAAATCAACTTCTTCCCAAAACATTGATGTCCAAAATATTTAGAAATCCTCAAGAACACATGATGACTCTCTTTGAACAACAATGGCCATCAACGATGATCTTCATCTTATTTCTGACAACTCTATGACATCTCTATATATTTCATGATCATCTGAATATTCTCTATTGTTTCATGGACACGGTTTGGCCCAACTATTGATGTATCACCTATGTCCAACCAAAAAAAGTGGATAATGATGAGGACTCCCATAAAATTACACAAACCAATCTATATATATTGAGTTTTGGTATCTATTGTTATATGATAACTCCACTAATAAAAAATGCACTCTTTAAGAGCCACTAAAATCTATTACACATGCCCAAAATAAGTCTTTCAGAAATTTTATCATTCTTTGTTATTTCACATCCATAGAGGGATGATACACATTACTCATATTCAATTGAGTTCCAAGGTATTTTTGAAATTATTTCACGAAATAAGAGGTAAACCAAGGATCTATGTCTAATACGATGGAAACAGGTATTCAATTCATCTTTAATACATCTCAAATTTACGTTTTGGATAGATCATCCACTAGATGAATTTAATGAATAGGGATGAAATGGCCCGACATTGTAAGTCGGTCCACAGTAACCCATATGACATCGTGTTTTCAAACCATTCTTGAGAGTCATGTTACAAAATCCCTAACTGTATTATCTCATTTCCACATAAGGATAAGTAATGACTATAACATATCTACTAGTAACTGATTTCATTCCTAAACATGATGACAAGTTATGTATTTAGAAAAAACTATTCCACCTTCCATTTCGTGCTAATCCACCAAAATTGTGCCTTCAATGCCTTATACATCTTTCTTTTATTATGGGATGGACATACCATTCTGAATGGTGGTATACATGAAGATGGTTATCCTGATAAGTCATAGGCACAACGTTCTGATCTCAAAAAAACTAAACTCTAATCCATCCTACACCCATAAATGGTCCCCCCACCATTGAGGTTTGTCCTCTTAGTAACACATTCTACATCAGATGTCTGTGCAACTTTTACCATATTTACTAAATCAGGAACAATAAAAAGTAGAAAAAAAAACTACAACATCACCTCGATATTCACATTCAAAATGCATGTTGTCTATGAATCACAACAAATGCCACTCATATAAAGGTTATTTTTTCAAAATAGTATAAAATTTTCATCTTAATAAATCACCCAACGAATTTCCTTTACCTAGTGTATACCTGATGTCAAAGTGAAAATTTTATTGATACCCCATCTATCACATTTACCTCACATTCAATTCCCTTTTTGAGAAAATATAATTCAATCATTTATGATCCATGAACTATGTTAATTTTTCAAGGAAAATATAATTACATGATGTAATCAAATCATATATTATTACAACTATATCCAAATCATATGTTGGGTAGTTTTTATAATGAACCTTAACTATCATGAGCCATAAGAAAAAATATGGTCTCCTGGTATGGGAACACACATAATCCCAGATTCGGAAGCATCACAATACACCACATACCCTTTTCCTAATTCTACAAAAAAATAAATATAGGTGTGGATGTGAGGCGAACCTTTATATCTTGAAATTATTTCTAACAGTCCATACTCCATTAAATTGGTACATTCTTTTATTTTCAATGATATTAATGGTAATGATATCAATGAATGTTCATGAAAAATACAATGAAAATAAAAAAAAATTCCAAGAAAAATTTGATTCTCAAAGATGTTCCTTGCAAGATGCCAAGAGATTATAGGTTCTATAATTTCGTGTTCCACTTAAACACATATTTCATTAATTACATGGTCAAGAAAGAGTGTTGATCATTATCAACCCTTGTCCATGAATGTACAAAAATGTAATATACAAACACCAAAATAATACAGATATCATTATAATATCTGATTCATCAATTCCTTAAAGACTGATGGTGATTTCATAAGATTAAAAGGAATTACATATACTCATAATAGTGATATCTTCTTTTGAGAGCTATTTTTTTAATATCCCCTTTCTAAACTCGGAATTAGATATAATTCGATCCTAAGTTAATCATAGAGAACCACTAGGATCTATTCAATTGATTAAAATAATCATCAATAAATGTAATTGGATACCTATTTTTTTACCATTATCTGTTTAATCTTATGATAATCCATACACAACCTTAGAGTTCCATCATATTTCATCACAAACAGGATTGATACATTTCATAGAGACATTATTGTCTTAATGAATCACTTGCTTTCTATTTCTTCTATCATAACATTATGTTCCCTTAAATATATTATTCCCATTTGATAAGATGGATGTGAGATAGGTTATAGTCCTTAAGAAGAGATCAATCGTAAACCCCACTTCCCTTACCAGTGGTAACATAGATAAATTATCAGTAACCACATCTGGAAACCAATACATGAGTGGTATAAAACATCTATTCTCAATATCATCCATCTTTGCAAAAGTCCATTCATCTATTTAGTAGGAGATAATTCAAACTGGTATTTCAAACAAGCCTGTTGTACCTATATTTACACCACTTCCTCTTTTAAAGAGATGCTCAACAACATCCTCAGTCTCAAAACTATCTATTATTCTATAATAATACATGTGTTCCTTGAATTTTTTCAACCAATACATAACCAATATTACATGAAAGACATTTATCTATATAATAGAATAAATCTCATTGTAGCTCAGTTTAATCATCATTTATAGAATATAATCTACACAAAAAGGCTCGATATTCACTTTCCCAAAGAGGAGTTTGATGTTTTAATATAGTGGGAACAATAACTTCTTTTAAAATCATAAAATCAATATAATTATATGAAATTAAGGAATTAGAACAACCAATATCAAAAAACACTTGAATAAGGGTAGAATTAAAATGTATCATAACTCTCACAGCAGATGGTCCCACCTGATAATCAATAGTCACCTTATTTGCTCCATATAATGGATTCATCAATGCATGTGTTCTTTGTTTCCCTATTCATATTTCCAAGACTGCTATTTCATGGTATCTCTAGAAATAACATAGGTAACACTATTATTCAGATGTGATTATTTTTATTTTCCTTATCCATCGAAGAATATGATGTTATGGACAACTGAGACTTGTCTTGAGAACCTTACCTTGTATCACTATGAATATTGTGTTAAATATTCTCCATATCATTGAATTTGTAAAATTATATAGGTTGTGTAGTACACTCTATATTTATGAGGTCAACTAGGCCACATTGGAAACATCATTCTTTTCTTTTTATGTTATGGAGGAAGGTTTGATGTTTTGGTTGTCTGATTTTGATTCACACATCCACCATAGAAATTGGGATCCTACTTTCTCAATCTCCCAGTATTAGAGTTTCCACCTTTTACCATGGCTATGAACATACATCCTCCTCCCATAGCACAAGAGATGGATCCTTCAGCCATCATCACTCTATTAACCATATTTTTATAGTCAATAATATAGAGCACGTCTATCTTTGACAGTATGTCATACCACAACCATGATTCAAATATGTGTACATTAAATGATACAATAGCCTTATATTCTGTTGAAAAAATAATTAAATTAATTAATTTGTCTACACACTCAGTGATGGAGAGTTTTTCCTACATCAGGATGAATAATTCCATTTTTTTATGAATCTTTAACATGTGAGGATATATTGTTTTGTTAAAAAATTCCTCAAAATCGTACCAAATAATTATTTTATCCACTTTTTCCTATAAAACTAGATCCCACCACTATCTTGAAATTTCCTAATGCATATACATCACTATATTGACTTTTAGCTCTGTTGGTGTGTCGATGAAATCTATGATACGATTCATCCTATTCATCCACACATCTTTCTTTTCAAGTTTAGAATCACCATGGAAGATGGGTGGATTCCATTTATAGAAATAGTTTTAATTAACCACATTCCATGGATAATTCCTCTAATTCTCTATGTTTATAGCCTGAAATAATTACATGATACTCTGAACCAGCTATTGGTTCCCCAATGGTTTAGGTGAAACAACATTATTCGGAGCTTCTTCTGGTTGGTTTATACGATGCCTACTGGGTGACATATTCAGAAAAATACTACACACACCATATGTCTCACTATATATAAATTTAAGGCTTAATAATTTCAAATTATACCAGATCTACTATCACAAACAAGCTTTCCAAAATCACCCTTTTCCACATTCGACCATTTTTTAAAAACAGAACTTGCTTTTTCAAAATAAAACCACTTCTAAAATACCAAAAAAAATTATTTTTTTTAAAAAATAATTTTAAAACCCATTACATATTTACAAAAATAAAAATACATTTCACATGATCATAAATAATTTCTCAAAATTATTTGTGCAATATTAGTGTTATGTCATTCCCTTAATGTGTGTCATTTTCTTTTTATTTTCCAATCCCTTGGATAAGATATTTTAAAATATTATATGTTCTTCCAAAATACATTTGTTCAAAACTTCCTAGTAACATTATGATCTTCCAAAAATGTTTAGCTATGTCTTTTTAGGCAACACATTTTGTGTACCAAAAATCCTACTCTTTTCTACCAACCCGACCTATGTAATATACCATAATAATCATAATCTCAAAAATTGAGAAACTAAGGAACACATGTTACACAATGGATGGAAGGATCTGCTAACACATGCTTCAATAAACTTTTTGGACTGAAAAAAATTGATACCATTTGTAAAATCCCTACCCTTTTCATTGGATTGATAATTTGGTGAGACATCCCCAAGATGAAAAAATATAAAAATAAATGTTGTAAGGTTTCAATTCATAAGGGGGAAATTTTAACCTTCAAGAATAATACCATATATAAAATATTTCATAACCAAAACACTATTATATGATTAATTTTAAATTTTTAGTGACTAATAAACATTTCATCTATCATAATCATACTAAAAACAATTGACATAGTTGAAGACTACAATATCATAGTAAACAACAGAAGAAAAACTAAAAACACTTAGATATGACCACAAGACTCCGTGATCCAAAAGATCCATACTCCAACATAACCAAACAAACAAAGTATCATTATGTAGTTTTAAAGATGTGTGATACTTTACCATTTCCAATGTCTTGGTAAGTGACATCTGAAAAGGATCAAAGTGACAAAGTATTTGGGAGTATGAAAACTTAGTAGTTTTCCCCAAAGACATTTATACTAATTACACTAGTATAAAAGATGACAAAATCATTTATAATGAACAATATATATATATATATATATATATAATATTTTAAAACAGTTTATATCAAAATATAAACTAAAGTCATTGTAAATAGTTTTCCATGAAAATCATATAAACAATTCTCTAAATAAATTAACATCATATTTTGGCATAACCCATCGCATTCCATGAAATTATATGTCCAACCATACATGATATCCATGTACCACCCTATTATCACAAGGGGTGAGTCATCCTTCCACTAAGTCATCACTTAGTGGACCACTTTGATGGGGGTACTTCACGATCATATCTATCTCGACCTTTTGATTGGGGTACTTCATGGGATTATCGGTAAATATTTATATGAACACACATTGAAAATCATTCCAAATCATAAAAATTTCATGTATGTTCAATCCATTCAATAAAAGATCATTTTTTATTGATATCCATGTTTTTATTCCCTATATAAAAACCAAAAAATATTTTAAAATCCGCACATTAAAATAATGTTAACAAAAAACATTCCTATAATAACTCAATTTCTGAATTACCTCAAATTTTCACTCTAGACAGATTAAAAATTATTTTAAAGAAAATATATAATCAATTTCAACAAATGGAATTATTTTGAAACTTTGTAATTTTGTAATAAAATATAGGTATTGTGAGGAAATCTATCTACCTTAAGAGTTTTAGCAAAAATGATAAACAACATGAAAAAATGTTACAAAACTGCATTGAATATTTACAAACCTTCCTTAAATATCTTCCTCTTTTTAAAAAATACTAAATAATAACATATTTATCATAAAAACATTAGTTCTACCCACAACATCTATATATATTACAAGCTGAGAGAGATTGTGATGTAGATCTAATAAAACGGACAAGAACAACTAATAACAAAACCATACCACAATAATTATAATTCTAATCACAAATGGAAGCCTTTGAATCACCCCTATATTCATGGAAGAAACATCTTTAACTTATTGGTTAAATTTACTCCATGTTATGGATGCATATGAGAGAAAAAATGAGGGTTCAAAATCTTATGATGACCTAAATCCACTTATTCCGGATCTTGATTTTAACAGCAAATAGTTTAGTCATGTTGTTCGGTAAACCATGAAAAAACCATGAATTATCAACTTACTTAAGGATAACCCACACATTTTCATCTCACATGGTCTCCAAAACATGCTCTGACCATGACAAATCCCTTCTCTAAAAAAGAAAAATCCAATTTCCAAATGTCACAGTTTTTACTAGGTTGCCACATGATTTGGACAAACTATGTGTTGCTTCTACACCCTCTATTTTTCCCTTATCTCACCATGCACAATTTCTTACAAGTGTTTTATTGTTTTTAAAAACCATACAACATGCGTTCAGTTGTAGAAAATTATAAAAAACACTTTAAATGGTGTCCAAACTCTCCTAAACTAAACACTAATACTTTATATACATAAAAAGTATAAAGACATGGTTACTTAGTATAACCCGGGGAGCCACATAAATAAATTTCTCAGGATTAAAAAAAATATTAGTATTTTGTCTATATTTAATTGATTTTTTTATTAACATGTTTATGGTGGTTATGATGATGATAATTTCATAGTGATTATAAATTATTATTATTATTATTGTTGTTGTTGTTATTATTATTAAATTGGAAAAATGAATTTTTATGTGTATATATATAATTTCAATATGTATGTTGGATATAAATATGCTCCAATGTGGGAGAATATATATTTATAAAATAATATTTATATATATATAATGTATTTATTCGGGTTAAATGAATAAAAAATATGTATATTATTGTATATATATGCGTGGGTGTATATATGTATATGAGGGTGTGTATATATATATATATATATAATTTCAATTAATATATATGGATTAGTGAAAATAAATTGAAATAATGATTAAATTATTTTTATAAAAGGTTAAAAAATTTAAAAAAATAGTGATGGGTGTGGCAGATGGATGTAATAAACAGAGAAGATCAAAATATGTTATATAATAAATGAATTTTCAACTGATTTAATAAGAAGAAAAATAAAATAATATAAATTTTTAAAGGGGGCCAAGTGTTTTTGTACAATTCATAATGTAATTATAGGTTTCATGATTTACCCTCAGATGAATGTAATGTAATTATTAATCAATTAATCAATTAATATAACAATATAATGAATGAAATTGGAACAGATAATATATATATATATAAAGGGGTAAATGAGTGGAGATTAATGAATAAAGAAATTTCCCTTCCACACCATTCTATTCTACCATCTCTCTCTACCCCCTTTCTATTTTTTTATATTATTTCATCAAACATCTATCTAAAACATATCATGTTACATTGATCGGTTTGACGCATCATTAGTGTCTTTGTGTTCATCTCGAAAAGAATAATTTTGAACATAATTTTTTCCAAATGATTTGAGGTATTGGGGTGAAATTAATTTCATATATAATCCATTTTCAATAATGTGCGTTGAACCTAAGGTAGGAATTTATTTAAATTAGGGAATACATTATATGAGTTATTCACATGGTTGTGGCTTTCCTGTGTAGCCTAGTGTAGAACCTATGTGTGTAAATTATTTGAAATTAGTTTATGTTTTATATAGGTTATTGAAATGATTTTTGGTGTGTTTGTATAACTATATGAATTCCTCAACATTCATTCATATCTTATATGAGTTATTGACTTGATTTTTGGTGTGTGTGTGTATAGCCATAGAAAATCCATCTTTTTGCGCATGTCTTATATGGGTTATTGCCATGATTCTAGTCATGTGTGTGTGGCCTTAAAAATTACTTAACATTTATGAAGGCTTTATGTTTGTTATTTACATGGGTTTTAGCATGCATGTGTTTCCTAGAGTGAAACCTATGCATAGGATTCCCTTGGATTTACTACGTGTTTTATATGGGTTATTCATATTATTTCTTGGTGTGGGTGTAGCCTTTTACACTTATGTGTGATACTTGATAACATGATTTATGTGTTCATTTTTCATTGAATATTGTTGTGTTAGTTCAATGTGGATCATCTAGATGATGATACTAATTGTTTTATGTGATATTGATCTTTCATATTGTATACATATTAGCATGATCTGTTTGTTTCTACATTTGATAAAGGTTGTTCCATACATACTATTATTTTTAAAGAAAAATTTATTAGATAATACTCAAAAAAATATATGGGTTATCCCTTCCATGAGATGTTGTAAACATTATTTTTGAACTACATTATCAATGATGGGGCAGTGGTAGAGATGCGTGGTGATATTAATTCTGATATTGTGCAAAAAAAAGTTATCTTTCTCATAGTGTGGTGTCTTTGTTAGTAGAACCAGCCCCTGAAGAATGATTATGTTATTGGTAATTTTGTGATATATTTTTTTATATCTATACCCTATTTATGTTCATTGTGTGAACATGTATACTTTAATCACGGATGCTAATTACCATTGGTGGTGCCTACTGAGTCTTGTAATCCCACCATATTCACAAATTTCAATTCACTTGTTGACATCATCAATAAAAATCCAAATATGGCAAAAGCCCTTATAATGTATGGTTATGTAGGTTGATCCTAAGGATGTGATCATTGCTACATGTAAGAAAGGATGATGAAACATATTTATTATAATAAAATTATTTTCTAACAAAATGAACCTACCCAAACCAAAAAAATGATAACTATAAAATTGAATATCATAATATATCAAAATAAAGAACATAAACTGTATATAATGTAGTGGATAATTACTAATTGAATATTTTTATTAACCAATAGTTTGATAAAATTCGATCAAGATTAATTTTTTCTGAAATAGATGCTTGATAATAATAATATAAATGGAATTAAGTGGGTTTTAAAAAGTGATATGAATGAGTATGGTTTTCCAAATGAAATTATAAAATTCTATTTTAATGATATTTGTAATGATTTATAGAGATTACATTTAGTAACCCAATGAACAAGTTCAATGGTGTGATACACTTATGGTGTTCTTTGTTGTATATGCTCCTAAACACTAGAAGTGTAATCAAATGTATATGAAATTTTTCTTTCTAAAATTGTGATCTTTAAAAAGAGAATTTTTTTTGAAAAAAATAATGGATTTTTAAATTTATAATGATTGGATAATTTTTAGTGGATTAGGATGGAATTATATTGTTTAATACAGTCCCATGGGGCTTGGTATACTAAAGAAGATAATTTTTTGGGAAGAATTATAATATCAAAATTTAATGTTGATAGTAATCTCAGTATGATTCTTTTGTCCATAAAGATTTTTTTATCAAAATAAATATGGAATAAATAATATTTTTGTTAAAAAATACAATACTTTTTATTATATTATTTTATGAATGAAGAATAATTATGATATTTTTATATTTTGTGGGATTTATTATTTTATTGTATTTCAAAACAATTTGGAAACTGATTTTGTTCAACTATTCCATTAATATTAATCTTGATAATATTTTATGATGTATATAATAGATAATTATAATGATATTTCTACATTTATTTATTAAAGAATATGGTTAATCAATTATGAGAATGAAAGCTTCATTAATTAAATGTATTATAGATACATTAGTTACAAACATCTCTATATAAAAAACATTAAAATAAATATCATATTTGTTGTGACATTTTTATCTAAAATTAAATGTGATCAAAAGGAATATCAAAATCATTTACTAATGAGTATAGTTAAGTATATATAAACATTGTAATTTATATTTCCACATCAATACATAATTATTTTTATGTTGTAGTGCTATAAAGATAATACCCTGATTGGATATTATGTTGATAGATATTATATTTTATACAGAATATTATTTCTACTTTAATGTTGTGTTTTATGTAATAGGAATAATAAAAAAATTTCACATTAATCAATAATGAATCTAAGTAAAAAATTACTTGAATTTTCTCAAATGATGTGGGTACATATACAACTGAATCACATAATATTTGAGGGTGAGAAACCACTATGAATTTCATTTGATAATCAATGTACAGTTTTTATATATGTATATATATATATATGAATAACTTGTTTAACATGACAGGTCAAAGTAAATTAACATCAAGTATCATTATAATGATGAAATATTATTATATGGTGATGTGATACTTAGATTTGTTGGAAGTAAAAAATATATTGCCAATAGTTTCCAAAAATACATAACAAAGGATAGACTATATAATATACAGAATATTCTTTGTGTTTATTCTTAAACTCTATATTAAAATGATAGATAAGTAAGATCATAATAAGGATTTGGATTTTTTTTCAGAGGGGGTGGGAAAATTTCTAAAACGATTAATTTGTCTCTTATAACAAGTTGTGTTTCAATAATGATTTTATAATCATTAAAAGGGACAATATTTAAATCACATGAATAAATTTTTCTTATCACTGACTTATATAATTCACATAGAAAAACATCAATATCATTTAGGGTGACTTCACCATTTAAATCACATTTTATTGGATATAGTGTAATGATTTTTGAGATTGTTTCTATAAATTAAATAATTGAAAGAGTTTCATGAGATAATATTGAAAATGAGTTTAAATTAAATCCATGTTAGGTTATTAAATAAATATTTTTATTTTATGATTCAATTATGAATTTTTATTTTCTTTATTTCATAAAACCCAAGTCATTATAGTCATGTTGAGGTTATTTAATGGGTTTAAGAAGTTCTAGATGTTAAATAAATAGGTTCCTCAATATGTTTTTAAAATATGAAATTCCCTAAAGAAATTAATTTTAACAAACTGTATTTTGTGTATGATACATATCATCAATACATATATATCATTTTGGGATCTATATGAATAAAATGATTCTTCTTATACGTTATATTATATATAAATATGTTTTTTTTGAAATTATAATTGGGTAAACTTATTTGGGTATGAATGTATCCATTTTTATTTAAATTTAATATGAATTGTGTGATTATCATCATAATATTTCTATGTTTCTTCCATCCATTGTGTATGATTAATTTCTATTAGTGTATGAGTATGTAATAGTTTTTATAAAATTTTGAATATTTGAAATTGGTAGAGGCCGAAGATGATCCTTAGTTTCCAAAACAAAAAAAATAATTTTGGATTCAATCATGATGAATATTGTATGATACAAACCTAATAAAAAATGATATGTCTCTTAAAACAAACTTCATTAAGTAATAACAAAAAATGAATTTATTAAATTTTGATGAATAATAAAAATATTTTAATGGAATTATGATTTTTAATTTTTTAGATCTAAAATACCATGCTATTAAAGTTCTGAATCATGTTTATTTCATTTTAATGTGTTATAAATATTGAATCAAAATATTTAATTCATATTTTTTTGATGGACTTGAGTTTTTTTGTTTCTGTTGTAAATTGATGAATCTTAGTTATAGTGTGATGAGTTTTTTATGATTTTATGATGACAATAATTTATTAGAGGAAGTGGTACATTGAGTTTAGAAATATTAAATCTACTGAAGGAAAACATAGATTAACTTGAACTATAAAGAGGAGTTATCATTTTTTATTGATGAAAACTATAATAAAAGGATGATATTACTCATCCAGTTGTAATTAAAATTATTTTTTAACTATTATATGATGGTAGACCTAGATGTGGGTATATATTATTATGAGAATCATCGTTTCATGATTTAAATAGATCTTACCACTTTTATTGATATAAATATATTACTAAAAAATAAATACCAATGGATAAAAACCAATATAGTATAATAAAGGCTTAAATAATTTGGCCAAGCCTTATAAAATAGATTATATGCTTATCCCTTCCTTAAATATATATCACTTAGGTGAGGTGGAGTTTATTACATAAGAGATATATTTAATAATAAATCATAAATGATTATTTAAAATAATTAAATAATTAGTAATATTTTTAAACTGAATCAACTATACTAGAGTATCCATTTGACTCACTAGAACATTAATTGAGAGTGGAAATCATGTAATTTATTGTTTTATAAAGATATTTATAACTTTTTTAGAGATATTTTGTCAAATTATCGATTATTTCTTATATCAAAAATTAATAAAAAAATGAATAATAAGATAATTTGATATGGATTTTTTTATGATGGTAATAAACAATAGAGATAGGTTTTTTTATTTAAATTTATCCAAAATTTATAATATTTTCTTTTAAAATTAATTTTCAAGGCCCAAATTAAAATTTTATCAATAAAAAAATTTACTTTTGGATCACATTGATAGTCAAGTAATCTTACCTGTATGACTATGAAAATTACTATAATGATATTCATCCATCATACTGGAATACATTCACTCCCATAGTTATAGTGTGTATTATTCTTCTCCCAAGAATAAAAATGTTTTTATATAACTTCTACCTAATTCAAATACAATTTACTTTCTTATCAACTCTTATTATTTTATAACTTCATAATGGTAACATTTATTATTTAAAGATTTTAGTTTTGAAAACCTTCGCTGATTTTTGGTCTGATAATCATCAATCACTAATGTTAAAAATAATTCCTAAAAATTATTTATCATCCATGTTCGGAAAAAAATAAAAAAACAACCTATTAAAAGGAATATTTTTCATGTTCAATGATCTTATAAAATATCGAGCAAATTTTTTATATGAATATCATTATAAATCCTCCATTCAATTTATTCAAAAATACCAATTATTTTTTAAAAAATATTACATAAATAACATTTATTTATGTTTATATAGTATTTAAATATTGAAAAGGTCTCTTAAATGGGCTCCATAATACTATCCCATTGACATAAAACATTATAGCTAATATAAAGTCCCTTCAGATATATAAAATTTTAATCAAGTCTCAAGAGAGACTCCGATTAAGGGAACATATTTTTATGGTTCATTATCATATTGGTAGAGAATAAATGAGTTAAAAAAAATAAAAAATTGGAGTATATTTTTCCCTAAGCACTAATTGAATGACCCATACTATTAATTTATTGAAACATTTCCCTAATAATTCTACATGGAATACATATCAAAATATATTTTATAGAAAAAAGGACACTTTAGTTTTTCATGATTGTATATACTATAGAATAATAATATAAATGTAATATTTATCCATGATTTTTAATCCAAATAAATTACAATTTAATATGAAATTTAATTAATTAGTATTCCTTTGTGATAAATTTCATTTCAATTCATAAATAAAATGACATTCTATAATAATAATAAAAAATTTGGAGAAATATTTTTCCCTAGTATTATATCCAAATATCATTGTTTGCATATATATTCTATCAGTGAATCCCTAATAATTTAAGTAATACAACATATAAATTTATGTAGAGGTTAAATTTTGTGGTGTGACGGTTAAATACTAAGTATATAGACACCACCCAGCTCTCACCATCTATCATAATTATTTCATATATAAGACATGTAGTTTCATGAGATAAATGATAAATTCATATACCCAATACACCAGAAATATTATAATGTGCAATTTATGAGCAATTAAAAGTTACATTGAGATTAATAAATTAAAAAAAACATTAATTTCTTCTTTGGAACCACTAATAATATTTAGACATGCTTCGTACATGTAAAAAATGTAAATATTGAAGGCATAATTATGAATGACTTAAATCATATGTAAATGATATAAAAAATAGTAGTTATATTGAATATATAAAAGAAAAAATAACTAAAAAAATTTAAATAACCATCACATATTTTTCTAAAAAAATATAGATAATAAAAAATTGTGTCTTTATTGATTATACCATAATAAGAAAAGGGATTTATCATTTTTTTAGATTATATTTCTTTATAATTTTAACTTGTAAAGAGATAATAAAATGTATCTTTCACAGTTTTTTCCCTATATAAAAATTATTTTCCAGGAATCTAAATACCATTAATAATGGTTATTATATATATGAAATGATAATTAATGTCATTTTTGATAGTGCATCATAACTACAATTTTTCAATACCAAACAACCATTCAAAATATAAATATCATATCCCCTATTTCACAATATAAAAAATTTATATATGAAAAAATAATATGTAATCTATATCATTATATCTAAAATTCAATGGAATGTTTTAAATATTAAATGTAAAAATTCACCTCACAGTTGAAATATCTTATGGAATATTTACCAATAATAAAACACTATTATACAAAAAATTATGATATAAGATACAAGTTGTGTTGTTATTAAAATTATATTCAATTATATATTCAAATATATATATTTTTCATTTAAAAATCACTATCAGTGAACATGTTTCAAAATTTTATCATGATAAAAATGAAAAAAATTCTCATTTCTCAATTTAAAACTTACTTGGGGAAACTATACCTTTACCTCTTACTAATTTAAAAAATTCTTAAATAACTTTTTATAATTACATAAAAATTTATTAAATTATATATAAATATATCCCACAAAATTTTCCATTAATAAATTTTTAAATCATCAATTTAACATTTATTTGTATTATCATTATTTAAAGATTTATCTATAAATTTTAAATTTTTTGTTTTTTATGAGTAGAGAAATATACCAATTTGCATAACATGGTTTTCATTTTTTTAGGTTATTGATTATAAAGGTCCCAATCAGGATACATCAAGCTTAATCCTTCTTAAATAAAGTACCAATACTAATATACATGATTTAATGAAGAAAAATGGGAAAAACAAATTTTCAAAGATTGATCAGTTAAACATCGATTTGATAAAGAAATTAATATTTCTTTTTTTCACTATAATCATATATGGAATAAGTATATCAAAATCCCAAGGTGGGATATAAATATGTATAGAAATATATTATGAATATATATAAACATAACAGTATTTGGAATTGATAGAACAATTTTGTTCAAACTGAAAATCAAATTTCATTTAACTATTTATTTCCATATATGGAAGGTGAATAGGGTCCTTGGTTACATAAAAACGTTTCATGAACGTGAATATACATTAAAAATTTACTATTGTCTATAATCAAAACCTGATAAAATATTAATTTATAATTTAGTAACCTAAATGAAAATATATATTAGAAATATGAAAGAAAACATAGAAGGGGGTATACTATTTAGGATTAATACACTCAAAAGGACAAATAATGAATCTATTTTTTTATAGATTAAAAAAGATAGTGATTAAATAGTGTGGATAATTAGAGTATAAAAATTGGTATATTAATTAATAATAATGCATATAATTACAATATTGGTTATTGATTTAGGGTAACCTATATTTTTTTGTATATTTTCAACAAATATTTTCTTTCGTAAGAAATTAAATAATTTTTTTATTTTTTAAATTAATAAAAAAATTACTTAATAACACTATATAGTTTATTTATAGTCAATATATTAAATAAAATTACCTATTAATTAAATGTTTAAAAAATAAAGAGAGGGATTAAAATAATTATATGTCTAATAATAAGATGACAAATCATTAAATTATTGAAATTAAATTCATTAATTTATTTATGAACATGTTTCATTGATTCTTCATTCATCGATTTCACATACATCATAAATGGGATATTGATGAGTAAGGTTCCCCTCATTTCATTTTTCCAAACCAATCATAATATAGTTACATAACAAAATAGCATGGATTTGTAGAAAAATTAAAAATAATATTTGTAATTATTATCGAATAGAATAATAATTCAAAAAATATATACATTTATTGTCTCCAAAAATATTTTTTATTTATAAATATGATTATAATTTCTATGAAATGTTAATTAATTGTTGTATTATAATCAATATATTTAATTATTTCACAATATGGATATACCATGCATGAAAAATCATGAATTGTTTTTATCTTTATCTTGGAGGATTACTAAATAGTTTTATACAATCATTATTCTTAATAATAAAATATTCATACTTAATAATTTTTTATGTTTTTATACTATTTTATTAGAGGTTATTCACAAATGGTTTCAAACGAATCACATTCCAACATACTGATATTAACTATATTATTCTATATAAATTGTACAATGTTGTGGAACATTTTGGGGTTCCTTTTAATGTACACATTACTATTTTTCCATATATCCCATGATCTATGAAAATCACCATAAATTTTTGAAATTAATTTGTGATTATCATTCTACTTGGATAGTGAAACTTTATATTATGATCATTCCTATACCAATTTTTGATAGGTGTTAAAATTTATTTTTGATGTCTCTAAAATAGTTTAAATCAGTTGAGTTACAAATTCATGCTAAATGGAAATAAAATACCACAAGTTGTTGAATATATATATCATGTTTATTAGAATTATAATCTCATGATATTTTTACCATTAAATTCAAGAATATATAATTCCATTATTTTTTATTGGGTGAAAAACAAAGTCCAGTTTTTTTTGTATTAACTCACATTCTATAAAAATACTTAGGATTGGTCGGTTCATTTCTAAAATCATAGTTTGTTAAAATCGTAACACATTTTTAATTGAATTTAAAATTCATAATCTATCTAAATATCAATTGATGAATTGAGACATTCCACGATATTGGTCAGTTAAAATTCTAGTGTGAGTTTCACATGAAGTTTTCTATTTTTTTTGTTTTAAAAATATAAAAACACCATTTCTCAAAAATATAACAATATTTGAAATCAACTATACAAATTTAAGAATGGAATTTTAATTTATAAAAAGAAATCGCGTAATTCATTAAAAACCTTAAAATATGCTATAAATTTCTAGGGACCTTAACATTGAATATTTTAAAAGTATTTAAAATCTCAATCACTTTGAGTATCATATTGAATTTATATTGAATTATATTTTTGTCAACCACAAATTTACATGAACTAAAACATTTCATTGTGTAAGTTATTCTAAAATAGTTAATATGTTTAAAAAAAATATTAAACAAACAAATCCTTACATTTCCCCCACATGAGGAGATTTTTTTATAGAATAACAATGAATCATTATGATACAATATTATAATTTCTGGGAATATTAAAAGAAGTAAAACTAGATCGATTCTAATAATGATATCCATCATAATATTATTAATAAATCAATGTAAAATTATTTTTTATTCATTTCATCGTCTATCCTATTTCATATGATGTGACATATTTTTTCCTTTTAGAAATGTTTTATTTCCATTATTTTAAATCAAAACTCTTATATGAACTATGATTAAAACCATCATATTCTTCCAATCATTATTTTGTAATAAATGTGTGATAAATAGTTGTTGGGAAAAAATACATCATGGTAACATTGCATCATTGTTAGGTTGGTTGTGTTTGATGGAAAAGTAGGTTTTCAAGGTGAATTGTAAATATTAAGTGATTTTGTGGAAAATCATTGTTGAAAAAGTTCCATGACAAATGAATGGATGATATGGATGTGTTATAATAGAATAGATAAAAAGTGGCTCTAGTTTCCAATGTTTTCTAAATATTTGTGGTCCAAAATTTTGGACATGGTGAGCATCGGAAAATGTGTATTTCCTTGAAATATCATCAAAATATGGAAAAGGTATAAGTTTTGCAAAGACAGGCTTCTTGAAGGGGGTGTTGAAGAGACAATACTAATGTTGACAATTATATTTGTGATTACGACATACTTTGAGAATGGCCGAGCTGAAGATAATTGTGAATGAGTATTGTGGTGGTGGCACAAAATAATTGATGGAACTTTATGTGATTACGATGAGCTCCATAATCAATAAATTTCAATGGTTTTTTATATTGAAAATATTTAGGCCTGAATTTCGAAGCTTTCCGATTTGACACGATGTGGTACTGACTTTGGGCCAAAGGTTCTCGAGTCATTGGAATCTCTTAAAAATATGCCTAAAACCCATTTAGAAGAGCATAGAGTTTCTCAAGAGAAATTTGTCACCATCAAATTGCAATGAGGCTCGTGGAGGTAGTGTGCATCGCGAAAGAAGGATCTTCGCGATGACTAATCTAGCTCTGTGAAAAAGGATTATTACACATTGGCTCAGTGAGCTTCGCGAAGGTAGTTTTTTTTCACCCACCTAAGCTCCGGAATGGCGTCATCTTTATGAAGAATTAAGCTTTTTGAATGTGTGTTCTTTGGGAATAGAGAAGGATTTCGTGATGGATTGTTTGAGATTTGTGAAATTGGGAGCTTCACGAAGTATGGGGCTTTGAAAAGTTATTTCCAAAGGTTGTTGTCTAGCGATCAGTGAGAAAGTGGTACCCATCAGTGGATTAAATTTGGAATTTCTTAAAGAATCTACATTTAGTTACAGATGCATCCATTATAGATAATGGATGGACCTACAAGTCCTTATACTATGATTGGATATTTTGAAAAATCAGTGAGGCCACATCAGTTGAAAGTGTAGTGAGTTCTCAAATATTGAATGGTAGTAAACCAGGAGGAATATTGAGTTTGCTTCAAATATGTATACAGTAGTACACTTATACTATATTTGTTACATTGGAACATCATCCGTTTATACTATTTGGATGTTTCCCAGTGATGGGGAACCAATAAAAATTGTTGTGTCCCATGCATGCTTTAACATTTTTTAATACTCCACAAAGATAATGATAGAGAAGAGGGTTTTTTCTAACAAAGACACAAGATCAAAAAGGCTATTGTTTTAATCTGTCATACCTTGATTCACAACCCTCTCAGTGTATCTATACTAGTAGACCAAACAATTGGTATCAACGGGAAAGGTTGATATTAGTGTTTCTATCTGAAATAATGATTTTCAATCATAAAGGGATTCCTATTTTCGAAAGGAAAATTTTTCATATATAGAAGAATCATATGCTACATTACTTTGGATCTTTGGGAATGGATGTGTTTACAATAGAAATGCATCGATTAATACCCAATTTTAATAGTATTTCTTCATCGTAAGCCAAGTAAAGAGAATTGGATATTGATGCCAGGGGAATCAATGCTTTAAGAGGATCTTTATCCAATGATATCTGTTGGAATTTGATGGTAGGAAAAAAATTACATGACATATTGGAAAATCTTTTGAACAAGTAAGAAATATATTCAAATTTTAGAGATGAAAAATGAAATTGGTGTGGAACAATTATGAATATATTATAAAGAATCCAAATGAACTTGTTGATGCATTATTTGGTAGGGTAAATGTTGTGGTGGAAGACATGCAAAGTCATGGTGAAGTAATTTAATAAATATGTATAGTGAAGTGACTCCTAAGGAAACATCATCCTCGCTTCAACCCAAAGGTTTTTGTATTAAACGACAAGGATCCAAAAGAGTTGACACTAGAAAACATGCACAGTACTCTAGTAGTATATGAAATTCGAAATGATGATAATGATGCTATGAAAATGGAAAATCTAAATGGTTGGCATTCAAATCTATGATGAAGCCAACTATTTATGATTCCCATGTTGAAGAAGACATAGACGAGGTGATGTAATTATTTTCCTAAAATATTCACAGAGGAAAATGAATGATTAAAGGGAAACATCTACATTCATCCCTTTAGATGTGAAATGGTTGTTCCTCTTGAAAAAAGGTTCCCCAAAAATATTTAAGACGATGATGATGTCGATGAATCCACATTTCACAAGGAGAAGCCTTCAGCCAATTCGAAATGAAATAAATAGTTCAGCAGAAATTTCATTAAGATGAAAAATCTTCATTCAAGATAATTTGATAGTTTAGATGAGTCTGAGGTTGAGGATGTTGAAGAGGTAATGAACTGAAATTATCATCAATATAATTATACTGTGGTAATTTTCGGTAGTACTCAAAAAAAGGAATAATCTAACATTAATAAAGAAGAAGAATTTGATGGAAGCGTTCATATTAAATCCAAGATAGAGGATTCACTTGAAGAGATAGATATTTGGATACCCAAAACAAAGAAAGCCAAAAATGTAGTTTGTGAGGCCAAACTCTATATTCAGCAATAAGAAGAAAAGAATTTTGAGTTGGTGGGAGAAATTGGGAAACTCAAGTCATCAATAGTAGAGGACTAAAAATTAGTTAGTGAGTAAAAAATCAATATTGAATAGAAGAACAAAGAGATTAATATCTTGAATAACAGAATGAAAAATCGAATGAATTGTATCAATGAACCTGATGGAGACGTTGTCGGTTTTTGGAAAAAGGACAAGGGTAAAAAAAACACTTGAATACTTCTATGAAATCAGAAAAATAGATCACTCAAAAAAACTGATAAACTCAAAATAAAGCTTGGTGGTTCCACATAAAGGAAGCATAAATACATTCAAATGTTAAGGTTGATGTGGGGCTTCACCGAAAACAAAAATCTGGGACAATTGAAGTAAAAAAACCAAGCACCCATTCTGAAATTGAAGGTTGATATGGGTATAGGGAAGATTTAAAATATTTAAATAACTCATGGGAGACCTAGTGGTGCATAAGTGACGCATAGTAATGCACACTATATCTGGTGTTATTACTGTGGAATGATGGGACACTCACAAAATGTGTGTTCCATAGAGAATAGGTACATAAGAGAACAAGAGAAACATTGGATACCAAATAGAGATCGATACTCAAGAATATCATTTGATTGAATTTTTTTTGTGTCGAGGATATGGACATATGGCCAGATACTATACATCAGGCATGCATAGGAATGTGCTGAAGAAGAACCAAACTATCCACAAGAAGTATATCAATACATCAGTATGTGAGATGATAATGCAGAACAGATTTGTAGTCTTTAAAGATTATTTTATCCTATAATAATCTAATAAAGAATAATATTCTCAATCTAGTATGAGAGTGAATACAAAAATATGGATCATGAAGAAAAGAGTTGAGAGGGCAGTGGTTTCTGAAATTTCCCATAATGCATCAGACTGTTTTGGTGTATGGATCCTTAATAGTGACTAACCATCCAACATCACTTTGTAATAAGGTTCTTTTTATAGTCATAATGTATTATAAATAAAGAGTTTTCATGTTTGTAATATATGAGGGCATGAAGATTGCTAGCTAAGGGAAGGCCATGTTTTGGGGAAAATAAATGAGGTGTGCTGATGTCTTAGTAGTAGAATGTCTCAGCCACAATTTTCAAAGTGTCTACCAACTATGTGAATCAAGAAACTTTATAATTTTTAATATAAATTTGTGTATTTTCAATGGAAAATATTGGATATTGGTTCTATATAGAAAAAGAAAAAGGGGAAATATCTACATAGTAAATGGAGAAGAAGACATTTTCTTTCTGTCAGAGTGGAAGAAACAAGTTGTGGCATAAATGACATGGTCATCTAGGACATTCATCAATTGAAGATATCGTAAGGTGTGATATATCTAGAAAGATTTATATGATATCATCCGATCGTACTCATACATGCGATGCTTGTCAACAAAGTAAAATCATCAGAATAATGTACAAGGATAAGGAAAATAAGTCAACAAGAGAGCATGAATTGGTGCATGAAGATGTTTTTGGACCCATATCACTAAGATCCATTGATGGGAAGAGGTATTATGTACTTTTCATTGATGATTATAACAGAATAGAATGGGTATTTTCTATTTCCGATAAGTCCGATGTTTTTAGCGATGTAAAATAGTATAAAAAGTAATCAGAAAGGATGCTTGGGTTGAAAATTATGATGTTTCGTACAGATAATGGTATCTAATTTAAATATAGTTAGAAAGAAGACTATATCACGAAACACGAGATAAGACACCAAATGTATTCAGTAAGAACTCCCCAACAGAATGGAGTGGTTGGGACGAGAAATCAGATTATCAACAACATGGTCCAAATGATTCTTACAGAAAAAGACCCACCAGATAAATTTTTGAAGGAATCTGTTTTGACCTCAATCTATATATAGAACAAGGAACATTTTTTTCGGTAGGAAGGAAAAACTATGTATGAGATGTTATATGAAAAGAAGACAATAGTTAAATACTTGAGAATCATTCTATGTAAGTGCATCACTCTCAAAAAATAAAAACATAGGAAATTTGAGTCACATGGAGATGAGGAAATATTTCATGGCAACCTGGGAAAAAGAAAACCATGAAAATTCATTAACAAGAGGTAGTGAAAGTAGTAGCGAGTAATGACGTCACTGTTTTAGAAAATGAATAAAATACTCAACAATACAATGAACAATTTCATGATGAAAGTGATGTAAAATAATGCATCATAGGGGTGCATATGTAGAAAATGATTATTTAGAAGTATATATGAATGATGAATAAGAATAATTCAAGTCTATATTTTAATAGAATATATGGATTCTAAAAGAAATTGTTAGGAAGAATATCATTGGTGATAATTGGGTTTTAGTTTAGACAGAAAGAATGAAATCACTACAGAAGACATATTTTCTATCTCAAGTAGAGCATAAAAGCATTGTTCTTGTAGCAGAAGATGAACACTAATTTCATGCTATGAATGAAGAGAATGATCTTATTGAGAAGAATCAGATGTGGGAGATTGTTTCGAGGCCAGCCGATAATAATGTCATCGGGACTAAATGGTTCAATCAGAACAAGATAAGTTAATATGGTACAATGATTCCAAACAAAGAAGTTCTATTGATAAAAGAATACTCCTAGATATAGGGTATATATTTCAATGAGACGTTCACACTAGTTGCAATGCTGGATTAAATCAGACTATTCATAGCCATTGCAGTGCGATGAAAATACAAAGTGTTCTAGATGGACATCAAATCTTCATTTTTGAATGGGGTTATGGAATAAGATTTTCATATTGAGTTGCCAGATGGTTTTCTCATTATTGAATATGTAGAAATGTTTTTTGATTGAAGAAGGCACTTTATGGGATCAAATAAGCACCAAGAGCATGGTACTCGAGGTTTGATCGGTATTTGATAAATCTAGGCATTCTACCTGGTGGATTGGAATACAATATCTATTTCAACTATGATATTAATAAAAATTTTATGGGGATATTTTATGTTGATGAAATAATATTTAGAGGATCAGATGAATCTCAGTGAAGACATTTTTTTGAGTTCATGAAAAGTTTGTTTGATATTTCAATGATTGGAGAGCTGATGTTTTCCATGGTTTACAGGTGACACATGGAAGGAATTTCACATTAATTTCTCAATCCAACTAAGAAAAAGTGTTTCTAAGAGTATTTGAAGTGAAAAATTCTAGGGAGATGAAGGCTCTGATTACTAAACGGATGAAATTATCAAAAGATGATAAAGATAAGAAAGTTAATGTAACAGAATACATGCAGGTTATTAGATGTTTACCATACCTGATAGTGACAAGACCTGGTGTTGTTTTATCCACATTCCAGGAAGCGTGATAACCAAAAACTTCCTATGGATAACAAGATAAATTATTGAAAAAGAATAATTAGGTATATCAATGGAATTGGGGATTTCAGTTTGATGTGTAATGAAAAATATATACAAGAGCTATTGGGATATACAGATGCATATTGTAAAAGTTCAGTAAATGACATAAAATCAACATCAAAAGGTTCTTTTTATCCTTGTGTATTGTGTATTTCATGGCTACAAAAGAAGCAAGATTCAATTTTATTGAGCACTATAGAAGCTAAATGTGTTGAGGCCACTCAATCATGCACACGACTATTGTTGATGACATATTATCTTGATGATGTGGGAGTTAATGTGAAGTCCATGATTGGAATATAGTGTGATTACTCAAGTGCTATAAATCTAAGAAAAATTTCTTCCATCATTCTTAGACAAATTACATTGAGATAAAGTATCATTTTATCAAGGAAAAGGTTCAGCAGGGAATTGTAAATTTGGAGTATGTGCCTACAGAATAATAGGATGCAGAAATTCTTACAATGGACTTACCCAATGAATCTTGTGAGCATCATCAAATGGCTATGGGATTTTAGTCGACACTCCGTACTTGAAAGTCTGTGGATCTTCCCCCCCCCCCCACCCACCAACCCCTCCCTAAGGAATGGTGTGTTTCCCTAATGTGCTAATATGTGTTCATTACCTTGTTTCATACCACAGATATGTGACCTTTGGGTTCGTTGACAAAGAGGGAGACTATGTATTTTTCAAAGTCATGGGGAGAAGCTGTCATGTGGAGCATTGATAATGGGGGAGTTAATCATGAGAGGTGAAGACAGGTGAAAAGCTGATATGGGGAGAAACATGATGAGAATTCTTCAGTGTTCGATGTTATTAGCCAATGCACAGCATGGACAACACAAAATCCAAATAAGTGGATAAATAAATGAAGTTTTAAATGTGATGATGCTAGCAATGACTATTCAAAGATGATGTATCATGAATGATGAGTTTCGTGATGAATGCAGTTTATTGGTATAAATTTGGGGGTAATAATTGGGGTTATAAATGAAGTCACTCATTGATGGACATTTCAGTTATTCCTTTTTATCATGGTGATCATTTATCATGTGGGCTTAGAGTATGTGGTCAGTGAATCTTTAGTCGATATCTAAATCTAATGAAGCAAATAGTGGTAGATGATGGTAAGAGATTCAGTGAGGTATCAATGTGCATAAAATGGTTTTGAAAATAGTTTTCAACAAATCCAAAGGTGTTGCATCTTGGAAGAAAATCTCTCAAGGTAACATTGTATCATTTTTAGGTTGGTTGTGTTTGTTGACAAAGTAGTTTATCAAGTTGAATTTTCATGTTCGGTAGAATTTTTTGAGAATTTATGTTGACAAAGTACCATAAAAAAGGAATGGAAGGTTTGGAGGTGGTATAAAAGAACATATACAAGGTGGTTCCTTTTTCTATTTTTTTCCAAAATTTTTGTTCCAAAATTTGTGATTTGGTGAGCATCATACAAATATAATTTTCTTGAAGATCTTTTCAAAATATGGAAATGGAATTTGATTTGAAAAGATGGTATTCTTGAAATTGATTTCCTAGAGACTATAAAAATGTTTATGGTAAGCTCTGTGATTATGATAAGCTTCGCATATGGTAGAGATGAAGAGTAGTGTGACAAAGAATTGTAGTGGTGGTGTAAATGAATCTACAGAATTTTCTGCGATTACGACAAGCTCTGTGATCCAAAAATTGGTTTGGTGCTTTGCGATATAGAGATAATTTTGCTAGGGATGTCTAATATTTGAGATCTAAGCTGATGTGCCGCCTACTTTTCATAGAATGTTCTCGAGCTGGTGGAATCACCTATAAGTACACCTTGACCCCCTTGGTAAGAGAATAGAGTTTTTCAATAAAAAATTATAGCTCATGAATTGAAAAATAGTTTTTCATGGGAAGTGTGCTTCGTGAAAGGAAGTGCTTTGCGACGTCTAATCTAGCATCAAAAAAGTGATGTGTTTCGTATTGTCTCAGTGAGCTTTATGAATTAGTGTTTAAGGGATGACCTATGCTCTGCGGTGAATTGAGATATGCGATGTAATGTTCTTTCAGAAGAAGTGAGCTCTACGAAGGTGTGTGATTTGAGATGAAGAAGGGACTTCACGAAGGGTTTTTTGAGAACTGTCAAATTGGGAGATTCATTAAGTTGGGAGATTTTTAAATTTATTTCCAATGGTTGTTGCCCAGTGATATGTGGAAAATCTATATTCATCAGTTGATGAAATTTCGACGTCAATAGAGCATGTACATATAGTGAATGAGGCACTCATTAAAGATAATGAAATTACCTACAAGTCTTTAAATTGAGATTACAACATATAAAGAAGCAGTGAAACAGTTTAGTTGAAAGATCAGTGAGTTCTCAAATTGTGAATGCTTGTAAACTATGATAGACAGTGGGCCCACAACAAGCTTATAAACATTAGTGTTCTTATAGTGAAATTGTTTCATCATCACATCATTAGTGTATGCTCCTTGGATGTAGACCAGTGAGTGTGAACTATGTAAACCTGTTTGGGTCTTATGCATGCTTTAACATTTGTTTATACACTTTAGTGGGTAGGAGAGAGAAGAGGGTTTCCTATAACAACAAAACAATATCAAAGGGGTAGTTTTCTTAATCTTTCATACCTTGATTCACCCCTATAAGGGTATCTAGTCTAGTGGACATCACATTAATGTTGTTGTTACTTTTATAAATTTATTATCGAGGTAACATTATTTATAATTATTCAATATTAAATAGTTTGTAATATTTAGACTATTTATCATAGTGTTGAACAATATAGAAAAAAAATTATGTTATTTAAGAAAATATTCACATTAATATATCTCATTTAAATGAAAAAAAGTCCTCATACAATCCAAGGATGTAGCATTAAATTCCTCTTATGAAAATTTATCAATGAATAATTTCTATATCAATATATCTATATTGAAATCAATTTTTTAATTTTTACAGGAATTATTAACTAAATAATTATGAATATTGTTCATTATTTCTCTATTCAAATATTAATATGATAATATTGTATATCTATATGTTGGTTGGACAAAAAAGAATGATGAATTAAAGTAGCATTTATGTCAATAAAATATGAATATGAATCTCTACATTAGATATATAGTACATTGTTTCCTATTACCAAATATCTACACCCACACTCTCATATTAAGGGTAATATAATTTATCAGTTTAATATTAAAATTTAATAGTGTAAAATACCAAAAAAGTTATACAATAAATTATTTTATACTTTTATCAACCATAAAATTCCCTTACAATTTTTTTTTATTACCCATGTTCATTGGAATAAATTACTCCCAAAAGTTTCTATATTTAAATATTAAATTATCATTATGTATTAACATAAAACCACCGATCCTCAATTATAAATAATAACCATTACCACCCTTTCTACTAAAAAACATTGATAATTTTAAAATATTTAAAAAAACTATCTTACAAACACTCCCCATTTCCAAGGGGTTATGTCTCCCAAAAACCAATTCCATGTTCTTTATGGGGTCCCTCAATATTGTGATATTGAATTCATTATTTTCGCAAACAGAATTTGTAATTTATATTAATTGTTTACATTATATTCATAACTTTCATCCATCATGTCGTAATAAATCTATTATCATATATATATATATACGAATTTTATATTTCTAATGTAATATCTTATATTAATTTCTATTATTACCTCTTATTAATCAAATAAAAGATGACATTGTCTGAAATATGGTTGTTAACTGTCTCTGTGAATAATTATTTTGTTAATTTTTAATTACTACCTTAATGTATGATTATAAAAGTATTATTATGGTTAAATAATATTATAATGGATATATTATAACCTATTTCATGTTCTATATCTAATATATATATATATATGTATACAATTATATGAAACTAGTTCATTATCGTTGGAAATAAAACAAAAAAAACTAATCACTTATCATTATCATTTTATCAAATAATCCATCATCATGTTAGCAGTAGAAATTATATATGGGACTATTTTATATTTTTTACGTTCATGAATACCATTTCATTTCATTTCTATTGTTTTATTAATAATTGACATGAATATCCATAATTATACACAAATGAAGAGGCCATGAAACTCTGAAACAAACACACCTGAAATAATACAAATAATGAAATATTATTAATGAATGTGTTTTAAGAAGTAATAAAATTATAATATAAGGTATTAAAAGAATTATCATTTTCATTAAATAATTTAATAACTCTTTTTAAACATCTATTAAAGAGTTTGTGGAACGAAAAACTATATGTAACCGTGAGGTAAGGTTTTCTCATCTCACTTTTAATTCTACAAAATATGTTCTTTATTCACTTCGTATTTCTTATGTGTGGTGTATATATACTACCCTTTGATATATAATATCACTAATTTAATTATAATAATTTTATTCACAATTTAATTTGATAAATATGAGTTTTATAGCGAATAATATTCAACTAATAGATATGTGTTAAGGTAATTGTTAACCAAATTTCCATTATTTGGGTAAAAAATATACTTCATTGACAACATAATAGTAAGATAAATTATGGAATGGAATTTTAATATATTATGTTGAAATTAAACTTTTTTTATGTTTCTACAATAGATACATGTCTTCAATTAATTTTATAAATTATCATTTCAATTATATGAAATTTATAATGTATGTTCACTTAAAAACAATCCTCTAAAATATTTCTTTTAAACTCTATTTTTATTCCATTTACCTAATTTAGAAAATTGTTTCCAAAAATATTTTACTATTACTCAATGCAATTAAAATTTATTTTTCTCATATTTTACTATTTACAAATGTTTTGAGGGGATTTTTTAGGCCATCTTAGAAATTATGTTCCATGTAGATTTTCTAATGATAAAATGGAAGGAATGTTTTTTTAACTTATAAAAAAGTAGCAGTTTTTTCCACCATCATGAAGTATTAAAACCTTGAATAATACTTTATGTTTTTTGGATATTTTGAATTAAATTGTTTCCTATTATATTTACATATAGTTTTAAAAAAAATCAATATAGAAAGGATATTTTGACAATAATTATTTGAAATAATCCTTTAAAAAAATTAATTTCTTCATCATAGATAATATTATTTAATGTTATGTATGTTTTACTATAGATAATATTCATGGATAGTTTCCATATTATTTTTATTATTGTTATATGTTTATGATGGAATGATACGTATAAATATCATTTCATTTCCATGAGTTATGTTATGATGAAATGTTAATAAAACTCATTTGATTACATGGATAATAATATGATTGCTGATATATATTCTTATGGTACATGTAAGCATGGTTTGTATTATATGATAGTGATTACATTATAACCAAGTATGGTGGAAATGTTTTAAAAATGATAGGTGGGACATATATCTCTCCCAATGTGTTAAGTTTCTCATGAAATAGACATAACTATAATAAAAGGTGAAACCATTTTAGTAAAGAATTTTTTTTGCTTTGATAGAATTTAGAGAGAACCATGGGTACTAAAATTGTTTGTGGAATGAACTTGTTCTACTATGATAGTCTTGTAAAAGAACATTGAAAAATAAGTAACTGATTTTATATACTTATGTGTATTCCAGCTTCAATGTATTGTGCTAATAGTATTTTGTTATGCCTCATTATTTATTATGGTTCATGTCTTATTAACTTATATAATTTATTCCAAGACTCAGTGTTATGATTTTTTATTTCAAAGGTATAATTTTAAAATATTATGTTCATTTTCTTATATCCTTATGCTTATGTGACGATTAATATCTCTCATGTTTACCATTAGTAAAAACTAACCTCACACTTTTCATTTTTTTTATTTTCTTCAAGAAAAGAAGGAAGGTATGAAACATGATATGTCATTAACTATACCAGCTATAATGCAATAGGAATGAGATTAAGTATATGTTTTATGAACAAGATTTTTTATTTTTGAGGCTCTAAAGATACTACACCCATACAGTTTTGAAGTGGTTTTGTTATGTTATGTCATGAATATTCATCTATTTAGATAAATATCAATGTATGAATATTATGGGTACTTATAGTTGTTATAATAGAAATTTTTTTTGAGTGTTTGTAAACAATTATGAGTTATCATTTTAAAAGTTCCCTATAGATAGGTCTATATATAGGTTAAAATCCAATAATTTTTGTATGGACCATGAATAACGTATTTTTAAACACAAAGTATCATATATATGAAATATAAATATAATTTTCCTTATATATGTTGCCTAACCACTATAATTAGTGTTAGTCACACTATAGTTTTTGGTTTTTATAAAATAGATGAAATTAAGAAGAATCATTTTAATGGTGAATGTGACAGACAATGGAATGTTATTCCTCATGAGAAACCAAATGAAATGTGATTCAGAAGGTGAAACATTGTTTTTATCCCTAATAAAAATATCATAATATTACCAATAATATAAAATTTGGTGAGTTTCTTAAACCATATAATAAAATAAATATGGAGTTTTATGGTGACCATATTGAAATAAATGTTTTATTTTTCTCATGTAAATATGTGTGGAGATTCATCAAGAAGAATGATTCAAAGGAACTGATTAATGATTTGGATGTTGAAAAAAGTGATAGGAAAAATGTAATGGAAAATTAAAAGTGGAATTCTTAGTTAAAAAACGGATGGTAATAAGGGTATTCCTATGTCATCATTGACAGTTAAATGTTTCAAATGTAAAAATGTATGGGAATTATCAAAAATCAATGTCATAAGGGGAAATAATTTCAAGAAAATCGGTAAGGTTGTATGAGTTATTTTTATATTGTTGACGATGACGAGATAATAAATGATATATGAGATATAAGAGGTGTTAACAAATTAAACAAAGAATACAAGTTTACTATTCATAAAGGAAATGAAATGATTGAGTGTTTACATATTGGAAATCAATAATTATGTTTTAGATGAACTTTTATAGTGTTACGTAATAATGAAACATCTAATTATTCTTCCACTATAGTTTTCCCTTAATTATTTGATAGATTATTTTGAATGGTACTAGTAACCATGAAATATTACTGAGGTGATAAGGTGATATTTCAAGAGAAAAAATTATTAAGGGAATGATAACCTCTAATATGTTCATGATGATGGTATGATATTGAGATAAATATTTTCGTAAAGAAATAAAATTTAATAGTATTGATGAAATTTTCAATGATTAGTTTTATTATAAAAATTTGATTTATGGAGTGGTTTTATATAATTTTTGGATTTATGTTTTGAGGAATGATGTAATTTTTCAATGAATTAATGTTATCAGTAACGTTTGATGGTAATGAAATTTATTACCGTGTTTCCAAAGAATACATTATAATGATAATCACGTGTTTTTTTGTGTGAAAATAATATCTATATAATGTTTTTTTGCGATTAATGATAAGTTTATATTAAAAAATTAGCAACCAATGTTTGAAAGTTTTGGATTTTAATATTTTAGATTGTTCATAATGGTAACCATTTATGAATTTTTTTAAAATTGAACATTTGATGTGCTTTTATAGAATCATGTATTAATTATCCAGAAGAATTTTTATGCATATTTGACAATCTATTATAACAATTATTTTTAATAAAAATGGAAATATAAGAAATAAATTATCTCCCCATTATGGAATATATGATCCTCTCGTTCTATAAGAATTACAATTTCAAATTCATTTTTTGGAGTAAGAAATGAAGAAGATATTTTTCAAGGAACGAATAAAGAGTTATCTTATTTATATGAGATGAAATAAAGTAATTATATCATCTAAAATGTTTTTTAAATGAAATGTTTTTCCTTTACCATTATTTATGATGATATTAATGACCACTTATAGAAATATTTGGTCTATGTTTTTTGTGATCTATTAATTTATCTTGACTATCTTCAATATCATTCTCTATCATAATGTGATAGTTAGAATTCTCTTCCATTCCCATATTTTCACAATCCAATAGTGTTATCCTAATCAGAATCCCTATTTTTTGTGCTATTAACCCTTTAATTTCCCTCTATTTATATTGAAGTTGTATTGACCCTTCAATGTTGTTTTTACTAAAATGGAATAATAAAATATCCACCATATATTTTTTATGATTAATTTCAAATTTTGGGGAATAATGTTTTTGAAATTATTTATAATATCATGACATATATTATGGATTGACGCTTCCCCCGAATCTCTCTTAAGTTCAGGATCTATTCCATTTATATCTCTTAAGGATTTGCATACCTAATCCTTAAAATGTACTAAATTCATAGGTTATACCATTGATGAAATATATTTCTTATAAAGCACAACCAACAAATATTTTATGCCATAGATATAATTTTATATGAAACAAGACCACTCACTTGGTTAATGTTTTCTATAAAAAACCAAAATTTTAGGATGCTTCATGAAAAATAGAAGATTTTATGAGGAATAAGTATCCACAACTATTTGTATTCGAGTGAATAATTTTTAGAGATGAGTTCATTTTATGGAGAAGAATGTAACACCACAATATTTTATGTTATGTATCATTTTTGTAAATTTATTCTCCTCGTTAGCTGACATTTCACTGAACATCGATCTTAAATGAACCCCAAAAAATTTCATAATTTTTTTCCATGATGTTATATAAAATCCATTAAACTATCATTAATAAATAATATTAACATTATGAAAAATATAATTTTTTTAAAAAAAATTCTATATTAATTTTTGATTAGGAAACAAACCCAAATTTTTTTTAATGTGGTATTGTTATTATGATATATGGTTTCCTCAAAAAGGTATTTTTATTTCAGTGTATATGAAAAAAATATAAATTATTTTTGATATATATGTATATAAATTATTTGATAATATGAACATAATTTTTGGATTCATAATTTAAAAATTACCTTGTGATGACTTTTTGAGAATTTGTTGAAAAGTATAATTTTATAGTTAATAATAAAGAAATAATCATTATTATAAAACTCTAATTTTCATTGTGTTTAGAATTAATTTTTTGTTCTAAATTATAATCTATGTAACATGAGAAAAAATTAATAATATATAATCTAATTATTTATATTTAAACAATATTTATACCTTATTTTGTTATATGATCATTGTTCGGAATAAATAAAATTCCACAAAACAATTTTTTGTTGCATTTTGAAATATTAATTTTAAATGAAATTTCGAAACATTAATGTTGTGAATTATTAAAAATTGATTCAATATTTTTAATTAGGAGGTTATATTGTTTTAAAAAGTTTCTTTTCATTTTTTAGGAATAAAAATGTTTTAGTGGAAAAAACGATTTTCTATGGTGTAGGAAAAATAATACAGCAGTTTAAAAAAAAGTTTAATGCTTTAAATAGTTAATAAATATTAAATTGGTGGGTGTTTTTTTCCCTAAATATCCCTTAAAATTTAATTATCATAAAATTTTATAGTAATTAATTCTTCCCAAATATTTTTGGCTTTAAATATAATATAATCATCATTTAATGACATAAAACCATCCCTCTTCAAGTTTATATAACACTTTTTTTCCCAAACAAACATTGAAAATATTAAAATATCTTAAAATAAATATCCTCTAGATTGAAAACATTTATCTTTGTTCATTAAGTGGTCTTTAATGTTTGTGATATTCACGAGATATCTTTCTCAAACAACCTCTCTAAATTTTATTTTTTTCTTCTTTATCTTCTATTCATTCATACATAATGGCATAATAACTCCAGTGTAAAATATATAAATATATATATATTAATATTATTCTTATAATCAAATATATTATATCCATCCCTTTTTGTTATACCCTATTATTCAATGAAACGAAACCATTGTCAAGATTATGGTGGTTAACCGTCTTCAAAAAAATGATTTTGTTCATTTTCCATTACCTCCATCAAGGCTAGTCATAAAAGTATTATTATTGTTAAATAATTTTTTAATGGGTTTAATATAACATATTAAAATTTATATAAGTAATATATAGACAAAATATTAAATAAGAAAAAATTATTTGTGATTGTCAAGAAAACCCGTCAAAATGAACAAAACATTTCATATTAACATTTTATCAAATAAATCATCCAGATGTCAAAAATAATAATGATATATTGGATCGTTTAAATTTTTTTATGTTCATTAATAATATTTCATTTAACATTTGAGTTTCATTTCCATTTTATATGAAAGGATGTAATTATACATAAATAAACATACCATGAATCCGTGAAACGAACACACTCAAAATAAGAAAAATAATGAAATATTATTAATTAATAGGATGTAGGATCAAATATAAGTACTATATAAGGTTTTATAAACATGAATATGGTTCTAAAATAAAATATTTACACTTTTTAAACCTTAATATAGAATTTTTAAAGATGAAAACCACATTTTAATAGCGAGGTAACCAATTTTTGTCTCATTTTTCATTCTATGAGAAATATAAATTATTCACCACTTATTTCGTGTGTGTTTTGTATATATAAATCCAATTAATATATAAAAGCATGAATCTAATTATCTTCATGGTATTTAATTTTTTTGATATTTATTACAGTTATAGGGTATATTATTAGATATTTTAGAAATGGGTAAGGGAATTCTTAAACCGATTTACATTTTATAGTTTATACTTATATTTCCTTGATTATTTGATACTGAGATTAACTATGAAAGGGGTTATTAATAAATTAAATACTAATTCATTTCTTATTCTGATTCATAGTATACAAATGTATTCAATTATTTTTGTTAATTCTCAATTCCATGATATGATATTTATAAAATAACATATTTTAAAAGTTTAATATTTAAAATTTTCCATAAAATTATATTTTTCATCAATTTATATGTTTTCTAAAAATATTTCTAAATTATTTAACTATTATTTAATGAATTTTTAAAATATATTTTTCTCATGTTTCTCATTTTTCAAAACAATTGGAGATGATTCATTTTATTATTTTCTAAATAATGTTCCCTGTGATTTTTATGATTATAATACAAAAGGAATTTTTTTATATTAAAATTCATTAGAAACATTTACTACCTTTAATATGTCTGAATTCCTTATATATTTAATTTCTATATTACAAAGTAATTTTCAAATAAATTTTTGTATTTTCTAATTTCAGTACATTTTTTATAAAAAATTAATTGAAACAGATAGGATATGTTCTCGAGAATTTTTTCAAGTGGGCCTTAAAAAATCATTTCTTCATCTAAGATGCCATTTTTTATTTTACTTATGATTTACAAGGGTTATTATTTTTAGATATTATCCTTACTTTTTCTGTGATCAGTTTATATTTTTTATGGAATGAAATTTATTAACCGAGTTTCTTTTCCTAGAGTTATGTTGTGATGGAATGTTAATGAAACTAATTTTTGTACATGGGTTAGGAAACAATAAATGACTTATAATCTTTTAGAACACATATATATTATTTTCACTATGTAATTTTGGTTAATTTATAACCAATTATTGGTGGGACCTATATCTCCAAAAAATGCATTAGTGAATGACGTATATTACATGAAATAAGTAGAAAAAGAATGAGGAGTGAACACAGAACAATAAGTATACTTTCCTCTATGATAGATTTATGATTCAGATTTAAAAACTATGTTGGATAGTGGAGTGAACCCGTTCTATTTTGATTTTCTTAGAAATGATCCCTTACTAATATGTAAATTATTTTGTATCTTTATTTTATGCCCCATATCATATCTTATGCCAATATTATTCTCTTATGGCTCATGTTTTCTTATGATTCACAACTTATAAAATTATAGGATTTATTCCATTACTGAAGATTATGCTTTCTATATGTAGGGTATAATTTCCAAATGTAATTTTTATGTGCTTATGTGTAGCATCTAGGAAATAGATTCCACTAATTGTGACCCGATCCCGGTTGGCCACATAGCCTTAACAGCATCTCCCCAAATGCCAAATGATTTCGGATAGTATTGAGGGAAGATATTTTTTTGTGGGGATATTATACCCACCTCCAAAAAGAAAAGACCATTAAAGATAAAATACTAGATAATTAGCAGAAAGAGTAAATAAATTAGACAATATATAACATAACGGGGTATAAACAAGAAAGGAAATATTCAAAAACAATACCCAAAGAAATATCATATTCCTATAATGATGCCAAATGTCTTTTTTTAAAAAAATAACCAAAATATTTATTTATATAAGGACTATAATAGATGTATCAAAATTGATAAAAGGTCAAAAATTGTCTAACTTGAATTACAAGCCTCATCCCAGTATTGTGCTCCCCTTCTCTAAAGAAGTAGTCATGTCCAATATCATGGTGTTTTCCCTTTTTATACCTATAATCATATAGTCGGTTGAGGTACCCAAGGTAGACTAAATAAGGTGTGAGTCTAAATCCTGGTAGGCTAGAAAAGAAGTTATAATTCTATCTAGTTAAATAATATAAAATGATAATTGTGTGTAGGTAGTAATACAATATCTATGTAAACATTGCAATTTAAAATATTATAAGTTTTGAGTTCTAATTTAATAACTAATTCATTTCCTAGATTTCATTCAGAAATTATGTGTCTGAACTAACAGTTAGTAACATGTAATATATATCTAGGTTTATTTATCTAAACTGTTTCATTTAATTAATAAGCCTCATGTATTTGCACGTATCCTAGTATCCCCTCAAGTGATATTCAAAAAATTTGCTCACATAGGCCATTCATAAAATGTAAGACAATGATTAAATCCAATATTGTTCTTTGGATTTTCATTCTGATCATATAATTCATTTAATTAATTTTTCATTTATGAACATTATCCCATATATATAATTACTTATTTGGATCCCAGGTATCACTCCAGTTATATCATGAACCAACACCATAGAAGCCATCCCATGGCGATCCTCATTAGTACCCAGGTATCACGCTAGGTGTGGTATAATAAAACTCCCACTCAAGTATGTCATGGGTGGTCTATTGAGGGATCCAAAGTATCACCCATGGAATATGTGATAAATTTCCCCTTGAGTCTATATTTGGAAATACATAATAAATTCATGCATAATTAGGTCATAAAATAATCAACCCACATGATACCATCCATGGAAATCTATATAAGTAGTCGTAGTGTCAATTGTGTGTAACCTGTAAATGAAACAAATGTTTCCATCCATGGTGTTAGTATTAGAACCTATGTGTCACACAATACGTATATCAATCATTCATTAAATCAATATCATTTAAGAAAACACATTTAATTATGTCACATTCATTACCCAGAACATATCATTTTTTTATATCTCACCTAATAATGTTGTTCAGGACATAGACCAGCTTAGAAATATTTTTCATTAAATTAATTATCATGGTTATTTCTTTATAAAAGTGAAATAAAAGATTAATCAATAAATTTCATAGCCAAATACATGGGAAATTTTCATTATGTTCCCTCTATTTAATCAAATAAATTTACAATTTATGTTATAATTAAAATTACATATCAAATAAAAGTTTAAATAATCAATCTAAATTACAATTCTATTCAAAATTGATATTACATAAGAAGTGGAAAAAAGGAACACCCTAAGGCATCTAAAATAAGACCCCCCATGGTGGCAAAATCAACTAAACAACACACCTAAAGGGTATTTATAATTGAATGTTACGAACCTCAATACATTTATTATTGGGTTCTCTTAATTCATAGGTCACACATATTTTTTCAGTTCATGGATTAAATTCTATTTAATGGGTGTAACTCATAGAATTATGTGTGAAACATGGTAGAAAATATAAATATAGATTGATATTGAGAGAAAAGTTGGAGACCACCAACATTAGGTTCATAGTGTAGATCTTATCCTATATTATCATTAGATTCCACTTAAATTAGAAGACAATTTAGGAATGAACAATGAATCTGTAAGGACCTGACCCTAGTTTTCCAGAGCATATGCCTTATTGATTACATTGGAATACAAATAAGGAATAAGCATCCCGAAGGACTGAGTAGTTTAGTATTATTGGAAACAAGATACATAAATAAGTTCATCATTATAACTTTACATGAAAATCAATATAGAAACTCTTTAGAAAACTTCTATAATGCATAGGTTATATCAGCATTTCATTCATAAAAAAATTATTCTTGCCATGTAAAAATGAAACACAAGTAAGGGGTGATCTCAAACTCTCATTACGGGTAATAAATACAGTAGAAGATAACATAAACATTAGATGTGGTTAATAATTGAAAACATGACTTTAAAAATAAACTTCAACATAATATTAAAGATATATGGGATTAGTAAATATTTCCATAACATTACATTATCATGGGTATTATAATAGTATAATAACCACATTAACCTTAAATACTATATTCATAATTAGAGAATTTATAATGAGGGACAACATATCCATATCATCAAGGCCTTAGGCCAAGACCATAAATTGTCATTTTGTTAAGGCCTTGTGCCAAGACCATAGTTTGTCTGATGAGACATACTGATGCACCAAAAGGATATAGAAGGCCCCACCCAACACTTAATATGTAAAATTAATTCCACTTATGAATGGGGATAAACATAAACAACATGTACATTCATAGTTAAATTAATGTATGAAATGAAAATTTCATTCCCGGAACATTAAGCATAAATACTAACTATTCTGGGTAAATTGGTTAATGGATTGAAGATAGCACATCCAAATCCAAAATAATCATAAACCAATAAATTTAATATAGTAGAGGATACCTTGGATTATTAATCCCAATAATACATAATAATCAGCAAGAGTTTTGAAATAGGGTAAGGTAATCTTATAAAATCATTGAGTAATTCTTGAAAAAAAATACTCTTTTACTTTGAAAAAAGTGTTGTTTTGGAAAAATTATTTTATAAATCCAGATGTGAAGTAAGATATTATTTTTATAATTAAATGATTTATTTTATAAATATATTATTTTCCCCATAAAGATTAGATATTTCCCTTGAAAATTGGTAATAAGTTGAGATATACCCTTGAATCAGGCTTGTATTTCAGAAACAATTTTGAATTATCCATTTAACAAATGTAACTATAAATAAAACAAAGAAAGATTATGGTTGGTTTAAATATATATAACACTCACACAAAACATATTATGAGTATATAATAATAGATAAGAATTTAATTGAGGTATTTAGACAATGAAAATAACTCGAATGGAAATAAAAGTTCAGGTGGAAAAACCCTTACCTTAAATCTGATTGTGTTACAATATTGAACATAAGATATTTAATATGAGATTATACTTATTAATAACATATTTATGAACCTATTAGACATGTACTCAGTTTATCATAATTCTTTTCAGTTCATTTATGCCCTTAATGTTATGTTATTGTATTGAATTATGGCGTTCTAGAGTGTACATTTTCTTTATTTTCATATTCGGTTCACTTGTTTTTAAGTAATGGAGTTCATGTGGAATGGATGTAAATTTATAGAATTGAAATTAAATATTATTTATGAACATCCATAAGTGTTAATAGATATTTATATAACTTGGTTACAAGTCATGAGGATGAATTATTATATAAAACTTTAATGATAACTGTTTCTGTTAATTTGTGGGTTTTCATTACAACGAACTCATCTATTCTCATAACTTAATACCATTTATTCAAAAGGATTAAAAAACCTTAAATAGTTTATATTACACATATAATAATCTTTTTAAACCATAAAAATAATTTTTTCATAACCAGAGTTGAGAATGATAAAAGAAATTGAATGCCCATCATCCTTAAATATGGTAAATTAATACATCTCAGTTGGTGTTCTTGCTGATCACAACCGTGTATGTCATATTTTCAAAATTCACCACACAATAGTGAAAAAATAATTTTTAAGGGTCACATAGTACTCATTATTTAATTATGATGTGATTTCATGTGATTATGAAATATTAATAACAATGAAATTTCCATTGAAAAGTATTTGGCCCTTATAATCTTCCCCTCTTCAGAAATTCCTCAATCAAAATTTCATTTTACAAACTATGACAAAAAAAGGTGGGGGTACTTTTCCTTCATTAATTCCTCCATGTTCCCATGTTTTTCCTTCATACTTATGGTTTCTCCATAATACCTTGACCAGATGAGTACTCTTGTTTCATATAACTTTGTCTCTGCGATCCAAGATTTCTATTGGTTACTCCACATAAGAAAGATCATCCACAAATTGCACCACCTCTGAAAAGATTACATGTGAAGGGTCTGGTATGTACATCCATAAGAGGGATACATGAATGATATTAAGTACTTTCATCATGGTAGGTGGAAGGTCCAATTGATTGACCACAACTCTGACTCAATCATGGATATCCAAGGGGACGATAAACAAGGGACATTACATTCCTTTCTTCCCAAACCCCTCGAACTTCGTCCATGGAGATGTGTGTATAAATATCAGGTCTCTAAAATTGAATTCAATGTATCTTCAATGGTTATCTACATAAATCTTCTGTAAACGTTTGTCTTCCTTGATATGTTTCTGAATGGTTTTCACCTTATCCACCATTTCATTGACCATTTTAGGTCTATGCTGCTTGGACTCACCGACTTCATCCCAACATGATGATGTTATGCACCTTTTACCATAATGGGATTCATATAGAGCCATTAAGATTCTCGAGTGTAAATTATTGTTGTAGGAGAATTAAAGAAGCAGACGATATTGGTCTCATCCTCTTTTGAATTCCATAAAACATTCTCTCAAAGTGTCTTTTAGTGTCTGAATAGTGTAATCAGATTGGACATCAGTTTGAGGATGATAGGTCATACTGAAGTTCAGTTTAGTTCTTAGCTCATGTTAGAGACTTTTCCAAAACATAGAGGTGAATCTATGACCACGGTCGAATAAAATAGACAGCGGTACTCCATGAATCCTTACCATGTCAATGATGTAAATCTGTGGAATTTGATCCAATTAGAAGTCCCCTCGAATCGCAATAAA
The DNA here is from genome assembly GCA_963277665.1 of Viscum album. NCBI lineage: Eukaryota > Viridiplantae > Streptophyta > Magnoliopsida > Santalales > Viscaceae > Viscum > Viscum album. Next base: position 2,042,075,628 of record OY728136.1, read on the forward strand.
GTCATATGTCTTTGTGAGATGATCCACAATGACCCATATAGCTTTGTCTCTTCTAGATGTCTATGGAAGTCTACTGACAGAGTCCAATGTAATGTTTTCCATCTTCCATGGTGGTATGGGTAGTGGTTGTATCACCCCTTTAGACTTTTGCCTCTCAGCATTCACTTGTTGACATACCAGTCACATTGATGTATATTAAGAAATATCTCTTTTCATATTGTCCCAACAAATGTTTTCTTGTTGATCTCGATACATCATTGTGCCACTAGTGTGTATATAGATATTAGACCTATGAGCATAATTCAATAGTTCCTTCATTAGATCAGGAATAGTGGGAACACAAACCCTCTTCCTGAATTTCAAAATGCCACCTTCATATGCGAAGTCAGTGGACGTCCCATCATTTATAGCAATAATTTTCTTATGAAACTCCTCATCATCGGCCAGATAACTTTTAATATTTTCCAATAAAGAAGATTCTACAACCATTTGAAAAATTATAGATGTGTTACCTTACTTGATATTCCCATATCCATCTTTACTAGATTTATGAACATAGGATTCCTTTCAACTCTCATATTGTTTTGAATTCTATGGTCCCTTCTTATCAATGCTTCTGCTATGTTATTTTCATTCCCTAGGTGTTAGTGTATTGTGAAATCATAGTCTTTGAGTAGCCCAATCCATCTCGTTTGTCTCATGTTGAGTTATTTCTGTGAAAATATATATTTCAAAATATTATGATCTGTATATATCGCACATTTTTCTCCATATAGGTAATGTCTTCAAATCATCAAAATGAAGATTACCACTGCTGAATCAAGATCATAAGTTGGATAGTGTTGTTCCGGAATTTTTAGATGCCTAGATTCATAGGCAATCACTTAATCAATCTGTATAAGGACACAACCAAGTCCTTTCTTTGATGCATCTCTATAGATAAAAACCCCATCATTCCCGGATGGTAGGGGTATGATCGAAGAATTCACTAACCTACTCTTCAATTCTTCCAAAAATTGATCACATTCCTTTTTCCATACTAACTATTCCCCTTTTTGTGTGATCTTGGTCATTAGTTTGGCTAAACGGGAAATGTTCTGAATGAAACACCGAAAATAACATGCTAAACCAATAAAACTACCTACCTCAGTTCCATTTGTTGGAGTAGGCCATTCTTTCACAGCCTTTGTCTCCATGAGATCTATAGATATTCTTTCCATAGAGACAATTTGGCCTAGAAAAGAAAATGATTAGAGACAATAATCAATATTTCTAAACTTTTCTTATAATTTATTTTTTCTAAGTGTATTCAGAATAGTGTGCAAGTGATTATCATGATCTTCATGGACTTTAAAGTATACCAGGATATATTTAATAAACACCACTAAAAAGTCATCAAGATAATCCTTGAAAAATATTTTCATTAGATTCATGAAGACATAAGGTGAATTTATTAGTCTAAAAGACATTACTATGAACTGATAATGCCCGTACCTAGTTCGAAATGCTGTTTTTGGAATGTCTTCATTCCTCACAAAAAACCGCAGATATCCATACCGAATATCAATTATAGAAAAATATTTTCCTCCATGAATTTGATCAAATAAATCTTCAATTTGTGGTATAGGATACTTATTAATTATTGTAATAGCATTGATCTCTCTGTAGTCAATGCACAATCTCATAAACCCATCATTCTTCCTAATGAAAAGAATAGAGGCTCCCATGGAGAAACACTTTGTCGAATAAATCTATTATCACTCAATTATTCTAGTTGTATCTTTAGTTCCACTAACTTATAGTGGCCATTCTATAAGGGGTCTTTGATATGGGCCTTGAACTAGGAATTATGTCAATGGGAAGCATAATTTCTCACTCTGGAGGATGTCTAGGTAAATCCTCTAGAAAGACATCACCATATTGTTTCACAAAAGGTACATACTCTACCAGTACAATCTTCTATTCACTCCCATTTATTTAATTAAATTCTCCCGAATAATTTAATTTAGTAGAGCTACTGGAGGAGGATCAAGATTAGAATCAAATGGAAAGGTTTTAACTCTAAAAATAACGGATTCAACACCATTTTCAAAAAATGTAACTTCTTTATTCTTGAAATATATCATCACATCATAATTTAATATCCAATTTATACCAAGAATGATATCATAGTCATCAATTGGTATAATGATAAGGTTTGCAACTAAATCACCTTTATGTGTCATGAGGGGGACTAATCGACATGCCCATGTTGCAATGACACATCAACTAGGGGTTTTGAATGAGAAATTCATTGTTAAATCAAATTGGACATATCTAATTTTCTTGGAAACTGGGAAGATATAAATGAATGCGATAATACATGATCAAATAATGTATTGGATAAGTCGGAAGAAACAATCAATGTACCTACCCCCACTTCATTAGGAACTTCATCCTCTGCAGTTGTGACAACATAAGATTAGTCTTGCTCCCTTGGCCTTATTTGTGGAACATATCTCTGACTCTTAGGACATTCATTTGTGTAATGTCCCATCTCTATACAATTATAGCACAAAATATTGCTAACATTTTTCTTCCCCTCACAATCTCGAGATATGTGGCTTTTTTCTCGGCACATGTAACAGACTCCCAATCCCATCAGGCAGGTGTCGGGGTGTTTCTTTCCACAATTACTACATGACAGAAATTAAAATAATCCCTTCTTCCCCATTTTCTTATTTCATTCCCTAGAGTTTTCATAATCCCTATTCTTATCTTGCATTCTCTTAAAGTCATAGTAATTAGAGAATTCATTATCTATCTTGGTGTAACTTGAGACTATATCTTTATATGATGAGAAAATTTGAGTGACTTGATCCATTAGGAAGAATGGTTTTATACCATCAAAGAATCGATCAATTTTACTCCTTGGATTAAATATGTAGTCTATAGAATTCCTATTCAGCCTTGTAATGTTGGATTCATACTTGGAAACAATTTTATCCTTTTTCTACCACAAATTCAAGAATTTCCCCTCCACATCTCCCCACTATTCACGAGAGAAATATTTTTCTAAGAAGATACCCTTAAAATCCCTACATATCATATCTTATATTTCTTTCTCCTTCTTTGTGTTTTGGATTAATGACCACTACTGATTTGCATCTCTTGTTAGATGATGAACATCCATGACAACCTTATCTCTTTCATTACATCCCAAAGCACGAAATATCTTCTCAAGGGAATATATCCAATGCTCTGCTACAAACAGGATTGTAGTCCAATTGAGTGGTGGAGTTTTTTGACACAAAAAATGATATAAAATAGATCATCCACTTGGTGGATCCAGATTCTCTATACGGGTAAGGTTATTATTCATAACCTGAGTAAGTAGTCTTAGTATAGTTATGAGTTTATCAACACCAGTCACAACACCAAATCCAATATCATTGTCCTGCATCGGAGGGAAATCCTTAAAGGGGACACATGCGTTCGTGCAGTTTCTATTCCTTCCACTAGGATCCATCACTAGATAATGGAATATTCTATATTAGTCTATGAATCATAATGTATAATAATAACATAAACAAATACTTAGCTCAAATAGAAATCCTACGCATGGCGAATCCCATAATAACAAAAATGGGTTTTTTCTGAAAAAATTTACATGTAAATCATTTATAATGGCTTATAAAGAAAATGTGAATTATTATAAGAATATCCCCAAGGAGTGTCATAACCAAGAGTGTGGCAAGGCTCATTTTCATGTACTAAGATACCCCAGTCAAGCCCGAAACTCTTTGTTAGAGATTTCACTCCTAGGTATATCTGTTCTAGAGCTACCTCTACTTACTTGTATCCAAATAGAGATGTAATGATTGAAAGATCCACATAATATATTCCTTACTAGAATACCTAGAATTTCTTGTATTATTATCATCAAAGACTATCTTAGGGACTCTTTATTAATCTACGTTTAGTAAATCTAGTTTCCATGTTTCTACTATACTTCCTCTGATACCAACTGTAAAGACCCGACCAAGCTTTTAGGAGTTGGTACCTTATTGATTACATTGACCTAGAAATAAGGAATAATAATCCCGAAGGGTCGAGTAGTTTATTATTATTTGAAACAAGATACATACATACGTTCATCATTACATTTTGACATGAAAAACCACATAGAAACTCCTTAGACAACTTCCACAACTCCATGGTTATGACAACATGTCATTCCTAATAAAATTATTCATGCCCTGTGGAAATGAAACCTAAGAAAGGGTTGAGATCAAACACTCAGTAAGGGTATTAAGTACACAGAGGATAACATAAATATTATCCATAGTGAATAATTGAAGACACAAGCCTGTAAAAATAAACATGAACATAATCTATCATAAATACGATATTAGTAAATATTTATATAACATAACATAATCATGGGTATTCTACTAGTATAATATCCACATTAACTATAAATACAATATTCATAATGAGGGAATTCATAATGCAGAAAACATATCCATACCGTCAAGGCCTCGTTCCATGACAAAAAATAATCATTTTGTCAAGGCCTTGTGCCAAGACCATAGTTTGTCTTGTGAGACCTACCGATGCATTGAGGGGCTATAGTGGGTCCTATCCGACATATACTATGTCCAATTAATTCCTCATATTAATGGGGATAAACATAAATAACATGTAGGTTCATATGGAAATTAATACATGAGATGAAAATAACTTTATCTGAACATTAAGCATTAACACTAACAATTCGAGATAAATTGGTGAAAGGATTAAAGATAAAACATCCACAGACAAAATAATCATAAAACATTAAATTGAATATTTCAGAAGATTCCATAAATTATTATTCCCAATAATACATATGAATCAACAACAATGTGTAAATTGTGGAAGATACTCTTATAAAATCATCGAGTAATTCTTGAAATAAATACTCTTTTACTTTGAAAAGAATAGTTCTTTTGGAAAAATTATTATAAAATGCTAGAAGTAAAGTAAGTTATTATTTTTATAATAAAATTATTTATTTTATATATATAATGGTTTCCAAAAAATGATTAGATATTTCCCTTGAAAATATGTTGGATGTTGAGATATTCCCTTGAACTGGGCTTGTAATTTGGAAACAATTTTGAACGATCCTTTGAAATCATGTAACTATACATAAAATAGAGTAGGATTATGGTTGGTGTGAATATATAGAACTATAAAATATAATTAATGATGATTATATAATAATACAGAAGAATTTCATTGAGGTAATTAGACAATAAAAATAACCCAAATGGAAATGGAAGTTCAGGTGGAAAACCCTTTACCATAACTCCATATGTGTTCCTTTCTTGAAATTATGATATTGGAATATGTAATTATAATTATTAATAATTTATTTAAGAACCTATTAGACTTTTATTTAGTTTAACATAATTTTTTCATTTAATTTATGTTTTATTGAAAAGCTATCGTATTGAATTTTGTCGTTCCAGAGTGATCGATTTCTTTATTTTCATATCTGGTTTGCCTATTTTTATGTAATGGAGTTCATGTGAAATGGATGTAAATTTATAGAATTGAAAATAAATATTGTTTATGAACATAAATATGTGTTAATATTTATTTATTTAACTTGGTTACATGTCATGATGATGAATTATTATATTGAACTTTAATAATAATTGTTTTACTTAATTTTTGGGTTTTGATTATAATGAACTCTTATTTCTTTATAACATAAATCAATTTGTTGTATGTGATTTAAGAACCATAAATAGGATATATTACTTATATAATAATATATTTAAACCTTAACAAGAATGGTTTAATGACCATAATTGAGAATGATAATAGTAATAGAAAGCCCATCGTCCTTGAATGTGGTAAATTGACACATCTCAGATGATGTTCTTGCTACTATATAAAAGAAGGTAAAATGGAGAGATGATGATAAAATATTCCACTATCATGAAAAAATTACTGTATATATATGGAACTGGAGTCATCAAAAAATTTGGATAAGTAAAGGTAATATAAAAACGGAAACAAATCAACTTGAAAAGAAAGACAAAGAATTGAATATTGGAATTTACATCTTGAACCAAAATTCATTGAGAGCCTCTTTAAGGGTAAGGTTTTGGTCTTTTAATGACACCTAGTGTTGGTTTACGTGGGAGGGGAGTTTGGGAGGATATTTGGATAGAAATTGGGGAAGGAACAAGGCTTGACAGGAGTGAAGAGAATGATTGAGAGGGGGTTTTTATGGTGGAGGAGGGAGGAGATTTCTTAATATAAAATTCGTTAATTTATTATTTCCCCACAAGAAAATTAATATTAAGTCTTACTTCTCCAAAAATTGTAATTTTATCATGTGAGTTGGGACCAAGTTGGATTAAATCACTTTTGATTTCATGAATAGTGTATTTAAATGATATACAATATTTTACCATATTTCAGTATTTAAAAAAAATTCAAGTATTTTAGAAAAATCCTAAAAATTCACCCCAACCTTTTTTCAACGTCTAGGATCCAAAAATTAAGTCCATTTTTCAAAATAAAATAATAAATATGATTAATTTAATATTTATTTGAAAAAATAATTTATTCTAAACAACAGTTTTAAAAAATTATTTTACATAATCCAAAGGATTGGTATATCGTACTTTCACATTATTATTATTTATATACTATCACAATTAAGCATAATATTAATTATGGTTTATTACTATTCATAAGGGTATGTTACTATTATTAAAGGTAGGTTACTATTCACCAAAAAATTATTTTTCATTATTGGACTCCAAATAAATTACTGATCACAACTGTGTCTATCAGATTATAAAAATTCACACCACAGAAGTGAGAAACTTATGTTTTATGGGTCACATAACACTTAGTAGTAAATTATGGTGTGATTTTGTGTGATTATGAAATATTCATAAGAAATAAATTTCCATTGAAAAATATTGTGTCGTTATAGAGCCAATAAATAGGTGAAATTATCTTGCACCATAATACAATAGATAGTACCAAAACATACATTGAATGAAATAAAAGTAATTATAATCTTATCGATGTGGATCCAATGAGGCATAAAATTTTAATTTTGAGATCTAATGAAAAATCAATAACATATCATAGATTATTCATAAAAATGATCTTCCAATGGTTTCTATATATAGGGTATGAATTGACAGAATTGTATTGAAATATGATTTAATCAAGGGTATTCAAGTCATTTACCATGAAATAATGGGTCGTACGGATTAGTCGCACTATTGGGTAAACTATCTTCCAACAATTCCCCCTTTGTTGTAGGAAGATGAACATTGCATGAATTAGTATGCATGTTTTGACAAAACATTTGAAAACTATGAGAATATAATCTATACGAATTACCGATAGTCTCATGTGTGTGTGGTCCCAATGTCATGAGGTTTAAAAATACTGTGGATAATAGCTTCCCACCATCCATCTAAACATGGTTAGAAGTAACATTACTTCCTACCCCGCACAGATTCTACTAACTGTGTGTCGGACCAATTACACCCAAAAACTAGGTTTTAGCCCTAAAAAATCGACACACAACCCCTTTACCTCCATGTTCTCAAATGGAATATACATTAGGGTATTAATAAAAATTTAAACATAAAATAGTTAGAATGAAAAGATTATGTACCACAAATAAGAACTATGTTTTATCAACATCACCTCTTAAAGTAATTCATCACTGAATTTCCTTCTTAATGGTGTCCATGAAAGTATATGAATAAATCTGAAAAATGTTCTTATAAAATGGCATCCCGCTCCTAGGAAATGTCATATACTTGGCTATGCTTCCTTATCACTCGTACTAAAGGAATAATTCAAACAGCTAGCGGGTCCTCACCTACCACACGTTTCAATAATAATAGTCTCTCATATTATGATAGCTACCTAATCATAACTCTCCCGAGAAGTGTTGAGGTCATAGTTAAGGATGATAGAAATTTCTATCTCTGACTTTTCCTCACCTCTAAGTGCATATCGCAAAAGAATCCATAAGAGTCCACTAACTAATGGCCAATTAAACATCATGTATCTGAGTTATAAAATTGTGTGCATCGACCACGAAAATTAACTTCTCTAGGTGTGTAGGAGGGATCGAAGTTGAAAGGCTATAGATATTCAACCCCCCTTTTCTACCTCAGATTTATATCACATTGTGTAAAAATATACATGAGGCATTTTTGGTCGGTGTACCCCATAAAATGCTCTCCATGTATGTAATGTCTCTAATAGTGTAATGCATGAACGTATACATCTAAATTGAGATCGTTTGTCAGTTAATTACTCTCGTGTGGCCTCAACTATAGATACCCATACTCCATGACTCTATCCCACTAAATAAGACTTACACATAGACTGATACCTAATGAATCATAGTAAAATAGTGTAACTCCTACCATGTTATATAAGTATCAGTATTGATGCTAAATTTAATCTCTATTTGGGCTTTAAATAGAAATATCAAAGTAATATGACCATACTAACTTCACTCTCTTCTTTTTCAAGCTTGTATATAGTACTTCAAAGTGTGATAAGTCATGAATAAAACACATTTAATAACTACTGATGCCCATGATACTCCATACCTAAAATATGTTCATGGAATGCTCCCCAGAATCTAAAGATCTCAAATTAAATGGGAAAATTTATATTCCTCTCTTTGAAATAATTTGACACAAAATGTGAATCAAATCTATCGAGAAGTGAAACTTTGTGATCATATAATATAAATTTTTTTTCTCTCAATGTAGTCAATAAAATATCTGAATGTTTTTTATGGTGAAGTTGATTAAGAGAAACACTAATAAAATATCCATAAAACCCACCACACAAAAATACAAATAATGATTGAAAACATGGTTCCTCAATTCCATGAATACCAATTTTTTATTCTTGAGACCAAATGACATACCATAATTTTAATATTTACTATACCAGAAAAGAACGTCTTCATGAGGTATGTATAATGGTCTTACACACACCTAATGTTAACCAGATCTCAAATGAATATTTGTGAAAACCGAGGATCCTTAGAACTGGTGGAAGATATCATATATCCACAAAGATTATATTGGTTCTTAAATTAATGTTGGTTCAATTTTTGTTATTCACACATTTCCAAAGGGTACAATCATATTTTTTAGAAAATAAATAGTGTCAAACCCTATAGAGAATTACTTGTTCATATAAAACCATTTTCCTATAAATCCTTTTCTACCTCTTGAAATCCTGTATATTAGTATTATCTATCTGGTAAAAAGGAATGTATATAGGGGAAGCATCTAGAAATATCTTGATAGAGAAATATTCCTCTCATAATAGAGGTAATGCTGAAAATTTGTTCAAAAAAACATCCATAAAATCATCAACCTCTATAGAGAAAAAATGATGTGTTCCTTGATCATCCAAATATAAGCATTAAATCTATACTATAATCCCACCAAACTCAAGATTCTTGTGTCCATATCATCTCTTCTGGAAATCCCATTCACATTTTTGAATAAACACTCCAACCTCTGGAGATGTAGTGGTAACCCTTCGATGATAGTATTCAATGAAAGAATGATAGTGAACCATCCATTCTATATTCAGAATGATGGAATTACCTATCATACATATGAAAAATATGTCCCATATGAAGTAACACCCACCAATATCAATGGGGAACACATTATACAAGAGTTCAACATCCTTTCTAATCAATATTAGAGTATCATGTATCATTAAACCATATGAATTCTTAACACAATTCCCAAATATCTCTACATTGAGACAAAATATAATGTTATTAGAAGCCTGTAATATCAAAATGAGATGATTCTAAATTAGAGGATACTAGTGTAGTACCTCTTTTAATAAAAGGTCAGAGATCCTTCTCCGTAATGGTCGATTTCACATCATATATGTTGCCTGATCTGTATTGCTATGATACAACCTAGCTGCCCTTCACGAATCCTCTCTTTTACCTCTACATAAATATGTTCTGACTACAAAAACTAAGACCACCACCTTAGAATGATTAGCTGGTTGTGCTTTAGCTCCCTACCTAAGAAGAAGTTTCTAACCCCACTCCTGCTCACAGATTTGATGGAGACCCTATATTATTGATTATTAGAGGATAATTTCTATAAAAGATCTATTGATGAACCATATTTTCACATTATTGGAACAAAAATGGGTCCCTCATACACTATGGATATTACTCTCATAGTCTACCATTGTGACAGAACCTCACCATGGAACATAATTATGTTTTATTGGTACTAATATAACAATTTGGTAAACTCTATATGATGCTTCTAACTAACAATCGATGTAGCACTAGATGTACATGTCGAACAACCCTGGATCTCACCCCTATCCACTCTAAGGTTACAGTCTATGATAAGTTCCTGATTCACTAATACAAAAATGATAGTCATCTAAAGGACATTAATCTATGATCATATTTCATACATAAGAACATCCTATAATTTCATATATTTAGATTACATATCACCCATCAGAATAGGGTCGAAGCATTGAAGATATATTAAATTTTCCAAATAATTCATGACTGATAATGAACCCTTCTCAATGGGAATAAACTCTTGTTCTGTGTCAACAGTCAAATTCTTATGATGTAAGTAGAGAGAGAAGGCCTTATAAAAATTCCTATGAGGCTCCTCCCAATAAATGTCTTATATATTAAGGAAACACCACCATCTAATGTAATAATCAATTTCTATATACATAGTTTGTTTTATCCTTCCATTATGAGTCATCTCTAGATACTAAATGATAGAAACAATGGCCTCTAATCCTGACTCTATAGCCTATGGTCAACCATTACCTAAAAAAGAGGGAGGATTCTCCTGTTAAAACTCTTGAATCAACTCTTCCATAATTAGGTAAGATTTAACTACTCGCTAAACTGTATAAATTAATCATTAAAGTTTTCATAGAACAATTCCTCTAATCCTGTAGAAGGTAAAACTACTAATTCCCATAATCACACTATTGATGGATCATCATTTATCTCATGGAACCTTTACATCAGAGTTTGGTCATCACCACATTCACGACACATGACTGGAGCCCATCATGGTGAATTTACTCTATAATGCAAAACAAACACATCATATAAAAATGTAATTAATGTTCTTAGTTAGAAAGAGATGATATTTAAAATATGATAGGTATAAGTATTCAAATATATGAACACAACATTATGCATTCCCTAATGGGTCATTTCTAGGTGATGTAAAGATCATATAAAGTTATAGATATTACCTACTGCACACTACTAAGTTCAGGTCTGGGACTTGTTCTCTCTTATAATAAATTCCAGTTTCTATTTAATTTTCATACTCATTACCATTTTATATCAATTCATATCCCATTGTATATCGATGAATTATAAATGATTTAATTAAATGGTTCACAAAATACAAATCCATAAGGTCCCATACACCTCATGAACCTAAATAATGAATCCACCTAATCCATACAATAAGACTTTCTACAATTTCTATCACAATAAAAAGAATAACTATCATGAAACATGTCATATATTCAAGTAATTAGTAATAAATCATAAATGGTTTGGCATAATGAATGGCACAAGATTGTTGTAATGTTTCTAAAATGATGAATCATATGGAGTATCATCATATCATTAGGATTTACCAAAATAGAACCCATAACAATTTCAATAATTACTTTAAAATTTTAGTGAATCAACCAACAATGAAATCTAATCAACTATAATATAAAAAACTAGAAAAAATTAATTCTAAGAAATTTTGTTTTTGTCATGTATATTGGTTATCTATGCCCAGGAACATATCACTACCAAAATATTACTATTTATTATCCTTTTATATTATAGAAAAATAGAATGGAAAACTAGAAATGAAACAACTATACACATTTATAATTTCCTAGACCTAGATTCCACTAATGGTGCCACATTGCATATTTACCCCATAACCTCATGAGAATATTCCAGAACTCTAGTAGATTCTGAATAGTATGGAGGCTCTATGTGTGTCAATGAGGAGTCTATACCCTCATCACTAGAGTATATAATAATTAAAATATATAATATAAGCATAGAAACTGTTAAATAAATAATACAATAGATATCTGAACATGGGGGAATAAAAGTAGGACATATATACAAATAATACCATAAGTTATAAAATATTCATATAATGATTTTAAATTTCATGTTACAATGAAAATAATGAGATCATGTATATAAAGGTGTACAATACATGTAAAATTGATAAAAAAAATAGAACATTAATTGTCCTAGTAGGATTACAATACTCAATTCATTCATGTTCTCCACTTTTCATAAGTAGTATTCAATATCCTATATCAGGACACTTTCCATTATGTATACCTTCAACCATACAATATATTCATGAACCAAAGAAACGATGATTAGGGTGTGAGACTAAATCACAGTAGGTAACCACCCAAGGTCTGGTGCCATACAGTCATATAAAATATAATGATAATAGTTTGCAAGATTTAACAGAATATATAAGGAAGTAATGAAAGATAATTTATATAAGGTCATGGTTCAAATATATCTACCAATTAATTTTATAAATTTAATTTAGAATGTAATTATATTATCTAACATTAAATAATGTTTTATTTATAATCAAGTTCAATTAATTTATTGGTCTCATTTTATTAATATTTCTTAGGACCAAGCATATAGACCAGTGTCCCCCATAATGATAATCATCAATGATGGCTAAATAGTCATTCCATTATGTGTAATAAGAATATTGATTCCAAGATTATACTTTAGATTGGTTGTCAAATCATATAAATAATTTCATTAATTATTCATTTATGAACTCGGCCATGTCCGTTGAATTACTTATTTGAAACCCCCAGTATCGACCTAAGTATATCATAAACTAACCCCTTAAAATAAAATCCATGATGATTTACATAAGAACTCGGGTATCTATTTAGGTGGGGTATTAAAATACCTCTTCCTAAGTCCATCCATAGAATTCTTCCATGGAATCACATGTATCTAACATGACATATATGATCAACTAAACCATAAGTCTTTCCTTGGAAATCAATAAGAAAACCAAGTATCACCCGAGAATACAATAGTCATCACCCTATGAGTATGTCCGTGGAAATCAATATACAGATTCAAAGTGTCACTTGGGTATAAGAAAATAAATATGCAAATGACTATATCCATGGTGTTTGAATTAGAACCCATGTTTCACCCAAGGCATATATCAATCATTCAATAGATGAATATAACTAAATCATAAACATTTAATTATGTCATGGAAATTACACAGAATAACTCATTTAATTATACCTCACCTTATATGGTGGATCAAGGAATGGATATGCCTATAATCCTATGTAATTAATTTATATTACATAGTAATTTCATTATAAAATGGAAACTCTAGATTAATCAAGAGATTTCTTGGACATAAGAAAGGTTCTTGGTCCTGCCATTCCATTCCATTAATCATATAAATTTACAATTTTTGTTAGAAATCAAATTAATAATCAATTGAATATTACATTCTTTATTTTAAATTAGAATTAGATTCAAAATTGATATCCCCTAGTAAAGTGTAAAAGGGAACACCCTAAGGTATCCAAAATAAAATCCACCTATGTTGGTCCAATTAACAAAATAACACACTCAAGGGGTGGTTCTAATTCAAGTTTCATAACCATTACTCATTTATCACTGGGTTTGATCAATTATATAGGTCATGCCTATTAATTCAATTCATTAATAGAAATCCATTTCAGTGGTCTCTACTCAGATAATTGGATATGGGGCATAAAGAAACATTTATAAACACATATACATTGAATAAAACTCATGAGACCACAAACCATAAATTCTTATTGGGTATTTCATCCAGTATGATCCCCTGGTTCGTTATATTTTAGGATAAAAACATGGAAGAGAAAAAGAATCTATAAAAATGTATAATTAGTGTCCACCTAAATAGAAAAACTGATACCAAACCAAAATATGAGAAAACAAAAAATGAATAAAGATCTTACTGATGCAGATCAAATTATTATTATTTTTTATTACGTTCTTTGATGGAATATTAGTTGAAGATCCAAGATTATGCATAAAAATGGTCTCTATATGGTTTTTTTATGTTCAAGATAATATGTGAGAAAAATAGGTTGGAAAAAAATTATTTAAGGGTGACTAATATTTTCCCAATATATTATGGGTTGCATGTTTTGGTCAGACTATTGGCCAAACCTTACACCAATTTTTCTCCCTTTGATGTAATAAGGGGTACACCACACAGTTTAACTAACCATGAAAAAACTATACAACGCCCCTCTATCAAAATTTCACAAATTATTTCATGTGTGTACCCTCAAAATCCCATGGTTTACCAATCTTTGTATACTGTAGATTTCCACTTTATAACTTATCATGGTTAGAAGTAACAGTGCCGCCTACCCTAAATAGTGTATAATAACCATGAAAAAGACCATTTTAAACCATATATGGGATACATGCTCTGAAATATCCATAAAAATTGCATTTACCTCTCCAAACTCAATTAGAATTCAAATATTCCACGAAAAATGTTATACTAAAAATTGATGGAAAGATAATATTTTTTACCTCAAAAAAGATATAGTTTCTTACATTATGACCTTATTGTTATGTAATGATTAATAAGTTCATTGTATACTCTTATAGAGCATCTAATATCACAATTTGGAAATTTTTATTTTCCCCAAGATATAATGTAATATATTAAGCATGTCATATAAAAAGGGTAGTAGTTTTAATGGAATAAGAGGGAGATGATGTAGATGTTTTGTGAACCATTTTTTTCCATGTTTCCAAAGACACTAAACCCATATAGTTATGTTGTGGTATTATTATGTTATGTAATTAATATTAATATATTTAGATGCAATATTGATATATTCAAATTATAGGTCATTATATATTTCATGTATTTGAAAAATATTCCATATAAAAATTTTAAAGAGTGTGGACAAGGGAAAAAATGTTCGCCAATTAAAGCGATAATTAGTTCAAAATTTCATTTCAACATTGGGATAAAAGTTGTTGTAATGAATAAAATATATTTTATTAACAATATTTTAAGAAAATATAACCTAATTAAAGAATAATATCCATATAACATTACATAATGTAAATATAGCTTATATAATCCTAAAAAGAAATGGGATTGTAACATATACTCTTAAGGCCTTCATAATATTTAATTAATAAACATGATAAAGGGAAAAACATATATATTTTTAAATCTCTATTATTTTCCAATTAATCATCTTAATATTCATTATTTTTTTATATACACCACACCAAAAAAAAATTTAAAAATATACCATATATCTCAAAAAAATTAAATTGATATAAGAAACCATTACTACTTGGATATATTTTTAGCGGTAAGTCAAATGAAATAAATAACATAAAATAAAACAATAAATATATATGAAATAATAATATTTATGGCACAAAATATCAAAGTGTTTATAAACACACTTCATTAAATAATTTACGTATTTAAAAAATGTATGTCTCTAAGAATATAATTTTAGGTAATAAACCCTTACCAATTTGAAAACATTCAATTCAAAAAACCTTGGATAAAATATTATGAATTATAACATTAAATAAAATTAATTAATAATTATATATTATTTAAAATTTAAAATAGGTAATACATATATTTATAGGAAACATAAATTGCTACATAACAATAATCATGTGTCAACAAAACAATAGTGAGAGAGATAACCCTTACAAATATCACAAAATTATGTGAGAATCAATATATATGGTGATTATGTATAGAAAAAACAAATCAAGATCAATTATTTTGAATATATCTTATATTAGTTATATTTGATTTCACATATATTAGTGGAACTACATATTCAATTAAGATGAAATATAGACTAATAAAAATAAATTGAGTTCTGAAAGCTTGTATATCTCGTCTAATTTGCTTCAAAATTTTTTTAACAACTGTTATAATATATTTGAATTTAATTTAATTTTTTTAATATTAATATTAATGGATATAAAAAATATTTTTTTTCATTATAAAATCTTATCACCCACTCATTATTAATCATTCCCCATATTCATCATTTAATGTTTTACTGTATTTTATATTAATGCTTCGATATAATTGTTGTGGTATATGAATCATGATCACGGTTAAATAATATAAAATTTTTTAATCATGATATATATATCATATATATTCATTATATATATATTTTCATCCATTACTTAAAAAAGACATAAAAAATGTATCACATCTTTTTTGTGGGGGAGGTAGTACACATATATAAATTATCAACATTATCATTTTAAAATGGGTTGATAGTTAACAAATTAAATGATATATAATATTATAAATATATTAATTATGTATTAAATATATTGTATATTCATTAGTTTTCATTTTAATAACCACTTATGTAAAGTGGTGATGAAAAAATATTACATAGCTACATAGAAGAGGTTGGACATATGTACACCCAAGTGATGTTTCAATTTTATATATGATGGAGAATTGGCGGAAAATAATATTAATAAATAATAATTAAATATTATAATATTTAATATATTATATTAATAATGTTCTTATTGTTATAATAGATTTATAGGATTTATAATAATATTTATTCTTTTTAATAGTCGGTAAATTTGATTTCATATTCTTTGAGATATATCGTTTGGCTTACACGTTAATCCCTCGTAAGTTAGTATTTGGATAATAGAAGAAACACTAGAATGATGGGAAGGAAGATATAAAAAAATTATTTATTAGATGATATATAGTGACCATTTATACTGAATAATTGTTTAAAGAGGGTTTTATTTTATAACCGAGGAAGGGAAACACTTGGAATAACATAAAATTTTTAAATAATTTTTTTTTAATCAAGAGAAATGATTCCAAATAGTCAAGAATTTAATGAAAAAAATGATAATGCAAAAATATAATAATATATTTAAATTTAAAGATGATTTTTAATTTAATCCTTATTTTTAGTTTAACCTCTTCATTGTCCCTTTTTAACATTAATAGAGGTAACACATTTTTTAGACTATATGGGTAATTAATTTACATCTATGATGACAAGTGGATATAAAAATTTTCATGGATTACATTAAAGTCTATTTAAACTCAATTTTCTTGTATATATTTTTTATTTTATTTTTAATTCAATTAATAATATATTATTTTACAAAATGTAACTTGAATTAAATTTTTCAACTTTTCAATTAATTTTACTTCAATGTCATACTAAAAAATATATCATGAATCATTACATGTAGTGAACCCATCCCCAATACCCATAGTTGGTAACTACTTTATTATATTGTCATAAGATAGAAGGACTTAATTCATGAAGAAATAAATAGTTTAATAGTTTTAGTAAACTAGATACAAACTTGAGTCTAAAATTAAATTTGAATACACAAATTACAACATCTTTTCTTTATAGAATAACATTATTACATCTATAATATCCCTATATATAAATCATAATAATATTTAGTGAATCCTGAGGAAAGGAAAATAAATAATGGAGAGCTCAAATTATCAATAAGGGATATGTATAATTGAAAATATTATTAATAAAAAAAATTCAATATAGAATTTTAAGTAACTAAAACAATTAAATATATTCAATAAAATGGATATATTAATTAGTCAAATCACATACAATATAGTAATCTAATTAGTTAAAATACACGTTTTTTAATCAATACATTGTGAATTAAATAAACCGAGAGATAAAATAATTGTGAAAATCTATTTGATAATAATAAATGAAATATTAATGAAATAAATTTTTAATTTTTGGATAACATGACCTCAACTATAATGATTCCTCTTCCTATAAGACCTTTCACAATATATTTGAAACTATAGTTAGCAACCCATTTAATTCATGATTATTGATTTGACTCATGAGAACTACCAATGCATCGGGTGACTATATAATATTGGTCCATGTCCCAACATACATGTCCAAATCATTCATCATATATCAAATAATTAATTAAATTCAAGAAAAATGTTACTTATCCTAAAATATCCATTTAGATTAATTAATACATGTTTATTAAAAGTCAACTATCAATAAAATAACATTCAATGTAAAAGACCATATGTAGAAATTTTTTATGGTTTAAGGAATAATACTATCCGCGATAAATGATATGAATAAATAGGGTATATTAAATTTCCCACGATCATATTTAAGTGAATGTCTAATATGGATATTGATTACTAACAAAATGAATCAGTGAAGTGAATTTCAATACATTATTTTATCAATATAATCATGAAATATACATAAGAAAAATAATTAATGCATTAATAAAAAATATACCCATTTGAGTAAGAATAAATTGTTATTTTTGGGAATAAATAAAAATAACATAAATTTTCCTTTAATCGCAATCTTGAGTAAAATATTTTTTCATTTGAAAATAACATTACAAAATATAAAATACTTTAATAATACCTTTCCATGAAAATATCATGGAAAAACATTTCTATAATTTTATAAAAATAATTTTCATTAAAAAAACCTCATAAAACTATAATGAAGCTTCCAAAAAAATTTAAATGTATAAAGATAATTCCATTAATTCTGTATAAGTTAAAAATTATATTCCCTTTTCACTAAAAAATTATAGAAAAGTGCCTGGTTTGGAAAATGATAATAATGTTCTTTTGAATTTTTTTAAATAAAAAACCCACCAAAATAAATTTATTAAAATATTTTTTGATAATAATATAATAATTTTTAGAACATTTTTTGAAATCATTGTTTTGAATGAGAAAATAATTTCTAATAGAAGATGTATATGAAGTTGTATTTTGAAAATAAAATTATAAAACATTTTAAGCACCAGATAGTGAAAATGGTAATATTACATGAAATTATTATGAATAAATATAGGATAAAAAATAAATGGGTTTATTAGAAAATTATGACATAGTATCCTTCAACTAAATTAAAGAATAAGTAATTTTAAATATAATTAGATTATTAAACAGGCCGTTATAATGAATAATATTATAATGTGATTATTAAAAAAAATATTATGTGTTTCAAATATAAATCAACATATATAAATTTAGAATACAATATTGGAAAATAAAAATTCGGTTCACACATAATATTAACATGACATAATAAATGTAGTACATGTTTAATCGAGTGAATTCAATTCAATTAAAAAATTTCATTACCACTTGGTTAAATTTTAATAATATCATATTTTAAGAAATAATTCAAATTAAAACATAAAATAACATGGTTAATTTATGAATTAAGATATTTCAAATCAATGGTATTATATATAATCAACATAAATTTTTATTGGTTCATAATAACTAATATGTTGCAATGAAATGTAAATTAAGATGAAATCGCATACCTCAAGCTTCGTTTTGGTTAAATGTGTTTTAACCTTGTATATACTGTTTTAAAAAGTGTTAATAACATAAAAAATGTCTATTTTAATATTTATATTATCATAAATTTTATTTTTATGACATCTTATCACCCATTCGTTAATAACTTTTCATTATATTTATTATTTCCTTTGTTAATTTCCCTATATTTTTAAGTGTGTTTTGTCATGAAAGATCTGGTTCATTTGATTATTTTATTTTATCATAATATAAATAATAATAATAACGAAATTATATTAATATTTATAAATATATTAAACTTTTAAAAAATTCATTAATGATGGAAATGAAAAATGAAGTACATTATGATCAAGGAGATGATAGGTTGCACACATCCATGATTAACATTTCTATTTTTTAATCAACATAATTGAAAGGAGTTCCATAATATATTATCAATATATAATAATAATTATATCATAAATACCATATTATGTACTTATATATCATCCATGTGGTGTTGTGAAGAAATTTGAGTCTCATTACATCGTGAAAGTGGTAGTCCACATAAACAGGAATGATGTTATCGTTAATAAGTGAGTAATATTTTTAGAAATAAATTTATATATAATGTCCATATAATGATAAATATTTCATAAAATATCATATTTATTTCAGTCATGTCACACGTAATAACGAAATTTATCTTTATCTCTTTCCATTCAAAGTGTTAGTGAAAGGTGAATCACATCACTTAGTGAGGTGGAAATCCACCATACAGACAACCAATGTTTTCATATACCCTATGGATTCGATTAAAATAAGGTTTATACGATATAATGAATCCATAGGTTTAATAATTTCATAAATATTGAATATATACTTTTTATCCATCATCATACCCAACCATGAGAGGTGGTCATGGATGAATGAATGACATTAGTTTACGAGGCGGTGGTCCTCAATACACATGAATGGTGATTTTTTAGATCATATGATGTATATGGAGATGATAATAGATCACAAACCAATTAGAACATAATTTTACTATATTCAGTATATATATGTTATTATATTTTCATGGTTAATAATTATTGAGATATGTGGAGGAATAAATTAAATAAAATCGCTTATTGAGGAACATTACCTCTTCTTCGATAATCCTATTTAGGTTTCAATGAAAAACTTCCAAGGAAGGATTTATGATAAAATGAATGATTATATATTGAGAGTAAGGAATTTTATAAGTTATTTGACAGGTTATTGTCCAAAATAATGGTTGTGAAGGTGTGGAGATGAGGGCAGCAGGGTGGCCTTATATAAGTGGGTTGAGTGGCACACTTGTATTTTATTGAAAATATTCATTTATAGCTAAATTTGTATCATTAAAAGCCTAAAAATAGTGAAATTATAAATCCCTCAAGATATAAGGTCGAAATATGTTCATCAAATGGGATTTGGAAAAGATGGTTGGTCATTTTTACCATTGTCTTCTTAGTTTAACCCCTAGTAAATCCAATTTTACATTAATTGCGTTAATAAATTCTTACATTTACCACTATTTATTTTTGGTAAGAATTATGTTGAATATATTAAAAATTGTAAATTATTAGTATCATAAATATATAAATTATTTTTCCAAATTAAATTCATAATTTTTTTAATTTTTTTAACTAAAATTAATCTCATAGATGCGATGAGAAAGTGAGGTTACAAAGAGAAAATGTTTAAAAGTTCACAATTTCCTTATATAGAAATTAATTATGAAAATTATTATGTTGACATAAATATTATTAATTGATATATAATTCAACTAAATTAAATTTTAAAAAATTAAGAATATAAATAATATTACAAATTAATTTGAAATAAAAAGCAGTTTGGAGTTAAAATTCATTATTATTCATTATTTATAGAAAAATGAAACATTTATTCAAAACCTTATAACAATGCCCTTTATTTATATGGATACGGTGACTTAAATTAAAAATTCTACTTTTTATAATATAATTTTTAATAGTGGAGAAATTTAATTTTATATTATATGCAAATAGTATGCCTATTTCATCTTTTAGAGAAATATTATTTTTTTGAAAATATTTATTTTACCTTTAAATGATGATTATTTTATATTTTCAATAGATAACTATAAGTTACAAAATATAGTTATTCATATTCATTTCCAGTATTCAAATGGGTATGTTATAACTATTACATTAAAATATAACATTTTAATATTATTTAACATTTATTTTAAACATTGTATTATGTTTAAGCATCTGTAAACCTAGTGATAAATGTTATTAAAGATATTGAAAAGATTTAATTTATTTAAAAATAAATATATTTAATTTTCATAGAGAGTTATATTTTCTATTAATCATGGTGATGTGTTTCCCATATGATATGAAATATGATGTTCTTATTTAAAAATATTGGGGTGTTACATTCCCTCCACATAAAAAATTATATTTTCACAATTTAAACATGATCATGGAAATAAACTAATTAATATTTTTAAATTATTTTCATGAAAATGAAATATTAAAATGTTTTAATAAAAAACATATCAGTAAAAAAGACATGAATGTTTCAATTCCATATGTAATAACATATAACATTCATTATAAGTCAGAGAATATTAGTAGAAATTTAATATATGTTCATTAAAGAAAATAATAAATAATTATAGAGTGTGATTCAAGTTAACGATCAGAACAGTGTTCATGAACAATGGAATGTGAATGAACTCAAAACTATAAATTTTTTATTTTATAAAATACTATATTTATAATATAATTTTAATGTAGCAGGATAAATTTTTTTGAGGACTATTTTACTAGAATTGGGGATATATTTTAACATATAATATAAAGAGATATACAGACTTGATATGTTTTTATTTTATAGAATCCTTATATACTTTCTTTCTTCTTACATCAATTTATAATTCACCTCTTATTCCAAGAGATGAATATCCAAAAAATTATTTTATGTGACTAAAGAAATATAAATCACTTTTATGGATTTATAATATACCTACAAAAATAACATGTATTTTCTTTTATCTACATATATTTTTAATATAACTATTTGGTTACCACATGATATTCAACATAACAAATTCATCTATATATAGTAAAATTAACATAACTGTTTCAACATTAATATTTAATTTTAAAATATTTAAACTAAGAATAATGACATAGTAATTAGGATAACTCATAGGATAATGGTAGGTTCAAAACCCACATTTTCATTTGTTCATGGGTTCAAGACTCATAGTATTTCTAGATGTGATATGTTTTTTACTCTAATGTCATTTATCTATTTATTAAATTACATTAATATAATTTCTATAATTTTTCAAAAAAAAATTGATGGACATAAGTAAAATAAAATGAATCTTTTAATAAAATATTTACTAATTTTATTGATACAACTTGTTTACAAAGTATAAAAATATTATTGTGGTGTAATTAATGATCATATTTACCTTGAATGTTGTCGATACCCTTAAAATTATTTCTATTTAATGTAATGCTGTTATTTTTAAAAAATTCCACCAAAACATTTTCTTTCAATAAATTTCTCAAAAAAATAACCCTATTCATGGTAGAATCCCATCACATAAAACACAAAAAATAATTTTTATGATTTTACACTTATTAACAATATTAAAATATTTTTCACATAATTATTACATTAATTATGACATATATGCTTCTAAAATTTATCATAATATATAAATGTTTCATAATTTTTATAACAAAATATTATTTGTGAAAATACTTCTATAATGTATTTGTGGAATCATGATACATACTTCAACCCATTAATTTCAATATAGGCCCAACATGGAATAATTATTAATATTTAGAAGAGGGAATTGAATTAGATAATCCATGCATTATACAAATTTAGGATAACTAAATATAAATTGATCACTTGGATGAGATTTATTTTATAAAATCATACTTTTCATTTTTGATCAGTAATTCTTTTCCTTATGATATTATTTTCTATACATAATGAATTTTTTAATTCCATAGAATCACTTAATTTTGATTATAATACACCATATGTTAAACCTAATTCATTAATTATAATTATCTACACATATCATTTATAATGGTTTGTAATGAAAATGTGAATTATACTAAGAATAAACCAAAGGTTTGTCAAACTAGGTGCCCAATTAGTCTTGATGTCATGCACTTTATGATGATTAGGTCAATCCCAATGATATATTTTAAAATTTATTACCTGAAGTTACATATGATCTAGAACCACATCCAATTTTTATATCCAAACATGGATGTACATTGAGGAAAACCCTCATAATTTATACCTTATAATAAAATTAGTATGTTATTATATAAATATCTTCAAATACTATCAATGTGTTATAATCCTTAATCATTGTTTTCCTAAATCATGTTCCCAAGGATTCTAAAAAAAAGTCTTCTGATACATACATCAGCGTCCCCAACCCCAGTAAAAAGTTATTTGTGCGAACTTTATTAAATCGACATACGATATATGGAATCACATCTCGAAGGATAAAATAGTTTATTAATATTTGTAATGGAGATACATACTTGATCCTCACATTACATTTGAAAACTAAAATTTTAACACAGGGTTTTTGAGAATACGATTTTCTACAAAGAATAACTCTTGATATTAATCATAGCAATCATTGTGGAATCCTTAGAAAAAATAAGGGTGAGATAAAATGCTCAATAAATACTAAGTAAAGTGGAAGCTATCTTTTATTAAATTAATAATAAATATGGTATTGAAAATAACTAAACAGTGTTGTAATTTAATCAAAATCTATTTTATAGTTATTAGATAATGCTTTAAATATATTAAAAGTTTAATAAATAAAGACAAATTAAATTTAATCCATAAACTAAGAGTGAAATGAATCCATAGATAATATAATTTTCAAAATATCATGTATAATAATAACATAAATCTTAATGATGCCAATGCTTAATTTTTAAATCCATTATATTTGGTGTCATGATACCTCTATCATCATGACTATTAAAATGGTGGCTTGAACTAAAGATAAAAACCTATTAAATGCTAGCTTACTAATTTTTATAATTGTACATGTTCATGAATCTAGGGGATATATAACATTGGGCCCCACCCATCAAAAATGTTCCAAATAAAATATTTATCAAAAAATTGATTTAATTAGAGATAATGTTCTTTATCATAATATATCCATATTGAGTAAAGAATATAGATTTATAAATATTTCTTATGTCAGTGAAATAACATTACAAGTAAAAAACCATATGTATATATAAAATAAATTTAAATATGTAATAATATCCCTAAAAATGATATATATAAATAGAGGAAATTTAAGGTCTAATGATAATTTTTAATTGAATATTTCATGTAGATGTTGATGATTTCAAAAATTTATAAATGAAGTGAATGTAAAAACTTTTACTGATAAAAATAATCATAAACCATTCATAAAAATACAGATGGTATCAATAAAACATATAAACAATGGATTAAAAAATAATAATTTTTTATTTTTTATGAATAGAAATAGAAAATAAAATATCTTTCTTCTCATTATTAAGGAAAATAACTTTTTTGTTTTGAAAATAAATTTTTAAATCCTAAAACATTTTCAGAATTATTTTATTTAAAACTGAATTATTTTAAAAAGAATATTCCATTATATTTGGGAAAATTTACCATACATATAAAATTTTAAAATTGGAAAGGAATATTCATTGAAATGATGGTCTTATCTGTGGGTAATTTCATACATGTTGTACATGTTAACAATAACATTACTTTTATACTCTATATATATATAAAAGTGGATTGTTAAAAAACTGAAGTTAATATTCATTTTAATTTTATTTAAATGATTTATAATTAGTAAACATTTCTTCAATAAATCCTTTTCAAAATTTTAAAAATATTTTTTAATTTTTTAGAAGAAATATTTTTCGATGAAAATAGATTTCCAACTAAAGTGATAAATCATGTCAAATTTTTCTAAAACAATTTTATAAAACAATATAACAACCAAAAAGTGGGAAAATTGTACAATACATGAAAATATCATGATTAAATAAGGGATAATAAAAATAAACGAGTTTATTATCAAATAATTAAATAAATTCATCTAACCAAAATTCGAAAAAAAATAATCCTGGTTATAATGAGATTGTGAAATAAACCCTTCCAAATGATTATAAGGGAGAATTAATAAATTAATTTATTATGTGTGTCAACCATAAATAAAAATACAATAATTTTAAATAAAACCTATTATAATAAAAATAAATTTCCCACACAAACATATCCTGAAATAGTCAATGAAGTATAATTTTACCCAAATAAATGGAAATTGAGTTAATAATTTTTTTTACAACTTTGTAAATTTATATTCAATTAAATTAGAAGAAAATCTAAATTAAAACACAAATACCATGAATAATTAATGTATATTGATATTTCACATTAATGTGTATGTATATACACTATCAAAAATTTATTTTTTTCATAATAACAAACATGTCTCAATGGAATGTAAATTGAGACGAAATCCATTACCTCACACTTCCTTCTGGTTGATCATGTTATAACCTACATTAGTGTGAATTTAAAAATATTATCAACCAAAATAATTAACTATAATAATAATTATAATAACATATATTATCCTTTTAAAAAATCATTTCACCCATTTTTGAAAAATCTTTTGGCATTTCTATTGTTTTGGGTGTTAATTGCCTTATTTTCTCATGCATGTTTCATCAAGAATGATTTGTTTATTTCACATTCTATATTGTTACCTCATATCCAGAATAATAATCATGAATTAATTATCATATTTACAAATTAATTATAATTTTAAAATAAATCATTAATTATGGTTACGAAGAATGAAGTACATTATCCCAATAGAGAAGGTAGGTCGTACTTACGTACGAGCAACATTTCTATTTTTCAAAGATCATTATGGAACAAATTTATGTAATATTTTATTTTGTTAGAATGATAATAATGTTATAACTAGAATATTATATACTGTATATATAATCCATGTATTTTGGTAAACAAACGATTCACATCTTTTTGTGAAGGCAGTAGTCCATACCCACACGAACAATATTACCATTTTTATATGAGTGGAATAGTAATGAATAAAATGGTAAATAATATTTATGAAATAAAATATATTCCATGAATATAATAATAATGAAATTTATTTCAAATATAATCTTTGATTTTTTCCTTATCACATTCTATGTAAATCATTAATGAATGACGAATCATATAGCTTTGCAAGGTTATAGTTTTACATACACACGTGAAACTTTACTGTATCTCCCACAGAATGTAATGAAATGTTATATATATGATATAATCAATACATATGAATAATTATGTTAATAATATTATATCTAATCTTTTTATATATAATAATGACCCACTACGAGTGTTGGTAATGTTAAAATGAATTACAACGGTTCATTAAACTGTATTCCACCGTATGCACTATTGATGATTTAGTAACCCATTTTATGGAAGTAGAGAGAGTTTTAAGTCATTTAATTATTATAAAAATATATTAGTATATGGAAAATATTTATCAAATTATATCATCATGGTTTAATTAGAATTTATATATTTATAGGATAAAATAAAATAATAGTGTTCATCGAAAAACATTACCTCTTCTTTGGGTATCATCATTAGGTTTGAAGAAAACCCTTAATAGGTTGTATTTATTCCAAAAAAATGAATTCTGTGATTAGAGGAGGGATGTTTGGATATTATTTATTTAGGTATTATATATGGAAAAATTGGTTGATGGTGTGAATATGATATGAGAATGGGTGTCCTTTTATAGGTCAGGTGAGTGGCACACATGTTTTTTTTAAGACACAATCACAAAAACATTTCTATGCTGGAAAATAGATACCAAATAGACTATTGTAGATCCTAAAAGAGATAATGATGATATATGTCAAGAAAACGGGCATTTTGAAAGTTTCTATGTCATCTTTACTCTTGTATTCTTAGATTATCCCCATGGTAAATCAATTTTTACCTTTAAAGAAATAATTTAGTTTTATTACATTAACAATTCATCATATTTAAAAATTTGGCTGAATATATTAGAAATTATAAATTAATCTGATTCTATATATGGTATCCATTTTCTCAAATTTAATTAATTGATGATTAAAATTACTATTTAATATTAATCCCACAAACATATGGATGAAGAGTTTTCTCAAAAGAAATTTTTTTCAAATTTTACAATGTTTTTATAAAAAAAATCAATAAAAATTGATTCAAACAACCTAAATTGTATTAATTTATATATAATTTAAATAATATTAAATTAATACCAATTTAAAAGATTATTTATTCTTATAAATAATTTTAGTGAAAATATAGTTTTTAATTAATAAACTATATTTTAAATATATGTCAAGAAATGAAACATGAATGAAAAATAAGAAACCCTATAAAAATTAGGATATTATGATATAAAAAATGAATATTATTTTTTGAATAATGTTATAGAAGGGTAAAAAAAATTTAAATTATTGTGTGTAATGTGTGACTATATATTTGCAAAATACACTTCTTTCATAGACCATTTTCTATTTTAAATGATTATTATTTTACTTATAATAAAATGATAATCGTAATTTTTTTAATTTTGTTATATCTATTCATTAAATCATTTCCAATATCTAGGTGATAACAATTTTGTTAAATAATGATATTTCATATTTTTTAATCTCAGTGTTTCCTATAATGTATGATAAAATTATTATTGCTTATAATGATATAAATTTTAGAGATTTAGTTTAGTTATGAAAAATACCTCATTATGACTTAGTGTGATATATTTTCTTCTAATCTTAGATATTCATGTCACACACGTTATCCACTAAAATTTTATTACATTATAATCATGATGTGTTACAAAAACAATTTACAATTAATTATACATTAAATTTCCCATTTATAATTGTGTAATACTTAAATTCATATAAAACATATTAATGTTAATGGTTTTAAAAATATTTACCTAGATTATTCTACTGGTTAAGGAAGTATTGTATCGGTATTGAGTAAGGGTTTTAGTTAATTATATCATCACTAAAGATCAAAATTAATTTATAACATAAGAAGTATTTTATGTTTGATAAAAATAATATTTTTTGTTCATTAAAAATAACTTTTTACCACTATTAGAACAGATAAGATAAATTAAAATTTGTACTATGACCTTTTATTTATAATTTTTTCTTAAACTAATATAAATTCCATTATGAAAATAAATTAGCACCAAAATACCATATCTTTATAGTTATGATTGATATGGTCTAATTTATCTCATAAAATAAATAATACTTAATTGAGGTTATTTTAGATATTTTATCCAATATGTTTTTAAGATAAACTATTGTACTAATGACCATGGATAAAAACTTTTATCATGTTACTATTCATTATGACTAAAAATAAATTTGAAAAATTTTCTAGATTTTAGCCACATAATTAAAATTATGTAAAAAAATTTTTAATATTAAATTCCAATAAGATGAAGAAATCAAATATAATATAAATTTTCATAATTCAATGTAAAAGAGTTTTTATAAAATTACATCTTTATGCCTAAAATTTTAATTTCACAAAAAGAATGTTAGAAATTGTTTTATATTTAATTAATATAAATATACATAATTAAAGTTTAAATATGTTACAATCATAAAAAATAAATAATATATTTTCATTTTAATTTAATATATTAAATGAAAATAAATACTTATTTTACAAAAAATAATATTTTCTCACGATTCACTAAAAATAATATTTTCTAAAATAAATATCAAAATTAAATTTTAATCACAATTTAGAATGCTGATTTTAAAAATAATATACATTTCTTCAATTATTATTTATATTTTTCTTAGTTGATAAAAATAATATTGATAAATAAAATGTAATGAAATTCAATTTGTATGAAAAGTAACTATAAACCCTAAAATTAATTTATTCACATTCAATGACTATTAGGAACATTAATAAGAATGATAAATTCCATAATTTAATTCATTATTTGTATTAAAAAACCATTCTATATATATTTCATAATTGGAATGTTTCTATTCTTATATTCTAACCTAATAACTAGTTTATAACAATTATATTTAAATAAAATTATTTCATTAGACATTTATTTTTGGGGTTATTAATTAAACATGATGTAAAATATATTACATAATGAAAAAAATAATAAATTCATGATGTGTCACCACTATTCAGTGAGACTTCTCTCCATCCTTAATGGAAATTTTTAAAATGAAATCTACCATCACTATATTTTTCATTCGTGGATGAAAATAATAAGTGACCAAATATTTGTTATTAAATAAAGAAAAAAACACAATAAGAATGAATATAATAAAATACGTAACACCCTATACTATATTTCATGAACTTCCACGGTTGTGCATTATTTATCATCCTTATTTAGGTGTGTTACTAGGATTCTCATGGATTGATTGCCTTTTCTGAAATAAATGACAAAAAATTAAGCGATGTTTGTTTATTTGAATTAATGGAGTCCATATACAAACATGTTAATGTATTTGTGGGGTTATCCTAAATTTTGGAGGACATACCTAATGTTTTGTTGTTTTTATACTGAAAATTGAAATTTTTAATGTCTATTGGGAGATTGAACCCCATGCAAAATAATTACACAACATATAAGGTTCATGATGAAGATGTTATAAAATAGGCTCATAGAATGAATTATTTAAGTACGACGTAATTTTTTTACATCATGTAATGGATAAAAAGGTTTTTAAAGAGAAATGAGAATCATTTTCTAGGGATACATTGATTCATTGAATACATTATGTTTATTGGGTTTACACTCCATGCAAATATTACATGTTATGGATTTAAGGGAGGTGTGAAGCTTATATTTATTTCATTATACATGTATACATCCCTCTATTGACCTAGAGCTCAATATATGTGATTTTTTGTGGTTCCTCCCTTCATAGTATCCTTATTCAGCAATCGATCATTAATGAAGTTATGGTTCACATCTCTAGGTAAGTGTTAATTTTGGTTATTCATTCCTTTGGTCATATATATTGAGTTGTCTTTAGTTATGTTATAGATTCATGATCCGATATTGTTTTTGTTTATCCTTTGATGTTTCTAATTTTTCCAATGATTTCAAAAGATGACCACTTAGATTCCAATCCCCGTTGATGAAGGGGTCCATGTTTAATATATTTTGAGGTAGGTATTCTATAAAAGTGGTTATTTTAATAATTTTTTGTTGTTATCGAGAAATTATTTTTGGTTGTTTGTTAATTTGATGTGGTATGTGGTCTAAAATGATATCTTGGAATGGAAAATGATTTTAAATTAGTTTTCCATTGAAAATAGATGTTTATTATTTTCTAATAGAATTTTAAACACCTTTGTTGATTATATTGGCCATGAAAAATTTATATAAAATCATGAGAAATATTTTAAAATGTATTTTTACAATTTAAAAATTGGGAACCTTGGGTCCAGATGAAATGAGAAAAAAGAATTCATAGTATTTGTAGAACCACTAGGAGGTAACCTTTCTGATATTGATGGAATGTGTGAGGACATGACTTAGGTTAGATCCAATGTTACACAGGATTAGGGTCTTTAGTTATTGGTACTAATTTTCTATAATTATAGGACAAAATATGATTCACCTTTTCATTTATGTTTATTTTTCTAATGAATTTTTTTATTTTTCATTATTACAAACATGTCATTATATGAGGTTTTACCACATAGTATTGCATGATAATCCATTTAATGGATATGTTTTTACATGAACACATCTTGATTCATTGATATAAATTCTTATTATTCCAATTCTAATTTTCATATTTCACGTTTGGGAACATGGAAGTATTTTTTTAAAATTAAACGAAAATGATTTACAATTGGATTTGAGATTTATAAAAATTATTTTTTAAACTATTTTTGTTTTAATAAATATTACTCTATCATTATTAATATTATAAATTTTCTAGAATATATGGTGGTATCATACCTATCATTTTTATCATACCCCATTATTTCGGTGGTTTTAAATGTTTTATTAATGATAATTGACAATGGAATGAGATCTTGTTGTAGGTGAGTTTCTCTTTTGGCCATTTCCTTCAGTTTAGGTTGCTGTTGAGGTGACTATTAAACACATGGTTACTTTATTGTCTTTTATTGTTCATAGTTTTTTTTATCTAGCATACCCAGGATTCTATGGATCTAATTTTATCATTTTCATGTAAATATTAGTCATGTATTATTTCTTGATTCTTTATATACAATACTGTTTTTTTTTCTTGGATTCCATAACCATGTGATAGTCAGCTAAATTCTATGGTTTGGTTGAACTAGGATGGTCAGTTAAAATTTGGTATCAAAGGGAAGTATTGGCCTAATGTGTGTTAACACTCCATAATATGGGTTATGTGTCTTGAATATATAGGATTTAGGATGATCAGAATTCATAAAGTATGTATTGAAAAGGGGTGTGGCTAAATCAATTATATGATTGAATTAGAGTTACTATGGTTGATTTGGAGCTTTTAGATGGATTAGTACATGGAGTTTGGGATCATTTAAATATACCCTAGTTAGAGATTAATTAAATCAATCTATTTTTTTGGAAATGTATTTATTTTATAGTAATTCATTATTGCTATATATTTGTGTTGTTTAAATCAATGATTTGAATTAGGATGGCTGTCCAAATATTTTTAGAATGTGATCATGATATAATTAAATATCATATTGTTTTTATTATACTATAACTCTGATAAATTCTATTCCAATTACGAGAGTGGAAGCTACGAGGTATCTTCTTAAGGAGAATTGTTTTTAGGTGCCTTCCTTGGTTGATGTAATAATCAACAACATTCAAACTCTTGGTCATATATGTGTTAAGATCCTTGTATGTGTGGTGTGTGATTAATCAGAGTTGAATATGAATCATCAAAATATATCCTATGGATACAGATGAATGTATAAATCTATGGATTGGCAGTATCAGATTGAGAGGACTATCATCTTCAGTAAGTCTCTCGAAGAATCTATGGTGGATTTTTTTACATATACTCTTGAGTGATTAGGATTGATGTGGTTGGAATCTATTATGCTAGATAATCTTCATGAAGACCTTACATTTTAATCATTCATGAAATTATTATATTTTTATTTTTACACAAATTCATTACATGCTAGAATTATAAGAGAGTTTCTGATCATGGAGTAGTGGGAGGATAACTTTATGGAGTATTCTAACAAATTTTTTAGCTGGTGAATCTAAAATTGGAGCCTGTCACCAATGAGTACTTAATGACTCAGATTCATGGGATAGGGTTGAGGGTATATATTATTCTGATGTTGATTATCATGTATCATCCAACCTTTCTGAAGGTAGTTGACAATGTAGCTTTGGATGAGGCAGGCATAGCTTGAATGAAGGGTTTGGGTGCAGTTTTGTTTTGTTCAGATGTTATTTAGGGTTTATCTTCTAACCATAAGTGGAATCACATGGTTGGTTAGTAGTCATTCGAACCAGTTTTAAGGGATATATCCTTGTACATGTCATCATTGCTTTATATTGTTCCTTGAAAAGAGATTCTATAGAAGGATGATCTATGGAAGTAAGGCAAGATCCCTTCCCACCATGTGTTTCCAGGTTCGTACCATTTCTTCAAAGGGTTTTGGGTCAAATTCTAATGCCAAAGGTGATGTTCATGTTAAAAATCAAGGCATATTTATGCGATTATGTGTGATAAAGAGTAATATGATATAGGGATAAGTATTTTTATAGGTACCTTGTTTATCTCATATTATATAGTGTATGATTTCATTGAAACTGATGGGATTGATTCATTTACAATGTCAATGGTAGTTGATGTTTTATGATTTCATTCTTAAATTCTGTCATACTTATTGAATATTTATATTATTTTGATAAATAAGTCTAAATAATGTTTTAAGTGTTCTCAATGTCTGGTGATGATAGCTGGTTGTGAGGTAGAATGAGACTTAGTAGTTCAAGATCATGAAATTATCTACATCTTTTTCAGCATGGTTTGAATGATTTTTGCTACGTAACATATATAGTATTATCACTAATTATTATAACTCTTATCTACCAATTGGGTCACTCTTTTCTTTTAGGGTCAATGGGACTCTACCTCAGGAAGAGTGGGATTTTCTCTTCATTTTTCACGGTAATCTCATATCAGTTTTCAAAAATGATTCTTTATTATTATTACCCTTTTTAGGGTGGTCAAATTCATACAATGATGAGTGCGTAAGCCAATTCCATTCTAGATGATTTTTATAGATTAGTACCCTAGAAAAAGGTCAAGTTTACTATTGATCAGATCACTGGTTCAACAACCATTTATAAGCCATATTATTGAACAATACTTGTTGATCTCATTGAACATAAGGTTTATCTTGAGGACCTAGAGGCTAAATAATTTAATCTTCCCATCGTTTCACATTGGGATTTTCATATCCTTTTTTCTATGAAGAAATACCAGAGCATCAGAAAATGTATTGACTATTAATAGTAAAATCAGGTGACTATTAACATAAAATATCATTTTCCTAGGATTGATGTTCATTTTTACCATCTTATAAGAGAAATATGGTTCCCAAATATTAACCTATTGGTATAGTACCACATGTTTAGGTTTCGAGGATATGATATATAAATGATGTTGTTTAATAGTTGGTATAGGCATTTTGAATATCTTGTTATGCCACTCAGTCTGACTAATGCTCTTATAGTGTTTATGGCTTCAGTGAACTGGATCTCTCATCAGTTATTGGAAACATTTTTCGTTTTGTTCATGAATTATATTTTTGTGTACACAATTTCATAGGAGGAGCACATAAACCATTTTCATATCATTCTTTGAAACATGAAGGAACATCATATATATGGTAAGCACTACAAATGTGAGTTATTAATACATAATGTTAAATTTATGGGGAATGTGATATATGATAGGGGAGCCTCATATGATCATGGAATGATAGATTCTTTCAAATCCTAGGAGCTTCTAAAAAATGTGTTTGATATCTAATTTTTTGGTGTTTGGATGGTTTTATAGATGGATTGTTTATGATTTATCCAATATGACAGATTTGATGACTAAATTAATCCATATTTGTGTAAATATTGAAATTAATAATTGTTGTTATTGATCTCTTGAGTCTATAAATATGGGTTTTAGTTCAGTACCAGTTTTTATTTTCCATAACTGAGTTTGGGTTATGATTTCATCTCTGATTCTTTTGGTGCAGCTTTTGGAAGTGTCTTTATGTAGGTGAAACATGTGGTTTCTTATAGCTCATTCTTGTTTTTAACTCAAGTGAAGATTTACCCTACCCAATATCCTTATATTTTATTGATTATTCATGCACCCAAAATGTGGAAGCCCTACAACTTTGGGTAGTGTTTTACAATTTATTCTATTCATAAGAGCCTAAAATATATTTTCATTTAGATTTTTATTAACTTCTGACAGAGACACTAGTTATAGTATATTCATAAATTTTAAAATGACAATTAATACATGATTGTGAATGGAATAAAGGTCGTTGTTTCATTGAGTACAAAATTAACAATGTATTCTACGAAGAAATCAGTGGATGAGTGGCCTTTGGTGAGTTTTTTTACTAAGATGATCATGGAAGTGGAAGAGGATGGTGGATATGTGTCCATGATTTTTATTATTGATAAATCTAATATAAATGAGTTATTTATGATTGATAAAGTGATATGAACTGAGTTACAACACCATAGTGAATGATTTTATTGTTGGGATACCTCTAGTGAGTGGTATCGGTCCCCCAATGGCACATTATTCCTCCAGGGTAGGTTGGTTGTTTTGTTTTCCCTGAGGTTAGAGTAAATGGAGAGTGGAAACCAATATTTTTTCGTATATAATTTTTTATATATGATGATTTATCACTAATAAAGACATTTTTATTAGTGATAGGGGATGTTATCATCGATTTCATGTTTTTTATCATGTTTTTTACTTTTTAGGAGAATTAATGTGGAACACGAGAGACTTTGTTGTGTCCCTTACCCCTTATGATATGTATATGGGTTTATATTTAAATGGATTTCATCATGTTTTTTCCATGGAATCCTAGTAAGAGGGATTTGATTTTTTGGATCATTGATGGAGTCTTGAAATCTTCTCATTTTTTCCATATCATCAAGATAAAGAAGTTGGAAGATCTTAGAGCCTTGTATTATTGAGATATTATAATACCTCATAGGGTTCGCTCTGCAGATTTATCTAATAGGGACTTGAAGGTTATGGGTTTTTTCCACAAAGGTTCACCAAGATTATATTGATCGTTTCATCTCATTCACAGAAATATAGATAGATATAGTGGACTACTAAAGTTCATGAGTATGTTCTACAGGTATAAGTTTTGGATTTTTATGATCCTTTGAAATGAATTTTCATTTGGTTCTGTTATCCTAGAAAAATAGTTATCAAGACTTCATAAGGACAGAAACCATTGGGGATATGTGTTGGTGTCTATATAGATCTCCCTTCTTCTGGGATGATTTTGGAGGGAGTTCCATTGTTGGGATGGGCCTTTTAATATAGATGATATAGATGGTGAATTTGATCAAGAGAAGATTGGTCATGGAATTAACTCATCAGAAATCTAATGGGGATAGTTGGAGAAAAATTTTGGAGTTTTATGTTTATTAAAAAAATCATAGTGTTTCATATTTCATGGGACATTGTCAGTTGGGTAATAATGGTAAGATGGAATTGTGGTTTGTGTTCCACTTAAAGAGTGTTTGACTATAAGAAAATGTGGATTGTAAGTTGTACTTTCCATCTAGTTTGATATACATCCATGACTACATTCATGTATCCAGGATGATGAGATACATAACAAATAAATCTCATGTGATTGGATGGGAGGTATTTG
Organism: Viscum album; assembly: GCA_963277665.1. Lineage (NCBI taxonomy): Eukaryota > Viridiplantae > Streptophyta > Magnoliopsida > Santalales > Viscaceae > Viscum > Viscum album. The sequence continues at coordinate 2,042,112,221 of OY728136.1, forward strand.
ATCTTGATATTGATTTTATCTTGGTCAAGTATCCAAATCATATTTTGGGTCCCCAAAAGAATGTATTGCACAATAAAATGATTCCTCTTGTCTGGGTACATTAGAAGTAGAGACATGGTTGAATTGGTAAATGAGAGATGAAATTTTTGATAAAGAAACAAATTCAATATCCTTTTTAATATACATTAATTTAAGGACCTTCTAGAGGGAGAAATAATTTATTATGGGGAGACTATAATAACTAGTTACACTTTCTAGGTACTCCCTTACTTGTGATTTATTTATCATCATTGTTTGGGTGAGTTTGCAGGAATCATTGGGATAATGTTCACATTCTAAGGAATATTACCAAAATAAATGTATGTTTATTGTAATTAATGGAGTCTTGTAATAAATTTGTAAATTGATTTTAGGGGTTTTTCCAATTTTAGAGGATATTTAAAGTGTTTAGTTATTTTTATCCTAGAACCTGATTTATTTTCAATCATCTAGGTGAATAAACAACATTTAAATGGATTAAATTCCTTATAACATTACCCATGAATAAATCACTAAATATGTCCAAGGCATGAAAAACTTACTCAACCAATACTGGGTTGACATAGTGTAATAGATAAAACATCATTTTTTAATAAAAACGTGATGAATTTTTAAAAAACACCAACCTTTGTGAAATACATGAAGTTTAATAGGATTTCATATCATAAAAATGTAATGAGTTATGGTTTTCAGGAGGAGTCACAAATGATTGTTATTTTATTATTTCTCTATCCTTCCCTCTCTTTACCTAGAGCTCAACCATAGTTATTAAGGGTGGTTCCCACCCTTCTAGATGAATTTTTTCAGTGATCGATCATCAATGATATTGTGTTGTGCATCTTTTAGTAAAAATTATTTCTAGTTCTGGTTTCCCAGGGTATCATATATTTTGTTGGCTTTGATTAGGTTTCATATTGATTATAAAATAGTGTTTTTTATGGATCCTTTTCAGTTTAGGGATGTCGCTTTTGTTTCAAAGGTTAATCTCCATGTTTCTAATAAAAATAATTAAATGTGTCTTGATTTATGTTATTTTTAGTTATATGTCCATATAAAATGGGTTTATATTATTAATTTCATGATGTTCTTGATAAATTAATTTTCAATGGACCTTAATTTTTATGTTAAATGTGGTTGCAATGGTTTTCTGTAAAAGAAAAATGTTTTTCAAAAGGATATCTTTGAAAACAACATTTCTAGATTTTGAAATGGATTTTCAAACAATGAATAATAATATCATGAAAATAAAATGGTTTTACAAAACATTGAGCAGGATGTTGAAATGAATTTTTTTAATTTTCTCATTACATGCCTTGGGAGAGTTAGGAAAAAGACATGGATAGCCTTAGTGTATGTGGCACCAGCGGAGGTAACCTATTGGATATCTATGGATTATAGTGAAATTGATATTATTTAGATCCAATTTTATTCTATTTAGGCTCTTTAGTGTCGTGTACACATTATCCAATATGCTAGGTCCTTAAATGAGGTTATTTATCATTTATGGTTGACTAACACTAGTTTTTTTATCATGGATTATTTATCAGACGTATTTATATGAGTTTATATCATAAATATTTGCATGATAGGTCATTTAATTGATATGTGTTTACTTGATTATTAATTTGTCCATGGAAATTTTTTCTTATTATACAACATATAATGTTTATATTTTGAGTTATAGAAAATAAATTTATTTTATGAAAACAAAAAAATTAATATGATTTATAATTTGATTTGAGATTTATGAAAATTATTTTCAATACTAGTTTTTTTGAAAATATTCAACTGTTGCATTCTTGATATTATAACTTATATTGACATTGTGGTGCTGTTCCACTGTGATTTTCCCTCACACCCTACATTTTACTTTTGGAGTATTTAGATGTTTTATATAATGATATAGGTAAATTAGAAGGAATATAATAGAATTTCATATTCTCCTGTGGTATATTTATTCAGTGTGAGTTTGATTGGAGGTGAATATTAGTCACATAAATAATTTTTTTCATTTAATTATTCGTACATTTTTTATATCTAGTTTTACTAAGATTATGTGAATCTTGTGGTATGTTTTCCTTAGACATAGTAATCTAGTTGTATTTATTTTTTCATTATATTCCTGGCCTGTTCCATTTTCTATCATTTCCTCACCATGTGATGGCTATATTGGGTGTATGGTTTGGTTGACCAAGTAGGTCTATTACACCATTTCCATTGAATTTAATCTATTAAAACAATGATTTTAGAATCCATAAATAATATTTTACCCATCTAAGATCATTATGAATGTGGTAATATAATCCCATTTGCAATATTACAATTTTAATTTTCAGGCATCAACCATTAAAAATAGTTTAATTTTTTTCTAAAACTAGTTTTTTTGCACCACTTGTCAATATTCAAGCCATTTTCAAAGTCCAATACATTTTTAGTTTCAAATACTAGGTAAATTATCCATTATAATGTTATTTGGTAAACCTATAGAATTAATCATAAACTATTACTAGAGAATCATGTTACCATTAATAACATAAATATTTAAATTTAAATTTTTCCATTATAATTAAATTATTACAAAATAAAATGTAATTTAATATGTTGTAGTAATCATTATTCGCCACAAATATTCAATTCCCAATTCTACGATTATATTTTATAATGACATAATATTTAATTTTTAGAGGCATTAAATATGATTTCTAACATTTCATATATTATGGGAACATTCATAAGGGATATTTAAATGTTTTTTAATAGTCATAACCTTCTATATAAAAATTATTTGACTAATCATTAATTTAATTGAAATATAATTTACCCAAAATTATTTTTTTCTAATAGATTGATTTATTATCATTTCCACTATAATAAGGATGAAATATTGTATTGGCTTTTATAACATACCAAAAGTTTTCCATTAAAACAAGAAATTTAATGTTTTGGAAATAAATCATACTACCTATAACGAATTTATATGACACCACATTAATAAAACCTATTTTTTAATTGTTTAATAATATATGAATCTTAGTTTTTATATATTTTCATTTATTATGTTATATTTTTGATATTTTCTATTTCCAACAAAATTTCCTCAAAAATATAAAATTCATGATATTTTCCCATATAATTTTGAATATAAAATATTGATCCATATATCTACAAAAAAATTTCTTTATCAGATCATACCTAAAGTATTTTTTGATATAGAAAAAAAATTTATCAATTTATTATAAGTTAATTAACTATAACTTAATCAATTAGTAATATATACCATTTTTTTTATTTTTATACTATTGAAAAATAATTTTACACAATGTATCAAATAAATTGATTTCTGTAATCTATATAAATAAAATTCAATTTATATATAGATATACCAAAACATTTTTAAATTTTTCCTATTATTAGTTTAATGTTACTATAATCCCTACATTGTAATTTCTATATTTCATTGAGAGGAAAACATATATAAAAACTTATATTTGATTGTAGAATAATTATTTTTGGAATTATCTAAAACATTTTAATAGAAAATATGACATATATCTTTGAGTACTCTATTCATCCAAAAATTATCCCAAATATAGTATATAGTTTATCATATATAATTGATATATAGGCACGTAAGCCATGTCAATAATTTATGGTTGAAAAAATTATTTTTTCCTTTTAAGAGGATGAATGATTTTATGAATTTTTCATTATAATAATTTTCGTTGTTTATCTTATAACAATAAAAATTATTATATAATTATATGAAACAATTGATAAATCATGTATAATATCTATTTTATTATTGAGAAAATATCAATTTTGTTTTAAAATATTGTGGTGAATGTTATGTAAAACAATATAAGAATAATTTTCAATATAAAAACAATATTTAGAAGACTTTTAAATAAGGAAAATACATTCACTGAGCATAAATTTAAATTTTTTTCTAGTGGAATGTGAATTTAATATCTTAAAATATTTATATGACATTCCCATAACTTTTGTGGAAGTATTTAAAATTTAATACCATATATTGGAAATTACTCTGTGTAATAAAGATATTTATCACTATTTGGTTATGGGATATTATTTATATATATCATTATAAAATGTAAGGTTCTTCATATAAGAAAAAAATCTATTTGGATATGGGTATCTATTATAATTATAAATTTTAATTTCATTTCCAATTTATCCTTAGTTAAAATGGAAATATTATTTTATATAGATTGTCTATCAAATAAAAAATTAATTCTAAAATACAATAATATTTCATTTATCTAATAAATGAATTTCCTTAAAAAAATTTGCATCCAGTATTCATGATTATTTTTCTATAATATATATTTATTCATTATCCTAAAATTTTATAATTTCGAAGAAATCATCCGTTTCATTAGTCATCACTATTATTCCTCCTTTTTAGAGCAATATATACAGGGTTTCATATGAACTATCTAAATGATGGAAAACAGTTTGAGAATCTTAACAAATTTTTATATTATCTTAATAAAAACTAATTAATATTATTTATGATTCAATAACACCTAGATAAATAAAGAATTTTTTTGAACAAATCAATTTAATTTCTTCGATATCGTGTGTTACATAAAAACATGAGTTCAGATGAAATATGATATTGTATTAAAATATAATTATCAAATAGCCATTGTATTAGAGGTTATGAATATGAATAACTAAATCTTTAAAATATATTATCCACACATGTAAAAATATAATTTTGTAGTTATCAATTAATTATAAATGATATTAATAACCATTTGAAAATAAATGTCATGTTTTTTCTAAAAAATGTTTTTTAATCGCAATGTTATTTAATCAAAATAAATTAAATTGATCAATATTTTTAATATATTTTTATAAATTTTATATATTATATATCTAATCAAATGATTTAAAATTCATCACTTTTTTTATTATTCAATGGATTATAATAAACCCCCTTTTTTTATAAAATTTATATTTCTAAGAATATGTTTTCATCATATTCATTTAACATGCGTTAAAATTAATTTATTCCATTTAAATGTAATAAATTTGATAAAATTAATTACTTATTTATAATTAAATGTGTAAAAAAATTTACACAATCCACTTTTAATTTTTTTTAATATTAATAGTAACCATTGTAAATATAATCGAATTGTTATTGGGTAAATCAGGTAAATATATGTTAAAAAAATTCGAAGGACTTACATTTTCATTATAATTATTATTGATAAAATTTAATTCTAATAATATCACATTAGTCTTGAAATTAATTTTTTTAAAAGACACATTTCAATAAAACACCATTATGTTACATTTAAATTAAGTAATATTATAAAATTAAACTCTCTTTGTTTTTAATATCTCTTATGTTTCGACATAAGGAAAAATTATTGTTTTGAATGAAAATAAGTATCTTTGTTTTGATTGAATAAATTATTTACCAAATATAATTTTATTTTTATTTTTAATTAATTATACAATGATGTTAATTTTTTATGAAACACTAATGCATCATTTTTCTATTCAATACAAAATATAATAATCTATTTAAAATAAATTCAAAAGTGATATTATTTGAATGATTTGATTCCTTCTAGGAATTTTATAGATCATGATTTTATATCATTTTAGTTTTTAATTATTATATTCAAATTTCCCCATTACCATGATGTACTAAATGTTAAATTAATGGGATAGTGTTAATGATAGAATTAACTATATTTTGTAATTAATAATACTTTTTAAGATGATATAAGATTCATGAAAATATTATATTAATTAACTATATTGGTGTGTGGTTTTTTACATCATATATGGTCAATTTATGTTTCCTTTTTATTTTTTGGGATTTATTAATAACCCATAATGTGTAGAGAACATTAAAAATATATTAATTGTAAAAAGGGTTGACATTTCATTAAAACTAAAAAATAATGTTAAATATGTGACCCAAAAATGTAAAAAAATTATTTTACAATATTAGTTTGGGTAAAAATCAAACTATATTGAAATAAATTCAATTTTTTAGATAGTTAGAAATCAAAAATATTATATATTAATGTAATATTTCATGAAATTCCATGAGTTCCCCACAGGCTGAAAATATTCAAATGTAATGTGCACCTGAATTAATGTAACGTGCAACTGAATTATATTGAGACAGTTGGAAATCAAAATTTATTATACTGAAAATGTTTTGTTATTCATCATTAAATATATGGGTCTAAATCATAACCCTATAGTTTGGTTATTAATAATTATATGAAATATTCTGATTGTTCTAATGTAACATTCACCTGAATTAATTATATAATGAATGTGATTATTCATTGGAGTTAGTTTGTTCCAACATATTACTAATGTCTTGAACCAAATCTAGTCACCCTGAAAACCAGAACCAAACACTACCTTTGACAAGTCACAAAGGTCATTCCCTATCCCCACAGGCTGACATAAGTGCTCATGTATCATACATTTTGGTTTGGGAACGATTTACCCAAGTTTGGATACATAAAACATCAAAAAATAGATAAACCGAAAATGAAAATTTGTTCCAAAAAATATTTAAAAAATTCAAGTACTGAATGCATAGGTTTAAAAATATAAAAAAAGGTCCAAAGACACATAAAATTTGTAGAAAAATTTCCCCAAGGACTCCACATGACAACGGTTCATCTCCCACAAACCGTCTCCATAACACTGCACCATTGAAGGGAACTAACAACCCGAACTGCCATCCCAAAAGGCCTTTCCATTACTTGTATCAAAATTGATCGACAATAATTAAACCCAAGGGATTTAAGTATGGTATGAGCCTAATACCAATACAATACCACAAATATATTCCAAATTTTAAGCTATACAAGATAAAAAACATGTTAATTTTTATATGCAAGAAATGGTGGAAATAATTTATAAAGAATGACACTTTTAAATGTAAAATGTTTTCTAAGGGGATATTTCCTAAGAGATAAAATTCCAATAAAACATGTAAGATACTTTATTTTCCTACCAAAACAACCATATTACAAAGATAAATACAAAAGAGTCAATGAGCACTAATCTCGGGAACACCGTTAGGCACTGGTTAGTCTCAGGCCCCATGTACATCTTATCTCGGTGTAAAGTTACCATATAAATATCTGTTCTCATGCAAGATCCACTAGTATAGAAAATGAGCATAACCTAGTAGTCCCCAATCATCAATATAGTTTTTTACTATAGTCTTTAGGCATTATTCTTAGTGAAATAAAGATAAAACCACTCCACATCACTAGGGTAATAGTATATATCCTCCCTCTTAGATACTCAGGGATATGCCTTTGTGTGTATCCCATTTACACATGTTAACAAAATCCATCAGCACATAAAAACATCAGTTTTGGTCATAATCTTCACAAAACAATAGAAACCCATGATTTTCACCACTTACACCACTCAATAAAACCTCTAGAATCTCAATAGAACAACTTCACAAAATTTAACAATGTTTTCCCAATAAGTCCTTTAAAATCCCACATTTAACACTATGTTTGTACACATATTCACCAAATAATATTTTTCATCACTAATACATCTTCCATAAATCCATTACAATAGTTATAAAACAACCCCAATTGGCATAACCTAGAATAGACAAGTAAAACACCCTTTTAACAAAAACAATGGTACCTAAAATCATTTTCATAATAAATGTCCCAAAAAACAAATTTCATAGAATGGATAATGATGGATAATTGTGATAAAAATAGAAATTATGAAATTATAAATCAAATAAAAGTTCTTTCACATGGAATCACCAACCACAAGTGTCAAAACCAATGAATATTTGTGTGAATGTTCAACTGCACCACCACCACACAAAAAGTGACATAGAGAAAGCCTAAAACCAAAATTTTAGGCCAAGAAACCCAATATAAAACCCTAGATTTAATTCCCATCTTTCTAGACATTAGTCACTTTATTAATAAATGGATGAAACCCTAATCTAATAGAATAAACTATAATGAAATTGCAAGAATAAGGAATGAGACCCACTTACTTGAGGGATCATGATGAAATTTCCCCAAATACACCAGTATTTGAATTTACAAATACCCAATAATGAAATTAAGGCTATAATAAGTCTAAAAACTTCAATTGAGAACTAAAATGGTTGCAAAAGTGTAAAAAATCAAGGTTTTTTTATTGAAATAATTTACTACATAAAATCTAGATGATTTGAGATTTCCTAAGATGTTTTTCCCTAATTCGTGATTCATAAAAGCTCCAAAGATAAGAAAAAGATAATAGGGTGATTGGCTAGGGTCAATGGGCTTAGGTGAGAGGTTGAATCACTAAATATCATAAAAATTGAAGAAGATATTAAATAAACATTTTTTTTAAACAAAAAATGGGCTTCAGGGCTGGCCCAATTATTTAAATAAAATCCCAAGTCCACCATGATTATGGATTCCTAATGTTTTTATATTGATATGGTGGTGTTAATAGGTCAGGGTTGGTCAATTTGGAAGTGTAATTTGGTGAAAATGATGAAAATGATAATGTTTTAAAAGAAAAAAATTGGTTTTTAAATCTGATAATGGCCTCAAAGTTTTACCCAAATCATTTTAACTCACTCATTCCTCTAAAAATTCAATGAGACCCCCACAAAAAAAATGAATTGAAATTAAATGAAATGTAACTTTAAAATAATTAATGGATGTAAAAATTATCCCCACAATGAAAGACATTCCACCATAGAAAGTCAACATGAAGCACGATCAGAAAACAAGAATGAGTAGATCTTTTCAACCCACATCTTATACTCACATGTTTCATGTAAGTAATTCACATGTTTCCAAAGGGACAAAACCTATAAAATAGACATTCCTCAAAGTACCTTCTCTTGGGAATCAACTATTAACACTGGCCACTCAAAAACAAATAAATCAGGCTCAATATCCAACTCCTCCCAATTCAGTACATGGGATGGATCCTGGTTGTATTTATTCAACTAGAAGACAATGATGATGACATGGATGAATGTCAATAGAGAATTTAAGGCTAACATATGTTCCACCATTCCAACATTCTTGGTGATCTGAATAGGTCTGAAAAAACCTTGCATTAGCTTCCCTTGTTTTTTAAATTGATGATGGCCCAAATGAGGGGCCACACTCAAGAATGCATTTTCACCCTCATAAAACTCAAGGTCTCGATGCCTCTCGACTGAATATTATTTACGGTGACTATGAGCTATTAAAAAGAGCTTCCTTGTCAACTTGACCATCTCAGACGTCTTATGGACCAGACTTGGCCCCATGTGTGAGGTCTCACTTACCACAACCTAATATAGGGGGATTGACAAGGCCGACCATAGAGCACCTCAATAGAAGACATTTTATTTGAGGATTGGTAATTATTTTTTTATGAAAACTCAACCTATCAAAAATGGAAAACTTATGAACCTCCAATGTCCCAAACACATGAATTGTGAATTTCCTCCAAAATATGATTCACCTTTTCAGTCAGACCATCTGTTGGAAGATGGTATGAAATGCACTTCTTAATCTAAGACCCTGATGCCTTCTAAAGGGCTTCTCAAAACTGTGATGTGAAACATGGGTCTCTATATGAGACAATTACTGATGAAACACCAAAGATACATACCACTTATTGAATATAAAACCGGACCAAGTCATCACCATTATCTATATCTCTGATTATAATGAAGTGGGGTTATTTGGTCAGACAAGCAATCAATGGCCAAATAGAATTATTACCCCAATGTGTATGAGGTAATACAATGATGAAGTCCACGGAAACCCTGTCCCACTTCCATGTAGGAATGAGTAAAGGATAGAGAAAACCAGAGTGCCTTTGGTGCTCCACATTCACCTGTTGAAATTTGTAGCATGTCGAGCCGAAGTCAGCAATGACCCATCTCATACCTTACCACCAAAACTGCTGACACACATCATAATACATCTTGGTAGCACTCTGATGGATAGCCCACTATGACTGGTGGCTATCATACATCACCACCTTCTGTTGAGACGATGACAATAGTGAACGACCCTAGAAGAAAAAGATGCATTCGGGAGATAATGACCAATCATAATACATCTCCCCGCTATGATAAAACTACCTCGACCATTGAAAAAGATCATCACTAGGTTTTTCTTGATGAATTAGCTCTACTAGAGAAGGATTCAACTGAATGATCACCAAGAACACACCTCCACTATGGTTCTTCATCTCCCCATGAATTTGAGAAAAAAGACCCATAAAAGACTACTCATCACTGATCATCCACAAATCCTACAATAACACACTTCTTCTCAAAGATTCATCCCCCACATTACCCGCAACTGGGGTATAGAAAATGTACAAGTCAAACCCCAACAAGTACTCAATCCAAAAAATCTTCCTCAAGTAGATGTCCCTCTACGGGAATATATAGGCCATGATTTTGTGATCATAATAGACCAAATATGTCTCCCAAAAGAGTTCGTGATGTAAAGTATTCATAGCATGAATCACAGCTTCTAACTCTAAGTCATGGGTTGGGTAATTAATTTCATGTGGTTGGTGTTAGTGTGAAATAAAAGCCACTACATTATCATCCTACCTAATAACGCACCTAAGACCCATAATTGAAGTATAAAAATACACAACATACCCCTTTACAACTTCTGGAAAAATCCACACAGGGTTGCAAGTCAACAACCACTTCATCTCCTTGAAGGATTCCTGACATTCATATCCCCATAACAACTTCACCACTTTCCAGGTGAGTGCATTCATCAGGGAAGCAAGCTGAGAAAAATCTTGAACAAACTGCCTATAATAAACATCCAGACAGAAGAAACTCTTTATCCTAAACACATTCTTCCAATTCTTCAGTTATATAACTAAACTAATCATCTCGGGGTCCACTGAAACCCCCAATTCAGAGATCACATGCCAAAGAAATTTCACCTCCTTGATCCATAAAGTGGACATGGAAAACATTTCATAACGGCGATGCTCTCGCAAAGTGTCCAACAAAATTTGCATGTGATGATCATATTCATCTTAGGATCCGGAATAAACTAGGATTTCATCCAAAAATCCCATGAAAAACGAATTGAGATACCAGTGGAACACCTTTTTTCATGAGTTCCATAATGATAGATAGAGCATTGGTCAATCCAAAGGGCATGACCAGGTACTCAAAGTGGTCGTGCCTTATATAGATGGTTGTCTTAATGATATCTTCATATTTCACCCTATGTTGATGATATCTTGAATTCATGTCTAATTTAGAAAACCACATTTCCCCCTTCAACTAATTGAACATGTAATATATTCGGGGAAAATGATATGTGTTCTGGATTGTTACATTTTTCAACAGATGGTAGTCAATGCACAACTAGAGGGATCCATTTTCTTTTTTTGCAAAAAACATAAGTGAAACCCAAGGAAAGTCACTTGGGTGAATGAGTACATTGGATTATAAGTTGTTTAGTTCTATCTTTAAACCCCTCAGCTTGGTAGGGTCCATGTGATATAAGGCATGAGATATCAGTTGCGTTCCCAGCACCAGATCATTCGAGAACTCCACATCCTTCTCTGAGGGAAAACTTGAAAAAGCATCTGGAGGTACCATTGGAAAGTCATCTACTACATGAGGTAGTCCACCATAAACTGTAGGACAATTTTCTTCTATCGTGAGCAGTGATAACTGAAATGAAATAACTCCCAACGTTGGGAGTGGAGGTCCCACACAACTCGACAGAGAATCCCATTCCCCAGAAAAAATATGATGACTCCCATCAGGTTCTGCAAAACCCACACTCCTCTAATAGTACTCAATTTGATCCTAAAATTGTTATTGAAAATACATTACAAGTATCACATAAAATCGATCCATATATAGGACCATAAGTTAACACTACATCTCAACCCTCTCACACAAAAGTTGATCATGATGGGAACATGAGACCCTACTCCTTCTTCTTTCCCAGCATTGTCACCAACTCCCTAAAAAAAGACAAAAGATCAGTTGTAAAATTTGGCGTGTTCACGAAACGTTCAGAAATAAATGAAATATAGGTACTTGTTTCAAAAAAATTTATATGCTATAGAAGATACAATAAAAATGGTACCTCGAACTATAGACAATCCCACCTCTGATCCTGTTGGTTCTTAATTAACTATATAGAGATGTCTGGTCTCTACTATAGGATAATCGCAAGACTATGGATGTGACGTAAGCTGTAACTACTCTAAAGATGACCCATTCCTATCGCCATGACCACCAAATCAAGATACACCCATCCTTAATGTCCCTGACTGAGTTCTCACTCCTCTTGAAGCCACTAATATTACCCCACTCTAATGTGGACGTTGCACCCCACAATGTGTTCATGAAACCCATACCACCACTTGAAAAAAGTGATCAGAGGAAATGGGCATTCTAGTCGGATGTGCCATGGCCACCCACACTAGTGTCAGATGATGGATCTTGCATCATAGGGCACATATAAAAAATTTCTAGAAGAGTGGCATGAACTATCACCTCCCTTCTTCCCCTACTCCTCTCACTTCCTTTTCATCTCTGAAGAGATTCCACATCCCACTACTGATGTTGTCCAAGAAAAAATAGCTCTCTCTTTTCATTCAATCTCAACCATACATGTCTGGTCAACCACCTCAGCAAAGGTCCTCAACATAAACATGAAAACCCAAGATTATATCTCTGGCCATAAGCCTTTTTTAATTATATGGGCCTTAATATTCTCATTAGAGATGATTTCAGGAAAATATTGAACCATATCAGTGAAATAGATTCCATACTCCATCATAGAAAGATCCCCTGAAAAATATCCACTAACTCTCGCGATCTAGCATATTCCAAGACTTTAGGGTAGTACGGTTCATTGAATATGACATTTAAATCAACCAGGTGCATCTACTCAATCTTTTTAGTTTGAAGTATCGATTCCCACCACATGATGCTAGGACCCTCCAACCAAAAAAATTCACACTTCACCTTGACCTCCTCGAGTATGGCTAGGAACTCGAACATGTTCTTGATCTTTTTGATCCATTCCTCTGATTCCTGGGGTTCTATGATATTTAGAAATTAGGAGGCTTGTTTTTTAGAAAATCCTGGTCCTTTTCTTTCTTAGTACAATTCTCATCTTCTCTAACATGAGCTAGAACCAGAGCTGATCCTTTTCCAAGAGCTTGGAAAGCCCAAACCACATCCTCTTCTAGCCTCTAATCAAGTGGTGAGGGAGAAATCATTCGTGATTCCTCGTCTGGGTCCGTGCGAGCATTTTGGGAAGGCATGTTGCTACAAAAGAAAACAATCACAATAAAAAAATCAGTACAAAATTTATAAAAATATTATCAATAACATCAAATATGAATAATCGAAACACAATACAACAATAAAATAATCCACTACTTTACCCCCACCTGATGTCCACATGTTGTCTATTGCCCACACGTCTCACCAGGATGTGAAGTCAAAAAAAAAAATCCCAATTTCACATGGTGGATCATGGTGTGTCATGAGGGGAGTGGGACAAGAACATTAATCATGTCCAAAACTCCAAGCCCCGCCAGTCCTTTCTATTGACTCGCCTGACTCAACCCAAAATAATAATATAACCCAAAAATATTTACATGCCTTTGATACCATTTCATCACAAACCGAATATGGTATCTGTCAAATACATCACCAAACAGGGCCTAATACAAGGCCCGAATGGAGTTTCCTATCCTCATTGGCTGGAGAAAGTGCCCGCCTATCATAAATTATGTGTTGGGATGATTTATAAGAGTATGGATACATAAAACATCAAAAATAATCGACAAACTGAATTTGAAAATTCATCACAAAAAAGCATTAAACAAAATCCAGAAGTGAATACATAGGATTGAACATAAAAAATAGGTCAAATGGAATAATGAAGTAGCATAAAACATCCCTAATGACTCCAAACAACAAGGGAGCATCATGCACAAGATGTCTCCACAACACCGAGCCATGGAAGGGAACTAAAAACATGGACCGCTATCACCAAAGGCCTTGCCTTTACCACTGTCAAACATGATCAGGTCTACATAAACACAAGGGGTGTAAGTAGTTTGTGATCCTATTCCAAATAATTTACCTACATGATATTACATAGTGTTACATATACAAGATAAAAATCATGTTAGTTTTGATAAGAAAGAAGTGGTAAAAATATATTTTAAAGAATGAGACATTTAAATCTAAACAGTTTTCAATGGTAATTTTCCCTGAGTGAGTACAGTTAAATAAAACATGTAAGATATTGTATTTTTTCCGCCAAAACCAATATATTCCAAATATAAATACAAATGATACAATGAGCACTAATCTCAAAAACACCCCTTGGCACAAGTTAGTCTCGGGCCCCATGTACATCGTATCTTGGTGTAAAGTAACCAAAGAATAATCTATTCTCATGAACGATCGACTAGTAGGGAACATGCACATATCATATTGGTTCCCAATCAACATCAATATATTTCTATTAGTGTTGTCATTATTCATTATTCTTATTCAAACTGGGATAAAACAACTCTGGATCACTAGCGGACTAGTACACATCCACCCTCATAGACACCCTGGTTTTCCCCTTTGTGCTCAAACCATTTTCAAATGTTACCAATAGTCTTTAGCACATATCCAAATATATTTTGGTCATTATAAACCCAAAAAAGTATCTAAACATACTTTTCACAACATTCATCACTCAATAAAACCTATATAATTTCAATACAATAACTTCACAAAATTTAACAATGTTATGCACATATTATGCATTAAAACCCCAAATTGACCACTATGTTCATGCCCATATTCACATAAACAGAATTTTAAGCACTATTTTTTTTCATAAATCTATTACAGGAGTTATAAAAAACTATTTGGCATAACAATTATCAGACATGTAAAACACCTAATTTAACCAAAAAATTACTACATTAAAATCATTTTTTATACAAATGTCACCAAAATAAAATTTCTCAGCAACAATAATAAAGAAGAAGTTTTATAGAAATATAAATAAAGTATTTTTAACTCATATAGAAGTGAATACACATGGGATCACCTACAAAAATTGTCAAAACCCTTTAATATTTGTGCAAAAGTTCTACTACACCGCCACCACAATGCAAGGGACTTAGATCACGACTAAAACCACAATATTAAACCAAGAAACCAAATATCAAACCCTAGGATCGAATCATCACTTTCTATAAATTATAAAAATCAATAATAAATGGAAGAAACACTTTGAAAATGGATGAAACCCTATAAAAATGGGATGAAGAAGGAAGGATACCCACTAACATGAAGAATCTTTAAGAAATCTCCCCAAATACATTAGTCGTTGAATTTACAAACAACCAAAAATGAAGGTGAGGTTCGAATAAGGCTGAGAAGTTCATGTGAGAATTTAAATGGTGGAAATGATTATAAATTTAAAGAGTTATGAAATAAAAAAGTTACCTATCCAAATATGGATGATTTTTGAAATCCTATGATGTTATTTCCTAATTCGAATGCATATGAGCTACAGAGAGATGTAAAAGAAAATGGGGAGTTCCTAGGGTCAGTGGGATCTATTGAGAGTTAGAATCACCAAAAAATCATAAAAATTGAATAAAATATTAAATGTACAATTTTTTTAAAATTGAAAAGGGATTCTAGGCTGGCCCAATTCCTTAAATAAAAACCTTAATCCACAATGATTATGGATTCCTAAAGGGTCCAAATTGATGTAGTGGTTTTAATAAGTCATGGTAAGACATTATGGAAGTTTAATGGGTAAAAATAGTTGACAAATAAAATACTTAAAAATGAAAAAATATTGGTTTTTAAATCAGAAAAAGGGCTCACGGTTTGGCCCAAATCATGAAAACTCACCCATTCCTCCAAAAATGCATGGGAACCCACCACAAAAAAATCATGAATGGAAAATAAATGATATGTAACTTTAAAACAATTCATTTATGTGATAGTTAACATGGCTTATGGATACCCTTTGTGTTAGTAAACCGTAAATAAAATAGAATTTACTAATGGATTAATGAGTTCTTAGCATGAAATTAATCCTTAGGTGATTTCCTGATATGGAATCACTAAGACATAGATTACATTTTATTTATTTGATTGTATATTAATTGTTAAATATATTAAGGGTTAATTGATAGACAAATTTTAATTCACATAATAAACCATTGATGCATATGATGTGATATTGTGATATCCATGTTGTTATGCCATGTCTTGTGGTCCTTTCAGTTATTATTAAATGTAGGTCATGGCCTTAACACTTGAAAAGAAAATTTTGTAATTCTTATATTTAGTTGGCTTTTAAAAATCCAATTCTATAGTAATAAAAGGGATTTTTCCTATATAATGAAATTCTTATAGGGATTTTACCCAAATGATGTAATGATTATATTTAGCAGTATCAACAATGTCTCATGTTTATATTCTTATAATGATTAGAATTGATGTAGTAATATATAATATTTGATATAGATTATTAGGATTTACCATGTTTATGGTTATGGTTGGAATGTTTGTGAGAAACTATCATAGATTTTATAACATGACACTAAAGAAGGATATTTTTTCCATGGTTATATGGTTGTGTTTTGTATGTTCACGAGACATACATAGAGATATTCTGGCATGGTTCCAAAGTAGATTGATGTGGTATTGATTTAATTTTATAATAAATTAATACACTATTTTATCTCTTTTTTTCTTATAATTCTGTAAATAATGGTATTTTTAGACATGGTGGTGTTTACCTACTATGTTATAAAAACAACCTATTCACCCCAATATTTTCTACCCAAGCATATTGTCTAGATTTAGGATTCAAAAAGGGAAAATGTACTTGTTGTTTATTGTTAGTTTATTGTACAACATGGAGTTCGGAGTTGGAACATACATGTGATTCAGGATTGGGGACTTTAGAGTCATTATTTTAGTATTATAGTCGTTCAATTATATTGTTTCTCATATAATATTTAGTTACATTATATTACTTCATTATATTATTTTTATTCTTATTTATTGAATTATTTAGTTGGATTTTTATCACTATGTTGATACTCTGGTTTCTTTTGTTTTTATGTATTATTTCTATTTCTATGATAGTTCATACTAGGGGTATAGTCTTCCTACTATACATTTCTCACACCCAAAGCTAGTCAGCAACATCTAACATATAATTAGGTGCACTAGAGGTCACCTAACAAACCTTTTTGTCCATGTGCGAGAGTTTCAAATCAGAGGGTAGTACTAAGTGGTATCAAAGGAGTAGTTTTTCCTTCCTTTTCTATTTCTTTACAATAATGGACATTTATAAAGGAGACAAGGATGTGTTGAGACTTTGTAATGAGATTTATCATCAGTGTAATTATCTCATGTTTATAGGAAAATATGTGTTTCTTGTGATGATATTTCAATACATACTATGAGCTTTTTATAGGTTATGTTATTTAACTATAGGTTATTCCATTTTTTTTGATTTTATAGTTCTATGGTGTTTTGTATTCTTGAGATTTGTAATAATACCCTCATATTATGTGACATGAGTATACATGCATTGTATTGGAACATAGGTAAATATATTAACATGCATTTTTCATGATAGGGACATATTTATTCACTTGTGATATATATTTTCTTATTGAACTATGATATGAGATATATATTATAAATGATATATGAAATGAAATATTTTATCATAATAAAACACATCTAAGCCATGTTTAGAGAGACCATGTGTCAATAGATCGCTGCTGTAGTCACATGTTGAGGTTGGCGATATTGTTCATAGTGATCTAAGTTATCCATTTTTCTTTTATATGAAATTACACCCCATTATCTTCGAATTGATCATGAGGAGTGAGGAAATTATCATACTCATTATGTACATGAACTATATCTTCTTGTTGTTCCTAATAGACAAATATATGTTTAGATTCATAAAATCTTCAAAACATTCATGAGATTTATGGAAATGGAAAATCTCTATACCATTCCATCATTTTCTAAGATGATAGGAATGTTTTATCTAGAGCATCACCATATTATTATCGTGGAAGAAGTAGCCCAGGTAGCCAGTTTTTTTGGATCAAGTTGGTCCAAATGCTCTATTTGAATCTAGAGACACTTGAAGATATGAGGATGATTCTTTATTCATATATTCTTTATGGTCCAAACAAAACTTGTTCGTATATTTTAGAAAAATATGCGAAACATGATTATTTATCTTGGATGGACATTGATGAAATGTTCCTAAGAAATTTTTATCCCTAAACATTAAGGGATAAAAAATATTATTATTTCATTCATACTATATAGGTGGGAAGTCAATATTGGACTACCCTAGACATTTAACTCACCTAATGAAATAAATCACATCATTGGTAGCAGTTGAGATATCTATTGTGAGAAGTTTTCATGTTGGTCTTCATTACAAGATTAAGTCGCATGTAAACATTTTTTTTGGGAAATTTTGAGGATGTGATGAACCATTAGATCATCATAGAATGAAATCAAAAAGTGTCCCTGAGTAGGGTACATGATGTTTCAGCTAGATAAATAGTGATCTCTTCTTCTTTTATCAGTTTACTTCGGTATTATAGTTTTCACCACAGTAGTAGTGGGAAGAGAATTCAGGGTAGTGGACAACCATATCAGGACCATGTTCTATTGTAGGGATATGAGTTTTGAAATAATGGATCCATGATATCATATTTTTCTTACCTCTTAATTGAGTGTCGAATATGTTTAAGACTATGATATCTTTAGTGGTTTTGTGAACACATTATATTGTAAACTAGTATTAGGTGATTAGGACAGGAACAAGATTCATGAAGGGGCTTAGCTACCCCTCAACAGGGTAGTAGCAACAATTCAACCGACCGTTTATGATGAGGCATAGGCATGGTACACCAGTGTTGGTGTAGAAGTTCTAGTAAAGCTAAATAGATATGTGTAGTCATACTAGAACATAGCCTATAGGTACAAGTTTGATACACATTATGAAATCTTGTCTGACTATCACTGATGTAGGATGATCTACAATTCAAGGTACCGTTCATATATCAGCTAACTTATTTGCATTTTATTATACCATATCATCTCATTCTTCTATATATTATCTTTTTTCTAATGGTTGGTTAATAGTTATGAATTTCATGGATGGTGCATCTACCATTGACACAACATTGAGAGTTAATTTATAGAATTTAAAACGATTCAAGGTGTGTTCTCTAGAGATTGGTGATTAACATATCATTTGGGAACCTATATTACCCAAAATTATAGGCTTTGACTTGATTCATGGTATTAATTTTTAGTTTTATGAGTAGATCATATCAACTATTACTGGATGAGACATACCAATTTCTTCCTAAATGATAGAATCTACTCTCATCATGGTGACTGGGATCTTCAGGCAGGTCATGTAGGACCTATTCAATGTACATTATATTATATCATGGATCAGATATATGGTCATACACTAGATGATTCTAGAATAATGAATGGTTATTTTCCTATAGTTGTATATCATTTTAAATTGGTCTTTCATTAGGAGTTATATATTTCACCACCTATGTGAGAGATCCACATCACGATCATTTTGGGGTTGGGATCAAAAACTGAATCTATACCGCCATACAGAATCGAACCAACAGAGCTTTGAGAGTTGAAATTTTTATTTTGATATCCAAAATATATTAGATTCAAATGGCCTTCTACAACTACTTGGGATTCTTATGTTCTCATTATGAAGAATGATGTCAGGTCTTTTTTCATATGTTTGAATTATTGGAGGTTGATCAAGATTACAGTCAAGAATATGTATCTTCTTCCACACAATGATAAACTATTTTACTAGTTGGGATGTGATAAGAACTTCCAAAATAATGATTAGTGATTATGTAACCATGTGTTAAGGTTGAAACCATCATACATACCTCAGACTTTTTTTCAGAGTAAGTATAACTCGTATGATTTTGTGGTGATTTCGTTTGGGCTGACTGTTAGACCAGCAGTATTCATGGAATTGTTAAATAGAATATTTCATCCATTTCTAGACCAGTTTTTGGTGTTTTTGTCAATGATATCTTAATTTTACTCCTTGTTTCTTGACTATCATAACTAACATCTATAATTCATCCCCAGTAAACTAAGGGGGCATCAACTTTACTCCATGATTACCTATTATTGTTTCTATATTTATTACGTGAACATGTTGGGACATATCTTCTAATAGGATAGAGTCTCAGTGGACCCATAGAAAGTTACATCAATGGAATATTGGAAAAATCCCAATAAAATCTTTTAAATTTATAGGTTTTGGTGTTAGGATGTTATTCTCTATGCTTTATCCAAGATTTCTATTATCTTTCATCATTGATGTCCGGGATGACGAAGAAAGGGGTCATGTTTTTTTCTTCTGTTGCATGTGAGATAGATTTTCATGTTATGGAAGGGAAGATAACCTTAGAACATATTCTTATCTTACCTGTATCAAGTAAATAATATAATGTTTGTTGTTTTGAATTTGAAGTTGGACTCAGTGTAGTTTTGATGTAGTAGGATTGTGTGGTTTCTTATGGATGAAGGAAAATAAGACTACATGATACGAATTGTGTTAATCGCGATTTGACATTAACATCCATGGTATATTCCCAATGATATTGATGATACAATCTTATGGGTGATATTATTGTCGTATAAACAGACCACACATAGCCTCAGGTACACCTTTTCTCATTAAGACCTGAATTTTCAGTAGAGGTGGTTGTTCGAGTATTTGCAGTCTTTCAACATTGAGTTTTTTTAATCATTGAGAAAGGGAGATATCTTTCTCGGTGAATTGAGTAGAATGACATTGAAAGAGGCTTTGTAGTTTTTGTGTAATTTGTAAATTATATTTGACCTCTTTTCAGACACATATATGGATGTTAGGAGTCTCATGGACAAGTAGCTCTGGCCTCAACTTTTATTATTCATGTGATTTTGGACCATATCATGACTGAGTGTTAATCTGATCAGAATATTTCAATTATAGGACAATAATTAAATGGTGGGGAGATTCTATCAAGATTGTATCTTAGTAGTGGGAAATCACTTTTTTTATGGCATTTTATGGGTTCTTATGGGCTTACTCGAGGAGCTGATGGGGGACTTTCATGATTCTAGAAGGGCAGTTTATCCAGGGTTGACAAATGGAGACTCATTATATTTGAATATTGGACTAGTCATTTGGAATGAAGAATGAATAATTAGGCTTCATGGAAGGATGCCTCATATGTCATCATCTGAAATCAATGAATTGAATTCTAACAGAGATTTTCATGATTTTCACATTCCTGTGTTGAAATGGTATGATGTCACTTTGGATTTTGTGATAGGATTACCATGGTTAACCCCAATTCGTTAAGCTATATGAATTATTGTGGATGGACTAATGAATGTATCAAACTTTTTATAATCATAGATATAATAAAGGTTAATTATATTGGAATTATTTATGTTGTTAAGGTGGTTCTGTGGCATGGTGTTCCATGGATGATCATTTCATATAGATACCTTTATTTCCCATCATATTTATAGTGGGTCCATAGAAGGATATATGATTGCATGCAAAATTAAGAACAACCTGTCATGGTTAGTTTTATGGTCCTGAAGAGTGTACTATTATCATACTAGAGAGAATGTCACGATCCTATGTTTGGATTTTGGAAGATCATGAGAGGAAGATATAGAATTCGGGGAGTTTTAAGATAATAAAAACATACTGGAATCGATCCCAATAAAAAATTTTGAAATTTTTGTTGGAAGTTCATTCGGTTCACCTATTTGTTGAATAAAGGTGGGTATGTTAGCACCTGTTGGGCCTAGTTTTTTCTTGGATACATTTGAGAAGGATTTGTTGAACAGACGGTGGATGGTGACTGAGAGGAGGTCAATATTGTATAACGACTATCAGATTTGAGCTTTGTAATTCAATATTGGTCATTATGATTTCCTATGGGTGTCTCCTAGATTGCGTCATTACCATATGAGGATATGTGAAAAGTTTGAAAACAATCTTGCCATTCCTTTTGAAAAATTGTATAGGTTCAATCCAATGGAATACCATTAATCCCACTTACCGTTAAAATTTTCCATGTAATATATATTTAATGTGTAAAACATAAAATATATCATATATTCCCATCCCAAGTGATAGCATAGGTATAGTTTGATATTTTTTTATGATTCATTCTTTTAGGAGCATCTAATATGGGTTGTGGATAATGTGGAGAAATATGATTGGGGTAGGACTATACTGTTAGTTCAAGAGTAGTACCTGAATTGTCATGTTCATGATGATTCATTGGAAAATGATTCTGATATGAAAACAAAGTGGCCAGAATTTTTGGCTAATATGATATAGTAATTTATAGAGTCTCTCAGGGATAAGCACATATATGGTATCTAGGTTGTAATATTTTATCATTTTCAAGGTTATTCTCTCTATGGGATTTTCATTAGTTCTTATTTTGGGCCAATTTCCCTATTTTTTTTACCTTTCTATTTTTGTTACAATATTAGTTACTGTCAATTTAATAATCATAATATTGGTTTGTGAGGAAATTTGAGAAAATCAAAGAGGATCCATATGGAAGGCCTCTGTTGAGGAAATTACTTAACATTTAAGGAAGTTTGTTTTTATGAAGTAATAGAGTCCGAGAATAAATCTGTCAAATATTATCATGGGTTCTTGGTATGTTGATAAGAATTAAAAGGGTTTCATGTTTTTTATAAGAAGAATGGGGGAGATTATATAACCTTTACATGTTGTGTAAATGGAATACACATCATGTAATGTTCGGGTAATTTTTCACCCCAGTTGATAGTATTTTTAATGTATCCCACTAAAAATAATAAGCTGACCATTTACAATATTTCATGCTATATAATTTCCCTACCTTCTATTATAGTATGTTGTGTAGATTATTTTTAATTCATCTCACTATAGTTTTCTCCTCTTGACCATACTTCCAATCACATTTGGAGCACCAATGATCATTCTAGACATTCAAATAACATGACCAATCCTTGAGAAGTGGTTTTCGTTAGGTTTTCCCTTATCTACAGTGGGACACAAACTGTTGTGGTGTAATCCATTTACATTGTGAATTGTTGGTTTTCATGTTAATCTATTTTGATCATGGATTATCCTAGTGATCATTTGTATGTTATCCCTTCTAGGTTTTTTCAATTGGAATTCGTGCATTCTTCATCAGTTTTGTTTAGGGGTGTAAATATTAAGCGTATGGTTAGATAATATCCAATTATATTAAATATTTTGATTGAACGAACATAAAATTCACTGAATTAGTTAAATAAAAAATGTGATTATTATTTGGTGTTCATTGGTTCTACTTGATAAATGTGATGGATTTTGGCTAACCATTGGGTGAGGAAAACATGAATATAATTAAATTGGAAAATGGATTAATGTTTTTTTACCATGATATGAGAGCATTTGATATTCCTTGATATAAAATACTTATTTTTTGTATTACTACTAATTGATTTTACTATTCATCAATTGTGATATAAATGAAAGAGGTAGTTGAATGACAACATTTTTTTCAAATAATTAACCATTGAACGGTTTAGGCCCAGTCCCATACTGTAATTTTTATAGTGCATTGACTAAGAAACTATAATTATCGGGGGGAATTGACCAAGATACTTTAATTCATATATTGAGTAGATTCGACCAAGTCCCATGTTGTAATTTTTTTTATTTTAACTCAAATTTTGTAATTCTTGTAATGATTTCACCTATATTGTTATGTTATACCAAAATTATAGTTATGGTTAGCATGGTTATGAGAAAAGCGTGCTAAAATTAGAGAATGATGCCAAAGCTGGTTATTTTTACCCTAGCTATATGTTTGTGGTTGTAATGGGTTTGATACATCCTTAGAGATACTATGACATGGTTCTTAAATATATTGACGTGTTATTGATTTAATTGATTCTAGTGAATATTATGTGGATGTAGGTTTGCAAAGTGGAAAAGGACCATCTAGTTGATTATTTTCTTATGGGATGGAATTCTTTTTGGAGGTGGGATATAATTGTGATTTGGTTATGTGGATATTTATCTTTCTAGTATTTTACATGTATGGTTTCAATATTCAAATTTAGTTTAATTACATCATGTCAATACATTATTTCTATTATTATTTAATGGATTATTCGGGTCTCTTTTACTAATTTTCTACAATTTTTATACTCTAGTTTATTTTATTTATATGAATTATGTCTAATTATAAGTCACTTTATACCATCGAGTATAGAATACTCTCTATTCAATTCACACCCCCACTTCTAGAATGAAGCCAATGGATTATGAGGTGGCATTCTTGAGGCCTTATGTGAAACCCCTTTTGCAATGTTATGGAGTGCCATGTCTGGGCACCTGACAAAGTGGGTTTTAAATGTAAGAGAATATATATATATATCATACCTTGATAGAGAACATCTAAAATCATGGGATGAGCTTCTTAAAACACTAAGAAAAACTTTTAAGGGATTCAGAGAGGCATAGACATATGAAATTCATTATAATTGGTTTTTTTGGAAAACGAGTTAGGGATGGGTGTTTATTTAATAAAAATGAATGGTGAAATATTTGTTACATTAAAACATGGGTTTTTGGAATCTATATGATAAAATGGTAAAGTATACTAGCCATAATTTTTATTTGTTAACCACTTCCTTGTAAAGTGAATTAGTTTTAAATATTTTATATATATGAGAAACAAGATCCTTAAAATAATACCATTTGTAATGTGGATGTCATTCATGTTCATAAATAATTTATTATCAAAACCACAAATATATTATAAGTTTGAGAGGATTCTTTAAATGGTTATAAAATTAATTAAATAACACCAAAAAAATATTATTTTAAATGTTAAATCAATACTTTGTTATTAATTACCTTTATAATATATATTACATCATTTTTTCTATAATTATATCAGGATAAATATTATATTTTTATGATGCATTTAATTCTTACCAAAAAATTCTATAGTCCCAGTAAATTATGATAAATTCTAAATAGGCTAAAATCAACGATATAATTTCATAAATAGAATACATTTTACCAAAATAACTCTTTAAATCCTATAATTTATGGGTTTAAATCAAAATCATCATTTATTATTAAATATTGGTTTTATACAAATAATAGTTCTAAGAAACATAAAAATATTACATTGAAATTCATTAAATTATGTTATCATTTGTATATCAAAAAAACTAATTCATAAGAATATTATATAAAAATGAAATTTATTTTAGAATTCGTGAATTTATCAAAATATTCTTTCAACTGAAACAATATGTCTAAAAATACAATTTTTTTCTAATCATATTAAAGTATATTTTACCCAATGTTATATATTACTATATGTATAACTGAATATAAATGGGATATATGTAATAATTAAATTATTAACGAGGAAAAATACTAATTCATACTAATAGGGTCTATATACATAACAATTTATTACACAAAATTGCTCCCTATGGGTATGATTTATGATGGTTTTACAGTCATGAGGTGGGTTGATGAACATGGTGTGGGTAATGATCTCAATAATCTTGAAGTTATCTCATGAATGGTCTTACACATGCTTTAATTATTGAATATAATCTTACTATTAGTTAGCTAAAAGGACCTATAGTTTTTAGATTTTTTTACATATATGTAGATGAACATTTATAACATAACATTTCAATTCGTTCCAAAATCATATAGGCCTAGTGCCTTGGGAAATATGGACACATAAACAACTGGTTCACAAATTATGTATATCATGTTAAACTAAGTTCATCATAAATAAAATATTTTTTATGAACCTCATTTCAAAAACCTATATCATAAAATAATTAAATAACATAAGACATGAGATCATAAAATGTACATAAGAACTAAAATTGTGGAATACACATAAAAATGTATCTTTGAGAACATGTATAACTATATATAGGCTCACTCTTTGTGTTATAATCTTGAAATCATGCCCTCAAAAGAACATATAGGCTGATACCAGGGCCATGATTAATCTTATAGAAATGAAAACTAGGCCAAAAAATCATTATGGATATGAAAACCAAGTCCATACATAAACATATAGACATGAAAACATTGTCCATGCATAAAATTGTGAACATGAAATCTGGTTCATGATTAACACGTGTAACTCATAAGTTATATATCATTTCCAAATTCATTTTTGGGAGATATGGGTCCCACCCATCATATAAATAAAATCATATATATCTTTTTCTCTATTATCATAAAAAAATCATCAACTCAAAAAACATGAAAAACAGAAAATTTCATCAAATTATAACCCATTGAAAATGGAGGAAGATTCATCAACATTTATTGATTATAAAAATAAACCATACATGAAATTTATAAGGATCATATCCATGGAACATATCCCTAAAAACATAATTGTCATTAATTGATTTAATATAAGTTGATAAATTGATTTGGAAATAACTATTGTAATAATTTTTTAGGAAAATAAATTTCCCATTTTGAAATTATTTCAATTTTTTAATATCCAAAAACATTTAATGGAAAAAATTTACCTTTAATAGAACCATGTAAAATTTTAAATTAAAGGTCAAATACTCTAGAATTATGAATATTGGATAATAAAATCATGATGTATGTGTAAAAATGATTCAAGCTATATTTTTTTGGAAGAGTCGCTAAGTACCTCGTTTTGAAAAAAATAATTATTGTTTAATACAAATTTTTAGAATAAAAAAATAAGTAAAAATGATTTCAAAAAATATTAGGATAATAGTAAAAAAAATTCTAATAATTTTTTGAAATCATGGACATGGATGGGAAAATTTCTCTAATGGAGAGACAAACATAAAAAATCATGAATAATGATGGTATTGTGAAATAAACCTTTACACTTTTGTAACATTTGAATCAAAAGACCCATGAAAGAAATAAATATATATATGGAATTTGTAAAACTCAAAATATCAATGAGATGAATAATAAAATATAATCATTATATGTATACACACCACAATGAATAAATATGTGGTATACAAGACATACAACCTAAATGAATAAAAGTGAGAAGAAAACCCCTTACCATAGGTCCAACATAATTTGAATGTTTACTGACCTAATGTTCTTTAATATGACTAATATTTATCTCCCCTAAAAGAGACATATGGTTAGTGATTTGAGATGAATAGAACCACTACAATATGAATAATAAATTTCATAGGATAATGATTTTGGGGATTGTTGTGATTGAAGGCTCCAAGTGGTGTAATGATGTTATAAAGGATGGGTGCTTCTAAAATTTATGTGCGTGTAAATTTTGAAATTTCTAAAATAATTAAAATATATTAATACTATTCTACAGAAAAATTCATAAAAACAGATTATAAATGCACAAGGGATGAAATGTTTTTCCATATCATAATCTATTTTTTAAAAAATATTGTTATATTTTTTAAATATTTTAATGAATTATTATTTTGATAAAATATCACTAATTAAAATTTTGAAATTTTTCATTACATTGAATTTAATAATATCAATATAAAAAATTGTATTAGAACCAACTATTTTATTTTTTCATATCATGTATAGGTAATCTAAAAAATTCATAGACTACGTTAATTATCTCAGAAAATATATATTATAATATTTTTAGTAGAATTTATAATATTTCCCATTAATTTATAATTATTTAATTATTGATGTCTTTATATATAATGGAAATATTTATTCACCAAAAATAAAAAATAAATCACATTTATGATGATAAATATTTTATCTTTCTGAAATCTATTTATAGTTGAACATATAGTAACACCCCAAATAGAACCACTCATTCTGACCTAGAATTCAACATTACATCATGTGAGCTTCCCCATACCCAATAGGTTGTCAACTAGTAATGAGGATCTAAATATAATTGAGGGGACACTATACACACTATAAACTGTCATAGATTAGGATAATAAGGAACAATAATAATATAGTTAATAATTAATCAGAGTAAAATATGGGATGTGAATAAGTTACAATTATATAAAAATTATTCCCACAGCGGTAAGCATGTATACAATATAAAAATATGGAAAATGAAAATAACAATAAATAAAAAACAATAATGGGGAAATCCATCTTATATCCAAGTATGCTCCAGCTCTGTGAACTATCCATCAACTATCCACCAAAGGGCCATATCCCTTTGGCTATTATATATTCTTGAAATCTACAGCCACACAAAAATTCCATTGTTGGGTTTGAGTAAAAGAATCATTATGAAACCCCAAGTGCATCTTTACCATATTTACACAATTTATATATATAGTTTAAATCGTGACATAAGTATATACAAAATAAAAAACCATGTGATAAGTAATTATGTGCTAACAATTCTACCTTGAACCTCGATAACACCTGATTTCTATTATTTCATGCTAGAATTCATAGAAGAAACATAACCATATCAATGTCTCACAGATCGCCCCAACCATAGGGTGGTTGTTATAGGAACACCGCACAGTCCATTTGGTATATCCTTAGTCCACTTAAACATTTAACCACCTGTGACCCATGTTTGTAAGAATCCATAACCAATATATTATAGAAAGATACTATTATTTCCTCCCTTTAGGGGCATACACATCCATCATTAAAGAAATTAAAATTAGTTTAGGATGGGTAACTAGAAATTGTAACATGTAACTCCCACCCTCATGGCACTAGTTGTGTATCATAGTATCCACCAGCAAGACACTAAGATTTTCACTCAATTGGGTTATCCAAGACAGCTTTTATGTACATTAGGACTTTTTTAGGCTGGGTGACCTCATACACCAAAAAAAGGATCAACCTGCGTATATTTGTACCTTCCAATTAGTCACTATGATTCCCCCTCTACAGAGGTGGTCATTCCCAACATCACGAATTTTTAGTCTATTGTATGTTGGGTAACCTCATACACCAACCCTCAAGGCCACACATGAGTATCTTTGTACTATGAAAACAATTCCATATAATTTTTAACAAAAAAACAACAATATTATTTTAAGGATAATCATAAATAAATATATACTCCCATGGATACCTAGAAATAAACATATGTCTTTGAAAAATAATGTGTTAGTCCAACATGAAATCACATCTTGATAACATCATAAATATACAAGTCTAATAAAGGTAAATAAGAATCAATATCAAATTCATCTATGTAAATGACAAGAACAATATACATTATGTGTCACTAATACTGGATTGGAAACATAATTACTCAAAAACACTACCACAAGAGCATTATTATCATGATTTTTAACACAACACTACTCTTAGTCGACAAAATCCCGTAGAACCAAAACCGTCGATTTTAATCCCAATAATAATAACTATCACATGTGATGATAAATTTTATCCCCTAGATATTTTCTAAATTCTAATTTCAGGTAAATGAATGGACTTTAAATTTTTTTTGATAATGATAATAAACTTTTGGTAATTTCTTATAAATTATCATTTTATATTTTTCATTTGGTAATTTCTCAAGAATTATTGTTTTATAATAATGTTTTTATGATTTATCAAAAATTCTCCCTTTTTAATTATATCTTGATAATAGATCATAAAATTTCATTTATTAATCATCTTTTTATAATTTCACCTAAATTATCATTCCATAATTACCTTTGGAAAATTTATCAAAAATTATCATTTTATAATTATTGCATGATAATTTTTCATAAATTATGATTTATAATTATATTATGATAATTATTATAAATAATAATTTATAATTATCTCTTATTAATTTATTATAATTAATCCATTTATAATTTTAACATGATAAATTATCATAAATTATCAATTATAGTTCCTTAGAGATAATTTATTATAAATTAACCTTTTATAATTATTAATTGATAATTTCTCATAAAAAATACTTTATAATTATCAATGTATAATTTACCATAAATAATAATTTTAAAATTATTTGATGATAATTTACTATTAAATTTACTTTTATAAATATATGTAACAATAGCTTGATAATTCCCTACAATTCTCATTGATAACAGTAAAATGATAATATATTGATAATTTTATAAATTATCCCATACAATTGGTTGTAAGTTTTTCTTTGTTTTAGTTAATTTTTTATAATTTGAGGAAAATATCATTTTTCATTTCTTATAATTATTTTTCATAATTTTTTGATATTATATTTTTATAATTCATGTAATTATCCTTCAATAATAAATTATAATTTTATTATTTCTATAAATTACACATTGGTAATTATCTTATAATAATTTCTTTTAAATGATCAGTTCATAATTATTTATCACTGTCTTTTGATAATCATAATCAATATTTATCTTCCTAAAATTCTTTATAATTATCATCTAATAATTTATAAAAAACAAACCATTGATAATTTTTCATATAAATATTACAAGAAAATTTGTGGGATTATCCCATTATAATTGATTGAAATATCCTTTGATGATTTTTTAAAAATTTATCCTTGATAATTTGGTGTGAATACCCAAGATAATTCAATTTAATTACCCTTTAATAAAACAGGAATTATCTTTTTATAATGTCTTACAAGTTATCCATATATAATTTATTTTTTTCTAATTATTTAAAGCAATCAATTTTTACACAATTGATGGTATGATAAAAAAATAAACAAATTATATAATAAAAATCCATATTTATGGATTATTCTCAGAGGTTTTGGAGATGGTAGGCATCATTCATAAAACCAATGAAAAATTCTGGATTGGATTATTGACGTGTCATCAAACCCATGATAAGGAGTTTTGGGATCATCTAGACTAAATGGAAATGACCAAAGGTTAAATCTGAAATAGTTTGCCTATTTAAAGTACCAAAAAATCATTGAAATTGTTATCACAATTGTGGAACCCCCGATTTAAGATATGTAACACTAATTTATGTATATTTTATGTATATATGTAATTTTGGTAAATATTAAGAGATATAATAGAGATTTGAGGATGGTATTGGGGATTCTATAAGGGTCCATGATTTGTTAAGGGTGAGTGAAAACTATGAAACATATCAATATAACCATTCATGTTCTTGGTGTAGGATTTGAGAGGACATACAATTAGTGTATAGTTTACTATTCCATGTGGCCTACCCATTCTATTCATGAAACTTGCGATGGTGGGATTTCATTTTCTTAGTGAACGGTTTGTCTAACCGTACAGGACAACTGTGTGGGGTTCACTTCAGGGCAGTAGTAGGTGCACAATTAGTGCATGATTTGCCTAATCGTGTGGCTAAAAAAATCATTGGTTAAAAATTGTTTTTTCAAAAATGGATCTCATGCATTGTTTAATACTAAAAACCCCATTTGATCCCCATGTTTACCCTCACATGAAATTTATTCTTCTACAAGGTTGGGTATCCTCCCTCACATTTTTTGGAACTATTGTGATGGGTTTTCTTCGTGGTTTGAAGGCTAAAATTCCATGTAATGTCTCCTTTCATGGAAGTTTCTTAGGTTTGCATAGATATATTCTTCTATATCTCTTATATTATTAGATCTAGTTTATATGTGGATATATCGAGGGTTTTTTATGAAAACAATTGTTATATTTGGCCTTTTTTATGTTAGGGATAGGAATCTAAGGCGTATTTTTTTTTATTTTTTCCCTTCATTAGTTATTATTTTTTCATTGCCATTTTTTCCAAAACCATAATGCTAGGTGGATTCACTGGTGACTCATCATGATAAAATTATAAGGGTTTCTTTCAAATTAATTTTTTTCATGAAATTCATTGTTTAATTTTTGTGTGATTCTTGGTTGAAATTCATTTCTTAATGATTTGGTGATTGTGGGGAAATGTTATGTTGTTTTTCATTGTTCTTGGTTTTTATATTTTAAAATTATTTTTTTAAATTATTTAAATTCTCTTGATTTTTGGAAATGTTTTGAGAATATGGTTTTCAAAAATAATGTGGTTTTATTAAAATGATGTTTTGAATAGATGTGGAATTATAGATGTTTTATATAAATGGTTGATTTAATTGAAATTTGTCCAATAATTTTGTGGGGAATGTTATTTGGATTAAATGGTTGGTATGGTTTTGGTAATTATTTAGTGGCCTGGCTTTAGCATATGTGGTCGATATGATTTTTATAATGTTTTTTAGAATTATATTTGGCGTTAATGGTGGGAATGAATTGTGTGGGATGTATAGTGTCATGATGTACCACTATAAAAAGGGTTGGAAGTGGTTTGAAGTAAAAATATAAAAAGGTTAAGGATTATGGGCCTGATGTTCCATCATCAATGGTAACATCGATCTCATGTGTGTGTGTTTGCGGAAGTGATATATATGGCTATGAGGCACAAGCCGAAATGGGAGAGAGAATGGGTTATGTCAATGTGGAAAGTACATCCTAGTTAATGACTTGTTTGGATTCATTATTTGGTTTTTTTGATTGGAATTGTGTTTATATGTAAAAATCTATTTCGGTATGGGTTTGTTTGGATTATTGTTAATTGTTGCATTATCTAAATGGATTTATATAAATGTGATAATGTTTTATATCATAGTGGTGTGATTAGATAAATCATTTCCGAAATTATTACAAAGAATTATTACTCATCCCCTCCTTTCGAAATTGGGTGATTTTACATATGTTGTATTTCAAGACATATGTAGAAGAAAATCATTACATCCTTTTATTGGTACATCACGATTCTTGGGATGTTGTGGAGTTGGAGCCTGAAGCATGGCATGGAGGTACGAGTTATTCTGATGAGTTTTGACTTTGTGTTTTTAGTCGTCCACTTGGAAATTTGATTTGTTATTGGTCTGATATTGTATTTTTTTCATTGGAATGGGGATGAATTGTAATACATTGTGGACATGAATAAATTATTTATCCTTTTTAATGACACTATTTGGTTTTCTTCATTTCAATGGTAAAATCTCCCATCATCGTTCAAGAATCGCTCATCATATATTTGCAAACATTGGAGCCTTGTGGATGTTTCTTAAGGACAAGTAATATTTCAACACCTTATCAATCCATCGATAAGTAATTGGATGTTACATGTGTTATCATATTTTTATTCATAGAATTAAAAGTCAAAATAGTATTGGTCAGTCAATTGGAATCAGTTGTCAATTTTGGAGTTGACATTCATTCTCAGTTTATTCCTTGAATTGGGAATGTTAGTAAGGATTAGGATTTTTAGAATAAGAAATGTATTTCATAAAAATATGTATCTATCATTTTTATGTTGAACTTCATTTTACCATGGAGTTGGATACATAAGTGTTTTGGAGACACTTATAGGCATTGAAATTTTATTATCATGGGGTTTTCCAATGAGAAGAGAATGACATGTTTTAGAGAAATGAAATAACACACATATTTCATATCTCATTTAGAGTAATGATATATAATATGACATGCATGTTTTTATATTTTGATAATCGAAAAATAATTTAAAAATGTTTGATTTTGAAAATATAATGATTGTAGTATTTTTAGAATGGTTAGATATTCAAAAAATGGTGGATTTTTAAAAAATAATTGAACTTGGAAATCATTAATTTTTTAAATAATGATTGTGATAGTTTCAAGGTGGTATAATTTTAAAATGCAATCCATTAGTTTTTAGAGAGAGATTTATATTGATTAGTGTCTGAATAGAAAATGGAACAGAGTCGACATTGTAGAAACAAACCAGAAGAGGCCACTGAAAATGTGGTTTCTCATTAGCCCTAGATAAACCATCAGCTACTTCAGAGCATAGTGAAATCCTTTTAGTTTATGGATATAATTAAGATATAGAATGAGCCATGGATGGTGGATCATTTGGTTGTTTTTAAAAAGTTTTATCCATCCCCCTTTTTTAGTGATTTAGAACGATAAAAGTGGAAGCTTCATTTAAATAAGATGAATTGAAATTTCAATTTCCTAGGCACATAGTATTAGTTGAATTTCAAGTTGGTAATATACATGTTGGATGATCTTCCACGTTAGTAATGATAGTTAGTGGCCCTCTCCAAAGTGGGTCAATAAATGTCATGGGAGGATTTGAGGAATTTATTAACAAAAAATTATATCCTCACATGTTCAGAATTCAACAAATAATTGATTTCTTTTATTTGAAACATGTGAACCTTTTGATGGTATAGTATGCATCCAAATTCTCAAATTTAGTATGGTGTGAACTTTAGATTGTGGCTATTGTGTCTTTTAATGCACAAATATTTGAGTATGGGATGAGATAAAAATGTTATTCAATGATTTTGGTGCTATATATAATAAAATATATATAGATGGTAAACATAGAAACCACCACTAAAAGAGATATCTAATGTTCTACGGGTGGTGGAGGTATATTTCTACCCGCATGAAATTGTGGGAACTCTAAAACATAAAGCAAGGGAATGATTAAAACTTTTTTCCAATGTGGTAGTGTGGATCAACATATAATGGTGAGATCAATGAATCATCTATTAAAAGCATAGACCAAGGAAGTATTTTTATAGTGTGGATCTCTAATACAAATGAATCAAAATATTACAGTACATATAGAGCATGATTTAATTGCAAAAACATGGGTAATCATCAGATCTATTGTCATAGTTTTCCAAGGTCATGTGTTTGTGACACTTTTAGGGGATGGAGGCACCTTATGCTTTCATGAGATGAGGTTAGTAGCATACCCGATATCAGCATAAAAATGATAGTCATGGGGATTCTTGGAATATCATAACTATACAATAAGGAAAAACTATTGTGGGAGTAAAGAGTAATCTGGGTCTACTAAACAGGACTATGTAGATGAAAATTTTGTGGTGGATGATCAGTCAAGACCATCCATAGTGAGAGGTACACTTATTTTGATTTCTACCTTTATACATGCTTTCTTTGATATGGGTGTGTCACATTATTTCATTTATTACGGTTTTATTTATTTTTTGGGTTTAAATGTTGAAATGATGCCTTATGATGAGAAAATTCAAACTTCTCTTGTTCAAAGAGAGTTTACATCCATTTTGTATAGTGCATGTTATACAAAATATTGATGGGGTTGAGTTGATATAGTAATTCTCACTACATGAGATTGATATATCTAAAATAATACTGGGTATGGATTAGTTGTAGATGTTTAAGGACCACATCAACTATTATGCGTGAACAGTTAGATTAAACACTGATGGTTGCACCACACATTCTCTTTATATGAGATAAAAATTTAATGTAGTGTGAAACATTCTTGTTGATACTAGTGGTATTGATAGAATTGATAACTCAACTATTTCATAGATATATGTATTTTTTATTACTGTTATTCATTGATGATATATTCATGTATTCCAAGATAAAATATGACTATTATAAATAATTGTAAAAAGTTTTGGAAATCATGAGATATTATTCTGTTAAAACCATATTTTCAAAATTTAAATTTTGGATACAAGAATAAAATTTCCTTGGAATTGTAATTTCAGATAAAGGTGTTTTACTAGATCTAGGAATGATAGAGGATGTTATCTCATGAAATCCTACAATGAATGTCATTGAGATATAGTGTTTCTTAGTCTATAATTCTTCTACCAATGTTTTGTTTTTTATTTTTCTTTACTATCATAACCTATTATAACTTTTATAAGGAATAATGTTCCATTTCAAAGGAATGAGGAATTTTAGAATACTTTTGATGAAATTATGGGTCTCCTTACATAAGCATCAATATTGGTTTTTCCAGAACTAGGGAAAGAGTACGTGGTGTATTGTGATGCATCAAGATTAGTATTGGGTTGTATTTCCATGTAAGGGGGTAATGTTGTTTCATATAGCTCACGAAAAATGTGGTTTTATGTGAAGAACATCCCAACACAATATTTAGAGTTGCCTGTTGTAGTGCATACTTTGAAAACATGGCATCATTATCCATTCAGTTATAAATTCATATTGTTTACCAGTCACATGATTATAAAGAATATTTCATTACAAAAATATATAAATTTGAGATTAATGAAATGGATAGAGTATCCTCATATGTTTTAATTTTACTTGATGTACACACATGATAAATGAATTTTAGAGGCCAATGAATTTTTTATGAAGTCATATGTTTAGAAAAAAAAGAATCTTTGGATTAGTGGATGTTAATGTTGGTCATAGTCAACATGTGGTATGAATGAGAATATTGAGGTGAAATAACAGTTTTCTTTTTGAATTATTTTGTTCCAGATTTGGATTTATTGGTTAAGAGGAGATGATTTCTGATTTAGAATGTGTGGCTATGAGGTCGAAACACAATGGTAGGGAGATCATTAAGGGATTTAAAGTAGAGAGGAATGTAGGTTTGTGGTTTATGAATTAGATGCTTCTACCACATTATTTTTAGGATTTACTCTTTAGTGAACATCAACATTCGAGATGGGAGGTTCGCCATAGAATTCATAAAATGTATATCTCATTGAAAGTGTAGTTCTGTTGGGTGGTTATGAAAATGGATGTGGCTGAATTAGTATTTTTTTATAGGAAATGTCTGAGTCAATGACTAAGACTGAAAATATTATTAAAAAGGAAGGGAAAATTACAAGAGTCTAAAAGAAGAAGTTTTATTACAATATTTTTCATAAAAAGGAAGGAGCTCAACTGGTAAATCGTCACTCCACGTTATGCCCTAGTTGATACCTTTTTGGCTAATCCATCATCCACCACATTTTCTTCATGATAGGTATGTGTGGAAATGTAGCTAATCTCCTAGTGCGAGCTGAGACATTTCTTCCAACGCACTTTGAGAGACCAAGCAAGGTGAACCACACCATTCCAAATAGCTTGGATGATGGTGGTGGAATCACTTTTAATCCAGGTATTGTTCCATCCTTTAAGCTTAAAAAAGTTGACTGCGTGATTCAACGCCATCATCTCAGCCTCCAGGGTAGAGGCAGTTCCACAGCCACCAAAGAAGTAGCCATGAATATGCCCATGAGACTCCCTGAAGATGGCCCCACAACCGGCAGGACCAGGATTACCTTTAGAAACTCCATCAATGTTGATTTTAATCCAACCAGGAATTGGAGTTTTCCACGAAAAAACATCAAGGAATCACTTTGGAAGATTGTGGATCCTGTTGATTCTAAGCCGATGAAGGATGAAAAAATCACCAATTGTGTTAGCATAGGAGGCTTTATGAAGGGTCGATGTGTCTCTAATAGCAATAAGAATTTTCTCCCACCCTGCAATAATATTGAGTTAGGATCTATTTTGAATAATATCATTTCTATCATACCAGAAAATATGTACGAGCTCTGCAACTGTGGATAGAAAGATATTTCTAATCTAAGGTGAGAGCTTCAGCTCCACGCATCCTTTGAGTAAAGAGAAAATAGAGTTAGAAATTAACCATTTGAAGTCAAAAATGTCAGTAACAAAATTACAAAGAGCAGTGGTTGTGGCACAAGACAAAAATAAGTGATTTATGTCCTCTCTATGTTGATGAAATAGGTGACATCTAGATCTGAGATGGATACCAAAGGTTTGAAGGCAAACCTCTGTAGGAAGGCGCTTGTGGGCAATACACCAAATAAGATTAAATCTGTATGGTTTGATCCAAGTTTTATCAAAAGGATTCAACCAGGAAAAATTAGACTCAAAATTGGAGAAAAAATGATTTTAATAACATCTGGAATCTTGGATACCATTATGAAATGGTTCCCAAATAAGACAGTCATCATTATTCGAAAAGATATAGTCATCCACTATATGTTTTATATGATCAGGGAGGTTTGAGTGGGTGGATTGCATAGCTGCCTTTATGGTATAGTTAATAGAATATGGAACAAAATTTGAAGGAAGCATAGAATTGAGGGGAACTCCAACCCAGTTGTCAAGCAAGAATTTCAGGGTTGATTCAGAGTAAACCATCGATTTAGAGTTGTGCATGATAGTGACAAAAAAGTTTCTAATGGATGAACATGAGGAATAATTTGAATAAGTCAAATTATTGGACATGAGTTTATCCAGGAAACGATTTTTATGAAAATAAAGAGAGTCATATTTCTTATTTATTAGATTCAATGTGAGTCTGGCCAGGAGGGCTTCATTAAAATACTTGAGATTTTTAATACCAAGACCACCTTTATCAAGGGTCTTGTAGCATTTGGACCAGGAAACAATGACAATATTCTTATCATGTATACTTCCCATAAAGACAATGTTTTTGATGTAGTTGGTGATTTTCGTGAGGAGACTAGAAGGCCATATCTAAATCATAACCGAGTAAACCATTTGGAGATAATAGAGGATTTCACCAGGCTGACTCTGCCAGCCATAGAAAGAGATTTTCCATTCCAGGTGGATAGCTGATTAATAATTTGATCAAGGAGCTCATTAAAATAGTGAGATCTAGACCTACCCCAAAACATAGGGACCCCCAGGTAAGAAAATGGAAAGGACCCTTCTTTGATACCAAGACTTTCGATGATGAAATTTTTTCTGGAAATTGGGAAATTTTTCCGAAAGAAGATGAATTATTTGTTCCAACATATGTATTGATCGGATATCTCTTCATAGTGAGATAAGGCAGCTTTGCGATTGATAATGTTGCATTGCCACCATTTAGGAAAAGACTAATATCATCAGCATAGAGTAAATGAGTCGGGACATTTTGGTTTTGAGCAACTTGGATGGGATTGATTTTGTTTTGGAACATAAGAGAGGTGAGGAGATGACTAAGGTAATCTTCCGCGATAGTAAAAAGGATGGAAGAGAGGTGATACCACTGTCGGACACCTTTCGTACATTTCAAATAGACCTTAGGGGATCTATTGATGGGGATGGAAATATATGTTGAGTTAAAAAGATAGTTGATCCTGCTAATAAAGACATCATTGAAACCAAATCCCTGAAGGACCGTGAAAATGAAACCCCAATCAATAATATCAAAGGCATTCCTAATGTCATGTTTAATAGAAATGTTGCCTCCGCTGGAGTTTTTATTGAGAGCATTGATGGATTCGAACACAAGGTAGATGTAGTCTGGAATAGACCGCCCCTTGATGAATCCAAATTGGTTCCAAGAAATAATTTTGTTACATAAGGAGGAGAGAATATTGGAAAATAGATTGGTAATAATTTTATAGAGGGGGTTTATAAGAACAATAGGCCGAAAAAGGTGAATTTCATAGGCATTGGGCACCTTTGGAATTAATGCAAGGAATTGGGCGTTGATGTCATGAGGAAGGGACCCATTAGAGAAGAAAGTCTTGACAAGCCTACTGACATATTTTTGAATAAAATCCCAGTGCTGCTAAAAGAAACCATTATTGAAACCATCAGGTCTAGGGGAACTATTAGGGTTGAGGTGAAAGACAGTGTCCTTGATTTCATGGTCTAGGGGAATGCTCAGGAGAAATTTATTGTGTTCATCCTGGACAATGGAAGGAATGATTCCAGGGAGAAGGTCCTTGTTAATTCGAGTCACATTAAAGATATTATTAAAGTAATAAACCACATGGGAAGCAATGGAGGCATCTGAATCTAAGAGTATTTCATTTTCTTTCAAGAGGGATAGCGGGCGATTGAATTTCCTAACCCTTTGAAGAGCATTGTAGAACATGGTTTTATGATCACCATCAGAGAGCCACTTAGTTTTGAAAACATGTTTTCTGATGTTATCTTTATGAACTAACAAGGAATTGAGCTTAATAGAGTTTTTGATCTCATGTTGAGGGTCAGAGAAAAAGTTATAATTGGTGACATTGTTTTGAATTTGATTAAGCTCATCCTCAAGAGTGGATATGTCACTATCGATTTGTTTCATTTTAGCTGAACACCAACGCTTGAGACCAAGTTTATGTTTCTTAAGATTTATAGGACATGAGAAAGAATACGAGTTTTGACTCATTGAATTCCAACAATTTTGAATAATCTTGCAACACTCTATGTCTCCTGACCAATAATTGTTAAATTTGATGGGAATATTGTGCTTGGCACACTTAGAGTGGAAGATAACCAGAATAGGAAGATCGTCCGAGTAAATACTATATAAGGTGATGCTACAAATGGTGTCCCAGTAATCGAGATGTGGGAGATTCACGAGGGCCCTATCAAGTTTACTAGCGACCATCCTATTGTAATGCCTTATATACAAAGTGAAATTGGAACCAGTGAGGTTAACTTCAACCAGATTACAGTTATCAATTACGGCTTTAAACTCCGTTGTAGATTTTTGAGAATGCGAGGGACCCCGTTTTTCATAAGGAGAAAGGATATCATTAAAATCTCCAATAAAAAAACTGGGCTTAGAGATAGAGTTAGCTGAGAGTAACAGGTCATTCCAAAGTGTTCGGTGATCCGGGTAGCGATTCATATCATAGACCAAGGTGGATTACATATGGAGGTTATCAAAAAAATAATCCCAAGTGATAAGTTGATCAATAGAGTTATGAACTTTAACATCTTTCAAAGAAGTGTGATAAAAGATCCAAAAGGATTCAGTCATACTTCTATTGTAACAAGAACCTATGAAATGATAACCAAAGGAAGAAAAGTGCATAAATTTTAGAGAGAAATTCACATTAGGTTCAGAAAGAGTAAAAAATTTTGGTTTATGAGTCAAGATAGTTCTTTTTAAAATAGAAATAGTTCCAGAGTTAGCTATACCCTGACAATTCCAAATGAAAACATCCATTAAAAACTATGTTTAGAGTCTTGGCCCTTATTGTTCTTTTTGGAACCACTCGATCCATGGATCCTCTTTGATCTCCAAGGATATGAGGAAGATGCTAGAGTAGTCTTCAAAACCTGTTTGCTCAATGGGGAATTAGACATGAGATTAGCAGCAAATGTGATAACACTTTCATTTAATTTTTCACAAGACTTAGTGCCTTTATCATTGATCCCAGAGGGATCAACAATCTCGACTGTAGATCGTGATTGGGGAACAGAAGGCAAAACTGGAGTGCCCTACATGTCTACTGTCCCTTTTTGTAAAGAAATATCTTTATCATTTTGTGAATCCAATATAATGCACAAAGATGTAAATTCAGATTCAGAGCATTTAATAGTATGATTAGCAATACAAACTGGAACATCCGTGAGAATCATACCATGAGGGTTATCCTGGGTACTGCATGGGGAGGAGCCATTTTCAATGGAAAATGTATTTTGTTCTATACCCACCAAGATAACACATGAAGCACTATCTTGGGGAGAAGTCATGGAAGATCCATCGGAAAGAACACCTTTCTTTGATATTGAATCCTCTGTAACATCATGATAAGCCTTGGACAACACCACGGGATCAACATGATATTGAACCGACATAGCCACCTCATCATTCGATGAGTAATGAATAGGAAGCTTGCAGATTCCCAGAATCGTCTGTTGAATCTCTTCCGAGATTGCAATGTCAAATTCAGCAGCTTCCTCTACTTTGACTTGTTCTGACCAGGTAGCCCCCGAACATTCACCTGTCATCTTGTCTTTTTTAACCCAAACTTCTGAGCACATTTTTTGAGTTTCAGGAATCATTAGAGTCTATACTTTGTTCTTCTTCTCAAGATTATCCTCAGTCCATCCATCATCAGCAGTTTTTGCAACATGGTTTTGCACCACTCAACACTTTCAAATAGAATGTCTGATGATCTTACAATACTCATAGTATGGCGGTATTTGTTTTTTTTCAACATGAATATTAGTTTTATATTCATTCTCAGTGAAGTCAAAGTCATCTGGGACTTTAGCAGAAATATCAACTTCTACCATAATCCTCACATAAAGATCGATATCAGCATTCAAAGTACGTTGATCAATTTTTAGCGGTGTACCTATGAAAGAAGAAATGTCATTGAGGATTTTTGGTTGCCAAAAATACAAATTGAGCCCATGGAGACGCAGCCAGATCTGAACCATGGTATTTCTCACAGTGTTCGGGTTAAAGCTGAAGTCCCAATTAGATATACGAAGAACCCGAGGCATAAGATGTAGATTGCATATTCTCCAAGCCTGATCAAGAACTTCCTGTGAATTTAACAGAATGTGGAAATAACCTTTTCTGATGGGGACCAACTTCCAGTCAAAGAAGCCCCATATATGTGTGATTCTTGCTTTGATCTCTAGATTGGACCATGTCTTGTCCCCTTTGAGGTATGATATATGACCCATTATCGTGAATCTGCACATTTTCGAGTGTTGCTGCATCACCTCGTGATCATACTCAGCAACATATTTTCTATCATCAGACTTTTTGCATAGGGGGGTACGTGCCACCAAGGTATTGGCTAGATCTACACCTCTAAGAGCTTTGATGAAGGAAATTCCTTGCGACTGAAACCCCGTAGCAGTCTCTTTCTTTTGATCATTGAATTTTCAAACCAAAGATGAGGTCTCCCATTCCGGATCAAATCCATCCATTAGAGAAGATCAGGAAAAGGTGAGGACAAATCAGCACAGATGTGGATTGAAGAAACCCTAGGGTTGACGAAGGAGGCGTCGAAGCTGTGAGAAAAAATATGAACAATCATTTTTTCTTTTAGTGGAAAAATTTGTATCGATATTCATAAAATTCTTATAAGTCAAGCATAACACCAGCAACCTGCGTTCATGTTATTGTCTTTACCTATTTCTATGTGGAAATGGAATAATATATTTTTGGATTTTATAATAAGTATTTCAAAAATAGTTTTGATGCACTATGTTGTATGGGTGATAGTGTATTACCTCACAAATTTGGCTCATCTCCTCCCTACTCTTGAATCTTATACGGTTGAGGATCTAACAAAAACATATATTTGTGAGTTATCAAAGAGGAACGTGGTACTAGTTTTTATTATACCAGATAGAGATCTATGGATTATGTCACATTTTTTCATATCCATGTAATAATCCATTGGGACTCAGTTGAATATGAATACATCGTATTATCCCCGGATTAATGGGAAGTCTGAGAGAATGATATAAATGTTGTAATTCATTTTTTGGTCTGTGTAATGGATTTTGGTGGCTCATTGGAGGAGAACATACCACTGATGGATTTCACGTATAATAAAAAATATTAATCCTTGATATATATGTCTTTGTTTGAATCATTTTATGGGAATATGTGTCATTATCCACATTGTTATGATGAAATTGGTGAGACATTGATGGTTTGGATGATCCTTTTCTGAGGGAAACTAGAGATGAATAATTGGATCATGAACCTAATGGAGAAGTCATATAGTCAACATAAATCTTATGTGGAACACCGTTGATGGTCGTTGTTATTCGAGGAGGGTAATCCTGTGTTCTTGAGAATACCTAATAAGCATAGACATCACTGTTTTGGAATGTAATTAATGTTAACTATGAGATATATTTGGACTTTTGTGATACTCAAGTGGGTTGGAGATGTATTTTATTAGTAGGATTTTTATCCACAGTTTAGTGCGGTTCATAATGTATTTTGTACATCTCACCTAAAGAAATATTAGATGGTATTAGAATGTATAGTGGTTGGTATTTGGGTGTGAGGGAAAGGTCTAATAAGGTATACTGACTATATCGTCTAACTCTCATACAACCCCCTAGTACGAAGACTCTGAATACTGGGACCACTACTAGGCTGCTCATCATATAACATTCGCCTAATAGATGGATCCTAAAAAATTAAATAAAATAATCACATGACATTATATATTCTTTGAATATATATATTTGAAATAAAATACTAACTATAGGCACTAGTGGTGGAATCTCAGCTTATCCATGTGACGATTGTTGTCCATAATCCATTTTTGCCACCTCTCTTCAATTGGTTTCATTTCCTGCATTTGAAAAAAATAGGGAAGTAAATAGAAAAGGATAACTAAGGTGTAACCCAGAAAACATAATAAATAAGAGGGAATTTGGGGATTCATGGATAATTTAACTATTAATTGTTTTAGGTGATATTGATCAGATATATGATGAAGTTAATAAATCGAAAAATATGTAATAAAGAAATTTAATTTTTAGTAGGGTAGTTATTTACTAAGTGTCAGTAGTCTATTCAAGTCATAGAAAATTGATTCCCCCGAATTCATAAGGGGTAAATCAGTTGTCATAATTATGGAAAATTTTAATTTCATTAGCTCAGGTAGATTATGCAGGTTTTAATACATGTTTTGTAGAAGAATACAATCCACCTTGTTCATAACCTGGTAAAATGTTAAAGAGATATCCTAGAGTTTTAAAACTTTTATACAAATCATAGTTGAAGCACTGAAATTTTTACCAAGTTAGAAATTTTGGTTTCATAGGTTTGAATACAGTTCAATTCCAAATTAGAAAATTCAATTCAAAT
The DNA here is from genome assembly GCA_963277665.1 of Viscum album. Classification (NCBI taxonomy): domain Eukaryota; kingdom Viridiplantae; phylum Streptophyta; class Magnoliopsida; order Santalales; family Viscaceae; genus Viscum; species Viscum album. The sequence continues at coordinate 2,042,156,776 of OY728136.1, forward strand.
AAAATTTCAACCAATAAACATTGAAAATTCACATAATGGTCGAGTCAGATACAATATATTTATAATCAATATTAAATCAATTTGAATAGTATCAACCTTAACAGCCTAATTCAAGGTAAACCTCTATAATTGAAAACATGAATGGATGATTTTATATATTTCCCACCACAACTTCAGGTTCATAGTAAACTCTGTTAATTGAGCTATCAAAATTATCAAAATTAATAAATGGATTGTTTCCAATGGTAGTAGGTATAGTGTCAATTCCATCATCACTATCATCAAAAAGAATTCTGGGAATTTCATCAATAATGACTCCAAATTCAGGTCGAAGATGGTCTTTGAAATAAAAAACTAGTTTCACAATTGATGAAAATACATATGGTTCAACGGTAGCAAGAGTACGAGTCATATCAATCACTCAAAATCCACAATCTTCAATAAATGTTCCATTCCTTTTCATCGAATCAAACCACTGGCATTTCATCATCGTGACTCATCCTTGATAATTATAATCTAATATTATTTTTTTTTTAAAAGACTCCATAATAACCTACATTTCCAAATCAAGATCTTGTACCTGATGCACTAGAATAACAGTCTGTTGTTTTAGTAACTATAAGAACATCATGTTGTGTTCTCATTTTCATTGCTCATTCAGTAATAATAAATCTGTACCCATTGATAACAATTGATTTACAGTCATAAACCACAGTATTATGACCAAAAGTCGAAGAACTTATTTCCTCAGAGACAGAGTCTGTAGGAAAACTCAATACCTAAAATATAAATCAATATTAAATATAATTAATTATTCTATTAATTATTATAAACAGTTATATTCTTACATTCAATTTTAACAATGAAAAAAACTTTATGCTATGAAAAGACTTCCTCCTTCTCAGAGATAAAGAACAATTATTTCTATTTATCATATATTTATGTTCCCTATAAGTAAAAATAGGAATATTTTAATATATGTATATATATAAGAGATATATATTAAATTTACATACAATATGTAGTCATTGAATAGTTCACAGTTGAACAAAATTGTGTGATGTTCCATCTTTCGCTCTTGAAGGCTTAATGTCGTCAATGTATATGATCTAGGAATTATTCCAGTTTGTGGATGTGATGGAAAACTTGGTTCCATTTTCTCATACTGTTATTATTCGTTTCTCATTGGATTGTTCATTCTTTTAGTATGATTAGAAAAATACATAGAGACGAAATCCATACATTCTTGAGACATGTAACCGTTCACGATATAACGTTGGGGATGATACCCATTACGAGCATAAGACTTTAATGTGTATATATCTCTTTTAGTTGGATACATCCAGTGAGAAATAATTGGTCCTCTGAGAAGTATTTTATTTAGAATATGGACATTGATATGTAGCATGCATGTAAAAAATGATGGAGGAAATATTTTCTCTAACTCACACAAATTAATGGGGAATCTATAAAAAAATCAATAAAGACTTGGAATACTTATTATCACAAATATCACTAAAGAATTCGAACAACTGAATAATATCCACCCTTACATTATTGGACAAAAGATGACGAATTGTTATTGGAATCAACTCATGTAGATGGATGTGACAATCTTGAGTATTCAAAGATTTTAGCTTTAACTCTCTTTTGTTGACCCGTTTAGATATGTTGGATGAATAGCCATCATGAACATCAGTAGTCTCTAGTACTTATAAAAATTCATTTATTTGAAGGTTTATTCACATAAGAAGCACAAAGAACTTTCCATTTATTTTCATTGATACACACAAGGTGCAATTATGGTATGAGGCCCCAATCCACCAAGCCACCTTGAATCCGTAAATCGTCTTTGGTCATTCCCTTAACATTTAGAAGAATCGAAATTAAAATTTCACATCTATTTTTTCATTGTGCATTACGTCTATGCAATGACGCAACAAATTGTTTGTCCAATAAGGAAAATAAAAGAAGATGCTTCTCTTATTCCAATTGTTATAGGTTCTAGTGGAAAAATTCTTTCTCTTTCCCGATTTCATTTGACCCTTCCCGGATGAAAAACTAAAATATTTCAATTAATTATGCACATCAGTTCCAGAAATATGAAGAAGAGGATCATTAGTCTCCATGGTATTGTCAAATATTCGATGATTATTTATTGGTAGATGGTCCATTGTAATGAATCATCGATGTCCCATAAAACTGAAACCACAATGGTGTTTTAGTCTTCTGGATTGTTTATTTTTCATAAAAATAGGACATGATAGTTTTCCCTTTGTGTTACAACCAGACATCATTGCATAAGCAGCAAAATCATTGATCATCCACATAAGTGTAGCACTATTCTGAAATTTGTCTTTAGAACGTTCGTCGTATGTGTGCACACCCACATCCTAAAGAAGTTTCAACTCTTTGATTAAAAGATACCCATACACATCTATATCATTTCTAGGATCAAAAGGGACAGATATGAGTATACTCATGAAGTGAAAGGTTTTTTCACACACAACCATGAGGGAATATTATAAATGTGTAAAAAAACCGGCCATGTCTTGTGCGACGTTAGCCTCTTCCCTAAGAGAATAAAACTATCACATAAAAGACCCAACCTCAAATTATGCATGCCAGTAGAAAAATCAGGATATAGAGCATAAAATCTCTGCCATGAAAATCCATCAGCAGGGTAAACCAACTTATCATTAGTCCTCTTTCTCTCAGTATCATTCAATCACATTTTTATTGATATCTCATCATAAAGAAAACGATTCTGGAGTTTGGGGATCAATTGAATGTGACACATTACATTATGTTGCACACGGTATGGTGTTCCATAATTTTTTGGCTTCCTGTGGGATGTGCCACATTTTTTTAAATCATTTCATTCAGAAGTTTCTTCCTATAATAAACTATAATCCTTCAAGAAAACGTGAATTTTGTTTCTTGAAAATTCATGTTCCTCAAGTAACTTCCATTCCATATAGTGGTTTTATGGGATATCTACATCATCTAGAAGTAATTCCTTCAAGAAGGTAAGAATGTAAACTAAGGTAATATTAGAAATCCCATACATAGTTTTCCCATAAAATAATCAGATTAAAAATTATAGCTTTTTCATTTTAACTACATTGTCGATATACTGAAGTCGTGGCCAGCAACATTCAATTTTTTCACACTGACAACATAATCATTTTCATTAGACACATCATGTATGCTCATATAAAAATATTATTTGATCAGAATCCTTTCTTTTTCATGAATAAGAATAAATGGAATATTGTCATATAAAAAATTCGTCAATCCAGTCCTCTCATTTGGATCATCACTATTTGAGATTTCATTTTCACTCTATTGTGATACCACACAGAGTAGTTTTATTGAAATCCTTTTTAGTTATGTGGTAGCTGACTTCTTCATGGCTCAACAAAGGTCTTCCAACATAATTGTTACAGGGGAAGTGTATGTGACCACTATCTAAAGCATTGATAAATAAAAAAATATAATAATATCTCCAAATTGTATTGAAAATCACTTGAGATCTGATTAGTTTCATACATCCAACTTCTATCCATTCTGTAAAAAATTGTCATAAGTCATTCAATGAAATTAAATAAGATTGATGTACTATAAAAATATATTTAAGTGAACTATAACTATTCACTTTATATGAAACCATAGAATGAATGTTACTCTATATGATAATAATAATATAAAAAATTTATATATTTATAAAAAAATATCTTTCAAGAGTTATACATGAGCTTACACGATCATGTACAGTTGTGGAAGAGAATTGTCCTGGAGTTGAGTAAATTTTAGATCGAAAAATTTAATATATTAATAGATTATTTGAGTGATCACATACACTGCCCAAAGGGGTGTGGGATATCCCCGGGGGTCGAAGCTATCGATGGGGTGGGGGGCTATCCACGAGGGTGGCAGGGCATTCTACAGGGGTGGAGGGGTCATCCAGGGGGTATGTGGTGTCCAGGGGGTGGGATGGCTATCCCCCATGGGGGTGTCTAGGGGGTATGGGTGGTCTAAGGGTTGGGGGTGTCTAGGAGGGATGGGGGGGTGTCGGGGATGGGGGTGTTCAGGGTGGTGGACAGGTTGTCCATGGGGGTGGGGGGTTGTCCAGGGGGTAGGGGTGTCCAGTGTTGTGGGAAGGTTTTCCATGGGGGTGGCGGGTTTTTTCAGGGGGTAAAAGGTTTCCAGGTGTTGGGGGATATCCATGAGGGTAGTAGGGCTGTCGAGTGGGTAGGGGGTGTCCATGGTGGTGGTTGGGCTATCAACGGGGGTGAAGCTGGGGGGAGGCTGTCCACATGGGTGGCAGGGCTGTCTAGGGGGGTAGGATGTGTCCAGGGGTGGGCAGGCTGTCCACGAAGGTGGGGGCTATACAGTGTGGTATGAGGTGTCTAGGTGGTGGGGGTGTCTGGGGCGATAGGGTGTCGCTGGGCTGGGGTGTCTGGGGGGAGATCGAGGGTTTCCAGGGGGTTTCCAGGGGGGTGGGTGGGCTGTCCACAGGGTGGAGGGGATATTCATGGGGGTAAAGGGTGTCCAGGGAGGTGGGAAGGCTGTCCACGTGGGTGGAGGGGTTGTCCATGGGGTTCTGGTGTCCAGGGGGTGGGCTATCCACGAGGTTGGGAGTTGTCCAGGGGGTAGGGGGTGTCCAGTGGGTGAAAGGGCTATCCACAGGGGTGGAGGGGCTTTCCATGGGGTACGACGTGTCCAGTTGGTGGGCGGGCTGTCCACAGGGGTGGCAGTGCTATCCAGAAGGTAGGGGTGTGTAGGGGGTTGGAGGGCCTTCCATGGGGGTGGGATCTGTCGAAGGGGGTTGGGGTGTCCAGGTCAGTGGAGGCCGTCGACGGGGGTGGGGGTGTGTCCAAAAGGGTTCGGGGTCCAGGGGGTGGGGGCTGTCTAGGGGTTGGCCAATAGTCCAAGGAATTTGGGTGTTTCTAGGGGGTGGGGGAGTCTGGGGGGTGTCTGGGGTGTGGGGGAATCACTATTCATTTAATACATGGAGAGATAGGATTATTAATACGGGACATGTGTATGTTAGTCGTTCCCTGATCTAGGTGGATATATATGGAGATTTTCCTCTATTGATCTCTATATGGAAGTATTCTAAATGCCTCCCACCACCTTATAAGGATATATTATTTCTAAAAAATGTGTTTTCGATGATGGAATTTATCCAATATAGTTGATGTCACATTTATATCATGTGATGCCTTACTCGTCAAGATGACTAGACAAGATCCAAAACCAAAGAGGCCTCTGAAATTTTTAAATATCTATAAGTGATGACTTCCCATTTCTTATTGGAGAACTATGCATGTAATTACTTCCACCTACACATCCCCCTCCCCACTTCACCCCCAGCATACTCCCCCTGCATAGCCCCCCTGCTCACCCCCCTTCCCACCTGCACATTGCACACCCCCCCCCACCTGCACACCCCCACTGGCACACCCCCTCCCATCAACCCAATGCACACCCCACCCCTCCCCAATATACACCCCCCAAATACCCAACCCCTTGCCCTATCCCCGACCTACACACCCCCTTCCCCCACCCCCACCCCCAACTGTACACCCCCACCTCAACCCTAACAGACTCCCACCTGCCCAGCCCACCCTCAACTTGCACACCCCCTCTTGCACCCCACATGCACACCCCCCCTCCCCCACCCCCCACTTGCACCACCCCCCCACCATCCATACCTGTGCAACCTTCCCCCCCCCCCACCTCACACATAAATAGATCCCCCCCACTACACATCCCACCTCCAAATCCCTCTTCACCCACTGCACATCCCCCCCCCCCACCTGCACACACCCATCCTCCCCACCCACTACACCCCCACCACCTGCACCCACACCCCCCACTTGGACATCCCTCCTCCACCCACACCCCTCAACACATCCCACCCCCACCTATACACCCCCCCCACCCCACCCCACCCCCTGTCACCCCCACCATGCATAGTCCACCCCCACCTACACAACCCCCCCCCACCTCACCTCCACCTGCACCACTACTCTAACCGTCCTCAATCCCTTTGTATGGTTAAATAACTCTACAAAGTGGTGGCTATAAATATTTCAAATAAAATTGAATCACAAAATCTGAGTCACAAAATCATGATAGTTGAAGTGTAGAATAATAACAGAAAACATATAAAATTACAGTTATTTTGTATACCATACCGCATGAACCTAGGGTTTAGGCCAAATAAAAACATAAAACAAAAAATATATGGAAAAAATTGAACCTAAGGTACTACTTACATATTTTAAGTTCAGAAAGAAAACATTTTCATTTAAGGGTGGAATAATATTCTGAGCGAGAGAGCTTTGTGTCTCAGATTTAGGCATGCAATCGGGTAGATGGGGGATTGGGGCTGTCGAAAATTTTAGAGTAAAAAATTCACAATGGTTTTTGAAAAAAATTGGTAATTTAAGAATTACCAACAGTTTTCAAATACATTGTAAAAGGCTTCCTAAACTCACTTTTACCAACATTTTTATAAAACATTGGGTAACGTCCTCACATATCCAAACGGTTCTATAAAACCATTTTTTAAAACACATCTAAACCTCTCTATTTCAATAGTTTAGTGAAATCGTTGGGTAATGAACTCTCAAAATATTTTCTCCAACAGCTTTCATAATCCATTGGGAAAAACTTTTTGTATAACCTATATTTCTAGTAGTGATAGGGAGGGTAAAAGTAGTTTGAAAAAAATAGATATCATACATTTTTAACACTAAACACCCAATTTTTTTTCCCAATTGTAGCCTTCAATCATGAGTTATTCTTATCCAAGATCAGGGAACTCTCCTACTAATTTTAAAATCTTATTTAAACATTATCTATGTTATTTTAAGGTTAATATTCCTTTTTAAGTCTATTTTGTTGGATGTTACATGGTTTTTTTAGATATAATCTTATATCTCTCCAAATTAATAGATATAATTTCATTGCTAATATGTATTGATTTATTATTACCAAAATTAGTTAGGTTTGCCTTTTTTTGTTAGGGGAATAGATATAACATGAATTTTTGGAGTTTTCAACAAGATTTATAGAGAATTTGGGCCCTTGGTCATTTTCTCCAACACCTTGATGGTATGTGGCTTCATGTTCAACTCCTCTTAGTAGGACCATAAGGCTTGATTTCTAGTTATATTTTCATTCAAATTTATTGTTAAATTGTTTTACGAATATGTTTTTGAATATATTTAATTATGCCTTTTTGGTATTTGTGGAAAATTTGTTACTTTTCATTTTTCTTTGTTTTTGAAATTTAAAATGATGACATTAAAATCTTCGATATTTAATTGATTTTTGAAAATTGTTTTTGAAAATGTTTTTAAATAAAATTTATTTTTATTACAATTATGTATAGCATAGATGTTATCTTATATGTGTTTTAAATAAAATAATTATTGTTTTAAAATGGGTCTGGTCTTGTTGTTCGAAATGTTGTTTTTATTAAGGGGTTGTTTTGGTTTTGGAAATTGTTGGGTGGAATCACATTTTAATATGTGGTTGATATGATTTTGGTAATGTTGTATGGCCTAATTTATGTCTTTAATGGTCAGAAAGAGTTTTATAGGGTGGAGAGTATAATGAAGAACCACAATAAAAAGGGTTATAAGTGGCGTGAAGCACCATTATTAAAGTGGATAGATTATGGATTCAATGTTCCACCATAAATGGTAACAATGATCTGTTGTGTGTGAGTGTGTTCATGGAAGTGATGGATATGGTTAGGATTCATGTGCCTCCAACAATAAAGAATGGTTTATGCTAATGTGATAATATGATCTTTTTTAATAATGTGTTTGGATGCATTGTTCGGTTGTTTTCCTTAGAGTTGTGTGTATTTGTAAAAACCTATTGTGGAAGGCATGTGTATAGCTTACATGAAATTTTTTCATTATTAAATTGTATTATATAAATTATTTTATATAAATTTCTTAACATGTTCTATCGAAGTGGATTGAGTAGGGATGTTATTTGGGGAAATCCTACTAACTATTATTACTCACCCCATACTTCAGCACTAGGTTTCTTTTACCGATTTTGTATTCTAAGACACATGTAAAAGAAACGCATCTCATCACTTTAGTTGTACATTCTGATGATTGGGAAGTTTTGATGTTGGAGAATGGAATATGGCATGGTGGTGTGGAGGTATGTCATTTAGTCCTGAGTTTAATGTTTTAGTATTCTTATTAGTACTTTGATTTTTTATTGGTATAGTTTTGTATCGTTGTCATTGGCATGGGATTGAATGGTAATACAGGATTGACATGCATCATGTAGATTTTTGGTAACAGCATGATTGGTTGGTTATTTTAATTTCAAAGGTAAAAGAATCCCATATCATTCATGACTCCCACAACAATTGTTTCTACTCATTGGATCTATGGTGATATCGCTTAATGACATGTAATATTCCACTACTCTCTCAAGACAATGATAAGGTCCTTAACGTTACATCATTTTTAAAAGACCATTTTAATCATTGTTTCACCCATAAACTGATTATGAAGTGTTTCAATTCACCCTATTAATAAATTTGAATTAATAAATAGCTAAATTAAGTTGAAATACATTATTTGGACTTTCTATGCATTAAAAAAGGTTGAATGGAAATGAAGAATAATGGGGAATTATAATCATATTTAATAATTATCTAAATAAAAAAATATTAAAAAATTTATCTTTATATATTATATGAATAATACATCTGATCTTCACGAATTTTATGTCATTCCTAGCCAAAAACCTACATCCTGGACCAAACAATTGTATCTGATTTCTAATATTATGCACCATTTGTGAGATACTCAATTTTTTGAAAAATATATAATAAAAATATTTCTTATTATATCCTTTAGATTGATGTTACCAAATACTATACAAACACAAAAGATATAATTTTCATAGGGTAAAACCATTATCTTATACCAAACAACAATCTCATACTTCTCATACGATGCACCGTATTAGAGGTACTCAATTATTTTGAAAAAAAAATTATCCTCATATGAGATGATACCAAAAAACCGACATGAATATATTGTATATCATTCCATGGGTAAACCCATCATCCTCGTTAACTATGGTATCATATTTCTCATATGATGAATTTTTTGGAGATGTTGAATATTTTCAAAAAAGTATTTTTTAATATAATATAATTAATATTTTTATTATGTCTTCAATGTGGCACTAATAATCTCGAAATATCTCACTAACATTGTTCCAAACTATAAAAAAATTATAGAATATTCTAATGTGTTAACATGGATTTTAAAATTACACATAGCCTTTAAATCATATTTGAAGTATTTATTATTGAAAACATATAATTTCACATAAAAATAACCAAGAATTATTATCATGTAGTTTTTTGTAGACATTAAAAATTAAGGATATTATTGTTATATACCTTTATTTACTTCTCAACCCTCATAAGTATCTCTAACAATCATTCTCAAAAAAACTGGGGAAACCAAGCCTGAACATCCAACTCATGTTCAAATGCCTCCCCATAGATCTGATAATGTTCCCACTGAATTCAGACTGGTGGTACCAAATTCCTTCAGTAGACATTATCACTCTGTATAAATATCCAAATTTGAGGCTCTTCATATAATTCATCTTGATCGAAATTTACAACCACACAATCAATATGATGAGCAGGGTCAAGCGTGTACCTTTTGTAGGACCCTGGGACACCTAGAGAGGGGAGGGGTGAATCAGGGTGTCAACTTTTTCTTTTAAACTGATGGATCTTGTTCCCACTTTGGTTGGAACTAGTTTAACCTATATGATGGATATGAGAAGCAATCAAACATTCACATGAAAAGGGAAAACAGAACACTTTTTCCATGGTTCACCACTAAGGGCTACGTCCAAATATCATATGCCGACAGGTTGTAAGTCGTACCAAATTCTACTATTCTTCACTAGTTGTGGATTACAATGGTTTGGGAAAAGTCACTCTGTCCTAGGCTCACTGTCATTACAACTGTTCTGGGATAGCCCATTGCATCCCTTGGGCCACTCCCATTGACTCCCCCTGTCTCACTGCCCTTTGGTGATGTCCCAATCAGTTTATAGACGTGAAGGTCTCTTCAATTAATTCTCATTAAAGTATTTGCCTTGGATTAGCCCGAGACTCTTATTGCACTGATGTCCCGTAATGATGCACATGTACACACTGAACCACTAAACCACTAAACCAGATAACCAGAATGTGAAAACAAGTTTCACTGACAATTTCACGCAACACCAACCCTTTCTGTGCAATAACTTACTATTACGCACAATATTTCCTTTTTGCACAGAAAATTTTTTCTCGCAACAACACCCTATTTAGCGAAACTGAATATTTTACACGACAACTCAATTTTTACATGCAGATCTACCTTTTTCATGAAGCGTGAAGTTTTTTGCGCAACTATGATTTTTTTCCCAACCCAAAATATTTCACACAGCACAGATTTTTTCATGCAACCCGGAGTTTTTCACGCAGCTCATAATATATCTTTAAAGACCCTTTACGCGAACCTTTTACGCGCATCAAACCTTGGATCTTCTCTAAGTCTTCAACTGTATGGAATGATGGGGTTTACCTCTTATTTATAGGAATCTCAAACCCCTGTGTGCAAAATCCCCTGTGGCACAAAAAATGGCTCATTTGGAACATAATATTTCGCACAGGTACCATTTTTAGTGCACATCTCCAAATATTTTGTGCAGCCCATACCACTGCCATTTTTTATGTTCTGATTCTAAAAAACTATTTGCGCGAAAATCCTCGATCCACTATTCCACACACCATGCTGTTTTTTGCGCCCAACTCAAATATTTCATGCACAACCCTCCTTTTCGCACACAAATTCAATATTGTTGTCTACTTGAACTATATGATCACCTTACTGGCACAAATTCTAAACATCCACTAAGGATTGACAACAAACACAAACCACACTCCAATTAATGCATATAATAGCCATGGTTCCAATAATGTTCCCCTTTGGGTTTATTGAAAATCACTAATTAAATTCAATAGTCACCATCCACTTGTAAACAAAAAACGCAAGAATCAACTCAGCCAACACTCTATGTCTACATGAGCAATGCTCGAGGGAGACAATAAGAGAGAAAGCTACAATTTGGTTCCCATGTTTTTTAATTCTCAATGACACCCAGGTAAATCTCGTACAGTTTCACAGAATCATTAAATTTCTATGATAAGCCTGAATTTTTTATTGAATTTATTCTTTTCTCCCGAATTGACAATAAACCCAATGACAGATAATTTTTCATTGTTCATCTCAAAACACAGTCCTCGTGGATAGTGTATCCCCCACAACCCTGCATCACATCAATAAATAGATTAAAAAAAGTTAACGTACCTAGGGAGAGGGGTATTGTGTACATTTCTTACGCATTGGGAGGTGGCTGAACACCGAGGTTCAACCGATGCTTCTCAAACACAGCCGCTGACAGTGGCTTGGTCAGGATATCAGCAACATGCTCATTATTTCCCAAATTATCCACTCTAATCACACCTTTCTCAAAATTTTCATTGATAATGTATACCTGATTTCAATATGTTTTGTACAAGAATGTTGAACATGATTCTTCGTAATATCAATTACGCTCTTGTTATCACAGTAAATTACCATTGGATTCTTCACCTCTTCTCCAATATCTGTTAGTTGTTTCTTCATCCATAGCAGTTGAGTGCATGCCATTTTAGTATATATTTACTAACCTTCAGCAGTACTAAGAGAATTAATTTCTTGTTTGTTGCACAAACAGCTTGCACATTTATTCCCGATATAGAATGCTCCACCACTGGTGGACTTTCTGTCAACTACATCTCCAGCCTAGTCAGCATCAAAAAATGCTGATAATTCACTGTCCCTACCTTCAGAAAAGTATAAACCAAATTTATGATTACCTTGAATGTACCTCATGATTCTTTTTACGACCTCCATTAGTTCCTATTTTGGATTAATCTGAAAGTAGGCCGCAAGACATGTTTCCAATACAATATCTGGTCATGTCGCTGTCAGGTACAGTAGGCTCCCAATGATCCTCTTGTACATTGTGTGATCAAAGAGGTACCATCCTCTTGCTTTCCAAGTTTTCTTCCAACTTCAATCAGAGTTGACCTTAGTTTAGAGTCATTCCTAATAAATTTCTTTAGAAAGTATATTGCATACTTTTCTTGAGAAACAAAAGTGTAGTATTTCTTTTGAGTCACCTAAATCTCCAAGAGATATGTGAGCTTCCCCATCATGGACATTTCATATTATTATTTCATGTGATTGGAAAATTCATCCATTTATTTTTGCCTACTTCCACCAAATATGAGCTAATCAACGTAGACTAGAACCAAGAACTGATCTTGTAAGGAATTCTTCACATATTGATTGTGATCTACTCCTCCTCTTTGTAATTCCAGCTTCTTGATATAAGAGTCCAGCCAGGAATACCATGCTCGTGGAGCTTGTTCCAAACCATATAGAGCCTTATTTAGATTGCAAACCTTTGTTTCATCAGTTCCAAGAAGAAAACCCACTAGTTGTTCAATGTAGACTTTTTCTTCGAGTACACCATTAAATAATGTTGTCTTGACATACATTTGATATAATTTATATCCTTTTTGGAGTGACATATCAAGAAAAATCATGATTGACTCAATTATAACCACTAAAGGAATGGTTTTCCCAACATCAACACCTTCAATCTGGGAGTATCCTTTACGTACCATTTGTTCATTATTTCTAATAACACTTCCATGCCCATCAAACTTGTTCTTGAAGATCCATTTTTTACCAATCACATTGTGACCTTCAAGTCTCTAGACAAGATCCCATGTCCGATTCTTGTCAATCATATCTAACTCCCCATTAATGGAATTCACACAAGATTTATCCTTTGCTACTTCTTCAAATGAGGATGGCTCCACAACTGATAGAAATGAAGATTGCGTGTTATTACTCATCTTCCTTGTTTGTGTGGGTGCATTCCTATCCCCAATTATGTTATATTGATCAATCTCAGCTCTTCAATTTCCCTTGGGAGGTTCAGGTTCATTTTCTAAAGCCATGTTTTCCTCTTCATAATCCTCTTCTGAGTCAACATCATTATGTAAATCCTAATCAATTTTTTACACCTTCTTTATTTTTTTATTTGTATTTACTCCATGTTCACATTCATCCTCAACTTCTATCTCATCAGCATAAGAATTATTTAATGCATTTGGGGTTTTTCCATCAATTTTCTTAACATCCCTGCATTCCAAAATCCTCTCCAAGCATTTATTGAAACACTTGTAGGCCTTGTTGTTCACTGGATACCCATGAAAAACTCCTCCACCTGCATTGTCTCCAAACTTCCCTTGATTCCATTCTTTATTTCGGATGAAACATTGGCTTCCAAAAACACGAAATTACATTAACGAAGGATTCCTTCCATACCACAGTTCATATGGTGTATTCATTTCTCATATATAAAGTCGTGTTCGATTATGAATGTGCATTGTAGCTTCAAAAGCTTCTTTACTTTAATGGAGAGAGATACAACTCTCATTCAGCATAGATCTGTCCATATTGTTGAGTTGTCGATTCCGGTGCTCAACAACTCCATTTCTCTATGGAGTTCTCACGGCAGCTAACTCATGTTGTATTCCATGTTTCTCTAGGTAATTATCATACTCGATGGATGTGTATTCCCCTCCATTATCAGATCGTTGTACATTTATTGTGCGTACAATATCATTCTCGGCAATCTGGCAATAAGTTTTCATGAAATTATGTACTTGTCTCTTCATGTGAATTACCATTACACAAGACATTCTACTATAATCATCAATGAAAAACACGAGGTACCTATCTCTATGAGTTCCGACAACATTTATCGAGCCACATATGTCTGTATGGATGAGATCAAGAAGGTGTGATGCCCTTTAATTCATTGGTCGATATAAATTACAGAATAGATTCCCCTGAATGAAAGCTTCACAAGTATTTTACCATTCGTGTTTCAGAATGGGGATATCCATAACAATCATCAGATTAGATATCTTTCCCATGTCTTGTTGGTTAATGTGACCTAGCCTTCAATGCCAAAGGTTGTTTTCTTCTTCAACAATAAAATATCAAGAGTTTACTTTGTTGAAAACCTGATATATAATTCACTATGTTCTACAACCTTTCATAAGAGAATTCCATCTTTTTTTCTTTACTGTGTAGCTTTTTTATTGAATGTTACTATGAGCCTAAGTCACAGATTTGACTCACACTGAGGAGATTGTGCCATATACCATCCACATAAAGAACATCAGTCTTCTTCAGCTCTCCATTAGCGAGATTAGTATTCCCACTGCCTTTAATCTTCAAATCACCATTATTAACAAACCTCACTATTACATAAACTTTATTTTTAATGTTTTTCAAAAGTTCATCATTTCATGTCATCTGTGATGAGAATCCACTATCATGAATCTAGGTGCTACTGCCCTTTGTAGCTTTGAAGGCTACTTCTTTAAGATTGGATTTCTTGATCTTCTTTTTTTCCTTCCAAGTGATATTGGATTGAGTATAAGATATTGATGGCCTTCTAATTATTGATTCTAGATAATCATATTTTTCATACCCATAATCTTATTTTAGAGGTGAAAACTTATTTGTGAGATCAACACCATCATAAGGGTGAATATTGAAATGTATCTAAGAGTTTTATGAATATATCCAATCAAATCTATGTCTGCAATACATAATTTTATGGCCGAAGTTAGAACAATGAAAACAGTATCCATCGAAACTAGTTGTTCTATAAGATAGAGGATATGAATTCAATCCCTTTTTTAGTTGTCCCAGATCTTCCACATTCATGTAGCTCTTTCCCTCTTCGCAATATGACAAAGTATGGACCGGATAGCCACAAAACTAACACTTCATGAGAGGAAATGTCTTCTCACTTGAATTTCCCCTCATGCCTTCTTCCTTGGGAGAATAGTTGGACTTCTTTTCATTCTTGTATGTTTGAGGATAATTTGCAGTTCTTCCTTTAGTTTGGATTGAGGGTTTTTTTTCATAACTTCAGTCAAGGTTTCAACATGTCCAACTTTCATCGTGTCTTTCCATTGGATCTTTTCACTTCCAATAGTTGATGTCTCAGCTTCACAGCCAATTCAACTATTCCCCATGAAAGCGGTACAATGGTCACTCAAAATTTTTCAAACCCAATATGAACAACACTAAGTTGTTGCCTATAATTCTACACATGAGAATCTTCAAAAATTAATTTTCTTCTTACCCTCATTTGGCGTTGATTGACATTCAATTTCACTATTAAAAGTAACAACTTCTTCTTCAAGACCCTCAAAATTATTTTACTTCTCTTCCAGTCTTGATGAAAGGAAATTTATGACCTTTTCTTGTTCTTTAATTATAATCTTTAGTTCTGCAACACCATCTGTGCTTTCAAGGATTGAAGATCGAACTATCACTAGTTCTTCTAGTGGTTCAATTTCTTCTTCAAGATCATCAACATATTTTGATGATTCTTCCACCATTTCCTTCCACTTATTGTATCTCTTAAATTTATTATTAGTCTTGGAAAAAGAATCCTTAATTTGAATATTTGGATCAACATTAGGAGAAATATGAATATCTCTACCTTTATTGATCGAGGGTTTTGACTTTTCAATGGTTGGCGTCATGGAACCATGGTTTCCTATTTTAAATTCTGATTCTTTTTCGCAAAATTCAATATCATCATCTTCTTCTTCAAAGAAGAAACACTTCTTATATATTTTGTTTCCAGATTTGAAGTTCCCTTTTTTGGAAAACGTTTTCCTAGGCTTCTCAATGTCTTCTGCTTCGCTCTCATTATCCTCAAACTTTATTTTTCACTAAGAGGCAATGTTCCTAACTCTTCTGCAACGAAAACATGCCAAAGGTAACTTACCTTAAAATTTACATTTTCCCTTCTTCAACTTCTTGGAAATGAGAGAAAGAATTTATTTTTTCTTCATCATCTATACCACCATTATCTTATGAAATTTGTAGTCTATCCATGGATTTGAATTCCATTTCCTTGCTATCCCAAGTCATAGCTTATTTGGTTTTGACACTCATCTCATATGACACAGGACTACATAGCAGATCATCCAGAGATAGTTTAGATAGATCTCTTTCTTCTAGGGCTGACTCCTTGGCATTGTACATAAGAGTAAGTATTCGCAATATTTTCGTTACAATATCAATGTCTTTGATTTCCTCTCCAAGCCCTAGATGGCATGAACCGTCCTTGGGACCCGTGTCGTGACTACACCAAGCACACCTTCTATAGCCCAGGGGCTGGTGACTTGCACCAAAGACGAATCCCTGATAAAAAGGGAAGGAATTTCCTTTAATCCTATAACACACAAAGTCTGAACACAAGTAGTATAAGCAACAAGTGATAATATTGAAAATAAAGGTATGCTGAAATTATGTGGGCCATTATACAAACCCAACTAAATAATAAGTACTAGTAAAGGTAAAAAGTGAAAATAGCACATGGATCGTCCACCGGGAATCCTTCACGATCGGAGGGTACATATATCAAACAACTCGTCCCTCAGGTAAGTCCCGTCTATTCCAGCTCAGATCAGCCTCTCGTCCGTCACCCTCAGCCCAGATCGCTGCTGACCATCGTCTGAAGTGTAGGTACAGATCTCGAAAAACTCATCCCTAATGTACGTCCCGTCTAGTCCAGCTCGGAGCAGCCTCATGTTCATCACCCTCAGCCTCGATCACTACTGACCATTGTATCCATAGAACACAACAAGGTGCAGGCGAAGACCGTGTAGGTGTGGGTATAACAATACTAAGTAAGGGATCCCGAGACCCCCGAAGGCCTCCCAGAATCCACTAAGGATAAACCACAGCAGTTAGATACAATCAAAAAGTATCAACCATCTCTACTTTGATATATACCCATACATATCATTAATTTACCAACCACAGTTCGGATCCAACACTCGAGCCCAAGCCCAACCCATTCCACCATGAATGTAATGTCAATAATATAGATGATATCAACTGAAATTCAAGACTCATCTCACACAAGTATAAAATTCATGTAAAGGGGTAGTGATGATTAGATGTAGCCACTGAATTATATCCTCTATCGAACCCACGTAGGGTCATATAACAGTATCAGTGCTGTCAAACCCACAAAGGATCCTGATATAAAAGTCATCACTATCGAACCCACAGAGGAACCTGGTCCAGTACTGTTGTTGTCGAACACACGGAGGATCCTGGAACAGTAGCGTCGTTGTGGAACCCACTGAGGATCCTGGTATAGTAGTAGGTCCCTGTAGGATCCTATCATCTTAGTCGCAGCCATCCATAGGGTTCCCGCACACAGCATGCTCAATTCTGGGAGGGTACTCTCCTCGATCCAAGTGTCGATACACCAACTACCATGAAGCATGGAGTTGGTGTTTCTTGTAGTTCTGTGTCATCAAAAGGAACCCAACGTGACAGACGGCCCGTCAATCGGATGCTCGGTCTGTGAGTTATTGGCGTTTCTTCTCCAAAGGCCGGATTAGATTTAGGTTAAATCCAAACCGGCTATACCTTAACTACGTCCTAACCTTATGTGGGTTATGCCAAAAGAACCATTCCTCTCTATGTTTTCTATCACCGCAGACAGTTTTTCGATCGGACACCTATTGCCCAAGATATTGGTGAAAAGGTGGAATGACTCAAACTGAGTCCGGGTCTGGTTTGGCCCGGCTGGGCCGACCCAACCTACCTCTGACGAGGCTGACCTGAGCCGACCCAGGCCGACCCGACCCGACGCGGGCCGACCAGACCTAACCAAGGCTGACCCATCCCGGCCCGAGTCGACCCGACCCGGGTCCGGATCCAAACCGAGATCTGACCCGCCCCACCAAAAACCGGCATGGGCTGCAGAAAATAGGTCTGGCCCACAATGGGCGGACCTCCCCGCATAGCAACCAGACCCGGGAGGTAGCCTGGCCCGCGACAAGCGGCCCGGCCCGCGGCTGGCATAGCCCGCATGGCTTGGAGGTGGACTGCTATCTGAATCCAGCGGTGGTCGCACCTCATGGGGCCCACCCTGACCGGGTGAAGGGGGGGTGTTCAGCACCCCCCATCTCCATGACCGAGCAGAGGGGGGGTTGTTCCAGCCCGGTGAAAGTAGGACTCGAAGGGTCCCACCTATGGTGCGCAGGCGGCGGCCGGATCAAGCGGCCACCCTCCTCCATCACCGCAGCTTTGGGCCACAATTCTTCTCTGGCATGGTGCGACGACACCATGCCCAGCCCATCTAACCACCATAGCCTCAGTGGCCGTGGATCCTTCCTCTGGCGTGGTGCGATGGCATCATGCCCCTCGAGCACCTCCACAGCCCGCTTGGCTACAGCCCGACTCTCTGCGCGGCGTGATGGCGACACACTCCTTTGGCGGCCCAGTAGCCCTTGCTCCACCGGTTCCTCTCGCAATTAGCCCATCGCTAGCCGTCGATGCTCCACCATTGTTCTCCCTTCTGGTGGCGCCATTTTTCCACTGCCATTATCAGCAAATGAGATAGAACAAAGGGGGAGGTTTGGGTCATGTTCATGAAGATTGATCCCTCCTCATTATGGTGATATCAATCCTCAATTCTAAAACCATAAATTGAATGACGATGATCGGGAATAAATTCAACTCAAATCCCCCTACCTCGCTTTTCATTCATTGTCGGTGTAAAAAAAGGTTTGGCAGACATTGATTCGTTGATATCAGGAAATGTTTGGGGCAGGATATCGAGGAAGAAGCATCGTCAGCATTCTTTGGGGTCAACTCCTTCTCTTTTTTCACGGTTGAAGATCGATGTTGGTGTTTGTCATTCTTCGATGGAGAACTCTTCTATTTCTCAATTCTCCTTTCCAAGCTCTCCCAAAAATACAAACCCCCAAAAAATCAATATATTAAGACATCCCATTAATTTTTTTGCATGGAATTCAAAATGGGGATTTTAATTAATTGATTGATTATATTCAATTAATTAATATAGAGGGTTAGAGTAATTAAATGGTCGGGGAAGTTCATGGGTTTCACCACTTAATTGGGTGTTCCAAGAAGTTACAACCCCCAGTTGTTCCCCACCAAGATATTCTAACAAGGGAGGTTATGTGTATGTGGGACCCACTACTAACATCCTCTTAGAGATTTTAACCACCATGAAATAAAAAAAATGATAACACATTATTTTTATTTAATAAAATTAGAAACACCAAAATCTAACATACATTCTTGTTAGAATGGAACTACGGTGAAGGTCTCGCCAAGTTATCACTGACGCTGCGAGTTCAACGGTGCCCTCGATTTTCAGTTCCGAGCATCGGTTCAAAAGTTATAAAATTCCGCTCATATGTTTACTGAATTTACCCAAAAAACATTAGAACTTGATTCTGGGCACACCGTGCTTCGGAGTCATGTGTCGTAAATATTCACAGACTCGTAAAAAATCACATGAATTTCAAAAATAATTATGCACAGAATTTAGAGGTCTTTACAACATCCCCACCTCAGGGTATTACATCCCAATAATCTAAAACACGAACTAAGGAATAGAAGGGGGTACTGAACATGTATCTGAGCCTCCCGTTCCCATGTGCCTTCTTAGAGGTTAATGTGCTGCCAACAAATGCACACCAAGGGTATCGATCGTCCCTGCAGGACCTAATCTTGTCGATCCCCAATATCCAATGGAACCTCCATGAAAGCCTCCCTGTCATTGATGTCCATTTCTCTATGGTCGATGATGTGGAAGAGTCGTGCACGTATCTCCTCAGCTAAGATACGTGGAAGACATCATGCACCTGGTACAACTGAGGTGGAAGAGCTAAGTGGTAATCCACCACGCCTACTCTGATGAGGATCCGGAGAGGACTGATGGATCATGGAGATTACTTTCGACCTCAGCCAAATCTCTGTAGACCTCATCATGGTGAGACCCGTAAAAAAGATGTTGTCCCCATCCTTGAACTCCAGAGGTCTCTGTCTCTTATTAGCATAGTACTTCTATCTTCTCTATGCAGTCTTCATCAACTTCTGGATGATTTGAACCTTCTCCGTCGTAGTATGCACCATCTCTGGTTTGATGAGTTCTGACCCCCCTGGGTTAGTCCAGCACAGAGGTGATCTACAAGGTTGGTCGTACAGTTCCTCAAAAGGATCCATCCCAATGGTGGAATGGTAGTTGTTGTTGTATGCAAACTCTACCAAGGGTAAGTGATCCTCCCAGCTACCACTGAAGTTGAGGATGCACGAATGGATCATGTCCTCATGTTTTTGAATGTTTCTCTTAGTCTGAAAATTCATATAAGAATAGAAGGTGGTGCTCAAGTGAAGTTGTGTCCCGAAAGCCTCTGGAAACCCCTTCCACAACCAGGAAGTGAAACGAGCATCTCGAACGGAGATGATCGTCAACGCCACACCCAGAAGTCATACAATCTATCATACGTAGAGGCGTCCTAAGCTCTCTACTAATAAAAACTCTCAGATTGGTAGAAAGTGGGCTGACATGGTGAGTTGGTCAACGATCACCCATATAGAGTCATGTCCTCTGGATGTACGTGGAAGTCTCGTCACGAAATCCCTAGATATCCTATCCCACTTCCACTATGGGACCTTTAATGGCTGAACTAAACTTGCTCGAACCTGGTGCCCCATCTTCACTTGCTAACAAGTGAGGCATTGAGAGAAAAACTCTACTAAAGCCTTCTTCATACCTGGACACTAGTGTTTTCATCAAAGGTCAGGATACATCTTCGTCACTCGTAGATGTACCGCTAGAGGGGAAGTGTGGAACTCCCTCAACACTTCCTAATAATGTTCAACTGGTACCATGGTACGTCCTCTAAAGAGGACGACGTGCTCCCCACCTTCAAAAAATCAATCAGGTGCATGCCTTGTGGATATTTGAGCATGTCTTGTCTCGTAGTTAGCATCCCCACAATGCACCTCCCTGTCTCTCTGAAGAAGTGGAGGTGTGACTGTATGAGACTGTAGAAAGGTTTCTCTATATCAATGCACAACGGATAACTACAATGCGACTAGCTGTTTCGTCACATCTTCTAGAACTTGAATTCCTGATCTCTTTTTGAGATCATCTGCTACAACGTTCCCTTTCCCAAGAGTATAGACAATCTAGAAGTCATAGTCCTGGAGGAACTCACGCCAATGCCACTGTCTCTGGTTTAGTTCCTTCCATGACAAGATGTACTTGAGACTCGCGTGGTCAGAGTATACTGTAAAACACTCACCCATCAGATAGTGCCTCCACATCTTCAAGGCAAAGACCACTACTTCTAACTCTAGGTCATGGGTAGCGTAGTTTTGCTCGTGTTGTCTTAGCTGAAGAAAACCATAAGCTATCATTGCTCATGCCTTCAATAAGAAGCATTTGAGCCTAGTCCGAGATGTATCTCAATAGACCACATACCCAACACCATATTCTGGTACCCTCATGATGGGAACACTTGTCAGCATCTGCCTCACCTCCTGAAAAGTCTGTTGGAATCTCTCTGACCACACGAAGGGTTTCCACTTCTTCATCAGTGATGAAAGTGGTGTTTCAACTCTGGAGAAGTCTGGATCGAATCTTTGATTATATCAAGCCAAGACCAGGAAACTGCGTACCTCTGTCACACTTCTGGGTGGTTCCAAATCAAGTAAAGCTTCAATCATTGTTGTATCCACTAAAACTCCATCCTCTGAGATGACGTGTCACATGAAGTGGAACTCTATAATAAAAAACTGGCACTTTGAGGGCTTACCATAAAGCTGGTGCCCTCAGAATGTTTCCAGTACTACCTCTGAAAATGGTAGGTATGCTCCTCTTCATTAGTCGAGTAGATCAAAATGTTGTCGATAAAGCCTACAACAAAGTGATCGAGGTAAGGCTGAAATATCCTATTCATGGGAAACATGAACACTTATGGAGAATCGTTTACAAAAAAGGTCCTAACCAAGAACTCATACTGTTAATACCTACACCTGAAGGCCATCTTCTGCACATCCTTGTCTCAAACTCTGAGCTGGTGATAGCCTGATCTGAGATCTATCTTCGAGAACCTCCATGCTCCCTTCAGCTGATCAAAGAATTTGTCAATCCTTGGGAGTGGGTACTTGTTCATTACGGTCACCTGGTTTAGCGACGGTAGTCGACATAGAGCCTCAGGGTCCCATCCGCCTTCTTGGAGGATAGAATTAGGGCTGCCCAAGGAGAAACAATAGGCTGGATGAATCCATTATCTTGTAAGTACACTAGTTGTACCCATAGCTCGCGAAGCTCAGCGGGAGCCAACCGATATGCTGGAGTAGATATCAATTCCTTTCCAGGGTACATGTCAATATAGAAGTCCACCTTTCTGTGAGGAGGTAGTCCTGAACATCATCGGGGAAAACATTCGCGTACGGGTCCACCACTACAGGATAAATCAGACTCTCCACATCTTCTGCTCCAAGGGTAAGGATGGCCAACTGATGACTTATCAGCTGCACTATTCTCTGAGTAAGTCCTTCCTATGCTACAAAGGTTTCCTTTTCGCCGGTGAAGTAAACTCGGTACCATCTGTTTGGATAGATCACACCTTGCACCTAAAATAGTCGATCTGAGCATGGACTATAGATAACCAGTCCATACCCATGATGATATCGTAAGGCCTTGATGCCACTACTAGAAGATCCAAGACAAAGGTCTCACCTCTTAGACTAATCTCACACTGCCGACACCAGTGCGTAATCGTCGAATCTTCTTTCATAGGAGTCTCTAGAGGCAAGGATCAAGCCAACAACTCCATCAGAATGTCTGAGCTCTGAATGAGGGTGGTAGCAATAAAAAATAACTCACACCTCTGATTATAAGTACTGCAGGAAGGGTGTAGTAGACATAGATAGTACCTCGAATCATCTCTAGAGCTCCATGGTCGTATGCCTCATCTTCCTTAAGCTGAGATCTCCCCTGTCCACCTGCTATTTGCCGTCGGGGTGGACTTTTTGGTGGTGGCGGTGGTGGTAACACCTCATAACATTGGTCACCACCTGTTGCTCGGCCAGCTCATCTGCCACGTCCGCCTACTCCCTGTGATCCACCACAGTCAAACCTCTGCCTTTTCCTGGGAGGTCCCTCTACTGTCTTCTGCTCATCTTAATGGTAGGTCAGGAATTCACGAGCCATGTGACCCTACCCTCCGCACAAATAGCATTGCATGCGCCTTGTATGTCTAACTCTTTCTCGTGTGCCCCGCACAACTGAACCTGTATCCTAGGGTCTCCCACCTGATGCCCTGGTCCTCTTGGACCTATGCGACATCTGTCTACTGCCAGCTACAAAATACTTCACTACGTGTCACCCTGGGGTGGGTCTCGCCGCCGGTGACTACTCAGCAAGAAAACTCTCTACAAGAATCGCTCACTCCAGCACCCCTGTCTGTGTCGGAATGCTGAGGGAGATCATGTAAGCCCAGATATCGTGCATGAGTCCCTGATCGAAGGTCCGGGCCCTAATGAATGGGTCTCATATCATATCTATGGAGTAGCGCGAGTGGTCGGTGAACCTCACATAGTAATGTACCGCTATCATTATACCATGTTGTAGATGAAGTTGTTACTGAATCCGCACCGCATGAAGGGTGGCTGGAAAATACTCTGATCGAAAGAGGCTCTCGAAGTCTGCCCAGAGTAGTGATGCCTCTTCATGCACCTAGAGCCTCAGGCTCCACCATCCTCCTCTTTATTCCTGCAGGAGACACACGGTAAGGATCTCCATGAGGTCGACCGGTGTCCTTACCAATCTGAACACTCTCACAATAGCCTCCATCCATTCCTCAGATGTGTGTGGGTCCATCTCTTCTTTGAACCTGGGCGGCCTCTAGTGCTGTAACTCGTGCAACGCACTCAGATGTCCTTCACCCTCTTCTTCTAGTGCTTGTGGTATCAGTGGCCCAGTGGGTACTGGTACCATTGGTACCTCTACTGTGATGGGGCCCTGCACCGAGGCCTAGTCACTGGGTGGGCTACCATCTCGTACAAAACTCGGAACTCCGGTAGGCTGCCTATGTGGGGCCATTCTGAAAAGTAACAGGTGCTCCGTGGTTAAAACAATATACCTGGTGAGCTGACCCAATGTAATGACGAATAAAACTTTTCAAAGGAAACAAAAATGCAATATGTGTTTCCATGCACTGATTCGGAAGTCAGAAGTCCAAGTCCTAGTGTATGGATACGTCGGCCACCGCACCAACACCGGTTTCCCTAAACTTCTAACCACACCCAAAACACTTAACATTATTTCTATTAAAAGAATCAGATTCCAAGTTCTACAGTAGAACCAAACCTCCCTTTGATACCAATTTTTCACAACTCATCCTCTGGGCCCATGTCGTGACTACCCGAAGCCCGACTTCCATAGGCCAGGGGCTGGGGACTAGCACCAAAGGCGAATCCCTGAAAAATAGGGAAGGCATTGCCTTTAAACCTCTAACACACACAGTATTAACACAAGCAGTACAAGCAACAAGTACTATTATAGAAAAGAAAGGTGTGCTGAAAGTACGTGGGAAAGTATACAAACCCAACTGAAAAACAAGTACATGTACAAGTAAAATGGGAAATCAACTTCTAGATCATCCACCATGAATCCTACCTGAAGGGTAGGTACAAATCTCGAACAACCCATACCTGAGGCACGTCCCATCTAGTCCAGCTTCGAGTAGTCGCTCGTCCATCACCCTCAGCCTCGATCACTATGGATCATCGTCTGAAGGGTAGGTACAGATCTTGAACAACTTTTCCCTGAGGTACGTCCCCTCTAGTCCAGCTCTAAGCAGCCTCCCATCTGTCACCCTCAGCCCCGATCACTATTGGTGGTCGTCTGCACAGAACACAATAAGGTGTAGGCAAATCCCGTGCAGGGGTGAGTATAACAATACTCAGTAAAGGACCCCGAGACCCCCAAAGGTCTCCTAGAATCCAATAAGGATAAACCACACTTGTAAGATACAATCACAGATTATCAACCATCCCTAATTAGGTATATTACCATATATATACCTAAGTTACCAACCATAGTCTGTCTCCAACACTCAAGCGCAAGCATAACCCATTCCACAAAGTAAGTAAAGTCAATCATCTCGATGATAACAACTGAAAGTCAAGACATAGCTCACACCGGTATACATTTCATGTAAAGGGGTGGAGATGATTAGATGTAGCCACTGAATAATCTCCTTTGTCAAACCCACGTAAGATCTAGGAACAATATTAGCGTTGTCGAACCCACTGAGTATCCCAGTATAGAATTCATCACTTTCAAACCCATG
The DNA here is from genome assembly GCA_963277665.1 of Viscum album. Classification (NCBI taxonomy): domain Eukaryota; kingdom Viridiplantae; phylum Streptophyta; class Magnoliopsida; order Santalales; family Viscaceae; genus Viscum; species Viscum album. The sequence goes on from OY728136.1 coordinate 2,042,182,202, forward strand.
AAGGATCTCGGTCCAATACCGTCACTTTCAATCCCACGAAGGATCCTGGTATAGTATCATCACTATCGAACCCACAAAGGATCCTAGAATAGTATTAGGTCCACGTATGATCATATATTCTCAGTTTCAGCCATCCATAGGGTTCCCTCACATAGAACGCTTGATTCCGAGAGGGTCCGCTCTTAGAGCCAAGTGTTGATATGTCAACTACCATGAAGTATCAAGTTGATGTATCCCATAGTTCAGTTTCATCAAAAGGAACCCAACATGACAGAAGACATGTTAATCAAACGCCTAATCTATGAGTTATTTGATTTTCAGCTCCAAGGGCCTAGTTAGATTTAGGTTCAATCCAACCGAGCCTTACCCCAACTACATCCAAACCTCCAGTGGGGTATTCCGAAAGAACCATCTTGATCTAAGATTTCGGTTTCCATAAAAGTTTCGTCGATCAGACACCCTTAGCACAAGATATGGGTGAAAAGGTGAAATGGCTCTAATTAGGTCCAGGTCCGATCCGGCCCAGCCAGACCACCCAGACCAACCTCGAACCGGGACAACCCGACCCGAGTCTGGATCCAGACCGGGGTGTGACCCAGCCCGTCGGAAATCGGCCCGGCCCACCGGATGTTGGCTCTGCCTACGATGGGTGGCCCGACCGGAATCAGGTGGCCCGACCCGTGGGTGGTGCGACCCCTGTGGCTGGGATGCGGACCGCCAACTGAAGCCAGCGGGGGTCGCGCCTCACAGGTCCTGCCTCGCGACAGCCGGCCCGGCTCGCGGTGGGGGGGGGGGGGTCAGCACCCCCTCATCTCCCTGTAATGGCCAACGCGTGGCATCATCCCAGTGACCTAGGGACACGAAGGGTCTCTCCTATGGTGCACTGCCGACGGCCGGCTCAGCCGGCTGCCCTCCTCTATCTGCTGTGGCCTTTGGTCGTGGTTCCTCTCCGGCGCAGTGCGACGATGCCGCTCCCATCCCATTTGACCACTGCAGCCTATGTGGCCGCGACTCCTTCCTCCGGTGTGGTGTGACGACTCCGCGCCCCTCCTTCACCGCCGTAGCCCAGCGCTCCACGTAGCACGATGATGACACGCTCCTCCGGCAACCCTTGCACCACCGGTTCCTCTCGCGGCCGACCCATCGCTGGCCGCCGATGCTCCACTGCGGTCCTCCCTTCTGGTGGCGCTGTTTTGCCACTGTCGTCATCAACGAACGAGATAGAACGAAGGGGTAGGTTCGGGCCTTGATTATGCAGACAGATCTTTCCTCATTATGGTGATATCATTCAGCAATTCTCAAAAAATAAATTGATCGACAAAGGATATGAATAAATTCAACTCAAGTCTCTCTACCTCACTTGTCGTTCGTTTTTGGTGTAAGAAAAGGTATAGCGGATGATGATTTGTTGATGTTGGGAAACATCCGGGGTAGGAGACTGAGGGAAAAGCGTCATCAGCATTCTTCATGGTTCACTCCTTCTTTTTTGGAACGGTTGAATATCGATGTAGGTGTTCGTCGTTCTTCTGTAGAGAACTCTTCTCCTTCTCAATTCTCCTTTCCAAGCTCTCCTAAAAATACTAATGCACAACAAATAAATAGATTAAGAAATCCCATTAATTTTTTGGCATGGAATTCAAAAAGGGGGGTTTAATTAATTGAGTGATTAAATTTAATTAATTAATAGAGAGGGTTGGAGTAATTAAAAGTTGGGCGATGATCAAGGGTTTTACCACTTAATTGGTGGTTCCAACTAGTTACAACCCTCGGGTGGTCCCCACCGATATATTCTCCCAAGGGAGGTTATGTGCGGGTGAGACCCACTACTAACCTCCTCTTGTATATTTTAACAACCAAAAATAAATATAATTCTAACACATTATTTTTATTTCATTAAATTTGAAACCCTAAAATCTAACTTCCATTCTCGTTAGAATGCATCTACGGTGATGGTCTCGCTAAAAAATCACCAACGCTGTGAGTTCAATGGTTCCATTAGATTTCAGTTCCAAGCACCGGTTCTAAAGTTATAAAAGCATGCCCATACGTTTATTGAACTTTCCTAAACAAAAATTCATAAATTTATTCTTGGAACACCGGACCTCGAAATCAAGAGCATTAAATTTTCGCGGACTGGAAACAAATCCCATGAATTTATGTAAATATTTTTCCATGGAATTTTCAGGTCTGTACTCTAGAATTTCTCATATTACTTCAGTGAATCGATTGAAGAATGAATCTGCATTCTCATTATGATGCATATTTAGATCATCAAACCTGTTGTGAAGGACTTGATGTTTTCCTCCTTAAATTTGATGTCTCCTTCATGAATATTTTCAAGTTTATCCCACATATACTTTGCTGAGGTTCAACTCATCACCTTTAGATAGATCTAATCAGAAAGAGCCGCAGTGATAGCATTCGGAGAATTAGCATCTACATCAAAAACGTTTCTATCTGTATATCAATCATAGAAAGACATGTTGGATCTGTAACATCTATTCGTTGCACAGTGGAAAAGAGGAATTTCATTCCTAGAAATCTTAAATGAGATATCATTCTATTATTCCAAATATGAATATTAATTCCATCAAAGAGATGGATTCCCCTAGCATTGACAACATTCTCTATGATGAAAAAGTATAGATAAAACACCAACAAAGTCCCTATGATACCACGTGTAGGACCCCGGGACACCCTGAGAGGGGAGGGGTGAATCAGGGTGTCAATATGTTCTTTTAAACTGATGGATCATGTTCCCATGTTGTTAGGAAATAGTTTAACATATATGATGGATTTGAGAAGTAGTAAAACATTCACATAAAAAGAGAAAACACAGAACTTTTTACTTGGTTCACCACTAAGGGCTACGTCCAAGGAGCATACACTGACAGATTATCGGTCGTACCAAATTCCACTATTCTTCACGAGTTGTGGATTAAAAATGACCGAGAACAGTCACTCTGTCCCAGGATCACTGCATTTACAACTGTTCACGGACAACCCATTGCGTCCCTCGGGTCACTCTCTTTGACTCCCCCTGGCTCACTGCCCTTGGTGAAGTCCCAATGAGTTTATAGACGTGAAGGTCTCTTCAATTGATTCGCGTTGAAGTCTTGGCCTCTACTTAACACAAGACTCTACTTGCATAAAATTCCGGTAATGATGCACTTGTATGCACCGAACCACTGAACCAGATAACCAGTACGTGGAAATAAGTTTCTCTTTCAATTTCACACAACACCAACCATTTGTGCACAAGACCTTATTATTGCACGCAATATTTCTACTTAGCATGGAAAAATATTTTGTGCAACAACACCATCATTGGCGCAACTAAATCTTTTACGTGCTGCCTCAATTTTTACGCGTAGCTCTGCCTCTTACACGCAGCCTGGAGTTTTTCTCGCAACTCGGATTTTTCACGCAAACAAGAATATTTCGCGCAACATGGATTTTTTCACGCAAACCAGAATTTTACAAGCATCTCAGAAAATTTCATGCAAGCCCCTTTATGCAAACCTTGTACATGCATAAGACCTCGAATATTTTATAAGTCTTTAACCATACAGAATTAGGGTGTTTACCTTTTAGTTATAGACGTCTCAGACCCTGCTCCCAAAACCCCCTATGGCACGAAAAATCTCTCATTTGGTGCGTAATATTTTGGGCAGGTACCATTTTTCACGCACATCTCCATATATTTTGTGCAGCCTATGCCTGTTCCATTTTTCAACATTCTAATTCTGAAACACTATTTGCAAGAAAAACCTCGATCCACTATTTCATGCACCACACTATTTTTCATGGCCAACACAAATATTTATCACAGAACCCTCCTTTTTAGTGCACCACTTCCTCTTTGCATACACCTTCAATATTTTTGTTTGCATGAACTATGTGATCACATTACTAGCACACATTTAGAACTTCCACTGAGGATTGACAACAAACACAATCCATACTCCAATTGATGCATAGAATAGACATGGTTCCAACACCTAAAAATATGAGAAATGTTGAACACATAATGAAATTCTCTATAATACAGAGGAAATTATAAATAGTTGTCCACTGTCCCCACTCATTCAGTGACCGAAATGAGTTCCACAAAAAATTCTCCAATCATTCTCAACATCATCATTTGAATGTTCCCTAACAAAGGAGTCACTCTCATGAAAATGTGATCTCTCTTAGGGAACTCCAAGGGTCTTCCCCTATGACCTCCATAAGACCAATGTTCTCTATAAGATGTTATAAATATCATTTAAATAATATTCACTCTCTTGGATGTATCTAGAACCAAACTGGGCCCAACAACCACTACCTCACCCACATCAGGCCAATTGATTGTTGAGTGAACCCGTGTCTCATAAAGAGACTCAAAATATTTAATATAAAGCAAATTTCAGTAACTATTATTCAATAAAAATTCAATAGTTTCTTAGTGAGCATCTAATTATCCATTGAAATATATCATGGAATCTCATATAATACACTCTTTTATGCATATAGTCCACTCAGACTATCTTTTTTAATCAGTATAGTTTTCCACACTAAATCGTTACTCTATTTATTGGGATTTATATAGGACCTTCCAGAAGAGAAAAGTTAAAATTGATTCTATATTTACTATAATAATCATGTTAACACCACCGAGGCATAAATTTCTTAGACATAGATTGTATCTAGTTTCTTTAAAGAGTGTGACTCTCTGATCAGTATAAAGTTAGGATAGAATGTTATCTGATCAACAATACCCATACTGCATCATGATATTTCAAGGTCTTGGTTAAATCAATCAAGAATCATATCATGACATCTTCCCACTTCCACATAGGTATTAGGATTGGATTCAACAGAACCCAGGAAACTAGTACTCAGACTTCACCCTCCAAAAGGTAATGGATCTGGAGAGGAAACCCACAATATTCTCTTTTATCCCAGCCACAAAAAATTACACTTAAAGATATGATACATATTTATAAAGTCATATTGTACTACCCATCTACTGTTAGGATAATACCTCATCATATAATCATTTATATAAGGATTTACTTTTAATGTTCCTCATAAAAAGATCATAAAAAAGTTGTCCATTAACCATCTAGGTTTTGTTTAACTACTGTATAGTTTCTCCACCATTATTACACAGTTTGTGTCCAATTTTTGGTTATCCATTACCAAGTCTAAAAGTGTGTATTGATAACTAATGGAACACAATTCCTCAACCCTTAATTATAGAATTTTATAACCTTTGGTTATCTAACATTCTCCCTAAGAACCACCACTCTTCAGAAGAACTATCACCAAGTTCTAGATTCACCGGTGTCTTATGGATGAGAGAATCCACAATGATGTTAACTATCCAAAATTCCTAATCTATATCAATGTCACATGTCTAAATATTCTCAATACAACAAGTCTTTCTCATATTTGGGCCCCATTATGTGATGATATATCGGATGACCTTATGGTCCATGCATAAAAAAATATCTCTCGAAAGAAGTAATTTTTAAAACACATTAGAATGTGACCCAAATATTCTCTCTCCATCTCATCCAGTTGTTCCTAGGTATTCATCACTTATTTGGTTCCATGAGATATAGGGGTTTCAAACTGGCTACCCACCCCATAAGGTCTCATTATGATCTTAAAATTCCAATCAATCACAGTATCTAAAATTTCAATGATTATCTCAGTAATTTCAATCCAATACATAGTATCCTAAGGACCTAATGTGAAATTTTATTGTAGAAAATGATTGAATTTAAAATCCCAACATTTCTTACCATAGATATGAACTCATACGTGTAGGTCGTACATTAAGTGAAATTCTTCTGGCTGTTGCTTCCAAGCTACCCCAAAGACATGGAAGGCTTGAAAGGGTGGTCATATATATTCTCCAACACATGTAGTGTAAAGGTAGAACATCCTCCCCCGCATTTAAATTTGTTCCCTTATCACATGTATTTCATTAAAAATTCGTTGAGGGGATATATTCTATATCATGTTGGAATAATAGGAACATAATTAGATCTTATTAACTCTATGGGATGATACAAGGTTCTTCTTTGAGTCTACCCATAACCCAAGTTATACCTCATATAGAACTAACCCGAGTCTCCATCCCAACATATTACTCACGGTCATCATATATTTATATACTAAAAAACATTATTCTCAGTTCAATTAATTAAATCCAACAAGGATATTTCATAATATATATTCAAAACATATATATCACACAACAAAGACATTATCAAAAAATGATAGCACCAATCAAGGAATTTAATAATGTATTAAAATGTAGCACACCATCTAATATATATATAGAATGTGAATGTATGTCCTTAGTCATGATGAATTAATATAACTAAAATATGATAAATCACTTATAGAAAACAAATGCATCATCCAAATGTGATTTTTATCAATGGTAATAGTCAAAAATAATTACACCAATTTATGGGAAACATAGAGGTCCATGACACATTTCTATCTAGGAAATGACAAAGTCATTCTATCTGAGTTCAAACCATCGTAATTTATATCTAACTTATACAAACACAAGCCATTGATAGAAATCATGTTAGTGCATCCTCATCCACTAATACCATTTTAAAACATCCCAACCTGAACCATTAGGTTTGATGTGGAATACCACATGACCACATGTATTCCTCCCTAAATGCAAGAGGCTACCAACTAATAGAATGGGATAAAATATGATTGTTGGGAGACAATGGCCACCATATCATGTCATTAAGAGGATAAAAATGAAAAATAATACAAGAATTAATAAATAATTTGAGTTAAAATGATGAGAGTGAATATGTGACTTAGATATAAAAAACATGATCCAAAATTTTTATGCCAATATTTATTATAAGAAGAAGGTACAATACATGTAAGTACACAATAAACTGTAGTGTAACCTGTTGTATGTATGGGTCCGATCTAGCTATATGCAGCATTTCTCAACCAACAATCATAGGGCCCTTTCCCTTCTTTAGATCTGATGTCATGAAATATACATGGGAACCAAAATTCCTATATAGGGTGTGATTATAAGACTAATGACACCACCAACACATCCATACCATATTTAAACATCAAATATAACAGATTATATCATGACAAAATTAAATGACCAGTAAACATAATTGTGACGTGACATTGTGCATCGAAGATGCTGCCCAAACCCTATCCCCACCAGCATTGTCTCATTTCCAATAAGAATGTCATAAATACACATACCTATATTAAGGTCTCATAGGTTACCCCACCCATCATGTGGTTATTATAAGAACACTAAAAAATTATCCAAGTATATCCTTGGTCCACATATCTTTTTAATCACTCATGAATCATGTTTGTAAGAATCCATGACTGATATCAACTTATATGAAACTATTATTTCCCCACTACAAGGGTATCCATGACATACATTAAGAAATTTATGACTGGGTTAAGATGGGTAATGAGACACTAGACCATGTACGCACCACACATAAGACTCCACCAATGCATCTCATTATTAGCTAGCAGTCCACTATGCTTTCCCTTATAAAGGGGTAGACACACCCACTGTTATGGATCTTCATACCATATTTGGTTGAAAAAGCTCATACACCCAACCTCAAGGTTTTTTATGAATATATATATATATCAATACTTTCAAGATAGTCACTATGTTATACCCTCTTAGAGGATCCACACCTTCTTTTAAGGGCATTAGGACTACACCAGGTTGGTTAAACTCATACACCCAACCTGAAGATACCACTTGCGTATCATGGTTCCTGAAACACAATCCAATAGGCTATGAATCAGATAATCAATACATGTCATATAGATTAAAAATAACCAACACCATGATCAATGAGAAAATAATCACACATAGAAATGTATGTCCATGGCTACACACACACACAAATGTTACTCAGAATAATCATGAGTCAGTCTATCATAACATCATATCATTCTAATGTCATAACTATACAATTTTCATAATTCTAATGGACCTCCTACTTCAATGTAATCTATTTCAATGAAATGAATAAATAACCATGGTTGGTTCAAAACATGGAGTTGAAATCCCACCATTAATTAAAACCACCTCACAAGAGTAATTATCATAGTTGTTGACATGTCAACAATTGCAGTGAGAAAATATATGTATAACAAAAAATAATAATTTATTCTCCAATGAAAAAAATACCAAATTTGATGATCCTCTATCTCTCTCTGTTATGTAATTTATCAATTATCATTTTTTGTCAACACATTACTTTTTGATATTTTTGAAAAGAATAATTTACTTTTTATAATTTATTATAAATTATTATTCTATAATTATCATTTGAAATTTTTTCATAAATTACCCTATTATAATTATATCCTCATAATTTAACACAAAATATCTGTTTATAATTAATTTTTAATAATCAATAATTAGTTATCCTATTATAATTTTCTATTTTTAATTTGTCATAAAATATTTGTTTATAATTATATCTTGACAATTTTTCACAAACTATCATTCAATAATTATTTCTGGATAATTTTTCATAGTTTATACATTATAGTTATCATTTGAAAATAATTATAAATTATTGTTTTTATAATTATATATTTATAATTTATTAGTAATTATTATTTTGTAATTATATTTTAAAATATTTTCATAAATGATCCACTGTAATTATCATATGACTATTCATTATAAATTATTAAATCTAATAATATTCCATGATAAATTATCATTAATTATACAATATAATTATCTTTTGACAATTTATCATTAAAATAATTTTATTATTATTTGTTGATATTTTTTTATTATGTCATAAATGTATAAATTGAGGCAATAGTCACTTGATAATAACTTACAATTATATTTCATATCATCATAATGATTATCTATTGATAGTTTTATAAAATATTACCTTATAATTTGATACAATTGTCATCTTTTTATTATTTAATTTTTATATTTTGATGAAATTAATGTTTAGTAATTATTAAAATTTTTGGAAACAATTTATTTCTATTAAATGTTGATAATTAATGTAATTATCCATTGATAATAATATCACTATTGGTAATTTCCATAAGTTTCCATTTGGTAATTATCATATAATATTTTCTTATAAATTGTCATTTTATAATTCAATATCATTAGCTTCTAAAAATATCACTCGATATTGTTATTTTGATAATAATTTATAATTATCATTTGATAATTAATAAAAAATTTATCCTTTTATGTATGTTTTTATAAATTACACAAGGAATTATTTTGAATAATCCCTTAAAATTTTATGGAATTATATTATGGTAATTTTACCTATAGTTTCCCAATATAATTTCTTGCAATAACCATATGTAATTTGATATAAATATACTTTTTTAAAACAATAATTATATATTAATACTTTAATACAATTTATCCCTTCATAATTTATGTTTTAAAAAATTATTTAAAATAATAATTCTTTCCCATAATTGTAATGTGGAAAAAAAATATATAAACAAATTAAATAATAAAAAACAACCTTGAAGGTTGCTATGCAGAAGGGGTTCGAGAAGGGTTTTGTGACATGTAAAAAAGATATGATGCTTGAAATTGATCGATAGAGTTTCATCAAACCCATAATGAGGTGTTATGGGATCATTCTGTGTCAAAGGAATTGACCAACATCGACACTGAAATCATTCTAGTATTTAAAGAACCCAAAAGTCAAAGTAAATGATGCTTCAAATTTAGAAAACACATATTAATAACTATTTATACAAGAAACTAAATCCATGGTGTTTAAATTTATCTCTTTAAGGAATTAAAATTTCTAACATTTGAAAACAGTATTAAATCTAGGATTTAGGATTCTCCATTCATTAAAAAATTTGGACCAGTGTTGAAGTATATGATGGAGTAAAAATATCTATAATATTTAAATTGACATCATAATATTTTATAAAATCTAATTTCATAAAATATGACCATATTATAATTGAGTGAGATAGTTATATCCTACCTTGTGTAAACCCTACATCTATGTCGAAACGGTGGTCTCATATTACTCATATGTTGCACTATTTGGGATATCACCAACTATTTTAAGAAACTTGTATAATAAAAAATAAGTTATCCTCATATTCTATGTTACCAAATTTTCAACACACACAAATGTTATATCAAACCATGGTCAATCCATGAATTTCAGACCAAATGGTGGTATCATGTTTTTTCTAAAATGAGCTTTTTGGGTTGTGATAAAAAATTTTCTAAAGAAAATATAAAAATATAAAATAATTTATCCTTGAATGTGATGTTACCAAACACCCAACATGGAATTTTTGTATATAAATCCTATGGAAAAAAATTATACTAGTCCTCAAAATGATCTCATATTTCTCATACAACAAACGTTTTGAAGATACTATACTATTTTTTTAAAATGAACATGCGTGATATTATATAATTAATATATTTATTCTATCCATGTGAAGGATATATGGGAGTCATAATATCAAACAAACTCAGTGATTGACTCTAAAAATATTTGATAGAGTATTATAAGGTGCTAAATAGGCATCAAACCTTTTTAAGAGTCGTTAAATCTACAGCTAAATGATTTTTAATGAAAACATACATTTTCACATTATAATAACCATAAATTATTATCAACGAGGATTCTTATTTTAATTATGAATATATGATATTATAATTCCCCACTATCATAAAATTATCATCCCCAAGATGTATCACTACTAGTCTTACCCAAAAAACATAGGCTGCTGGAACCAATCATCAGACTGAAGCTCCCAATTCCCTTCCTAGATATGTTCATGATACCACTGAATCTAGACTTATAGTACTATCTACCCTTAGAGTACATTATTGATCTTTTTGAAAATCCAGATTACATTATCTTTATTTGATACATATGGTTCCATATCAATGTTATCATATTATATACCATGCACAAGACTAGTCATCTAAATACGATTATTACAACCACAGAACACATCATTCATGAATTAATAAAAAATATGAAATTTTAGATGGTTTTCCACCTTTCCCACCCATTCAGTGATCTCAATGGTTCCCACAAAAAATGGTGCAATATTTCCCTCCATCATTAGAAGAGATATGTCTAACTAAGGAGTCTCTCTTAAGAAAACCTGATCTCTCACATCAAACTTCATGTTTCTCTTCCTATGGTTGACATACGATCTCTATCTTTTCTATGTTGTGACAAACATATTCTGAATGAAATAAACTCTCATAGTGGTATCTCAAACAATCTAGGGCTAATAACTGCTACCTATCCCACCTCATACTAATAATTAAATGAGCGACGTAGTATCTGATAATGTTCCTCATTGTTTTTTAGCTAATTCTAATCTTGGTAACTATTATTGTATTTAAACTTAATCAAATATAAGTGATCATATAATGTCAAACTATTTTGGTAATCTCAGATAATTTCCTATAATATACATATATTCTGTTATGACTATCCATCAAACTGAGGATGGTATGTCTTGCACAATATTTATAGAGTCCCTAGGGTTTTATGCAAGAACTGTCAAAATCATAGAAGAAAACATGTGACTCTATGTGAAAAAAATCAGATGGGAAATCTATGTAGGCATATTATCTCTCAAACACAGTGTTTTGTTATCTCATCTACTAGGTAAGTCTCTCGGATCAACAAAAAGTTATAAGACATTATTTTCCGATCGAAAATCACTTTGACATCATTATGAAATCTTTGGGTCATGGGTAACCCAATCATGAATTCTTGTGTGACATATTATGACTTACATACAGTTATTAGGAGTGGTTTTAATAACCTAATAAGACATAGGTTCTCAACCCTCACCATTACATAGATATTGAATCTAGATAGAGAACCAACATTGTATCTATTTATCACAGCAAGCAATTTTTTTCCTAAAGTTTTTATACAACTTTTTTACACCAAGACTAAATATATATCTACAGGTATTTAAATCCATTATCAATAACTCTTTGATGATAGCATGAAATATTACTCTCAAATATACCATGATAAAATCTTCACCATCCATCAACTATATAAGTATGGATTCACTACTAGTCAGTTTTCCCTCCTTTCATCAATCCCTATATACGACTTATGTTCATCCATTTCTTTGGAAAAAATTTAGGACGTGATCACTAATGGTGCACAATTCATTGATCAATAATCTTATGTAGCATCTATAATCTAGTCTAACAATATTATCATTATGTTTTTCTAGTCCCTTAATGGCCTATCACTAATAACGTGGAAAGACTACGTCTTATGTCTAAGAGCATCCACATTGATGTTGCATATCCCTTGTGAATACTCAATATCTATTTTATAGGTCTATAAATTCTCAACCCAGCACAATCATCTCAAACTCAGTTCTCTATAAGTGATTATATATCAATGTCTCTTATGGTCCATGTAAAAAAATCGTTCTCTAATGTACTAATCTCTCTATCACGTGAGAGTGATAACCAAATAAACCATCTTCAAAACATATATTTGTACCTTGAGATCCTTAAACATGGTTTTATGCATACCACTTGGTGTTATTGCACTATCTGCACACCCAAAATGATGGTTATCTCATCTAGAATTTTTGTTCCATCAGATTCTTTATTAACTGAATGATTCACCCAATGATTTCATTCAATTAATTTGAAACATGTGGACCACTGGTGACTTGGTAGGAATGGATAACGATGGAATCAAAATTATCTACACATTTTACCATAGCTATGGACTCTTATTCATAGGCCAGAGACTAGGAGAATGACTTCTTATTAATGCGACCTTGCTTCTCTAACATCAAATTAGGAGTAGAAGGGTGCTAAACTATAATATCCTACACATATAGACGTTATGTAGAAAAACATCCCCCAAAAATCATTCTCTCCCCTCATCACAATTTTTTATCAATGAATATTTGGACATGATATATTCTATAATATGAAGGAACATTACGAACATAAATACATCTTATTTAGTCTGTGGGATCACATAAGGTTCTACTAGATGTCTACACTAAAACCATTGTATACCCTCTCATAGAAATAACCTTGGTCACCATCCATTACTTTTATTCATTTTCATCATATATATATTAACAAAATAGAATTCTTATCTCAACAAGTTAACACCAATAAATATATATCATAATAACATGACAACATAAATATATCACACAACAAATAAACTATACCAAACAGATAGTATAAGTCAAAAAAAATTATTAAGAACTTCAATGGATCTATTCATCAAGTATATATATGGCATTTGATCTTAGGTTCCAAATCATGATAGATGAACACACTTAAAATTTCATAAATTATATACAGACATCATGTGAATCACCTTAGGTGAATTTAATAAATAGAAATAGGAAAAAAAAATTTCCCTAATTTTTGGAAAACTCAAAGGTCCACTTTACAGTGCTGGCCAGGAACTGACATAGTTCTCCTGCCCAAGTTCCAACTTTCTTTATATACTCTCTAACCATTCCTAACCCATAGTAAGTATAAATACAATTTAGTGAGTCACGTTTCTATGATACAACTTATAACATCTCAACACTAACCACTAAGTATGATCCAGAATTCCAAATCCCTTCATCCATTCTCCCCCATGTGAAAGAGTCTCTTAACTAGATGTGATATTCGAAATATGATATTGGGGAGACTATACCCTATCTATAATGTCTTAAATAAATATAATGAAGTAAAATAATAAATCAATGAAAACATAACAAGAGTAAACATGATGAATGTGAATAATTGTCATAGATATATAAATAGCTCCCAATGTGGTCTGTCTAACAATTGTATAAGTCAATATGAAATACAATAAATGTAAATATAAAAAAATATACATGGTAATATGGTGTTTTTCTCAGTCCACTGCAGGTCCATGAACCACTACCGAACTATCCAGCATAGGTTCTCTATATCTCTAGTAATGGAGTCCACAAGCGTATAGAAATTATTCAGTGGGATGGTAGTAGACAAAATAGTAGGACACCACCAATATATCCTAACCATATGTTAAAATTATATATAAAAATTTATATAATGACATATGTAAATTTTTAATAGACACGCATGTGATGAGTAAAAATACACAAACCAAGCTTCCATGAACCTTGGCCCCACCGGTTTTGGCTAATTTCCAATAAGAATTTCTAAATCAACCATACCTCATTTATGTTCTCATAGCTCACCCCACCATTCCAGATGTTATTAAAGGAATTTTTCATGTGATGTTGGTACTATAATTGGCCTGGTTATTGTTTAAATCATTCAAGAGAAATGTTCGTAGGAAGAAATGAAAAATATATTCCAATAAGCCACTATGATTTCCCCATTACAGAGGTACCCAGATCTACCTTTATAGATGTTATAACTATAATAGTATGTGTAACCGGCCACTGGAAATGATAAACCTCATCCTTAAGGATCAAAAAATGCATATTTGAATCCTACAGCTAGCCACAATTCTTGTCCCTCTACAAGGGTAGCCACACCAATCCTTAAAAATGTTAGGTACACATAGATATGGGTAACCTTAAACACCTATCTTCAAGTATCTATAAGTTTTTCTCATTACATTCTAGATATTCACTATGTTTTCACCTCTAATGAGGTATCCATTATAGTATTTTTGGATGTTATGAATGCATCATGTTGGCTAATTCCATGAACCCAACCTCAAGTCTCCACTTGCGTATCCTGGTACCGACAACAAAAAATCCATAGTATATGCAACACACAAAGAATACATTTCATAGAATTATAAACATGTGTAACAATTTTTGATAATTCTATAAAATATTTTTTAATAATTTCAAAAATGTTGTCTTTTAATAGTTTTATAAATTATCCATTTATAATTTGGTGTAATTTTTATCATTTTATGATTCAATTTTTATAGTTTGATGAAATAATTTTATTATAATTTTTATAATTTATTTGATAATTTACTGAAATTATCTTTGGATAATTCATGAAATTATATATTGATACTAGTTTAACCTTTTATAATTATCTTATAATTATTTGTTTTAAATTATAATTTGGTAATTATATATCATTATCTTATGAAAATATAACATAATATTTATCTGTTGATAAATTTTTATAATTAACATCCAATAATTTCAATCAAATTATCCTTTATAATTTTTTTTACAAATTATCCATGTAAATTTTTGGAATTAACCCTTTAATATTTATAGAATTATCTTTTAATAACAAAACTAAAATTAAAAATAGATACAACTGGGATATTACTCTAGATATTTTAATTTGATTTACCTTTTTTAAAACTTGTGATATCATTTGATAATTTCTTAAAAAATATCCCTTTTTAATTTATGTTTTAAAAAATTATTTTAATTAATCGAATTTCATAAATTTGATAAGAGTAAAAAAAACTAATTATATAATAACAAACCTTTTTGAAGGGTTATACTAATAGGGTTTTTGATAAAGGGTCCATCACTCATAGAACCATAAAATAATCCTAGATTGGATCAAAATAGATTCACCAAACCTATAATGAGGTGTTTTTGGATATAGACTAAATTGATTTGACCGACATAAAAGATGAAACCATTCAGTTTTTTAAATAACCAAAAAATTTCATAAAATAATAAATCAAATTTAAACCACTTGTTTTAATCATCATTTTAGTTGAAAATTATTTGTGGACTGTTTTCGTTCACCCCATTAATGAATTATTAAATTTAACTGGTTAAAACGTGTTTGAATCCATGCTTGTGGATTTTCCAAGAGTAAATAACTGTGTAGTGGAATTGATGAAGATGATGGTATAAGAAAAAAAATTAATACAATAATATTTTAATAACCGAACAAAATGTAAGATTTGAAATAACATCATATGTGAACACACATTATTTCCTTTCATGGGTAAATATCACATCTCGGAACAAAAGGTGGTGTAATATTTCTCATATGATGCACTGTTTGTGAGATACTCAATTATTTTCAAAAAAATATATGATAAAAATATTAATTTTTTACCTCACATGAGTTGTTTCCAAATGCTGGATGCAAAAAAAATTTATATCACATCCAAGGTAGACCACTCATCATGACCCTATCACTAGTCGCATATTTATCATATGACATATAATTTCAGATATACTCAATTGTTTCTATTTAAAAATATAATATAAATATTAAATAAGTTATCCATAACTATAATGTTTCTAAATTCCTGAAGCTCACAAATGTAATATAGAACCAATGGTAGAAGTATCATCATAGACCTACTTGTGTAATTATATTTTTATACAAAAAAACCAATTATGAGAAATTTAAATATTTTGTTAAAACAGACACTATTGATAGAATATAGTAATTTTTTTATTGAGGGAAATTCTCTAAAAGAATAATACTTTCACACTATCCCATTACTTAACTCCAAAATTATTGGATATAATATTTCAAGGTGATAACTTGTATTTCACCCTTAAACAAATCATTTAAATATTCTTATATTTTTTTAAATAAATATTATATTTTCATATGTGAATCAACATAAATTATTAATATTGAGGATTTTTATTGTGTATAAATTTTTTGAATAATAAACATATACTATGTATAACACCATATTAATATTATTATATTTATTAATATCTTGAGTGTGTCGTGATTGACTTTATTTAAATAAAAAACTATAATGATCATAATGTATCAATGCAGATAAAAAAGTAATTAATTCCACCCATGGGTATTCATGGTGGAGATATAAACATCAAATAAGATTTAGATATGTGTTTGAGTCATTTAATATTTCTTATCATTTTTGTTAAATATTTTCCTAAATCATATTATTCATGTTTCTTCTACATACACAAGCATTTTGTTAGTGTTTCATAAGCATGTAAAAAAATTATTTAATAATAAAAAATAATAAAATTAAAATTAATTTAATCCATTTTAATTTAGTTTTTTAGTATTAATATAATATTTAATATTCATTCATTATATATATTTACTCAAAACCATGTAATGGAAAGTTATTTAAATTGTTAATTTAACATTTCTAGCCTTACACAGTGATTTTTCGATATTTATTTATATTATTCATGTTATATAACTCCAAATTTTTATATTATATATAAAATTCATCATTTATGGATTTAATTTAAAAAAATGTATTGAAAAACATTTAACCTCAAATGTATTTTATATAAGAAATCCAATTTTATTTTTCTAGTGTTTCTCAATCACTCCACCATCACTAAATATAATTTTCATATGTATGAGGAAATAAATTATTATATTATGGTTGGGAAATATTTTTCATGATATTTATCTAATAATGTCATACATGATTAATTCCATATGTTTAATAATGTTTTATATCACAATTATGTATTTAATATTACAAAAGATAGTGTTTTATAAAAATGTGATTCTAAGTACACACAAAATATTTATATTTTCTAAAAAATTATCAAAACATCACCATAAAATAATTTTGATATGTTTATTTCAAGAATGAAGTTCATTTTATAAAATAAATTTTACAAAAAATATATAAATTAATTATAATAATAAATAATGAAAATAAAAACTATTTATTTAGGAAAACATATTTATAAATAATAAAATGGCTTCAGTAAACATTATTTTATTATTTTATTATAATTTACTGATACATTTATATTAAAAAGTACATATGTATTTATTATAAAAATCAGTTATTCCTATTTATACCTTTTTAATTAATTGATAGGTTATAATATGTACATTTAAACAATAGGATCAAGTTGTTCATTTGAGACCAATGTTTCTTATCTTGTATTCTATTGAACTTAAAATTTCTGATTAAAATATAAGAATGTTACATTATCATCAATTTAATAAATTTCACCCACAAAATTAGAACTTGGTATCTGTATCCGAGGTTTTAATTATTGGAAATACATTTTTTGAAATCCCACATCGTCAAAAAGACCAGTAAAACTACTATTTAATATGAGTGAAACCGATTTATGATCAAAAAATTGAATAACCCATACTAGGTTTGGATGTATGAGATTATAAGAGGATATATAAACAAATATATGTAAGAAAATACTAACTTCTATATATTTATGGAGAGTGATATAGATCTTGTTCAAATGGATTATGGACTTCACGAAATAATAAATCTAGGATTTGTTAAAATACCATTGATTTTGTGGCCTGAAAACTAAACAAATAAAAAAATCACATTACATTGAGATTTTCTTAAAATCCAAATAAATCTATAAATCCAATAAACATACATAACTTCATTATATTTATTAATAAAATAATCATCTTTTAACTTCACTTTAATCTATTCTCACATGATCACTTACTCATGGAAATTTAATTTTAAGATGAATTTTCTAATTTTTGAAGAACATTTAATCAAATCATAAGACTATTATTATTTCCTTTGGACAATAAATAATTACCAATAAACAAATTGTTAGTGCAAGATATGATAAATAATACTTTATCCTCAAAAAATATCTATAATTTTAACTCACTCCATTTATTAAGTATTTATCTTTCCGAATCACCAAAAATATTACCAACCATATTCAAAACCAAATAAAAATTTAATATTATATCCTCCAGTGATGAAAATAAAAATAATTGTAATTACTCATAATGTTTAATAACAAAATTTATATACCATCATTTTTTATTTTAAAAGGTGTACAAATCAATTAAAAAAATCAGCACCAAATATGCGGGTTTTAGATGCAGCGATTTGGGGGTGTCGTTTCTTTTCACAGTGTCTGAGGTTGCGTTTGGTAGATTTGGTCTTTAGGTGCAGTTCTGGAGGCGGTGGTGGGTCCTTTTTCTTGACTCTTGAAGGTTTTTGTTCATTGAGGTGATGATTTTTCTTAGGTTAGTGGTTCTGATTTGGTGGTTTGCTGACGGACTAGGTCCTTCTTTGGGTGATATCGTGGTTTCCGATGATTTGCAGCTTCAATAATTTGGTGTCCGGTGATGAAGGTGATGAATTTATGGTTTTTGGTTCTTCTGGGTAGCTTTCTTGGTGCTTCTGTCATGGATGAAGTTTCGTTTCTATTTTCTATTCAAGATTGCTTTTGCGTCGGTGTCATCTTGTGGTTTGTTTGGTTTAAATCCATGATGTTGCTTTTTTGGCCTATGGAGCGGGTGGTGATTTTTGTGGAGGGATATTAGTTCTGGCGGTCTTCTCTGGGAGGTCGTCGGCGATGAAGCTTTCGTCAACGACGACAATGGTTTCTGCTTGGCCGACGGTGACGGGCCATTGATGTTGATGATGGTGGTGATGTGATGATGGTTCAACGGTGACAGTGATGGAACGATTTGGCTGGTGATGTGATGATGGCGTCCTGATGATGTGGCATACCTCGATGTAGGGTTTCTCGGGCGGCACGCTTTACCTGTGTTTGGAGGTTTTCAATTTGAAAATTTGAATTTTAAAATTTGAATGGAATTTGGTTTGAATCGTGTAGCATTTGATGTTCAAGTTCGGTTTCTGGTCTTTGTGTGGTTCCCACTCAACCAAAAGTGGTATT
The DNA here is from genome assembly GCA_963277665.1 of Viscum album. Classification (NCBI taxonomy): domain Eukaryota; kingdom Viridiplantae; phylum Streptophyta; class Magnoliopsida; order Santalales; family Viscaceae; genus Viscum; species Viscum album. Next base: position 2,042,201,840 of record OY728136.1, read on the forward strand.
TTTAAAATGAAAAAAATGGATTGAGAGGATAGTTCCCCAAATATATTCATTTAAAGAATTTATGTGTGAGCTTTGATTTTTTAAGCTATGTTTCTATTCAATTCAATGACATACCAATTTAAATCACTCTGACAACCATTTTCTCAATATCCATACTTCCACCACACGAATAAATTTCTTATTTATATTATACATTCAACTATGTTCTACATTCCACATTCATGTAAAGTGTGATGTTGAAACCTTTTCGTCCATCAATGTCAAAAACTACTACAGTTTTCATGAATCTATATATTCCTTTTCTTATCAGTAAAACTATGGGGTTTTCTCTCTAACATTTCCATTTTTAGTTAACAATGAATTATTTCTTCAAATATTCCAAAGTCCCGTATGAAAAATTATTATTGAATACTTGGTTTCAAGAGACTAAATAAATGAAAATAATTATATTCTAGTATAATGATTAAACTGGAATCAAACCACGAAATTCTTGTAAAATTTTCTTCATATGTAAAAATGGATTAATCATTCCTCTTGTTATGATCTACAAATTTTTTCTCTATTTTTTTATATAGAATATGAGGGAATTACATACTGATAAATGTTCACATAAATTATTCTATCAGATAGATATAATTTATTCTTCTTTCCTCGTATTTCGAATAAGATTCTACCATTGATCTTTATGACCTTCAAAGTAATAAATAGTTTTAATTTTTTTATTTGATCACTAAAGAATGGAAAAATATATTTTCCATTACATTGACCCTTTTTTGAGAAACCATTGGATCGACATACCCATTAATGTATGGTGGTAGTTTCCTTGTAAAATATTAATTAACATGTTTCTCCCTCTATGAGGAATTTGGATGTTAACTCGAGTTCATGTTTCACCTAATAGCTCAATATATTTGAGTGATCATTGTCAAAAGATATTACATCCCAACTCTTACACCATTTTATTTCTCATAAGGGAAGTCATTTCATTGTCTTTGACATTCATGGTTAACATGATTTCTTTTGGTTTCATCCATTGTCTAAAACCAAAATGAATACTATAAGAAATAATAATCATATTGAAGAAACTCATAAATGTGAATCATCATTCATTGGACGTTAAAATGAAGACACGTTATTCTCAATATAATACCCCATAAAAAACCCTAGGTCACCCATGATCGAATAATTTATGATGTTATCAAATTTATTGACCTATATGTATAGTATATACTAATTTCTTCTTAGCATAGTTTCCAAAGGTTAACTCATACTACATTTCATAACAACTATAAAAACCTAAATGCTTCATACATATTTCAAACATATAATTATATGAATATTCATTAAAAACATTAATATCAACTCTATAATCATACAAGCCTCATTCCAATAGAAACATGGACACAAAAAATAGATTTATAACTAATACAAATCACCTACCACTAAGTTATTCATAACTTATCACTATTTTTAGTCACATAATTTCTAAAACCCTTCTCCATTACATGGGGAATAACAACATAAAAGGGGTGAGATTATATTCTTTGAATGGTTATATATGGGAGATATCAATAAGAATATAAGAATAATATAAGACAAAGGGTTTGAGAACATCATTTTGTTATTTGAAAACAATACTCTACATATCATAGATCATAATCTTAATTCATTGAATAAATATTGTTAGTTCATAATGAATGAAACATAAAATAATCTTTGAACATAATCCATGATATAATAACTTTGACATAAAAAATTACATTTTTTCATAAAAAATATTATTATAACATTGTAAACATGTCCAAATAGAAACATGATCACTCATTATGTAATGGAAATAATATCAGGACCTCACATAAACTTATAGACATGAAAATAGGTCCCAACCATCATATAAATAAAACCATTCATACATGTACATCATGATACGAAAACATTCATCATCTCAGAATTCATGAATGGAATCAAATTTCATGAAATTATATTATATGGAAAAGGGAATCAGTTTCATCAAAATCTATTAATGATTTAAAACCCATCCTTAAAAAATAAAAATTTCACCCTTGGATAATATCCCTAATAAATCCTATGTTTAATCAAATGATGTCATATTACATGGGTAATTTATTTATTTTTAAATCCCATTGAACAATATTTAAGGAAAATTTACTTTAAACATAGAAATTATTTTCTTTTTTAAAAAATTGTAAAAATATAATGGAAATAAATATATTTGAAAATTACTATGTAAAACATTAAATTAATCATCTATGTATAAAGGAATCATCATTTATGGGAAATACGCTCATTATTAATTAGATAAAAAACATTATTTTCATATTCTTGTGGGAAAAATCGCAATGTTCTTCATATAAAAAATGACAAAAAGATTCCTTTAAACTGTTTTATAAGTAGTAAAACACGGATAATAATGGTTTTAAAAATGTAGGATAACAGCAAAATTAGTTTGGAAAAAAATTTACAGAACATGGAAATTGAAGATATTCTTTTTTAATGGAGACTATAATTTTATAATTATGAATAATAATGAGATTATGAAATAAGACCTGACCAATTTTTTAAATTATAAAATATATGACCAATGAATCAAATAAATTTAGAAGCATATATATATCCCATAATTTTAATAAGAATAATCCTAATAAAATCAAGGGTATTATATACACCATATCGAATAAACAAGTTGTATATAATACATATTTCCATTATAATTAAAAGGGAGATGAAAATCCCATACCATTTATCATATTTCCTTAGAATGTTCTTTGACCTCCTATTTTTCGAAACATTTTCCTGAGATATCCTATAAAATCATACACACCTCTAAATTGTGGCTATTGAAGGTTAGAGGAGAATTTTTTTAGGGATGGTCAATCTAGAAGGAAACAAGTTTCGAAACAAAGTCAGGAGGAGGGGCCCTATTATCATTTAGGTAAGGTTATCTTTGGGGTTTTCAAAAATGAATAAAATATATTAAAATTATTATAGGGATAAATTATTACAAATGTCCTATAATTAAAATTTGATAAGATTTTCAACCATAACAAAATCACTAGGTTTTTTAAATATATTTATGTTTTTAAATAATATTATTAGCTATATTTTTGATAAAATAACATTAAATTCAGTTTTTAGAATATTTATTACATTAAATTTAATCATATCAATATTACAGATATAATTTGAAAAGATTATGTTTATAACCCTAACTGGTCAAAGAAATCTATAAAATTTATGTATTACAGTAATCATATAAAAATATATCTTCGTTAATATTATTAATATAATTTATTCATTTTTTATTTTAATTGAAGTATTTATGCATTAGTGTTGTGTATGATTTTATGGTAATTTTTCTATTCACTTATAATTAAAACGTAAATTACAATGAGGAAGATAAATATTTTGTATTTAATAATAATATTTATAATATACAATATTCTTAAGATATAATAATACAAAAAATATTATAGATATTTATGATAAGAGTACAACTTGTTTGACTTATCTATAAATGAGAAACCTTAATGTCCAGAATAGCATACCTGTGGAACAATTTTTTTTTCAAAATTCAAAACATGAATGATTATGTTTGATTTATAGTCATCTAATAATATTTATGTAATTAATTGGTTCATTTAATAGTTAGTATACTTTTAATTTTATCATTTTTGATTTCTTTTTATTGATTTTTCATCAACTTGAATAGGCACGATGTATGTGTTTCATAAGTATATAATGTAATTACTTCCCATAATAATTTTTTTAAATAATTATTATGAGAAAAATAAAACTTTTATGCCCAATAAAATAGTTTATATTCCTTCTTTATGTATACTTGGTAAGAAAAATGTCAAAAAAACATAATTAATTTGTAAATTTTACTTTTCTATCCTTGCATAAGAATGGGATAATAGTTTATTTATGATTCACGTTTTATAACAAAAAATATAAAAATTATAAGTCCAGATAATCATTTTAGGATTTAATTTTATAAAATTGGTTTTAAAATAAATTTTACCTCTTCATTAAAATATATAAGACAACGAATTTGACTTTTATATTACTGCACAATCAATGCATCAATATTAATAGTGATATTCATATTAATCACAATAAAAGTTATAATTTATAGGTTATGAATTATTTTTTATGATATGTATTGAATAAATTAATACATGATTTACAAAAATATATTAATAAATTTTTATATTATAATTATTTTTTTTGAAAATATCACAAAGTTACCCTTTTATAAAAAATATTATTTTTATATACTCACAAAACATTTAACAATTTTTGAAAATTCTCAAAATTTCACCATTGGATAAAGTTTATATAATTATTTAAAAATAATAATTTTCATTTGATCAATGAAATTTATTAATACTTACATAAATTAATTAGAATATTTACTAAAAAATTAGAATAACTCATTTTTTTAAGAATAAAATGATTTTACAAAACAATTATGTTATTTTTTAAAATAATTAACAAATAAATTTATATTTATTAGTACCAAAATATTTATTTCATAAGTCATTTATTCCTATTCATACCTTCCCAATTAATATTTCGATTTTAACAGACACATTTAAATAATTATAATTTGTTGTTCATTTATGCACGAGGATGTGTATCTTGTATGCTCTCGATCACGGTATTAATTTTTTATATATCATGATGTTACATCCATGTAAATCACTAATGATTCCATATCCTTCATAATCATTAATAAACGATCATCATAGGTTATGATCCTACTATTAGAGGCCAACATGCCTTTTATTTTAGTTAATTAGACTATATTTTAACCCTTAATATATACCAATTTTAACGGTCACTGAAAAATTAATATATTAACATTGTTCATGATTCATAATGGTATTTTAAAGCGTATATTTGAAATTTTAATATCAATCCAAATTATCTAATGTATTTAATGTGTTTTATATAACTTCATTACATTATAATGTATTTATTCATATTAAGATAATTTCATTTATAAAAGTAAGTTTCATTACACGTAGTCATTATAAATTACTGTAGAGGTCCCATATAATACTGGTTGAATCCACTTATGGTAATTTATTAAATAGAATATGTTCTAAAGAAGAATATTTTTGTACATAATATCTATATACCCTTCGTGGTGTGTAACGTCCCGAACTGGGTTCTGCAAATCGGTCCCATGAGTCGATCAATCAAATGACCTCAATCATGCCTCCATGTATGCCATAGGATTTTGAATAATAGAAAGGCTATAATATAAATCATGGGGAGACTATACCCTCTTTATCAAAGTAGTACAATAGTATAATAAAATTAAAAATAACAAACCAAACTAGTATCACATGATTTGAAAAAGTGGAAATACAATATCTAAAAGTAAAGAGTACATAGGTTATTCCAAAAATATTTCATTTCTCAATTTTAAAATCCAAAAGTGAATAAATATTCTGAAAACTACCAATTATATATCATATAATGTTTTCTCTCATTATTCAGAATCTTCCCTAACTCAACCATCTTACATCGATCTTTTTCCCTTATCATGTCCGACCAACATGAATTTTATTGAGGTACCAATTAGGCAACATGAGTAGGGTGTGATAAGAATATAATAGGACAACACCAACAATGAAAAAAACAAAATCAAGTAAATAAATGAGTATTTAGTTGTTTAAAGTGTAAAATACATGCAATATAATAAACACATTAATAATATTTGATAAATCTTTATTTGACCACATAAACCCCAAAGCACTTATGAACACTCAAACCCTCAATACCTACTTCATCCCATAATGGAGTCTGCAATATATAAAATAGGGAATATCAAAATCCATTATAGACTTGGTAATTCATCTGTCATATCAATTGAATTCATATTACATCCAACTGGAACCATAGTCTAATGCCCACATTTTGGGCCAATAATTCCATTTATAAAATCCCATCATATTTAAAGCATCATTCCATGTATGATAATTATTTATCACTATGTGATTTTTAATAGTCATTCCATGATCCAAAAACATATATCAATCAATCAAATATGTTATTTTAATGAATCAGTCCAGGTCACATACATATATGTCACAAAAATATCAACAATGCTAATATAACATGTACCACAATATCACATTTATCATATTATCCCATATATCAAAATTTCATAAACATCAAGGATAAGAATCATTATCCTTATTTTAAATCATTGTCATGATAGGGTATGAATTTAGTTATCATTTTAATTTTTCTTATTCACTTTAGTCACATTAATTAAAATAACCAATTCACCGTCAGACCTTTTATCATTATTTAATCATATAACTCATTATCTCATTTATGCTAGTCCAAAAACATCATAATCATCATTTTCAAGTAATTCATGATCATTTTAATTAACTAATTTTAATATCCCAATATCCCATCAATTTCACAATCAGAATATTCCATTAAATAATTAACTAATTAATTAATCCAATTCAACCAATTTAAATTACAAAAAATTTACCCAATTCATTATCACATGGAATTTAAATTAAATCAATAAAACTATCAATGCATTTTCTAAATAATAAAAATTTAAATTTCAAAATTACAAACATGTAAATAAATCTTGAAAATGGGATTTACAATTTGGACCACCTACATAAAAATTGAATATGAAGGCTAGAAAACAAAAATTCTCATTTGAAGTGGACCAATAACCATCATGCCAATGAAAGTGATCTAGATTTGAAGGTAAATCCATGATGAAAAATACTAAATTAACAAAATCATTGATCTATATACAACACCAATAGAGTAAAACATCCCTTCAAAGGATCAGATAAAGATGAGAGAGAGAGGGAACCAATGAGTATTAGAATCCATCAATGGAAGAGGTATAGATCTTTGATACATGATTTTATTTGTACATATCATTGTTTGAAATCACTAGAAATTTTTTTAGAGCATCCAAAAATTAGAGGACTGTGTTTGGGTAGTGTAGGGTTGACATTGGGTGAAGTTTATGGGGTTCTGCGATTTTGAATCCAATATAAATAATAATAATTAATCATTCACGCATAATCTTCTGGGAAGGTCCGCATAGTTTTCCAAATAATGTTCTCTACCAGTGTACCTATTCTTGGGGGTGAATGGTTACATCTAATATGGAACCCGATTTGAAAAATCATTCACCAACCATTTTATCTATATTTTTATGGGGTCACACGGTTTACTGGGGTAGAGTATAAGGTTTGTGGAAACGATGAGCTAACCGTGCACTACATATAACCCATCCAAAACATTCTAATTTTACCCAAAAAAATCAGAGATAAAATTAAAATAAATATTGCAGAAACATGTTAATATAATATCTCAAAACAATATTGAGGCATCCCCAAAATGGTTGATATTGTAAAATATTCCAACATTATAATCGATTATCATTGAGCTGTACTCTGAAACAACTGTAAGATTCCATGGTAAATTGATCGGGCCCCTAAGCATGTATATATGATTCACTCTCTAATATTTACTCCTAAACAAGGACATGTTTACAATATAAATGAACTATCATGATGACCTTTTCCTACATCACCTTCTCACTACTATCCAACACACGTATCATATGATTCTCAATAGACACATAAGTCTCAATCTCAAGGTCATAAACATCGATCACATTAGAAGTGTCAGGTGATACAGTTGATGTCGTGACACATTAAAAATTTCATGCATAACACTATACCTATGTGGAAGAGCTAATCAATATGAAACTAGAAAAATTCAATTCAAAATCTCAAACAATCCCAAAAACCTGCGGGCTAACCTTCCATACCTTTGAATCCTATGGTGAACCAATCAAGGAGAAAAATTAGGGAACATAAAATCCCTTTATGAAAACTCTAGGGGTCGTCATCATCTAATAGTATATGACTTATGTCTACTCTGATCTATATCCATATGAATTAAAATTATCAGAACCTACTCTAGCTTCTCTAGCATAACACTTGTTCCTAACAGTTCTAATTCACCTACGTCCATCCAAAATATATGTGATCTGCATGAACTGCCATAAATTTTTTCATATGGTTCTATCTATATAGTTTCTTGGTGACTATTATTATAATAGTAATCCCAAAAATCTATGTTCTTTTACTAAGAAACAAAAACGTTTTGAGAACATGCTCAAATAATATCCTCAAGAAATTTAAAACATGATTCATGTTCTAAAATTGCACCTCGTAGCACCACGTACAGAAAAACTATCTCTAGAATGTACATGTCTCAAAATTGATCCACTGAGAAATTATAGAGTATATGCATGAAATGCTCTAATCATTTCAATCAGTAAACAATCACAAAAATATATCTTTTCTTCTATGAGGTCCATGAGATACCAAAATTAATGTCCACAGTAACGATATACAACTATCATTCTGAAATGGGAAATGACGGTTCAGAACCTCCATGTCATTGATTAATTTCCTTCACCTGTTAATAGGTGTATCATCGCTTCATTAGCCCTCCTTTCTCATTTTTCATGTCTGTAAATCAAATAAAATCATCGTATGTCATGGTGCATTTTGGTCAAAAGAGGACATACTACCCACGTTGGAGTAAGAAATTTATTCATAAACTCCTCCTACTTGCTTGTAGGGACAACAAACCAACTCATGAAATAGATTATCTCACCCTTATATGTGGTCCAATCTGAATATGACTCATCAGATTCATGGATTTTTCTCAAGGTCAATTATCCCATATCCAAATTCTAACATTCCATAATCCGACTAAAAATTGGTGAATCTAGTAAACTAATATGAGGGTAATCATCTCATTTATTTTCAAAACCACATCCAGTTTCTCATCAAATTATGTCATCCTATTCTACTCACCACTACACTCTTGAGATATATTATTCTGAATTTTCCTAATTATAACATTAAGAAATTGTTCTTCCCTTCTATAATGTATATTATAGATCAAAATCAAATGAATACATATACTCAAACCACATATTCTGTTATATATTTTAATCTTTCAATGAAAATATATTCTTTATGATAATTTTATTTGTATATATTGTTATGTTTTACCAAACAAATAGTTCTACCAAAGAATAAAATCATAAACTACTGCCACTGACTTGATGTCATTTATATGGTAATTTAATTAATGTGGACTCATCTACTGAGACCCGCACACCCCAACTCTATCACCCTACATCAACACTGCTCCATGACTTAACTCATAAGCATTACAAAACATAGTTTAATCCACACCTGGCTAAGGTAGAATCATTATTGGATCCATTTTTAAACACTTCTTCAACTCTTGGAATGATTTCAAACATGATCCATACCATTTAAACGTTACTCCATCAATGGACTTGCCCGAGTTTGGGGCATCCAAATGATAAAATTCTAGGATGGACCTCAAGTAATATAATGCCAAAAACAAAAAACAATGGATATTGAAAACATTTTAAGGCTTCTCCCATGATAAAAATACATGAACCATCCCTAATTCAATAGACACAACTTCCTATAAGATTGTGTGACTGATGGCATGTACCTAATCAACCTAAAATTAACACAATGATATTATTGTGTTTAAATGATGCTCTTTTGGTGTAATCAATACAATGTCAAGATGTTGGGATGATCATCATGAATCAATGATTACACAAATATGTCATCCAAAATCACATCCACAAAATGATCTTTGTATGGATGGTAGATTATGTTCATCAATGATATAATCACACTAGGAGCATTCATCAACCCAAATAAGACCACAATGAACATATAAAGTCCATTCATACATCTGAATTAAGTAAAAGTTATATAAAATGGTAAAACTCAGAAATAATGATACCATGATCCAAATACAATCTTGAAAAATAATATAGATCCTATAAAGTGGTCAAAATATCAGTGATGTGTGGATGAGGATACTAGTTTTTCACTATATTCTGGTTCAACGTTCAGTAATAAATATATAATCACAAACTCCCATAAGCCTTATTAGAATAAAAGGGGAGCCCAATGTGATGTACTCGGATGGATCATCCCTATATCAATCAACTATTTCATTTGATTATTCATCTCTAAATGATCTTTTGTTTCTATTCAATATAACAGAATAGAAATCGGATCCAGTATATTAATAATACTAATAGTAAAATCCATATCCCACTCAAGTATAAGCTCTGAGTGTTCCTCAAGTAACATGTCATGGAACTTATGAACAATGAAAAGAAATAAATAATTCTTTTTTCCTATGTTATCCAGTAATATAATCAAAACCTGTGCGATGAGCTACCAAAGGTTTTGATTAATTGCCCCTACATAGCCATCCTGGACATCCCACTCTCCATGTTGACTATAATTTTCACCCTCGAATGATTTAAAATCTACCCTCTTATAATAACAATATATGTGGTATCAATATTCCATTATTTAGTATATACCAACAATAAGGTTGAATTATGACATGGAAATTATGTAAATATCCCAACCAAAATGGTACTCCCCATCCTAGAGGGAACACACGTTGCACAAACAGATGTCTCCCGACAATACTCCCAAATGTGTCTCTATCATCATCACCCTGATGACAAACTCCATTCATAATCTAAATCCATTCACAATTTGTGATAATATAAAATAATGAGTGGAAAATATATTAAAAAAAATTCTAATGTAGAAGTTAGCATTACATTACCCCTAAACATTGATGGTATAGCCTCGTTATCCACTTGCATAGGCAGAATTGTATGAAATGTTTTGTCTTCTTCTTTGTGATGCATTTTGTGTCCCTTGAATTTCACCACACTACTAATATAGGTGATCTATCCTAGAAGTACCACATCCACTGCCTCTACCAGCACAAATACTATAAATTTATGAGATAGAATGGTATGGTGTTGAAGATCACTTTCCCATACTCTAGTTCATTCTACCTCCTATATAATTACCAATGTGGCATGGGTTCCTACTAAAAAACTATAGATTTCCCATCGTACCACAAGATCGTCACTCTGCTAGTGGTTGGGGAACAATCTTCAAAAGTAACCCATCATACCAAACTGATGAAGGGTTACCCAAGTGAGGTCCAATGTAAATTTATGTAACCCATGGTCACTCTACTTTACACTACTCTGGTCAAGAATATCGTAATGATTCTTCCAAATATTAGAATTTTTTCCTCCTGAAAATCCAATAGAAACCACTTATGATTTACTAGAATAATTTTTCATGATCCCCTAAGAAATTATAGACTCAATCACTACTTCAGAAAACATCTTCTTCATGAAGATATTCACTTGGCACTTATTTCCACCTTTAATCCCATCATGAAATATTTTCTCTAGAGTAAAATCATCTAAAAATAATAATGAAGCAAATCGCCTCAAATATTTATACTATCAATCATATTTCATCATAAACATACTCCCCTAAGTCATCCTCATAAACTAAAATTATCAATTATTCCTAAGTGTCTTAGGATAAAAGTTATCCAAAAAATTCTATTGAACTTCCTTTCAATTTATGTTGTATTATTTTTCATACCGTGTTCGGATGTCCCAACCTCACATTTCTTGACAAGATGATATATAAGAATTCAATTTTAATATTATCCAAGTAGGAGCCTCCATTTTTCATGTATATTCTAGATAGACATAACCCCAAAACCAATCAAATCATGTCTACCCTCCCCAGTAAATTTGAAATAGTGATTCCACTAAAACTCCCATGTTGGGTATGACATACTCTTCACAACCCACCTTGGGAATTTTTTATAAATATTATGAACTGAGAAATGTTCTTCAAGAAATGCTCATTGAATTTCAAACTCATCACTATTAGGGCCCCATATTCCACAACTTAATGATCATTTCAATTCATAACCCCATGTACTCTGCTCATCATGATTCAACTTAGAGGAATATATCTAAAATTAAAAACACACATATAAGGGCACATATCAAAAAAAAATAACATATTTAACAAGGTTTCACAAAATCCATATCCATTCATTTCCCTCAAACCCGTTCACATGCTCAAAATTGAGGTGTTATCACCATAATTAAACATCTTATCTCTTGGTCATAGTTAAAAAAGGATAAAACAATCCTCATAACTCATGTTTCTCTTTAGACACCCATTTCGCACATTTTATCTCATTTTAAAATTTTGAATTCCATTATATCATGTTTTTTATGTTTCAAAATAGAAGATTTAAAAAACATTTTAATATCCAAAAATTACCCCAATCCTTATTTTCCATGAATTCTTAAAAAATTTACATGTCACAGTAATTCATTAGTGCCTACAATGATGGAAGAATAATCAACTCTCATGCCATACCAGTTTACACATCAGATATCTGAAAATATCGGAAAACAAGAACATCACACAATATGTGCATCACACAATGTGAAATATCATCCATGTTATAAAAAAACATCAATAATTGAAATACCACCCATGTTACATGGGTTTACTCCATACATGGGTTACCTAATACTATGCAAAAAACCATGTATATGTCCTAAATCATTCAATTCTCTTGTCTGACATTCCTAAATACTAAAAAAATAGAAAATAAAATAAAATATCTTTGATAACACATTATAACATCCCGAACCAGGTTCTAGAAACACGTGCCCTGAGGCATCAGGTCACACGACATCATGTGTGTGTCCCCATATTTAGAATGCTACACTAGAAGGGAGGTTCTAATATTGATCGTGGGGAGACTAAACCCTCTTTAAAAAATCATTGCAACAATATAAAAATTACACAATAACGAAACCTAACTTGTATCACATGATGCCCAGAAATGAAATACAGTTTCATAATATAAACATCAAATATTTCATTCAAAACATGTATCAGGTTTCAACATGATAAACCCAAAATAACTAATGACAATTAAAACTCTGATGTAGGTCCTGAATCACATATTCTTCCCTCAATCATGCTTCAACCAAACTCAACCATCTAATAAAATTCTCATTCACTTATCCTATCCTAATAACATGATGTCTATTCTTTTACAAATCATGAATCTTATGTAGGGTAAGATTACAACATAGTATGACACCACCAATAGTGAATAAAATAATATCATGTAAATAATAGTTATTTAAGTTGTATAAAGAATAAAATACAAGTAATAGAGTAAACAATATATATATATATATATTCCATTATTCATTATTTAACCACATAAACCACGTAGTTTCTAATGACACAAAACCATCAATTCCTACTTCTTTCCATTTCATAATATGAATTATATCAAAGAGGGAATATCATAATTCATTATAATAATGATTTTTCATTTATCATATCAATTGAATTCATATTATGTCCACTAGGAACCAAGGTCCAATTCTAATATTTTAGGCCTAGAATTCCATGTCAATCATCTTGTAGGTATTTGAACCATTAGTCCATTTCCCATAACTCACTTATCACAATGGTATATTGAAGCATTTTTCTATGTCCCGCATTTAAAATTTTACATGTATCAAAATTTCAATAATATAAAGGTTTATCATGATTAAACTTATTTTGTAACATTATCTTCATGGTTTATAAATTTTATTATCAATTCAATATTGGTTAATCTGTTTAATCACATGAATTAATATGACCAATTAACTATAAAACCATTTATCAATGATTACTCATTTAACCGTTTTACCCATTTAGGTTAAGTTTACCAATTCATTATAATCATTGTTGATTAATTCAGGATTATATTAATTTATTATTTTCACAATCTTAATATCCTATCAATTTCACTATGAAAATAATGAATTAATTAATTAACTATATAATTAATAATATTCAACCAAAAATATTTTCCCTAATTTAACCCAAATCATTATCACATGGAAATTAAAATAATCAAATTCAATTATAAATGTAATATCCCAATCATGGAAATTAAAAATTCCCCAATTACATACAAAAAATTTAATCAAGACTATAGAATTTTAAATTTTTACCACCTTCCTAAAAATTCACTATGTATGCTCGCTAATGGAAATATCAATATGGAGTGGAATAACCAAGATCATGACCAGAAATGTGATCTATATGTGATAGTGAAATCCAAGACCAAAAAAATTAATTATATCAAAACCTAGATATAGATCAAACACAAATGGAGTAAATCATAACTTCAAAGGATTAGAGAAGGACAAGAGAGAGGTAGTAGAATCTAATCGATATTATAATTCCTTATTAGGGTGGTGTATATATTTAATATAGAATTCAATCTTTCAAAAATGTTGTTCAAGATCCATTTGAATTCATCTGAAAGCCACCCAAAGCAATAAAAATGTGTTATTGTCATGTTTTGTTTAAATATGATTAAGTGTTGGGGTTTTAAAAATTTAAAACCATTTTTGGAATAATTTAACCCGAGCATACCATTTTCTTGTGGGGAAATACAGTTTTCTAAACTATGGTCCATAATTGTGACTATGTTTTATGGAGGGGGTGGGGGGGTGGGGGGTTCATAGTTACTTTTAATAGTATCCCTATTTTAAAAAAAATTGGTACCAACCATGTATCACCTCTTTATGAAGTTTTTTACGGTTTTCTATGGAATTGAAAAATGATTGGGAAAACTATGACTCAACCCTGCACTGCCCATAACCTCTCTAAAAACAACCAAATTTCACCCAAAAAACCAAATATTATATCCCTCTATAATATAATAAAATCAAGGTAATATATTACTTGAATAAATATTCATAACATACTTAGAGATATTATGATCATACATGGTTACGTAATGCTTGATAGTTTAGTTTAAAATAGTGTTTATTTGAAATATCTTGTTCTAGACTTCTCATGATTTCCATTCCTTTCATATGTAACCATTGGTTTCATAACTAGATGTCAATAGTTTATTTATTAATTATAACAAAAATATTCCATTATACTTCATTCAATAAATCTCGATGAAAAATAATGTTGACAATATTCATGACTTTATGGAACTTGTTTAATAGAAAATATTTTTTTATGAATGTATTAGTTGAATAACTTAATTATATATATGGAATGAAAAGTACATAAAATATTATTCAATTTATAATGACCATTTTTAATTAATTATCCTTAAATAAAGGAAAATTTAAATTAATTAATATCATTATTGACTATTAGAATATAAATATATAATATTGAACCACCAACTAAAATAATTAATATCTATTTTTTAAACTATATGGTTAACTCAACATTTATATAGTTATGAAAAAAAAAGATAAAAACATTAACTCATCTATTGAAAAGTATATAAGTGATAAAAACTTTTTTTATGGATTAAGATGTATTATGATTAATATGAGATAATATACTAAATAAAATTAGGTATAGATTCAATCTTCATATGTTATACAACCAATCAAAAAAATTCCAATATCAACATCAATCGTATCAATATTCAATTGAATCAATACCCACACCCTATTTAGATAGAGAATCAATATATTAGTGTGATCTAAAAGTGATTAAATGTCGTATAAGATCTCAAACAAGAATTAAAATAATAAATGGTATTTCTTCTATTTAAAAACTATGTAACAAATTGAGAATTCATTAAGTGATTGAATATATTTTCTCATAGTGAAAATAATAATAATATGCCTTATGATATTTTTATTTCGAAAAATTTCAAGATAATTAAATTTACATAATATTATATAAAATTAGAGAGTACTAATGAATATAATGTAATAATGATTTGTTCAAGTTTGTATAAAAAAAAATAAATAATTAAATATCGCCCATAATTTATTTGGTTTTAAATGATTTAATATAGTCAATATATTTTTAATCTATAAATTGAATATTAATCATTTTATTATCAAAAATATTTTTCAATCTTCCATAAATCATTATATAAAAAATAATATTACACATTTTTGGTAATAATACATTATACTTTATTTCATCCATAATACTTTATATCAATCTCAATAATTTTCCATTCTATTATTTTGTTAACCTCTATATGAATTATAGATACATCTAAGATGATATTTATTACATCATATTTTATATAAAATACATAATCATACATTTTTAGTACTAATATAACATATTTTGTCTCATATAAATGTTAGTTTTTGTTTTTACCCTATCCATATTTCCTTTACAGCAAAAATGAAATTCTTTATTAAAAATTATTTAATTTCATCAAAATATAGCATTATATAAATATGGTAACCTTTTTTATAATAATAATTCTTCATTATTAATTGAAAAAATATTATAAAAATAGTTAAATTATTTTATAAAGTTGTAATATATATATGAACTTCTAGAAAAATGTTGATGAAACACCAAACAGAAGGCCAATTTAATTACTAAATCATATTAAATTGATATTTGAATTTATTTTTTTAGCTCATGTTCTAATGTACATTAAATAAAACACATATAATCTAGTAATGTAAAAATATTTGTTTGGTCTATGTCCCAATTCACAAGATTCTTAGTATAATGTGCTTTGTTATATGAACTCCAAAATCATGGATTGTAGAAATTATAAATGATGGTTAGTTGACCTACCAGGTCATATTCACTTAAATAGACTACTGATGGATGTATAATGTTTTGTATTTTTTATGAATATAAACCTTTTTAGCTATATAAGAATCTCACAAACATTTAAAGGGTCAAAAATTTTATTCTAGGTTAACCATTCTTCCTAAAATAGCTACAAAACCTCTTGAATTGATATTTAAATAAATAGATTACCAAAAAATGGAACTCTAGAGAAATTATAATAAATTAAAAACTATTGACTATTGAATATCAACTCATCTACTATATTAGATATATTATTTTACCTAATTTTATATATATTAAATCACAAATGAATAATATAACATTTAAATACTGTTATTGAATTTATGTATATTTATAATAATATAAATGATAAACAATGAAAATTTCATCAATATATATAAAATTTTGAAAATTGAAATAAGAAATTAATAAATATAATAATCTGTTTCCAATTTCGAAGGACAATAAATATTTTTAGACAATTTAAATGATAAGTACCATGATAAAATTGTGTTATCTATGAATGATAAAGTAGTTCAATACATTATGCCTTTATACATTATATTGATAATGATATGGCTATACAATTTAAGAGAAATATTTCAATTCATTTTAAAAATGATAAAAAAAATTAATTATTGGATAAATATAATTGGTATAATTTCTCTATATAACCGTAAAAAACAAAATTTGAGAAAAATATTCATTAGATAGTATTTTATTAGATATAATAATTTATACATCTTGATTTACAGTTATATTTTACAAAAATTATATATCATTATTACTAAGGTGAAAAATGTGACCCTTATATATGTTGGTGTTGAAATAATATATAATAATAATGTAATAACTTATCACACATATAATTACACAAAAGGATGATAATTATATATGAATTATTATTTAAATTATGAAAAATTCACATTATTTAATATTTGTATAAGAAAATTTCATTCATAATTAAAATACTAATTTATATACAAGGAAAGTAATTATCAATTATTATATTCTAGTATTAATTGTATATTATTATGATCTATATATATAAAAAAATAATTTTTGAGTAGTAAAAATCTAGAAGTATATATATATTTTAATAACAAAATATCATGTAAGATTTTAAAATGTAATAAATCTAAAATGAAAATGTAGATGTTAGAGGACCAAAACAATTTCCCAAATTCTCAAAGATAATATACCAAAACTGCATTCTCCATGAGTTATAATAAATTAATTTATATAATTCAATCATCTATATGTTACTATATACTTATTTATATTGGATAATTTATTGAAATTAATGTTATTAGGAAGAATATATTCCTCAATTTTTTTGGGCCTATAAGATATTTAATAGAATATATATATATATGGTGAAGAAATTTCTTCAATATATCAAATAATATCAGTTATATTTATCATGTTAAAATGAAAACATGTCTTTTAATTTTTTGATTTAATTCAGTAATCATGTATTTATTATTATATGCCCCTGTAATTGATAAAAGAGAATTTATTGAAATGGAAATTGAGATAACTGTATATTAATGGATATTATATATTATAACAAATCATAATTAGAGTATATAAATTTTATCTAATGGAAAACCTAAAAAAGTAATTGTAGATATATATTCAATTTAATGATGATGATTATCACACAGACTTATATGTGCCCCCCACCAAATTGATGTCGGTTAGTAAAAATTGATTAGGGTTTTTATGTAATTTGTTATTCATATTGTTTAAAAAATATCTACAAAATTCATCATGAAAACTCAAAAAGAATGATTAACCAATAAATATATAAATTTATCGTAGATAGACCAAAGATTCATGTGAGAGGTAATCTACTATTGTTAAAAAGTGAATAACAAAATTATTTTAAATGATAAATATATATTAATATAATTTAAATCATAATCATGTTTTTCTAGAAAAACCATTAAATATACAATATAAAATATCATAATAGTTTCTAAATATAAATAGACTAGATAATTTTTTTAATAAAAAATAAACTAATTGGGACTAAATTCATCCCCGTTTTTTGTTAGGCATCAAAAAATTATTTTTATGTTTTATCATGAAATATCATAGTGTGAAAGTAAAATAAAATATATATATATATATGTATATATATATATGTATATATATAAGAAATATTTATAAATACAAAGTATAATGTAACCATGAAACTCAAAACTATTAACATAATGTATTTAGAATGAAGGTGATAATATCCTGAGTGACATAATGACCTAAAATTTTATCTATATAATTCCCCTTCATATAATTATTTCTTGTTGTATAAAGAAAAATAATCACAAATATAGAACAAAATAAAAATATTGTCATATATTATTAATGATACATTACGCCAAAAAACATAAAAATTATCGTGCCAAATATCACTATAGGACAATAAATAGAAAATCAGAGAATATGAATGGGATAATCCAGATATACTTGATCAACCAAAATAACTACACTCCGGAACAAATCAATAGAAATAAAAAATAATTTTAATAATAATATTTTTTTCTGAATATGAAAATATAAATAATGTTGATATAATATAAAATTGAATTGTGAATGAAGGTGATAAGATGTATTTATAAAAGTTACTGAACCCATATGACCATTATATCTATTATTATTTAATATTAAATTGACCAACAAGAATAGTAATATGATTGATAGAACAGTAAAATTGAATATCTAAATGTAAAATAATATTTAGGGAAATAAAAAATATATATGATATATTTCAAACATGGTACAAGTAAATAAACTTTTTAAACACTATAATTAATGTTTTTATATTTTCATAAAAATATATATTTTATTTATAATTTTATAATGAGTATAATTATTTAAATGAAAATATATTTTCATCAAATGGATTCATAAATAAAAAATATGTTTTATTATCATGATAATATGATTTTACAAGGCTGTAAATAATTTTTCAAAGGGATATAAATTTAATTGTAATATTAAAATCATCATTTATGAAATAAATGATGATTTTAATTAAATATATTATTTTTCACGGTTATATAATAATTTTCATAAAATAAAATTCATTATTGAAATATACAAGTAATAAATTTCCTAGGGTGAGTGTTTTGGATTTTTCTATAATAGTTGTATTTTTTTGTGAATAGTGATATACTGTAATTTACTGTATTAAACATTATCAAAAAATTAAATGAATTTTTGAGTCCCTCATGATGTAAGAACCCATTTTTTCGAACTCAAAATAACTATTCACTGTCTATAGTCACAATAATCTATAATATTGATAGTCTTGACCCAAAATAATAGACAAATGATTATTATAATCAAAACACCCCTCTTCTCCCCTTATAAATACCATTCATTACCGCATATTCCCTACAAACATTCTTATATATTTATCATTTCAATAATAATTTAAATTTACTTCAAACCAATTTTATTTAAATATTATTTTTTTTTCTCTCTGATAAATACCAATTCCAATTATATTAAGAAGGTTCTCTTGGAGACGACATTCAAGAGGTATAATCCTTCAACATTCTCCATTAAAATCATTATTTGTTATACCATATCATAACCCCAATTGAAAGTGACTTTATAACTATAGTAGAATTTATATAATATAATTTAATATATATAATGTAATATCTATTATCAAATCCCCAACTTTATTATTTTTATTGTGAAAATAGAAACACCATCCGTAATAAGTTGGTTCACCGCTTTCATAGACAATAAATTTTCATTTTCCATTAACACCATCACTTCTGGTCATAAAAAGATTATTATGGTTAAATCATATTTTTATATGTGTTTTATAACTTATTTCATTTTCTGGAACTAACATAATAACATAATATTATAAAAAAATTTCTTAGTTTTTGAATGTCATAAAAACGCATTAATAAAAAAACATATGACTTTAACAGTTTATAAAATATATAATCTTTAATTCATAAAAAATCTTATATTAGACCACATAAACATATAGAGGTGTATTAGTAAAATAAAATTTCACTTCTCAAGTACAATTCTAATTTGACAAGGGCATGCATAAATATTCAAAATTTTACCAATTACGAAACTGTTAAATAAATCATACTAGAACAATGTAATTAAACATTATAACTAATTTAAATGACCATATATGAACATAATAAGATCTTAATAAGTCAAATATAAATGATGATGTATTTTAATAATGAAAATAATAAATTTAATCAGACTATCCAGAACATTAAGGGTGAGTTTTGAACACATTGGAACATTAGTTAGGGGATCTCTCTGAACCTCCATATGTCACTAGGGTAATAATTTATCTCTATTTTCCACAATATATATATTAATTTTGGTATATAATTCATATATATTATATATATATATATTCCAAAAAAAATCTATCTCAATTCATATTTCTTTTATGTGAAAATAAATAATATAAATGGAACCATTCTCAGTTCTACTCATTACAAAAACCTTATTAAAGTTTAATTATTTATTTGTTACCCATTTTTATGTACGCTACATTAAATGTTATAATAAAAATATATTTTAAAAATTCAATCATATTTTCATGAAAAACTATTTTTATTCATTTTTTGTTTTAAGAAAATAATTATTTATTTTCCCTATTAATGAATCTTTATTCTTTTCCCTTAAACCATGCTTATGTGGCATGTTTCCATAGTTAACAAGGCACTATTTTTCATGTCTTCATTTTAATTTAATATCATTATTCCTGATATATTTTTTTTACTTTATTATATTTTAAGAATGATTTAATCCCTTATTTCATGGATAAAATTATAATACTCTATTTGGATATGTCTTGTGACATGATTTTGAAACACTTATCTTTCTATGGGAATCATTATATGTATTCCTTATGTTTGATTTCTTTATGTGGCACATATTTTCATGTACATGTTATAATGGGTGTTCCTAGATATTACTACAAGTCATTGGGTAAATTTTTAGTCTCAAAATATGTTCTTTATTGTATTAGGTAGTTAACCTAATCTATTATGGGACAATGTACATCATGCCATATATTCATGGTGGTAAGCATTGAAACGTGTTTATGTCATAATATATATTGATTTTTTTCACATTCTTGTATTAAAATTTTCTTATATCCCATGATCAAAATGTTAAGAATTATTGTGTTAATTAATCTTCATTTCCTTTAATGTCATCTTGTTATGACTTTTTACACATGTAATATGATTTATTCCTATATTTATTCCCCTAATAGTATCTTTACTCATCCATTTTATCTATGTTTTCCCCCTGTTATCCTATAATGTTTTTGGAGGCCAAAGGGATATTGGGGCTCAATATAATGATTAAAAAACTTTCTTCTATATATTTTTTAATTATTTATTAAATATTAATAAGAAAATATTCTTTTATTTCTATGATTTGTAAGTAGAGGATAATTATTCTTTAAATCATGTAATAATATGTAAAGAAACTATTGTCTCTATAGTTGGTGTTATGGCATACCCTTGTAATTTTGGTGATTATGACTAGAAATCATTATTATTTCCCATATGAATAATTCGATACTATGAATTATGTTTAATAAAACATTGGTAATAATAAAATAAGATATACATTTCATTTATAATTTTATCTATAAATGTCTATAATTTCATTCATATATACACATTAGCTTAGTATTAGAGACCCCCTAATTTTATTTCTAATTTTAGTTAATGGATGGAATTAATATATCATATGAAAACAACCAATGTGATAAGAAACGTGATGATTTCTATAATGAGATTCCTAATATTATTGAAATCGGATATCAGAACTTTATGGTATTAATGGATAAACCAGATCAAGTTATTAAATATACCTTGAATATTGATGAAAACCCTCCTTCTCATAAAATAGATCAATTTATGTTCAATTATTTTATATAAAAAGAGAGTCCTATAATTAATGGATATTGTAATCCCCACTTCATAGAATATTGGATTAACTCCATTGAGTAGACATTCATTGTCATCTAGTTAATAAATGAAGACCAAGTCGTGTTGTTGATCTATTATATTGACTGAGAAGTAGATCAGTGGTGTAATTTGATCAAAAATAAATAAATTTAATTTGGAAATTGATCTTATTGAATGAGAAGGATTATTGATTTTATTTTCCAATAAATTTATTTCCCAAAAACTTCTTGTTAATATAGGGAGTGAGTTCCTCAAATAGAATAAAGTGGAATATGAGTCCCTCATGAGTTTGTAGAATAAATTAGAAGGCTTCCATGATACTCATATTGATTTTTCATGAACATTGAAAGTAATGTGGATGAATTACATACTGTATTGATGAATATTCTATGAATTGAGTTGATGATTTTATACTTTGATATCAATGAAGAGGTTTTTTTATGACTATAAGTTTGAGATACATATCATAGACACTCAGTGGTCTTGGGAGATTATATATAATAAGTGGAAAATGAAGGTCAATATAGGGGAATAAAAAAGATAAATTCCTTTGAGAAACTAAAACCCATCATCCAACGAGATTATAACGTGGGAATATGCATCCTGGGAACTATCTAAAGGGAACTAAGAGATTTTTCAAATAATAAAATGATGGGATGTTTGGTAAACAATACCAAAGGGAAATGAAGAATAATTCAAATTTATAAGAATAACGGATGGCTCAAATCAACCCTCAAAATGTTTTTTAATGTCTCAATTATAAGGAACATATACTGCATGTATTCCAATCACCTAATCCAAGGTTTTTTGGAGACAATCAATGACAATAAATTCTAAGGAAGTAAGGAAGGGGATATTTTATTACTTCTGATGATGTGTATCATGAAAATAAAATGGATATATGTACATTTTTTATTAATTTAAAAATATAAATCATAAATTTTCATTATATTTCTACACATTATTCCATATCATTCAAGTTTAGTATAATAATTCATACAAAATCTCAAAATATATAGGTTGTGTTTTCTGTGAGAACAACGAATGGGGAAATTATTTCATCTATAGTATATAAATTCATCATAGTCCATTTCATGAGACTAAAAATCCATTGAAATATCATCATAATTCATTTTTTGGAGTTTGATTCTATTTTGGTAATGTATTTTATATCATTATATAAAGACAACATAAATTTTTGGGATAGGGATACAACTCTTTAATCATAAGGCATCCTCTAATTTTCTATATGTGTACATAGGAGGAAGAATCTTCTTTATAATCATCACCTAATGTGTGGATATTATTTCCATGTGAGATGGTATATTTTTCTCATTTGATCATGTCAAATGGTAGGATGTTTTTTGATGAAATTACAATTTTGATATACTTCCCAGTTGTGTCCCTGGAAATTTTTCCAATCATAATGGTGACAAATAGGTTGAGTTCTCTGTTGAACTTATATGTGTAACACTTTCAATATCACAATATACCTAGAGGATGTCCAAAATTTAGTCGAAATAACAGAATAAGAAGTTACAATAGAATATAGAAAATGATTTTGTATTCCCAAGTTCTTCTTAGTGTGGCTCCCAATTCCTCTTTTTCAATAAGAAGTATGGATCAATGCACTAATTCCATGATTATCGTGAGTTAAAAAAATAAAAAATTGAAAAATTATCCCCTTGATGGATTGATTACTTTTTTTATAAAATATTTCGGGCTATGTATTTCCCTATAGTGGACCTTCAGTTGCGATATCAAGAGTTCAAGGTGAAGATTAAAGATATTCCCAAGATATTCTTATAAACATTGTGTGAACATTGTAATTTTATAGGGATTCCTTTCCGAATCACTAATTCTCTACAAATATCCATAGATTTAATGATAGATACTTTAAAGATTACCCTGAAAAATCTTTTATATTTTTAATAGAAGATGTTGTGATATAATTTACTAAAACTGAAAATCATGAGGCTTATTTGAATACTATGCTAATGACATATCAAAACGAAACAATATATGAACTGAATAGTGAATGTGAGTTATGGATATATGAAATATTCTTTTGGGGTATTTCATTACTAGAAAATAGATTTCAGTGGACCCTTTAAAAAATGAAATTTAGAAGTGTCCTAGAAGAACATATTTTATAGAAATATATAGTTTCTTTGGTCTAGGTATGTATTGTCAGTGATTTTTGTGGAACTTCTCAATATTTTCAAACACAGTAACCATAAATAGTCAAAATATAGTAAAGTTCATCAGGACTAGTGATGGTGAAGACTGCATTAGAGAATTGAAAAGGAGGTTTATCACTCTACCCTTACATTCACTACTAAAAATTTGGTAACTATTTTTGTTGTAAAATGATGAATAAAAGAATGGAATTAGTCTATGTACAAATAAAAAATGATAATGTGATTTCTCACACCTCAAGAAATATTAATGTTCATGGGAAAAACTACATTATTCATGATCTAGTATTGGTGGTTGTTATATTTGAATTGAAAATATGTAGGAATTATCTCTATGGGGAGATGTGTGAGATTTATATTGATAAAAAGAGCCTCAAATATATATTCAAATATAAGGAATGTAATTTTTTTACAGCAAATAAGGTTAGAGACATCATGGTTTTTGACTGCTTAATCTACTACCAAATCGGTAAAGTGAATAATTTTAAAAATTCTCTATGTTTGACAGATCCTAGAACATTATAAATTATGATAATTGAGAAGGGTCCAATATTCATGGACTAAAAAATGATTGGAATGGAAATAATAATGGAAGGAACATTATCATTCCATTATCAAATGCATTCTCAAATATCCCTTACAAAAAAAATTAAATTATTCTCACAGAATTTTTTTGGAAATTCAAAAGAAGGTTGAATCTATCGGAAATAGGAAATACTCAAAATTTAGAATTGATGAGGATGTTGTTGTATGATATGGGTCATGAATACATGTAATATAAAATAATGTGGTAAAGTTGTAAATTTTTAATTACATACTTATATAAATTTTCTTCATCGACGCATTGAGACAAATATGTACATTTATCTCCAAGAGAATTATTTGTGGAACAATATGAAGAATAATATAACTAAAAATTTCTCAATGTTTCTTATCTGAAATTATGTGATGGCTGAAAGGAAAAGATATAAGGGGATTATGAGACCATTATCTATACCAATAAGAATATTGAAAGACATCACCATTTACATTATCATCGGACATCCAAAGAATTATGGAAGAAATAAATCAACAAGGGATGTTATAAGTAATCTTACACAAATTAATCACTTTATCACAAATATATATGACTTACCAAATGATAAAATTACATATATATATATATATATCAAATAAGTTGTGAGACTTTATGGGGTACCATTATCTATTCAATTTGATTCAGACCCAAGATCCACATACAATTTCTAGAAGAGTCTCCATGTTGCACTAAATACTTTGATAAACATTAGTATGGTTTCTCATATTTAACCCAATAGCTAGTTTGAGTGTAATATTCATCCAATAGGATACTTATTTATAATATTAATGATGTGCATAAATGGATTATGAGACCAATATATTATTTTTTCTTAATTCTCTTACAAAAATGGTTTCCACTCAAGAATCCAAAAGGATCTATATAAATCCCATTACGGGATGATATTTAGAGATCTAGAATTCTAGGATGAATTCAGTATATGTAAAAAATTGGTACCTAATATTGATGATGAAATGGATGAAAAAGAGAAGATGATTTAGCAACACATCAAGGAATACCAAAGGATTCATAAGAGTTGTGTATAAAATAATTTACATGACATAGAGTTTGATGTTGAAAAAATGGTTTTCCTCTTAATATCTCTATGAAATTGAGTCATGAGATTTGATATTAAGGTAATTCTATGTCCCAAATACATAATACCCTTTTATATTCTTAATCACATCAGAGTTGTGAACTATCAACTAGTACTTACAAAACCTATTAATCAAGTACAATAAGATTTTTTACATATTCCTCTTCAAGAATTACATAACATATCTTCCACACAAACTAATTTCATAGGTGGTAGAGCTGTAAAATGATCTATGTTATATAATGTATCTATTGAAATTCTTTTAACAAAGAGATAATATTCTTTGTAATAAATCTACACACTTGGTCAAAGTATTATGGAGAAACAATTGGTAAAAATAAGGGATGTGGGAATTAGATGATGTTATGGAGGATATGTAAACTCACATGTTTTCCCCATATTAGGTAATACAAAATTCTGAATGTCAAATTTCATAAGGGGGAAGAGTTAAATGACGAAAAAATTTATCATTTTAATTTCCATTATTATAAATATGTCATGTAGTATAAAAATCATAAATCACATAAATATAACATAAATACACTATTCACATAAACGAATAATTTTACATTTGTCATGAAATAAACAAATATAAAT
This sequence comes from Viscum album, assembly GCA_963277665.1. Lineage (NCBI taxonomy): Eukaryota > Viridiplantae > Streptophyta > Magnoliopsida > Santalales > Viscaceae > Viscum > Viscum album. The sequence continues at coordinate 2,042,228,920 of OY728136.1, forward strand.
TCCAAATATTATAGTGGGATAATAAATTGAAATAAAGTGAACAATATTAGTTTATTTTGACCTTCTTTTAAACTTGAATGATATAAGACACAAAGAAAGATCTAGAAATAAAATAGAATTTTAATAATAAAAAATTTATTTTGAATATGAAAGTATTAATAACCATGAGAAAATATAGAATTGAATGTTGAATGAATTAGTCTAAATACATTTATAAAAAGTTGTGAACCCATATGACTGTTATAAATAATACCTTTGGAATAGTAAAATGGTTGGTAGGTGTAAAAATATGATTGATAGAATAGTAACTTCATCAATAAAAATGGTAAATTATATTGAAGAATATTGAAAATGAAAATATGGTATATTTATATCATGGTACATTTAAATTAATGCATTAAAAATTATTCATTACGTTTTGGTATTTTCATAAAGCATAAATATTTTATTTGTAATATTATAATGAATGTAATTATTTAAAATGAAATTTATTTTCATAAAATGAATTCAGAAATGGATAATTTGATTTATTATAATGTGATTTTAGTATAATGTTTCTTTAAATAAATTTTCAAATGGTCATAAGATCGACTAGAATATTAAAATAGGTATTTTCATAATAAATGATGATTTTATTTAAAAATTAATTTTCCCATTTTTTGAATTTTATTTTTTTAATATGAATTAAATTTTTTAAATATATACATTGAAAAAATAAAATGGTGAATTTATTGGATTTGTCTAAAATGAGAGAATTTTTTGTGAATAGTGAAATATATAAATTTATGGTATTTAACTTTAAAATATTAACACATGAATTGTTTATACATGAATAATGTAAGAACACATTATTTCATACTAAAACCAAAATTCAGTGGTTACATTATATAGTAACATGAATAAACACTATTGATACTCTTGAATAAAAATAATAAACAAATGAATAAAAACATCAAAAAAAAATTATTTCATCCTTTTATAAATACCACCTCTCAAAACCCCTTATCCTCAATCATTTTAAGGTCAATGTTTGCGAATATTCTGAAAAATTATCTTCCCAATCCTCTTAAAATCATCCTAGTGTATCTTATGTCCTTAAAAGATAATTTTTGGGGCCTTAAAAAGTTCTCAAAGTGAATATATTGATGAGGTAAATGACTTCATCTTTCTCTTTTAATTTTTTTCTTCTTTTACCATATCCTCACCCCTTTAAAAAGATTAATTATAACTCATTAATCACTCATATAGCAGAATGACGTTATCTTCATGGGATATCCATTATAAAATCCTATTTCACGTCCTTTAATTGTAAATATTAAAACAACATCAATAATATGTATGTTCTCTCCCTTCGTGGATGATGAGTTTTTATATTCCATTACAGCCATCATAGATGATCATAAAAAAAATTATTGCGGTTAAATAATATTTTAATTTTTTATTATAACTTATTTCATTCTATAAAAATTATACACATATATAATATTAAATAAATGATACTTTTTCTTATTAGTTGTAAAAACTACCAAAAATAAACAATACATTTGTTATTAACATTTTATCAAATGATTAATCGTCATTTCCAAAAAAGTGATATATTGGACCACTTAAACATGATAAAGTTTTTTAATGGTATATAAATTTAATTATTGGGTACTATTTCCATTTTAAAAGAACAACCACAAATATACACTTGTTTACCAACCTTGAAACTGTCAAAAGAATGCTCCCATAATAATGAAATTACTCATTTTATCTCATTGAAATTAGTATAGGTAAATATAATAAAATTAATATAAATAAAATATAAATTAAAAATTTAATGAATTATGTTGATAATTAATTTAATATGATTATCCATGGTAATAATTTTCATTTAAGAACACAAACATACATATGGTAAGGTATCTCTATAAACCAACATATTTCATTAGGGTAACACTTTATCCCTATTTCAGTCATGTTATCTCTTCATTATTCTTATAAAAATGTTTTATAATATATATATGTGTGTGTGTGTGTGTGTTAGAAACATATATATCTATATATATTTTTTCTTTTATTGGTAAATTTTTATTTTAATAGGTTATATTATCAATTCATCTAGATAAGAAAAAATTAATAAAGTGAATGTATCTATTTTTTTACCAATTTTGATGAACACTACATAAATCATTTTAATCCAACAATAATATTAAAAATCTACCATATTATCATAAAATTCACATTTTGTTTATTTATGGTTTTATGGAAATAATTATTCCTTTATTGTTTTAGTGAACCTTTATTCTTATCCCAAGAACCATGCTTAAGGGGCATATTTTTATTATTACCTAGCCACTCATTTCCATATTTTGACTTCAATTGAACATCATTATTCATGATATATTATTTATTACATTATTAATTCCCATGAAATATTTAATCTCTTGTTTTATGGATACCATTATGATACACCCTTCGTATATTCCTTATGATATTATTACAAAACCCATTTCCTTCCAAGGGTAATACTAAAGTTTGTTCTTTATGGTTTGTTTATTTATGTGAAAAAATAGGAACATACTTGTTATGATAGGTGCACCTAGATTGTCTACCAATAAAATAAGTAATGTTTTAGTCTCATGAGATGTTATCTTTAGGATTACAAAGTAATCCTAATATATTATGGGACTCTGTCAATAGTGTGATTTATTTCTTGAAGTTAGTTTTGAATCATGTTTATATCTTCATATATGCTGACTCCACATTCCAATATATCCATGATCATATGATTCCATTTCTTATGTGTTTTCCCATTATAGGTTCCATCATAATTCATTCCATCGAGGTCATATTTTATGGATTCTAACTCATGTTTTATGATTATTTCATATGTTCATTACCCTATTGGTTTTTTAGCTTGTCCTATTTCTCTATGTATTCCACACACTATGATAAGTTTCATAGGATCTCAATTATATTTTGAAGCTCAATATGGAGGTTAATAAAATGATTATATATTCTAGTTTCATTTATTTTAAATTTTTACATAATATTCATAAAAAACTATAATTTTTAATCATTGGTGTGTAATTGATGGATATTTATACTTAATATCAGGTAATAATATTTTCAAAAGACAAAGGTCACTAGAAGTGAATCATAAAACAAATAATCCAAAATAAAATCAATAACATTTAACAAATAAAAAATTATAATCATTACACTCTCTAAGAATAATTATGTAGATGAAATACCAAATTTTATTTCCCACACAACAATAGAGGTTCTTACATGTTTTGATTTTGGATTCTAAATGATTATGTAGATAGAAAAGTTGATAAATTAAATCCTCAATATTTGTAAATTTTATAACAAAATCACATTCATATTGTATAAAATAGTCCTTTTTCCATATAACAAGATGTTAAAATCAAAAGTAATATTTATTACAATTTTACCCAGAAGAAAAATAAATTATCATGTTGCGATCAATACTCTCAAAGGATATATCATTAGCGGAATTGTCCAAATGGTCTATTATCTGTAGTCATAACCAAAGGTTTCAACCTACATCATTTTTATGAATATACATTTTAAGGGTTTATTCTAGGAATAAAATATCATTATTATCATTGTCAAAATATTTAGATGATTGTCATTTATTATAAAAAATATTCTAAAAATCAATTTACTGGTCTTTAATTACATTTCATGTCTCTAAAATAGAAGTATGAATGAATATTTATATAATAGATAAAAAAATTTGTTGTAATCAGCACATTAGATCCTATTTATACTCTTTTATGACATAATAAAATTTATGAATGTATATATTTTTAAACATTATCCACAATAACATTCATATATTTATTGGTCTTTGTTTGATCAAAACAACATTAACCTCTCCCCCTTCTAATGTAAATAATGATCCCCAGTTTTCAAATAATTATCATATATTATATTGATATAAACATGAACTCATTATGTCAATATAGACCTTATTAATGCAAAAATATTTTATAAATTTATAATACTAACATCAAATGAAAATTAGAGCGATCACATGTGGATAAATTTTTACATGTTCCCTATATAATAGATAATTATATTTTTACATCAAGTTGTATAATAATATAAATAAATTGCACCAAAACATTAATATTTATGGATCCGTACTCTTTTTATATAATAACATGTTTTCACAAAAAGTATTAACAATTTTTTATTAAATTTTTCAATATTAATGTCAAAAATAGAGTTATGTAATCATATAATTTTAATAATATGTTAATATTCAATAGAAATATAAAATAAATATAAAATTACCACACTAAATATATATATTTTATAAATAATAAAATTATATAAAACATGAAAAAATCATCAAATTTCATATAATCTCCCAAATGGATTTCATTTTATATAGCTTATACACTATATTTACAATTTCTACAGAAACAATATATATTATCAATTATTTATTGAATTATTATAATATAAATACATCCCATTAGAATTTTTCTTGTCATTGTAAATATAACTAAATATTATTTGTATAAATTAAGTTCTATAATGATAAATAGTGTTTCTATGTTTCTCACATATCACATGAATACAAAAAGACATTTATCATCATGTAATATATTTTTTAATTTAGTATTATATCAATAGTGTTTAATGAACTCCATATATATTGAATATATATATATATATATATATATTATAATACTTCTTGTATTTCGTACATGAATGGATGATACTATGATAGATGTTTTGACTTAATCAATTTATATTCAAATTCAATCATCTCAATAATCATTATCCAAAATTATTCCATGAAACCTGGTCATTCACCTTAAGTATGGAAACTATAATTCTCAAGGCACATGGAATTTTTAATTTGTTGTCCCACACTCTGCTATACCAAATTAATACATTTTAACTATGAAAATATTATTAATTAAATAATTCCAAAATGACATCATATTCACTTTGAGATTCTAACATCTAAAAAATAGTAATACCACGGCTATCAAACTAAATAAATCATATCTACAATTTAAGGGTTTTATTTTAATCATTGAAAAAATGGTAACCTTCTATGTGTTTTTAAAAACAGTAACTAATAAAATTTATTTGATATATTTCTCATATTCTATAATGGGTACTTAAATCATTGATATCCAAACATAGTAAAATTGTTCCATCAATAAAATTATTAAATGATATGTCAAAATTTTCAATACATTCTTTATCTATAACCATATATTTTTCATTCCCTGTTGTGATATGAATAATGGTTATAATTTTTAAAATTTATCTTATTAATTCATTATAATGGAACTGGACCTCCACATATATTATATTGACAATTCCATTCAATAGGGTCAATTTATATTTCTATATATTTTTCTAGATATTACATTGTTAGTGTATATTAAATTCTTCATAATATACATACTTGAATATCACTTCTTTTTAATAAACATTATTACAATATAATTCAATTATATTTCATATATCACTCAAAAGAATACTCTATTCCACATATTTTTTATGACACACTGTAATTTTAAAATAATTTTTGGTTTAATATCATATATGACACAAAAAAATGAAGAATAGATTCTCATGTAACACCCGGAGACTATATGATATATTTCATATTTAAATAAATCCAATATCATCGATAGCTTGTGGAACATGTATCCCTGATCCCAAATGAACAATAATATAGTATATTGTAATAAAATAGTCATTAACATGGTTAGTATGCATTTTTATAACTTAACAATAATAATATTGGTCATATAGTTGTTTAAATTAAAATAAGAATCACGTAAAATGAAAACAAATATTTTCTGAAAAAACTATATTTTAGTTAATATGTTTTAGTAACTATTTTTGACAAAAAAATTTAAAATTTATTTCAACCAAATTTATAAAAAAAATTAATAACAAATTAACTTTATTATGAAATAATCATAGAAAAATATTCTTAGTGATAATTTGTAGGATTAATTAGAAATGATTCTTTTTTCAATTAATAGGGAAAAATTGTTTTTATCAAAAAAATTATTATCATTTTAAAAATATAAAAGGTTATTTAAATTGTAAATTTCATCTAATGTAAAATTATTTAATTTATTTAAAAATTTAACTATTTTATGCCATTTTAATCAATTTAATTTTGAATTTTTATATTATAAGCTTCTATACTCATGAGAGTATTCCCTTGGAAAAACCCTGTTTTCATCCCTTCTCTCTGTATAATTTAAAATAGATTCTCCCAAATTTATGAATTTAATTGTTTAAAATGGATTAAATATTTGGAATCTTAATTTCCTATATGACCTAATATTATCAACTTTATTTTACACAATTATTAATATTAAATTTAGTAAAAATTAATATCTAGGGTCAAGTAACAACTGATTTATCAGGGGTTTAAAATATATGTTAATGTTTATATATACTAGAAAACATGTCCCAAAACATATATAATGAACATATTTAGATTTTAACACCAATGAGGGTTGATAATGATTGATTTTTTATTCTCTATTAATGATTAAAATTTATTTAAAATGGAATTGTTTTTAGAAATCAATGTTTGTCATCTCCCCCAATTATAAAAGAACAGAACCCATTACTCCCACTTCATAATTCCTATGAAATTTTCATCAGAAAATTACTAAGGAAATAATAAACTCAATACCTTACCAAAATTAAATATCTCTTTTTTAAATTAAAAATCAATCATAGGAATTGTTTTTGAGAAGTCATAATGTTATTGTCTTAAGAAGAGGCAACGTTCTTAAATAAGATTTTTTATTTTATTTCCTCTAAATCCTTCTTAAAATAATATTATACCATGATTATATAATAAAATTTTTATCTTCATATACTAACATGTTATTATTATTATTTAATAATCTATATCGATCTTCTACTTGAAAAAACTAGAAATGAAACCATCGATCATGCTTATAATAGACTACCTCCGAACTAATCAATGTAATTCATTTACCACAACAACATTTCAAGTATAAATATATTTATGTATTTAATAAATTAATATTATTTTTATTATATTAATATATTAATTTAATTATAATATCACATATAACTTCTTACTCTCCATTTTCTTTAAAATATGTAATCACCGCTCGTGTGTACAGAAGACATACTCTTTGTGAAGTGATATGATTCTTTTTTCTATAACAGTATACACTAAAGGTAATAAAGATAAATTTAATAAATATATGTGATATATGTGAAAGGTTATTTATTATTTAATATTGACATTTAACCCACTTCCTTGAATGTTTACTTGTAAATGGAATGATATTGTGGTTCATGCGTATGTTCGGCCTACTATCTCTACAAGGCCATGTGATTCATTTTCCATGTCTAACCTTATTGAATGATTATATAAATTTATTTAATGGGTAAATATGATATTTATTAAAATTATTTCATTATATATATGACATATATTTATATATCCTATACCCATTAAATAGAATAAAGATGACAAAAATGTATGATAAAATAAGGTAGTCAACACAAAAAATAGTAAAAAATAATGAAATATTATTGGAAAAGGTGTTGAAAAATATTAAAAAAGGATCAAATAAGATATTATAAATATTAATATGTTTATGGAATAAAATAATAAAATTATTAAAATTATTATGCATGAATTTAAATAAAATTCATACAAAATGAAGCATTAGGTGATGGATTTTTCCTCAATTTCACATCGTTAAAGTATATTGTAATGTTGTGCTGCTAATTTATTTTATATATTGTTTTTAATTCCCCTTTTACATGTAATAATATAATTCATTATTAATTAATGTTCTTTAACATTTTAATTTTAATTATTTCATCCAAGGTATTTCTTATGAAAAGTACCAAATTCTAAAGAATATAAAAAGATTATTTCTTTTTATTAAGTTGTATTACTTATTCGTTGTATTTAATATTATAAGGGTATATGTATAATAAATTCTGATTATATAATGATATATTTATAATTTAATATGTGAATTTAAATTTTATACACATAATTCATTCATTTATTATCCTTATCCTCAACATCATGATCATTATACGGGTATACTTTAGATGCACCTATTTTATATTCTTTAACTCTATTTATTAGTGATGTTTTCATGTAATATTTTCATATTCCTCTATATGGTATACAATATTATTCTGAATATCTATTTAATAAAATATGAATTTACTTCTCTCCTCGTTGGAAAATATTTTATAATTAAAATAAATGTTTTCTAAAAATATTTTCCAAAATGTTTTTTAAAATATAATAATGATTTGTTAATGAAATTATTACCCATTTTTGATATTTTTTTAATTTTATTGATATGAATCATCATGTCGTTTTCCCAACAAGGTCTATTTGGTGTTTCACAGAAAATATGAAAAGAATCTCTGTTTTTACTTCTATGGCATGCACATTATTTCACACCATCATGACCAATAAATGTTATAAATAATAAAATATATATTTAAATTGATATTTTAAATGAAATTTATTTTCACAATAATTTTTATCATTAAGAAAAAATGTTTTTCAATTTGAAAATTATAATTTCCATATGAATTTTTGATCAATTTTTATGGAATTTTAATAAATCAATGAACTCAATCCTATATTGTTATCATAGTACTCTAGGAATATGTTATATTGATTCCATATCTATTATTTGTATGAATATTTTTTTACTATTCTTACAAGGTAAATTATTTTCATTTTTATTATTGATGAATTTTTGTAATCATTAAGTTTACCTTTAGATATTTAATATCTTATCATATTTGTTCATTAAATTTATATGAAATGTCAATATTATTTATCATGGATATATTTATTAATTAAATCAAATATCATTTCATTGTTTGGTGTTTTACATTAAATTTTATTTGAATAAAATGTGAAATAATGTAAATATGTATTCCTTTAATTAAAATAGAAATTTAATGATAATGAATAATGTTCATTAATTAAATCAATTATTTAATAAATAAGTTATTACATTGACTTGCAGATATAGGATGGGATTTGTAATAGATATCCCCTTGATGAATCAGTAGTCTCATATGAAAATTCATTTTTCTACACTTTGTTAAATGGTTTTATGGTATATACAAACACATCAATTTTAAAATATAATTTGAATGGTCATGGACAATGATGCCTAAAATCTTGGTTTCAAATAAATAATCATTTAATCTTGTAAAAATTAAGTAAATATTATCCCTTATATTTTCATAGTAACATTATATATGGATTCATTTAGTTATCAGATTATCAATTAAATAGAATGTTTTTTAATTATTTCCCTATACATATAGATTATTCCATATCATATCGTTATATTCAAGTTATTGATGAAATGAAATTTTTGAATAGTAATTTACCTTGACATAGTCATTATTCTTTATCTAATCATGATAGTTAAATTTTTAAAGTGGACTGTGTGTTAATTTATTTACATTTTCATTTATCTATGGTTTATTATTCAGGATAGAATCTACTGTTCTTAACGGATAATGATCATTTTAACTCACCCCTATTTTGTTTCTATTTTTAAGAATCAAGAAATTTTAATATGATGTTTTTTCAGGGATATTCCATAGGGATTAAATATATTCTAAAAAATAATTTATAAATATGTGTATTACTATATAATATGAGATTACATATCTAGTTTACCAAGATGAATAAACTCTTGGGTTCTTCATGAGGTGATTACTTGTATTTTATGAAAATCTAATAATGAATATTGTATCTTCATGGTATTGGGTGTAGTGTTGTTACTTTATATATTATATAGTAGGTATAAATACAAAAACATAATTTATTTTAAACCAAATTATGTTTTCACAATAGTTATCAAGAAATATTATCCCACTAATGGCCTTAATATATTGTGTTCTACACAATTTTAAATGATATAACATGAGTACCCATGTATGGAATATTAGTTAATGACACATTATGAGTCCAAACATGGTGTTATCATCAACATGCAATATAGAGCATAACCTATGTGATTCTGGCCATCAATTAGTTATAGTGTGGTATTTTATGTTATGAAAAATTATTAACATCCTTTTTCACTAAAATTATTCAATATAAAATACATATCCATAATATAATTATACAAAAATAACCAAAAAACCAAAATCTCCTAAATTGTAAAAAAATTAGGTCTTATATTAAATAGAATAATATATTTATCTTTAAAATACTATATTTTCATTCCATTATCACTTAAATTCCTCCACATAAAAAGAATGTTATTAATATAATAATTATAACTGGTTAGTCATTCCACAATATTAGGTATTTCCATTAATATGTTATATTATAATATATATTCTAGTTAAATAATATTTTTTTATTTTGTAATCAAATCGTGTCAATAATTTTCAAATACTTATATAATTATAATAAAAAAACCTTATGATATTTTGAATTATATTAATTTATTTCCATTCATATTGGTGAATAAATATAGCCTAAAAAATTATTTATTACCTTTTCTAAAAATATCTCACACTATGATTCTTGAAAACATACCTCTTATAAAATACAACCTAATTTCAACCATATTCATATACCAATAGTGTAACTCTATTATTTAGAATCCAATATGGATATATTAAATAATTAAAATTCAATTTAAAATCCAAAATTAGTTATTCTTGATTAGTTGAATAATATTTAAAGGGTTTGTTTACAAGGGAATAACTTTACTTTCACCGAAAAGATTTTCATTTCATTTAATCCACGAGTGGATCATTACATTAACATTCCCCTCGATCAAATAAAATATTTTTGTATACATTGTTATTTTTTCATAAATTACAATAATTATTATCTATTTGAAAAGAATTATCTCCCACACTTCTAAATAATGAAGCAAAAAATATTCCAACCTAAATTTTCCTTTTGTGTCACACAAATTATTATGAAAAAATGTATTTTATAATTCAAGGTCAAAATGAATAATCAATAAGTAAATTAATAAATAAATGATTGGTAATTTTCATTACAATGAACCAATTTTTGAATGCAATAATAGCAGAATAAATTTCCAGTCATCTATAACACATATTAGAAATCATTTTATAAGAAATCATCATTGTATAATGTGGTTAAATTCTATAAATCAACATGTAGATAGAATTTTCAGACTCAAAAATCCATCTCATATATCTCAAAACATTTATTGGATGTATCTCTCTCATGATATCTAAAATTTATTCTTCAGTATAAAAATACTCTGATTTAAACATCACGTGATCCACATTAACCATTATAAATTAGTACATCATTTTAATGTTCCTTATCACTTAGTGAAGAATTAATGATTTATTATTATTAAAAAAACTGAACCAAAAAATTTAATTAAAATAAAATTATATTCTACTAAATGATTATCATGTAGAGTTTATGTCATCACATGATTGAATAATTAGAATATATTTATCATTTTTATTTCTTTACAATATGCATTGATAGTCTCTCATTTATTTGAAATAAAAAATATATAGCAGAAAATACATCGCTCAATGATAATTAAAAAATATTGTTCATAAAAATGTTATGTTTTAGATTGAATAATTTACATATACACTCAAATTTTGTCCTTTTTTCCCTCACCATTCACTGGATATTTATTCCATGCAAGATTTTGTACTTTGAAAAAATGACATCATCCAGTATAATCCTATTAAACGACATTGTAGTATACATATATTTCAATATTAAATTCCAATATAATCCTTTTATAACAGAAAATACTAGTAACCATAATATCAACAATCAATCAAAATATAAAATGTTAACCATATGAATACATAAAACTAATTGGCTTCATCACAAATAAATCCCCTAAATATTATGAGGTACATATCAATCTCCAAATTAATACTATGATTAAAAGACATTAAAACTTTTTGTAATGATATACTCATCCTTTCTGGAAAAAATAATTTTGAAATAAATATTAAAACATTAATACAATAATATTTGTGTTTATTAAAAATCATAGTGTGAATTCTAGAATCTATAAATTTTTTATCCTCTCCATGTATGAAAATAAATCATGTTATTTAATTTTTTACTTCCTCTTATGGAGTTAATAATGAAATATATATTTATTGAAAATTTACAACATATTGACATTTAACACCCTAACATCTCATATATAGATATTAAATCATTGTAGATGAATATTAATTACATTACACAGACACACATATTAGTATCATAAACCTATTGTGAAAATGTAATATGAGACACAAAAATAACTGGTTCATAATTGAGATACATCATCTCCTATTATTATTTAATAACTAGTACCCTTATTTGACATATCATACATAATTCCTTTTATAATATTCTTGTTAAAAGAGACATAAGAATTTGAAGTCTCATATGCTTAGTAATGGAAAATAATGTGTTGGAACCAGACATGCAGTGAAAGCCCCAAATAGGTGGGATTTTAAAATTTCTTCACTGACGATAGATGTAAACTTGCCAATGTATGTGAACAGCAACCCAATATTTGCCGAGGACCACAGGTGAAGGAATTAAAGGACAAAATAAACCGTAAAAATAACTAGTTTAGATCTGAAGCCGCGAATGAAATCTGCTCGTCATTGGTGATCGCTGCTTAAAGAATCCTAAGTTTAATTCCTCTATATCATCCACACAAACTTCAAAGAATCAGCAGGAGTGTCGTTCGTCGTAATCGGGGATCTAGTGCGTAATTGTGATGACATCTTCGACGCTCCAACGGTCACCACATCGCTTTGCTAGTGCTGCCGAAGAGATATCTCTATCCGAGCACCATGGATCCAGACCCTCTCTCTAGATTATGAGAGGGAAGTGAAGAGAGAGAAACTCAATGAATAGTAATTGGGAAAATCCTCTCCTCTTCCATTTATAGTGGTTAATAAAAATACCTCGTATCGCCTCATCGGACCTGAATACTTAACACTATATCAACAACATTTTATGTCTACAAAACATAGTAATAAATATTAATATCATTTACTTGTAATATATTAAAATATATTATGCGATAATAATTGAGTCATTAACTCAACTCCTTGCTCCCATAAATAATAATTAAAACATCAATAATTTAATAATCTTTAGTTAATATTTTTCATGTATTTACTTAAAACTCATAAAAACATTTAATAAATATATTCTATACTTGTTATTATAAAATTGAATAATGTGAATTTATTTATTACATTGGTGATATTTTAACCTATGACAAATCTCGAACCGCAGTGGTGGGGCCCACCATGTTCAAAACACTTATTCAACTTAATAGGGTAGATTCTTTAATACACTATTATATGTTACCCTAGAGACCCTTATCTCAATAGTAGTTAATAGTATTCATAGACCAAGAGAAGGATCTAGAAACCAATCATGGCCCCTAAAGAGAAAAGGATTTTCACAACAGCGAAAACCAACCCACAAACACGTACAATGTAATATAATCTCTTTGTCAGCAATATCTCATAATATTGGATGCACTCACGTGTCATCGACCTTTTCTTGCTTTATGGTTTGTTGATTTAAATGGATGGATTTACCATTGAATTCAATGGCCATGGTCATATAAAGGTACATCCATCCATATCAACATGGCCTGAGATATATTAATTCTTTATCCTAGAAGCGAAAAATCATTTTTTTGACCATTCAACCAATGTCATGCCACCAAGGACGCCCCCAACACAAACTACCTCTCCACGACTTCATCTCCATTTTTTTCATCTTGTATCAAGGTACACAATCAAATGACATACATTGGTAATGATATCAATTTAGGAGACTATTAAACATGATTATAGATAAGAACATCAAATGACACTTGAAAAATGTGGAGTTTCTATTGACGGGGAAGTCATCATGGTCTCACTTCTAGAGATCACAAAGTGCGAACTTCATGAGAATAAGTCTCAATGCTTATGAGCACCCAACGCCTGATAGTCAGACATATACTATGTCCAATCAGTATAATGTATCTAGATTATGGAACATTTATTTAGGATTGATGTCATAGTATCTAGTGGTTCTCATTATAGTTGGTGAACTACTATAACCATTCAATGTGACAATTAATCTTTGGACATTACCATTTCAATAGTGGATGTAGAAAACATTACACTATAATGGTAATATGACATCATGTATAGTTAACTATAAAAATGATATGGTAATCAATAGCATAGTATAATTGGGTCTAGGGAACCCACTTTTCAAATACTCTCACTTTCACTAGATCCAACTTACTAATCAAACTGGTTAGTTTCTCACATGATGAGCATCATGTTTCTGAGGAGTAACATCTTTAACTACGGGGTATACCATAGTTCCATCATGTGGATATTCTTCAATAGTGACCTCATCTTTTAAGGTAATGATTCTCAAAAGATGGTGTTCCGAGTATATCATACTTTTCCACTATCATAACTTGACATCTTGGATTGTAAGAATATCATAATTTACATTATGAAAATGATTTTATCACCAGGTGTGATTCCATGAACTGGATCAAATCTTTGCATCTATTTGCTTCTTAGATGCCTTAGAAGCATCAAAATACTCGGTCTTTGTAGGTATGGATACCATCGCCTTTTATGCTCTTTTTTTGGGTATAGTCTTTTAGCATAACTACAATACTTGATCACATTGATCTATGGAAGACTAGTTCATATCTCTAAATACTAGTATCCTTTCTTCTCCACTTACCAGGTACATATCTTTTATACTTTCCAATGTACAATTAGATAGTTCTGACTGCACCCCTGGTATTACACATAGATATAACTGATATCTTTCTAATATTCCTTGGAAATACCAGTTCTTGTACATATCTTGCACTGCATGATTGATCCATCACTCCGACATATGGATTTCAACTCACCATTTTTACCTCTTCCTATACACAGATATGTGAACATTGAGAGATTATGCCCTATGAAATAGGAAACAATTCACCTTGTGAATTTTTCCAGTATTTATTTTTTCAATAGAATGTCTCTATATGTATGATTGACTAGGACCAAGAAACCTATAGATATACCATAGTAGATCCTGTTATTAAGAACATAGGATGCTACTTTAAGACAATAATTGGAGAATAAATTTTATTTCAGTGTTAAATAACTGTGAGACCAATGTCTATTTTCCATATGTCATCGAACATACTTTACATGGAAAAATATGACGCTCCCACTAACCTCTCGTAGACACCTGAAAGTAATTTGTATGAAATGTATATACTATGATCATGTTTCTTACTTTAATCATAAACCGGATTTCAATAACTTGTTAACTTTATTAGAATTCTATGATGTGAAAATCCCTTTTTGGTTTCATCGTACAGACACCATCCATGATTGGTTGTCACGACATCCAATGAAAAATAATTTGATCAAATATATTAGCTATGATAAGAATTATTTTAATGGATTTAGGCATAACAACATGGTCAAACCAATCGAGCCTTGTTGGTACAACACTTGTACTATCCATGTATCAACTCACTTGAATACCCACCGTAGTATTCATTATAATAAGCACATTTTCACTTTAATACATGGAATCCATTAATTGAATTTTAGTTGGTCTTATAAATTTTTTCTAATTTTTATATACTAATTACTTGTATGAAATATTATTCATATTGAATAATAGATCAGTGACCGCGGTGAAAATAAAAACCATCACCATGATTTTATCCTTTCTATGCAGTTTTGTCTCTATAACATACTCTCTTCCACATGTGCTTGTGGAAATAGTTCCTATGCCAACTATTTGTGCATCATGAGCATTGAAAAAACACTAGTCAATATATCTACCACTATCACTAATAATGATGTGCACCCTTATATATAAGTGTAGTCTATTACATGACTACCATCTTTTCTATCTTAAGGATTTATGTAATATCATAAGAAGTCGTTATTATAAGTACGTTAGATTCACAATGTGTTTATCTTGGTGCAAGATTGTTTGTCTCCGAACTAACTATTTGCATCCAAACACAATTCCTTATGACATAATGAATTAACATCATTCTATGACACATATTATATCCATTTTTCATTATAGTTGGCATAGGTTTGTGGGATATACCCATTATTTCAAAATGACTTCATAAAATATAATGGAAGTTTTTGCTAGTTGTAACATTGATATTACTTGCATCCAATTTTTTATGTATGACATATGCGTTTTGGAATTCTTCCACACTACATGTTTGTTGATCAATGGTGACATGAAAGACTTTATCATCAATTCTTCTTATTAACATCAGTTTTGTGATTTAGATAAGGTAATGTGCGTTTAGGAATTACACCATGCTACATTATTATGATTGATGAATGCTTGGTCGAGATATTCTTCGGTATCCCAACCCAAAAAAACTCATAACTCCTAACCATGCATATACTTTACATTATTATTCCTTAATAACTTGATTTAATTTTATGAAGTATATATACCTCTATATTATACTTGGAATAGTTCACGTTTACTTGTTGATGTATTTCCAAAAGCATTGTGACGTACCTTAATTTCAAAAGTATCTTTTTTCCTAAGTAAAGTGGTAAATAATACCAGAGGTATTTTTTTGTGCCGAGCCTAAATACCATATTTGGAATATTCTTGACATCTTCTATTAGTATTACATGAAAAAAATTTATATTGACATAATAGGGTATAATTCATACATTTATATTCTTCAATAATTGTATATGATTTATGTATTACTAAACAAGTGATTGATTTTACCAAAAAAAACATTCATTCTAGAACCTGAAATAATGTCTCCATTCATCAAAGGACACATAAGATTAATTTTAGTGGTTGTACTCAATAATAGTTCAACACAAATCTTTCATTTGGCAATTAAGAAGCTGTGTACTTCTCAACACTGGCCTAGGTATCACCCTTTCACAACCACTTGGAGAATAAAACTTACTTCTAGTAATGTTTCTATAAAAACATGGTTAATGTATTTAAATAAAAATATTTAAAAATCAGAAATCATTAAATACCCAAGTAGTAAAAAAATTACATTGATGAATATGCTTGATGAAGAAGGAAGCTACTTACACTTTTAAATCAGTTTATTTCTTTTAAACATCTATTGTATTATTTTATAATATTAAATTCAAAAACATTTGTTAATACCTCATTAATTGTAGCACATCATGGATGTTTCATTGGAATTAAATGCCTTTTACCTTTCCACATTGTCTTTCAATTTATTCTCCATAAAAGTTAAAACTTAAATTTATTTTACACTTATTCACTTGGATATCCTTACATTATTTGGTAATAGATAATTTACTCATTACTTGTTCATTTTATAACAAAAAATGAAACTTGAGTAAAGTAGTGGAAATGATATGAGAAATGGATTCATTTAATGGTAATGATAAATATTTTAATTTACACATGCCAATGTATATCACCTTATTCATATAATTGTTTTTCTTTTACCATGTAAACTTCTATGGTATGAGACTTTATGTTATATCATCTATGTCCTTGTGTTTTGACTGCAACGGACACCCGACGTTGATGGAATCATAATGATACGACCATTATATTATTTTTTACATTAGTCTCCTATAATAATTTTTTACCCTTGCTTCTTAAGGTAGTTTAACAGTGTTGGGGACACTAGCACCTTGAGATTTATATATCATAGTACTATGTGCACGCACATGTACTATTTATAGAAACTCATGTTAGTGTGGAAATTTACAGTATCTAATATTTATCACAATTTTTACTTATGGTATAACATATCATTTATCTACAAAATTGAATTTTAGAAGATTAGTGCCTTTTATCAGGATTACTAGTTCAGACATTTTTTTGATTAATTACTTAAATAATTTTATTTCTCCTACATTTTATCGAAGTCAAGGTACCTTATGTGCTAGAATTGGAAGACTTAGTTGATTGAGTATTCTGGAGGAATGGATTCTGGATCCACCCCTCATAGTCTACAAGCAATGGCTACACCACAAATTGGAGGATTCTATGTGGGATTTTGGTTAGCTAACTGCTTTAACATGCGGCTCCTCGATCTATTGAGTAAGGTCCCAGCTTCTTAAAATTAGAACATGATTTACTAAACACTTACCTCTAAAATTAAAACAAGATAGCTATGGCTATTTTTTCTGAAATTTTAGTTATGTCAACCCATCATTCTTATAATGACTCCCCAGTAGTAAGAGGTAACCCTAGCTAGGGAATGACTGACACCTCAAATAGCTGGTTTGTTCCAAACTTGAATGACAGAAGGTGGTTATGACTTAATATAAATTTTTATGGTTTTATTATTTTTAATGTGACAAATGAAGTCATTTTCTATTTTTATAAAAATGTACTATGTGATCGCACTAAATATTGATCGTGCATGAAATATAAATTTCATCACCCCACATGTTCATTTTATCTTGCATGCTTATTTATTATTATACTATCTGATCGCACAATAAATTACACATTCACAAAAATAATAAACCATCAAAAAATAAAATGAACAACTGACCATGAGACGGTACTATTGGTTTATCAAGTATGTGAATAACGGACCAATGAAATACCTAGGGGTTAATACCTTTTAGTCTAATGGCATGAAACTTGAATATAATTTATGCTCATCCAATGCTTCCAACTCATGTCTGGTGTATCGTCGTCACTTGGCATGATGTGCGTCACACCTGATCTCATCATTACCCAACTTTACTCACACGCTGTTGAGGGGGTCTCAGGGTGTAAAATGTAAAACTCAGATAATTGGACATGCATGTCCTTATACATATATTGGAGCCGAGATGACATGCTGATCGTCTTTTATTTAATTAAACTTTTTATTACAAAACCATTTTAATAAATAAATAATTAAATAAAAACTCCCTAAAAATGCATTGGTCAGTCTCATCTCATGAACTGTCGTATACGCATTCAACTCGCGTATATTAAATAAATTCCACATTAAAAATTATACATACATTAAAAACTACTTGAAGGAATTAAATTGAATTAAAACATCACTCTTGTTTATAATTCGATTTAATGTCGTTCGGTCCTAGTTAATTAATTCAATTTTAAAAATATAAATTAAATTAATTAATTAATTCAATTAATCTCTCAATAAACTTAATTACATTGCTTTTAATTATTAATAACAAAAAAATTAATATTAAAGTTATTTATTTATTAACTACAATTAAATTAATTATTGAAATTAATTTTTCCATAAATTAAACAACCATGTCCCATAATACATTGGCTAGGGCCTATTCTAGTCGGGGAAAACTTGCATAGGCCTAGTCCGGACACTTTTGAACTAGTGCACGGGAGTCCCAGACCTGCCTCATCCTGGATGTCGCCTATTTTTCATATCGAGAAGGTAACCTCACTACCATGAAATACCAAGTTAGGGATGGTGTGTGTGGGCTGAGAGTGGAGTGGTAAACCACTATACCTAGGGGAGGTCGGTCAATAGCACTGACAAAATGCGGTGGTCGGGTGGATGGAGAAAGCATGTGGGGCTGTCCACGGCTGGAAGGGGCATCGCGGGGTGCCGGAGCAGCGGTCCGAGAGAGAGCTGGTCGGCCTAGTGAACAGTGTGCGCTGTACAACAGCGGGTCCGCAAGAAGGAGACGTACCTAGATGCCAATAGTACCCCTTCATGGGAATAGAATAGGGCGCCACACATCCACAGGTGCACTGCGGGAGGGGGTCTGTTCGAAGAGGAGGCTATCAATGCGGGCTGTCCGCACGTGGGCCATGGAGCGCATGCAGGGAGGTCGAGAGCGCATACAGAGGGTGGCGACAATCAATCGGGAGCTGGAAGGCGTACCAGCCACTACAACGCGGTAGGGAGGAGGCCTCGGGTGGCCTAGGGGTGTCGGCCTGTTCCTGGTACAACGCCCGGGTTGGGAGCCGAGGATGCCCCTGGTGCAGGCGATGCAACCCTGCTTGGTGGTCTTGGTGTGGCTTGCCTCTATCGGGAAAGAGAAGATGCTTCCATGTGGTCCTTCCCCTCCCGTTTTTTATTTTTTCCTCTAGATTTATTGAATAGTATCTAAGACATATTAATAATATTATCTATTTAATTAATATTATTATCAAAATAAAATTAATATTATTATTACAATAAAACCAAGTAAATTTATTATTATTATTATAATTCAATTTATATTATGAAATCAATATAAAAAAATTGATTTTCCTTTGAGTATTTCAGCCACATGATTTCTGATCAAAATAAGAAACATCACTGGAAAACATTCTCGAATCTGAATTCGATGGCTTCAGACTAGCCATTCGATGTCCGATTCGGATTCCGTCTACGGCGTTAAGACCGTATCGACACCCTCTATGTTGTTTAAAATAGATTTTTTTATTTGGATTCAAATCGTCATGTGCTTCCTCTGATACCAATAGTTAAAACCAAACATGCAGCGGAAGCCCCAAATAGGTGGGATTTTAAAAAATTTCCACCATGATCAATGTAAACTGGTCAACATCAGTGAACAACATCCCAGTATTAGCTGAGGAGCACACGAGAAATAATTTAAGCACAAAATAAAATGTAAAAATACATCGATTAGATCTGCAGACATGCACGATGTCAACTCATCATTGGAAATCGCTGCGTAATGAATCTGAATTCAAATTCCATTAGATCTTTAAAAAATGCATCAAAGAATCTGCGGGAGTGTCATTCGTCATAATCTGGGTGCTAGGACAGAATTCCGAAAATGTGTTCAATGCTCCAATGATAACCACATCGCTTCACTAGTAATGCACGAGAGAGAGCTCCAACTGAGCTCCTTGGATTCAGAGCCACTCTCTCTCTAGATTATGGGAGGTAAGAGAAGAGAGATAAGCACCATGAATAGTAGTTGGAAAAATCCACTCCTCTTCTATTTATAATGGTTAATTAAAATATCTGGTATCGCCTCGCCGAACCTGAATACTTAACGCACTATCAATGACATTTTATGACAACATAACTGAGTCATAAATATTATTATTATTTAATTTTAATATATTAAAATATATTATGCGATAATAATTGAGTCATTAACTCGACTCCTCTCTCCTATAAATATTAATTGAAACATGAATAATTTAATATTTTTCTATTAATATTTTTCATGTATTTTCTTAAACCCCGTAAATAAATTTAATAAATAAATTCAATACATATTATTCTAAACATGAATAATATGATTTTACTTATTGCTTTGGTGATCGTTTAACCTTGGACAATCCCGAACCCCAGTGTTGAGCCAACCATGTCCAAAACTCATATTAACCTGAATATGGAATATTCTGGTATACACTATTGTGTGTAACTCTGTAGGCCCTTATCTCAACAGCAGTGAATTTTCTTCCCAGACCATGATCAGGATCTAGAAACACATCATAGCCTCTAAAAAGATAAGGATTGTCATAGAAGCGACAACCAACCTACTAACACGTACTTTTTACTATAATCTCTTTGTTAGAAATATCTCTTAAATCAGGACGCACTCACGTGTCATCGACCATTTCTTTCTTTATAGTTTGTTGATATAACTTTATGGATTTAGCCTTGAATTCCATGGCCATGGCCTTATAATGGTATATCCATCTATATCAACCTGTCCTGAGATATATTACTTCTATAACCCGGAAGTGACAAATCCTTTCATGACCACTCAATCAATTCCATGCCACCGATGACGCACCCAACACAAACTACCACTACACATATTCATATCCAAGGTTTTCATCTTGTATCAATGTATGGAATCAAATGACACACATTGGTAATGATCTCAAGTCAGGAGACTATTTCACATGATCGTAGATAAGAACATTCAATGACACCTGAATCATGTAGAGTTCTTATTTGAGGTTCAGTCCTCATGATCTCACTTCTAGAGATCACCAAGTGTGACCTTCATGATAAGAAGTCTCAATGCTTATGAGCCCCCAGAACCTGATTTTCAGACATCTACTTTGTCCAATCAGTATGATTTATCTAGAATATAGAACATATATTTAAGTTTTTTGTCATAGTATCTATACGTTCTCATTATATTTTAGGAACTGTTGTAACCTTTCAAAATATCAATTTATCATTGGAAATTACCATTTCAATAATGGATGCATTAATGTATACACTATAATGGTAAGATGACATCATGTATAGCTAACTATATACATGATATGGTAATCAATAGCACTGAATACTAGGGTCTAGGGAACCCATTATTTCATCCTAAAGGAGATGACAACATATCATGAGGACAAGGTTATAGGTAAATTTGAAAAGAAAACCTGAAATATCATAGACCATACACTAGAGTCTTAGAATAAATCTTGGAATTTCATAAGTCATGAAAAAAAATTAAATAAATGAATTTTTACCCTGATAGAATAACATTGGAATAGATTTTTATCATACACATAATCACAGAAATTCATTTCCGTAGTAGTTCACAGAACAGTTCCAAGACTATTATTGTGGGTTGGGTACACATCCCAAATCAACATAGTAGTCATGGTTCATTACCAACAATTACATATTGGATATTGTTTCACTAAACTGGCTGATCCCCCTCATCCAATTATATATATCCCATGAGATATCAATTATTACCCATGAATTGGAGGGATCTATAAGTCCAACCCTCAAATAATAAAAATCATATATGTGTGTGTGTGTGTGTGTGTGTGTTTGTTTATGTGTTTATTACATAGGATCACAATGAATTAATCACATCATAACTGATGAAATGAAATTGGGATCATAAACATTTAATCATAACAAAACCTATTAAAAATTAATATGTTTGGTAATAATTTCATCAATTCATAATCTTCATAACCCATATAAAAATAAAAATGTTTCATATAATTTTTATCATGGTATAACCAATTGATGTGAAATGTGTTTCAGATAATATTTTCATCATAGACATAATAAATTTATTGAAATAATATAATTGGAATCCTTGTGATATATAACTATTTATGAATATGTAACATTGTAGGATGTCATCTTAGATAAGAGATTATTTTGAATGAAAAAACACTAAATCAGTCTCCTGAAGAAAGTATCATTTCATTAAAAATCAATTTTTTTTTAAAAAATATATTCATACAATAGTTTAGAAATATTTTCCTTTGAAAATATACCTAAAAATTTATAAAGTAATTTCAATGTAAATAATGGTCTTAACATCAAGAAATTTATGTTCATGTCATATACGAAAAATAAATTATGTTAATTTTTTAAGAAAAATATAAATCAGGTTTATTTGGAAAAATAAATTCAAAATATTTTTAGAAAATGTCAATCATGGTTAAAAATTTCGTTAATAATTAATTTAAAGAATGTTATATATATTTTTGAATATATTTTAAGAAACTGTTTCATTGGAGGAAAAAGTAGATTTTCCAAAGAAATAAATAAATAAAATTTTCTTACAAACATTATGTTGATCTCATAAGTACATAAATAGAGGAATATGATGGAAAACATTTATTATATATAAATTACTAGAGTACATGAATATAAATGAGTAATTTGATATGTATATCATCTTATTTCAAAATTTTATTCATAATCATGATTATTCCCGATAAACAATGATATTATAACACCAAATCCATATCACATTAGTAAAATTGAATAAAAATAATTATAATATAATGATGGAAAATGAAGGTTATAATATCAATATATTAATTTTATTTATTTAATAAAACATGAAATTGGTTTTATCTACACCTCAAAAAATAAGACTGCAGTGTTAACTTATATATGTCTCAAAGAGCGAAAATTGATACAAAAGTCCCATACCTAATGTCTCAATCTATTTTGTACACATTAAAAACTCATTTATAATAAATATTAAATAATTATACATATATATTATAAATAAAAATAAATAAATATGTATATATATATGTCATAAAATATTTGATTTACTTGTGAGCTTTTATTACTCATTTTTAATCTATTCAATGTGAATGTCATGTTTTCTTGGAAATAACTGCATTGTATTTTGTTTATATTTTAATTTTCTGTATTACTAGGCCTTAAAAAATGATCATCATTCCATAATATCCAAAATATTAAATAATATATTACTATAATATTATATATATATATATTAATTTTTTGTAATCCATGTAATTTAGATATAGAAAATGAAATATATTATTCATGGAGATAGAAGGTCATATATATTCATGAACACTATTTCCATTTTCATGATGAATATATGAAAATAATGTAAAATCACATATATTGATAAAAAAATATTTTTTTTCATATATATCACATATTCTCATTAAGCTCATCCTTATTACCATACATGTCAATTGTGAACGAATAACATCGCTTAGTGTGGTGGAGTATGCCATACACATGAGCTACGTTATAATATTCCAACGGAATGGAATGTAAATATATATATATATATCAAATATAATAAATCTATAAGAATAATAATTTTATAAATATAATATATAGACATTTTATATTACATTAAATTTTTTCTTTGTGATATACTGATTGTAAAAAAATAACATCAGTTCATGAGGTGGTAGTCTGTCTTTAATATGACTGACTATTTCACATTCCATTTCATTAAAGTATAGATTAGTGTAGGTAATTGACCTAATATAAAAATATCCATGTATGTGTAGGATATATATCTTATTAAATCTTCATGGTGTAATATGAATTGGATAAGGTGTAGGAATAAATAAAATAAATAATTTTATTGAAAAACATTTCCACTTTTCATGTAACCTCCTTTGGTTTTCACCAAAAGCATTCCACAGATGGATATATAAAAAAACAAAGAATTATACAATGAATTGAGGGATGTAAAAATAGTTTTTTATATTCTTTTCCAAAAAAATGGTTTATTATGTGTGATGTTGGGAGAGAATGGGTATCCCTTTATAGGTGAAGTGAGTGGCACATTTTTAATCATTAGAAAGATGAAGGTTTACTTACTTTTTTTTGATGAAACAGGGCTCCATGATAGACTAATATCCTGAATTAGAAATTATATATCCAAAATTTAAAAAAAAATGTGTATTTTAGATGTTTTTGGTATTCTTAATCAAATATATGTTCTGAATAACTCATGGTAAACTGATTTTTATCATAACTATAGTAAATAATATTGAATTTTTTACTATTAATTATAATAGGCAATTATGTTTTCCATATTATGTAATATAAATTATTTTAATTATAAATATTTCTTCTATTTTTTTAAATATAATTCATAGAAATGGAAAAAAAATTAAAATTATACCAACAGACTCGCTAGGAAACTGGTTTTCTAAAAAGATTTATATTCACATGTAGAAAATGTTTTTAAATAAAACATCAATATGAAATGGATTCCAATGAACTATATAAGATTAAATTATATCTTCTTGAAATAATTTTAAATCTGAGCATATTATGAAAAAAAAGGAATTTAATAAATTCTTTAAATGAAAAAGAAACATTAATTAAAATCTACAATTTTCACTATAAATAGAATAAATAATCTGTTTGAAAAATTACAAAAATTTACCCAAATATAATTTGACATATTGATTTAAAAAATAAACATTATATAATCATATTAAATTTTTAAAATTTTTAATGTATAATATTATTATTTGTTTCAAAATGAAATAAGGAAAATTCTTTGGGGAATTATTATTTTCGAAACATATCAAGACATTAAAAAAAATTATTTAATTTTTTATTAATGTGTTTTCATTATATAAACACACTATAATAATTATACGATATTTTATTATTCTTATTCATTACTCTATATTTAAAATATACGTAATACCGGTATTATTTAAATAATATTAATAATTGATTTTCATGGGTCATTATAACTCTATATTGTGTGTAACCCAAGATATCCAATAAATTCAATTTTTTAAAAATATTTTAATTTATAAATACTCATGTTATTACATTAGAACCACTTTAAAATGGATTTTGAATAAAATCCACATCACCCTAATATAAATATATTAGGATACTTTGGCCTTAACATATCATCATGTTCTTATGTAGCATCCCCAAACTGGTTTTTTCATTAGAAAACATTAACCTAGTGAGTGTTCTTTTTGTTCTATAACATTATATGTATGATCCCTAATATCAACAGGATGTTCCTCTGAATAATGTTATTTTACTAATGGTAATAACTACACTTTTAGAACATGTGTATGTTTAGGTATGTTCTTTCTGAAGAGATGTGCATGGGACACATTTTGATCTTTTGAGAGGTTTATTGAAAACACCAATCGATAAGCTACCATACTGATACTATCATGATTTTCCTAGGGACCAATATACTATCATCATTTGCGCCTTTTCCTTCCCGATGATGAACCCTAGTTAATACTTGATGCATGATTTATCCCCTTCTTGGTGGTAGGAGGATGGGGGATGTTTTGGCTCCACCTCCCCCAGCGTCGCAGGCGTCGTTTATAGAATTTTCAAACCATAGCTATCTCCTGGACATCTTATCTATTCCTTTATGATGGAAAGTTATAGAAATTCATATTGGGGTCCCTCATCTTTTGATTTCTTTAGCAGAATTATCTGCAGCCTCGGGCTTCATGGATTTGACCGTGGTTGCTCACTTTTCTCATTGATAGCCTTCAGTTGATGCGTTCGATCGTATTGTGTTTAGTGACTAGTATTTTAAAGAACATGTAGTTGTATGGATTATTGATAATCATAATAAGATGATTCATTTCAGTTCAGAAGAAGACTTAATTCACGCATGGACCGGGGCTCCCTGTAGATTCAACAGATCCAATTGTTTCCTTCTCCGATAGTCGTTTGATATCGGTATGAATCGAGATCCTCCTTCAGAAGCAACCTAGGTAATCCTACCTCATCTTCCTTTTCCTTTTCAAAATCCTTTGATAATTTGTATGTTTGGGAACCTATTCAGATGTTTTCTCTGTTCGGATGATCACATATCCTCTATGAGTCATCCAGTTAATCCTTTTCTTTGGGTTGAGGTGGATGCCACAAAGCCACCAGTTGACTGGATTTGGATTACTATTTGTGAGGAGTTCCAATGGAGGCAAGCTGTTGGGTTTTTGAATTGGGTTTTTTACTACTCGACTTGTTTTCATTTGTGTCATACAACTGGCCACTGTCTTCGTGAAGCCAGAAGTAGAAGGTCAGCAGCTTCGATGAAGAGGCCTCGTAGGGTATATGGTCAATGAAAGACGTGTTCTGATGTAGCTAATCATGGAACTGCTGATAGTTTGAGTGATTCATCTCTGGGAAGGTAGGCTCGAACATCCCCTAATCCATCTATTGTTGTGATGTTTGATAGACTGAAGCAAGGCCTTATACTGACTACTGGTGTGAATTGTTTTGGTATGGATAAAGCAGGTCCTAGAAATAGAATTGGTGGAATGTTGGGAGCACATGCTTCTTTAGGGGATGTATTAAAGTATTGGGAATATCGAGCTACTCATTATGATGTAGGAAGGGATGTTAGTGGGATGATCAAAGCTGGTGATGTTGATCAGGAGGGAAAGTTGGCATTGAGCTCATTTGATGGGAAAGTGTAATGGCCCGGACCTCTCTGGTCCATTACTTTGTGAAATGTTGGTGTTGGAGGTGTTCTCGGAGGTCAAGTGGACTTATCCCTAACACTTTTCCAATTTGATTCCAGTTCTGTGAACAGTGTTTCCAGTTTTATGAACTGTAACAGATCAGTCTCACCGATCGGTCTGACAGATCGGTCTCATAGATCGTTTCACAGATCTGTTTCACCGATCGGTGTGACAGATCGGTATCACAGATCAGTCTGACAGATCAGTTTCACAGATCGGTCTGACAGATCGGTTTCACAGATCGGTGTGACAGATCGGTTTCACAGATCGGTGTGACAGATCGGTTTCCCAGATCGGCCTGACAGATCGGTTTCACAGATCGGTCTGACAGATCGGTTTCACAGATCGGTGTGACAGATCGGTTTCACAGATCGGTCTGACAGATCAGTTTCACGGATTGGTGTGACAGATCGGTTTCACAGATCAGTCTGACAGATCAGTTTCACAGATTGGTCTGACAGATCGGTTTCACAGATCGGTGTGACAGATCGGGTTCACAGATCGGTGTGACAGATCGGGTTCACAGATCGGTGTGACAGATCGATTTCACAGATCGGTCTGACCGATCAGTTTCACAGATCGGTGTGACAGATCGGTTTGACAGATCAGTATCACAGATTGGTTTCACAGATCTGTTTCATGTACAATAATAGTGGGTGAGCAGTGTTTCCAGACTCCTACAGTTTTGCCCCTTTTGACGTTTCCTTTGACGTAAAATGCATTTAAAGCCCTATTTTAAGGGCTTTTAAGGCCGTTTAAAATGCCAGAAATCCTATATTATTTATTCCAAAGACTTGGAATGTTTTACTTGGTCAAACCGCGTGGGTTAATTCGATCCGTTTTTAATGGATAATTAACCAGATCTTAAACCGTAGCCCCATTAAATCTTCAAAAAGGGACGAGATATCATTATCCCTTGTTCTTTCCTTTGTTCTCAGCTAAGAGACGCTAGAACCATTCAATCATTCCCGTAGGAGTTTCACAATCAATATTTACCCCTTGGATTGGTTCTGTTCTGTTTTGGATGGAACTGAGCCATGTCGATCAATCTTCGATATAAGGTATGTTGTATCGTCATTCTTTTGGGGTTCATCTTCTCTTATTTTTCTTTTCCATAATTATAACATGTATTCTCCAGGATTCTAATGGGTGTTTCTTGGGTTTGGTTGGTACTGTCGTACCGTGGCATCCTCCGGTGGATGCCATTGTCGTGAGAGGAGGATTGTGACCCGTTGTGTGGATAAAGGACGTCAATAACTCTTCGAGGTAGGGGATTCATGGCTTCTCAAATTGTATATGTGCAATTGTAGAATTAGCATGATTTATCCCTTTGGATCACAATGAAATTGACCTAATTGAATACTTGAACCGGATTAAAAGAATTGGTTGATCACATGTTGTTGCTTTATACCATGATAACGGTTTGCCTCATGTTTTCCTAGATATAGTGATATCTATGTTTTCTTTGATTTGTTGTTCATTCATGATAGAAATTGATAATTAACATAAAGCCAGATTTAATTGTTAATTAATTGGCTAAAGATAATGAGGCATATAAATTAATCTGGTTATTTTCATTGTTGTAGTCGTTCTAATTTGAGGATAATCAAATTTGGGAAGTAAGCAGGGTTATTTATTTGTGATAGCTTACTGATTAGGTATCCCGTAATTGGAACCTACGAATAACAAATCTGTTAATTCAATATGGATTAGAGAACAGATTATGTGGGAATTTCTAAAAGGGTTCTAAGTTACCCTATTGTTTGTTAAAGGGTCAAGATCCCATGATGTGACGTTCGTTTTCCTACTGCTTGTGCTGTGATGTGAGCCTGGATGGCTGTTGTGATATGTGGAGGAATGGAGGCCTTGTGGTTATGGCAGTAGATGACGCCTAGAGTGGCGAGATGCATCAGTTTATGCATGTGGGTGTCGGGGAGGACACCAGAGGTGATGGAATGGGATGGATGTGGTTGCTGGTTGTTTGTGGTTTTCTTGAATGTTAATCTGCTTTGCTTTTCCCCACTGCTCAAGGTAGCTGGTCTTGCTACCCTTCTTCCGAAGGAGTTGAAGACGCGCGGGGTATGCCACGTCCTTTCCGTGTTTATCCTCTCGAGGGGGAATGGGTATATTCTCTTTTTATTGGCGGAAAAGGCTCGACGGTTAGTATATCTACTCACCGTGTTGAGCCTCCTTTGTGCTTAGAAGCATAGGATGTTTTTTCTAGAATGCCTGGGAATGTGGAAAAGTAATTCTGTAATGAATGTTTGATTAAATGGTGAAAATCCACAGGGATGGAGATGCTGGAATTTAATAGTGATGTAAATCCTAAAAAGAAGCAGTTTTTGAATGTGATGCCAATTTAGTTTAATGTGGTAAATTGTTCATTGTTAATTAATATTTAAAGAATTAATTAATGTACGGTGGAACTGATAAAATGTGAACGGAGTAAACTAATAAATCTCTTCAAATGTTTGTGTGCTTATAGGATACCTAGTCTTAGAAGTAGCAGCCTGGAGTTTGAGAGACGTTAGCTGTAGTTGTATCTAAGACTAGGTAATGCCCATAGTGTGGATGTGAGTTACATATATATTCTGTACTTTTTGTGTTTCTATACGCTACTCCACCCTGTTAGTAAGGGCAACTAACACCCCGGGGATTTTGAGCCCTGGGGGGTGTTTTCCCCAACATTTTGATGGGAGGTCGAATGGCTGACAACCCCCTTTGGCCCCACTCTCTTCTCTCGGTAGATACTTGTGCCATGAGGCACAGCGGTTAGTTACCCCATATATGTGTGTAGAGGGATGTAATGGCTTGTGGTTATTCACACGCATATATTTTGGATATAGTATCCTATGGACTACTATATGTGTAACATGTATAGGCTATGATGGCTTGAGGATCCTTACTCGGTGTATGGGCTGTAATGGCTTGAGGTATTATACTCGATGTATGATACATGTTATGCAAGCTGTGGTGGCTCCCGGAAACTACTAGGTTACCTTTGGTTGTGAGGACGGTGTGGTGCTTCGCCCAGGTGTCTACGGGCAAGCCTATGTGGTGCAAGAGGTGCATATTGTGGAGCTTAGCCCAGGTGTCTGCGGGCAAGCCTTTGGAGAGAGATGCACATGACGTATGTCCTTGGGGCAAAGCGGTAAACCAGTGGGGAAGTAGTAGCGGTGTACCCTTGATATTCTTTACTATATGCTATATTCTTGTATGCGTTACTTGGTGAGAGTAGCCATAGTGAGGTTGGGAACATAGTATACCTGTTTAGGTGACGAGTTAGTTTCACTTATTGTTCACTGGTCTTTAGCATGCTTTCATTACTTTTTCATGAGAGGCTTTCGGAGGATCCTACTGAGTATACTGTTATACTCACCCTATGTACATATAAACTATTTTTCAGGTCACTTGGAGCAGGTTGGAGATCAAGCTGGTTACTACTAGCTTGCGGTTGGAGGAGGAGTTGTTCGGGCTTGTGGTCGCTGCCATTTTACTTTATTTTGGGTACTTCTAGTTTTCCCTTTCAGTTGTAGTACTTTTGCATGACATTTCATATATGTACTAGGGTTTCTTTTATATTTCAGTTCTGAGTTGGAGTTGATTGGAGTCTATTCTATCTCTCTCTTCTGCATGTGTTCTCTTAGAGGGTAATGCCTCCCATTTGTTTGTTATTATACCCTCAGTGCTAGTCGCCAACCCGGGGACTACTGGAGGCGGGACTCGGGGGTCATTATCTCCCTTTTCACATTGCCGGCCTAGGAGGGGTACACTTTGTGGGGAGGGGGTCGTGACAGAAAGTCCATGATCCACTCCATATTCATGCAGCCGTTGAGAATTCTACCATGCATCTTATTTATGATTGTGGGTTCCAGATCACAATTGATACTTCCAACTGATTTTAATAATTGGGTCATGATGAGATGAATGGGTGTCCTCAAATGATGAAAGGCCACAACATCCAGATTGTTAAAGAGGATGTCTTGAGGAAGGTGGTGGATGCTGGTCATGTTTTTTTAGACCCTCCACTTTGTTTGGATTTGATTGATCCAAATGGAAAATATGAGAAGAACAATACCATGATTGATGCCTTCCAAGCAACGATAATCACATGAAAATGGGGGGACGTCTCAGATAGTGACAAGTAAAATAATTGTGATTTGGTCAAGCCTTCCTTTAGTGATGTTTTCAATGATGGGAAGAAGAAATATGGAGATGAGGAACCCCCTCTAGTTGAACGAAAAACGAGGAAGGTTTATTCTAACATTACAAATCCATTGTCAACCAGGTCCTATGTCACGAAATCCTTTAGGGAGTTGATATCTTTAGAGAAACTGAATATCATATGGAAGTATGCTAAGGTCTTGAAGCACTATGAAAGCTCCGAATGGGAATCAGCTACTACAGAGATAGATTTATATTATGGGTGTGGTGAGGGGTATGACTCATATTATATGTAACTAGTTTTTCTTATTTGTTCTTCTTTTTCATTGTACTTTTCTTTTCTTAATAAATGGTCAGAGGTTTTTCCTCTAACTGTGATTTTCTGGTATATTGAACTTATTTAAAAATATCATTACCCTTTTCAATGGATAAATTATTAGAAACACCTTTTCAGCAACTTCAAATTTTTGATCATATTTATTATTATTAACATACCAATTTATTCAAAATTTTACCACCGGTATGTTTTGTTCAATGAATATAACCTTTTCTACTAGTTTTTAGCTATTTTAGTTCAAAATAGCTTTCATTGAACAACTTCATTCTAATATATTTTTTCTTTAATCATATTTTAATTGAGGGAAACATAAGAAGAAATATCAATGCTAAATGGGAAGATATTATTGTATGAAAACTCAACTAGAGGAATTTGATGCTCCAACACACCTTATAAATATTGAAAAAAATACTTATTCATATCATCTAAGGATTTAATTTTTCTATTAGATTAATGATATATTTGAGGATGATATATATTGTTGAAAATAACTCCATATCATGAAATTTACGAATACTTATTTATAACATGTTGGTAAAAATTAGATCCCAATTAAACAAAATTTAACTTGGTACACCATGAAAATTTACAAATTCCTTAATCTATATACTGAAAATACTATCATGTAAAAAATATTCTCTAATAATAATTAATTTTGAATAAATTATATGGATATCAACTTAAAAACATATGTAATTACAACATTTATATTTTTTTTGAGTCAAATGAAAACAATCCATGGTGATATTTTCCCATTTTCTTTTCGAAATGGGTAATAGATACAACATACACATATACATTTTATATCATCCATAATGTGATAACATACCAAGGAAAGATATTAAAACTTTGGAATATCTTTCTCAATTCTATCACATAAGAAATAATCATTAAAATATTTATACAATTTCATTATATAAGTATGAATAATGAATTAATATCTATGAGATTCTTCCAATACACCCTTCTGCAAATTTGGTATGGTAGGAAAATACACATAGTTCATGAAGGATATCCTTGCATCATGATCATGTTTAAACACAATAATATTTATAACTTATTTTATCAACTATATGACTCCATAATACACATCATTAATCATTAATTAAATAAAAGGTTAATCATTAAATTGGGAAAGATAAGATTTTTCCCCATCCATTAGGATTTCTATTTCTATTCATTCAGAATACATAAATATTTTATATTTTGTGATCATCTTCTGGGATAATATTTCATGATCCTTTCAACTTAAGTCATCTACTATCTTTTCACTTTCCCTTATTATTATTTTGTTTAGTACGCATAATCATAAATAAAATATAATAATCTTCTCTTGTGTATATTTGATACCTTCTATGTGAAAAATGAATTTAAAAATGTTTTATTTTCAAATATATTAAAAACATATAAACTTATATGATGGATACATATATTTATTGAAAAAAAATATTAAAACGGACTTCAAATCATGTGTTGTGTAATTTTTATCGTGAACCATAGTGGTTTAGGAGGCATTATTTATAAAATTTTCGTTTTAAATAAGATCACATCACAATCCCTACGTAAATTCATAAATTTAGGTTACTAACCCTTATCCACTATAGTTTAATGTAATTATTTGTGTGTTGACTAATTTTACCTTAATTATTTAACATTTTACATACATTCATCTATCTAGAGGAACTTGTATCCCTTCCATGTTAACTTTGTTATTGGATTAGATATTCATGATAAATTCACTACAAAAAAATGATATCTAGGTAAATAATGAAATTTATATATTTTAGTCAACAAGTATGTTTTTGGTAATTATTCAATAACATTTGTCTCTAATTGATCTACCCATATACCATATCTTGAAATTATTTTTCAAAAAAAATGAAAACTTTTTCATCCAAAATTCACAATTTGTAAAATTTTTATATAGTTTCACACTACATAGTGTATTTACTACAATTATAAAGTGATAATTATAATATTACATAAACATTGAATATATTAAAATGTCATATATGAATACTACCACAAACTAATCTAGTTAGTCTCTAAAGACTGTATTTTTTAAATCCATGAAGATAGAAGGGTCATTAAAATGAATGAATGGTATCACAATATATTCATAGCTCCTACACCATGTAATTAGTGTTTTCCTAGTTATATCCACATTGAACATGAATTAATGATATACATATTGATATTTAATCTTTGAAAAGTATGTGGCTTTATGAAAGGGATTGAACAGGTCAACAAATAATGTAGAGGATATATCGTCTAAATGATGATCTTGATCCGCTATCGATTATAAATGTATATTCACATTAATCCATATTTATTTTAAAAAATAATAGGTTCACCCAAAGGTAAAACACTTGGACAAATGAATCCCTTTTCAATGTTCTCCTAGAGTTTCACAACCAATTCATGCAACTCAGTCATGGTCATTATATAGGGAGTCATTGTAATTGGTGTGACACTATGTATGAGTTCAATTTAAATTTCAACATCATGATTTTATAGAAAACCCAAAAATTATTCTAGAAAGGAATCAAAAGATTCCCACACAATAGGAATATCATCGATGAAATGTTTCTCTCATACCATATAATATGAACATCACTTCTGAATGGAAATCAAGACCCATAAAATGCATGTGATCTCAATAGAATGATAATATGATTAATCACATGGATTTATGATAATAGGTTTTTTTAAATATAAATAATTAATTATGTTCATAAAAATGTTATGTAATTTATGTAGATAAAGATAATCCATACCAATGATAATATCAAATTCAATGAGAGAAATAATTATATGGTTTTCATGAAATAAATTCAAACTAACAACAACTAGAGAGGAATCATATACTTATCATGTGACAATAATAACATTATGAGTTTTCAATAAAAATTCAATATCTATGAATTTTTTCTAGAATCATGATAATCAAATAAAAATATTTATATATAAAATAATGGGTAAGTACAAAGTAAAATAAAACCGTAGAAATTATAGTGTGAATGGTAAGTGTTCCATTCATCCATTCATTATCTCACCCCCTCATAATAAAATGTGATTGCATGAGATTTACCCTTGTCTCTCAAGTTATGTGGCTACTGGCATTGATTATCATCATTAAAATTTAGATTTAGGAATTGGTAGGTATATTGTTCATAATCATTACATTTAAAGAGTGTGAGTGTTGGTGGTTTATTTTGGATTATCTTTCTATCTACTAAAAATATTAGATAACTTTTTCCTATGACAAGAGTACACAAATATAAATAATTTACTATTCACCATATGAACATTTCTTTCATTTTTCCTTCAATACTTAGATCTTTGAAGAAATATCATCTTATTCACTCCATTTTTCATTATTTCATATGAACTCAATATTTCTTTTATTCCCAAAATGAATATATTTTTTGGGTATCTTAGATCGTAATTTCCACCTTAAGTGGATCTATAATTAATTATTCTTAGATACTGAATTCCATTATTGATAACACCCTTTTGAGACATTGTTTTAATATAATGAGTAATTGATCCACATTACATTCTGGTTGGATGATAATTCCACAATAATACCTTGAATGTCTTGTAAAAGGTTCCTCATAAGAACCAATAGATTCATCATCCTTCTAATTTTCCTAATGTAATTCCTTCCCCATTTTTTATGAATGATTAAATGTAATTACATATTAAAAAATAGTCTTTTAAACTAATCCCACATCTTGGATATTGATTCATCATGTTCGGTTGTATTCATTATGAGAGGATACCATTGATCGACTTCGTATTCCGAGTGATAGATAGAAAAGTTGAATATATCCTCTTTTAAACAATAGAAAATAGAAAATACGTTTTTAGTGTTATTAATCCATTATTAAGAATCCTTTAGATAATTAGAACCATTTTATTAAAGTGGAAGATGAAATATAAAGGACTTAATATAATTTTCTCCCCTCATTTTATCATTTGGAAGTTCACCCTGATTTTGAGATTAACAATATTATGAGGGTATATAAAATAGATTTTTTATCTTATCTATCATTAAAATTGTATAATCACGATTTAAATAATTTATCTATAAATCACACTGAAAATTAATAGGTTATTTTGTCTTACATCCATTGACAAAAACAAAAAAAAAGTCTAATAAACAATAAACATAATGGAAAACCACATAATCATGAAACAAATCAAAATAGGATGTATAAATCGTAAGCAAATTTTTGAAATCTATAAATCTATAGGTTTATACTAGGTAAATCATAGTTATAATCTATTTGAATCATTCCTGGTTTTATATAATGTTTTTATGAAT
This sequence comes from Viscum album, assembly GCA_963277665.1. Taxonomy (NCBI): domain Eukaryota; kingdom Viridiplantae; phylum Streptophyta; class Magnoliopsida; order Santalales; family Viscaceae; genus Viscum; species Viscum album. Next base: position 2,042,265,511 of record OY728136.1, read on the forward strand.
TTGAAAATCATATCCTCTAGGAGTGTCAAAGAATGTGTGCAATAAGTCCTTTTTTCAGGCAAAAACTGATGGTCATGTCTAGCTCAATAAATTCTTTTCATATTTATTACCCTTTGGTACCTAAATTACATTTAAATATCACCTTGTATCATCCTAATAGGGATGTATTTTTATTGGAACCACTCTCTCCATCCTATTCCGAAACTCAAAGACATTTTCCAATACAATAAATCATCCTTATACTTATCCTCATATATATATATTTAGTTTTCTCACAATAATTTTCATATCTTATTTTCAAGAGGTTAAATAAAACTATAAATTTATACAGAATTTACAGAATGTAACTTCACACACATAACTATTAAATATATTTAGATGAATATTTATTTCATTATAAAAACATGGGATATAATATCATACATGTATAATGAGATTACTAACATGGACACATAAAAAATAGGTTCGTAAATGAGCTACATAATATACCAAAATGTTCTTCATAACTTGATCCTTTCTAAGAAAAATCATACATAATTTATTAAATCATAACATTGGGGATGTAAATGTACTAAAGGGTTAGCTAATATGGAAAATATGGTTAATAAAGGGAGATATCAACTTACCAAGAGCATAATGTTATGATAACATGACGAAACCATTTGAAAACCATACCCTACATATCATTTATAATTAACATGATTCATAGAATAAATAATTGTTTTTTATAAGACATGAATCATAATAGAAATAATTAAAATATACTATTAATGTATAACATTGGAATAGATTTGTGTCATACACCAACATATAGAAATTAATTTCCTCAGTACATCAAAGATCATTACCAAGTCTATCATAGTGGATGAGGTTCACTCCAAAAAAATAATCGTAATCATGGTTAACTCCCATTACTATCATAGTAGATAAAGACCCCTGAACATGTTTTACTCCGCATTCCATTCTTGTTTTTCTCATGACTCATTAATTTTTACCCAATTAACTGGATGGAGATATAGGTATCACCAATCACATAATGAAAATCACACATATGTGTTTTAGATATAATAAAAATATAATTGTATTAGAACCTATGAAATGAAATGGGTTTTATAAACATTAAATAATGACATAAAATTTGGAAAATAAATATGTTTCATAATAATTTTTTGATTTAATTAATGCATTGCCCTTGAAAAAAGTTTTTCTTCTTAGCACTGTATTATGGAATAACTCATGGAATAGAATTGGGTTTCACAAACATATTATTATCATAGAAATTATAAAATAATATAAATAATAATAATGGTATCCATTGATAATGTCCCTCGAAAAGAATAATTAATATCAAATGTTTTACTCATAAATAGAAAATGACTATGAATGAATAAAATATTGGAATGTTTCTTAAGGAAAATTTAATTTATATTCAAATAATTTTTTAAACGTAAAACATCATAAAATATTTTTGAAATAATTTACTTAATAACCATATGAACATATAAAGAATTATTCAGAGAAAATAATTTTCATGGCATTGATAAATCTCAATTCACGGTGTACAAGATAAAACAAATATTCATTTCAAATTTTAATAAATAAAAAATAAGCCTAGTTTGGAAAATGAAATAAATATTATTTATATTTTTTTTAAATGTAAAAAATGGGTAATTAGTTGTTTAAAATTTCATATAGATAACTTTTTAATATGTTAAATTTTTATGAAAAAGTTTTTTCTCAAAAACATGACTTTGACTAAAGAGTGAAATAAAAATGACTTTTATTTAAAACATTGTTTTGAATTATTTAGTATATAATTATAAAAGAATAAATTGGAAAATGTATTCAAGATAAATAACCATTGGATAAAAAATAAAATATTTTTGTGAGATATAGATCATATTATTTCATTATAGGATGCATAATCAGGTGAAATCCCAAAAAACAATGAGACTATAACATAAAACCCATTCTAAATTAGTAAAATTGATTCATAATCCAAATTAAATAATATTGATAAACTTAATTATAACATCATGGGAATAAATAAATTTCTAATTATTCATTACAAAGGGTATTTATATATATACCATATAAAATAATATAGTTTCATAACATAACATAAGTATAAAAGAAGGAAAATTGACACAAAAATCAAATATTAAATATCAACTACCTTCATGCACATTAAAAACATCTATATAATAAATATAAATTTATTATACTTAAATAAAAAACAAACATATATATATATATATAATAGCATATATTATATACATATGGCCTTTTATTACCCGTTTATTAACAATTCCTTTTTAAATTCATGTTTTCATAAATAACTAATTTGTATTTTCTATATGTTTTGATTTGGTATTTGTTTCCAAGTATATGGATAATGGTTCCATAGTCTCAATAAAATTAACCAAGATAAAAATATAATATATATTCATAATATATGTATTTATAGTAATCTTTAATTTTAAGATACTAAAAGTGAGATACACTTTTCATAGAGACAGTAGACCATATATACACAAAACATTGTTTCCATTTTATCAAAAAAAATGAAAAGAATAAAGTTAAAAAATATATTTCCATTATAGAATAATTTCTATGTAATATATATCAGATATTTTCAGTAAAACTATACTTATTACATTTTATGTAAAGCGTAAGCGAATCACATAGCTTCTGGAGGTAGTAGTTCACTGTACACATTAGCGACATTATCTTATTGATAAAGAATGGAAACTAAGAATGAATGTGAGATATAATAATTCAATAAGTATAATAATTTAAAAATTATAATATATTAATAATTATAAATTTAAAATATTTAATCTGTAATTATTTTCATCCACGATTGGTGATGATAGAAAATGAATTACATTAGTTCGAGAGGAGGTTTTTCATTGTTCCCAGAAATGATGAATTTTTATCCAATTTTATTGATGTGTATATAGTTTAAATGATTACAATAAAATAAAAACTAATAAGGTTATATAAGATAATGGGGTCATTAAATAATCATTAATTAACTACAACTGAAGGAGGAGGAGGAAGAAATATAATTAAAATGCTTAATGAGTAATGTTACATCTCTTTTGGGTAGGCTCTTATGGTTTGAACTAAAATCCTTACTAGGGTGGTTTTTTTACCAAAATAATTCTTATAAAAAGATATGAGGTAAATAAGTAAGTAATATTTTTGGTCATGTTCATCAAAAATGGTTTTGGATATGTGAATTAGAGTGGATAATGGATGACCTTTTATATGTGAAGTTAGTCGCACACTTGTAGTTTTAGAAAAAATCGTGCAACAAAACTTTTCACACAAAATAATGATATAAGATGGATCATTATATATTCTAATATATGATATTGTATAAATATTTCCATCCAATTAAGTTTGGAGATATTTTGGCCCTTTTAACGTATATCCTCTTAATTTATCCCTCAGTAAACCAATTTTTACCCTACCCAGGGTAAATAATTTTCATTATTTATTATGAAAAAGAACTAATTTTAGATTATTATATAATTTAATTTTTTTAATTGAAATATAGAATATATTTATTCAAAATAAATTCATAAAAGTGGAAAAAATAATTTAAAATTAAACCCACAGACTCAATGAGTGAGCGGTTTACCAAAGAAAAAAGGTTCAAATTTTATAAAAAAATTTATTTCGAAATTAAATATTAATATTATTAAAATAATAAGTTTGGATTAATTGATATATAATTAAAAAAATATTTATTTAAAACAAAATTTTAAAAAAAGGTATCAATATAATTTTTTAAAATGAAAAAGATATTTTCAACAAAATCTATATTTTTCACAGTTCGTCGAAAAAATAATATTAAAAAAAAATCCACAAAACTCACCCTACGATAATTTTTATTTTATTATTATAAAATGATTTATATTTAACAGTATTAATTTTATAAAATTATCAAGAAATATATTTCTTATTTTTCATCAAAATGAATAAAAAAATATCTGAAATAATTGTATTTTCAAAACATATAATTACTTTTAAAAAAATATTGTATTTTTTATCAATATGATTCGATTATATAAATACATTATACATAATATTTAAATTTATATTGTTTTTATTCATAAATCCTTGTTTAACATCTAGGTAATAATGTTATTCTTAAAATAATAATATTAATAGTTTTCCACAGTTCATTAAAATCTAGGGGGCGTTTAAGGAATGTTATCAAAATAAATTTAATTTATTGAAAATAATAAATATTCCTAAAAACAAAAAGTGTTACATTGAATTTTTTCACTATTTTAAAAAATTTTATTTTTTAATCCTTCCATGATACAAAATATTATATTTTTTAAGGCTAATTAATTGACATAATCCTTCAAATGAAATAATTTGTTTTTTCAAATCCCTTCCCATCATTGTGAAATTTAATAATGAAAACCAAATTATTCATAACAAAATAATATTCTACTTTTTGAAAAGAGTATATAATGTTTTATTTTTTTCTTATGATCAACTTCTTCATTTATATCCCTAACCTAAACTGAATCATTATCAAATATTTAATAACTCTTAGTCTATATTTCAGATATTTTAATTTTGTATTTTCTATTCATCATAAAATATATATATATATACCAATTATATCATGTCGCATGAGGTGTTTTTCTATATATTTTTAATCCACATATTAAATTATCTTGTATTTATGAAGTTTTTCTAGGAAAATAATTTTTTTACACTCACATAAATCAATTTAAATCACATTTGTTTTATTTAATAATTTAATCCCAAAAAAAAATTCTTCTCACTTCATTAATATTATGTTCTATTGTTTAATTATTATATATAATAGTTTTACCATTTTTTAAGTATATTTTCTAAATAATTCATTGAATAATTTATATACATTGATCATGGATATGTAGACAAGAAAAATTCTCTAATCCCCTTATAATTGAAATTTTTTATTGGATATTATACTTGCAATTACAAAAATAATATCTATATATGACTATTTTTTAGGATTAGTATTATTAATTTTTTAAATGGGGGTTCAACATCACATAGAAAAATCCTGACCATATTTGAATAATATTCATATATACTGACAAGTTTCTAAAAAATCCTTAAATAATTTTTTTTCAATATACATTTCACTTTCCATATTATGTATATATAATTTTAAATTAATAAATTTTTATTTTTTAATGTGTTTCAACCATTTAAATAAAATTCCATTCCTTATTTTATTGACATAATCATCCACATGATTATTAGTATCCTTTCTACATTTGGTGATTAGAATTTTTGGACTTTTTAAAAGAATATTGTCAAGAATTATATAACAACATTTAACATAATTGAAAATAATTTATTTACGATATACCATTGTAAAAAATTATATCATGATATAATAATTGAGGGATTTAATATAGTATATCATTCAATTAATAAATTTTAGTTATTTAATACAACAAACTCCTCTATAAACCGATAACAACAGCCTCAATATCATCATTCATTATAGTACATCCAAATGATCTCTGTATTTCAAAAAATAATTTACACAAGTATATGTTATGTTATAATATAAGGAATTTAATAAAAATTTATTTATTTGACCATATATTATATGATCTGTTGGATGATAATGAAAATTTGTATATGAAATAATTTATCTTATAATATATTAAAGATAAAAAACTTACACTATTTCATTTGTATGAAGGTAATCATTCTCCTTTATAAAAATACCTAGAATTATAACTTCAATATCATCTTATTTTACAATATATTTATTCTTAATAAATCATATATTATTTAATAATTGAAATACTCTATATATGTTTTGAATATTTTGACCCTAAAATTCAAAACCCATGACATTTACTATGAACAATTTTTACTTTTAATTTTATCATTTTTAGTTACAATAAATTTCATGATTTCATGATTCCAAAATCTTATCATTCCATCATTTTCAATTCTCAATTTTGTTACTAGATTATTTTCTATCACCACAAAGTATTTTCAAAAATAATTATATACTATTATACAAGATATGATGAATTATTATCATCATTAAATGAAGTGAATCAATTTTATGTTTTTTGATTTCTCTCTGTCACCAATAGCTACAGTGGAAATCCGTTTAGAAAATCTCATGGAACACAACAACATGTATTTTAGAATAAATACATATATTTTTTTCTATAACAATTGTAAACATAATATTATTCAAAAAAAATAAATTGCGTCTATTGAATTACCCATAGATGTGTTCAATCCACATATTCTATTATGTAACACATACTTATAAATGAAACAATTATGAATTAATGAGAAATCCATAATAATATAAAATAATATGAGTTTATTAATATGTGTCCTTATTAGTAATATTAAGACCATTTTTAAATCATTATAATCAATATTTATCGTAGGATATGGAATATGTTTTCATATTTAAGACATTGTAGAATTTTATTTTTGATCATTCCACAAAACTAGTTAACCATAATTATGAAATTATTAAATGTTTAGAAAATAATATATATTAATTTATGGATATTTTTTATTCATTAATATTATACCAACAACCCATGTGAAGAAATTGTTTGAGGGAATAATAAGGCTTATATATATTTCTTTAACATTAAAAATTCAAATATTTTTTAGGAATTTTACTTTTCTCTCCACAATTCCTTTATCACATTACTTATCTATTTATTTTAAAAATAATAAATTAGATTATACATCCACACTTTTACATTCATATCAGTAGTTTTATTTATGTTTTTTATGTTATCATATTCGTGGTTTTAAATCACAGAATTCCACTTATGTTTCTCCCATTTTTAAAATTTTATATAGATCATAGCATCATAAACCAATGCAATAAATTTTTTGATCTTATAATTCTAAAAACTAATATCTTCATATATACAATGTAATATTATTTCAAACATAAAATTAGTTTCCTAAAATTTACATTATTTTTATATTTTGTGTAACACCCCAAGATTTCATAGTATGTTATCTCATTAAATAATTCAATAGCCTGGACTACACGTAACACCAAGTTCGAGTGCACCACAACTTACAAAAATAACCATTAAAAAAGCATCTATGGATATTATTACCTAAATTTTGAATCATATATACTCTATATTTTTAAAATTCATATTATGTGTTTCTTAGACATAATATAAGAAGAAATTTATTTTTTCATATAAAAGAAGTATTTTTCAAAAGATGCAATTTTACAATATTTTAATGGTGAAACTTTTATAAAACCAATATTTGAAACTTATATATATTTAATTTGATGAAATTATATTTTTTTATAATCGAGATATGAAAATTTAGTTTAGATAATTTTTTGGTACTTTTCGGATAACTTTCATATTTTTATGAATAGTGAAAATTACTATGTTTTAATTGAAAACAACTTTATTAATTGAAATAATTTCTAGTGATAAATTATTCATTTGAATGTTTTGGTAGTATAATTATATTATATTTTTATCATTTAATACAATTAATGTATTTATAATTATAATCACTTTGAAATTGGACACAAACAAGTGTCAATCTTTTGATAGATATTGTTTCCTAAAAACATGCTATTTGTTTTGATAATGAGAATTAATATTAAATTAATTAATGAAAATTCTATGTTTTTAATTTTTTAAAATAGACATCATATTTTAATTTGGAATATCAAATATATCTTAGGCTGAAATTTTTGTATTTTTATAAAAAAACATCAATTTTTTATAAATAGTGAAACTACTTACTTGTAGTTAAAAAAATTGAATTTTTCATTTAAATAAAATTTTACCACTTCTGTGAATTGAATTTCAAAAATCTGACATACATGATTGTTATTATTAAGTAAAATTTTGTTCAATAAGATAAAAATAATTTCTAGTGAATAGTAACTTTCAACTTTTATTTACCACTGTTAATGATTAATTAGGTAATTCAAGGTAAAAAAATATCATAATAATAAAAAATTACCTTAAAACATCTATTAACCTGATTAGATGAGTCATGGCCGACCATGGGAATCGTTGGATCGATTTTGGGACCTCATGGAGCCAATTAAGAGTGATAATCACACTTTATTTTAATTAACATAATGTAAAGACAAAAAACGACATGAACAAATATCTTTTTGTAAATTAATTATTACAAGGGATTATAAAAGATATATTTTAGACTATAAATATTATTTGAAAAGCTAATATGTTTTCATGCATCATGGTATTTTGATTAAAATTTTTAGAAATCATATAAATTAAATTATTTATGACACAAAAATGATGTAGTATATACCTCATTAATAAATGATTTAAATAAATAAGACTATAAAAATTAAAATAACATTAAAAACCTTTTTAATTCTTATTGAATGAATTTATTTCAACCATGATTCATCCTATCATCTAACATAATGAGTTTTAGACCTTTAAAACCGAAAATAATTATATAATAAAATAATAGTTTCACACTATCCTAAAGAATCTATCCTCCCCTTTATAAAAAGCCCTCACTTTTAACCCATTCCAAACACCTCTCAATCCCATTAGCTCATACAAACCCTTACCAAATAAGATATTAATATACTTATATTCATCTTAGAAGCCGTAACTTAGGCATAAGACAATTCAAGAAGTCCTTTTGGTTGAAACCCATGGGAGTTACGCGTATTAAAGGTAATAGTTACTCTTAAATTTTTTTTTACTTGTCCAACCCCAAAAATATTATCATTCCTTTATTTTATAATGTAAATAGTATCCTAAATATTCTAAGATGTTTTTATGAGAAGGATTGGAACTACACTTACACACACCTCCATCTAATGGGTAAAGAACATACAGTTTATGTGGATGGAAAACTAAAACCTCACAAAATGATGATTGTTAAATTATCTCTTACAACCTTTTATAATGGACATTATGATGGCACTATATTTATATATTATATATGAGTTTCATGTTTTTTTATGCTTCTGTATTATTAATTTATAGCATATATTTATGATTTCCATTACGAGTAAACATGATAATTTCATTTGTGGATGGGCGGACTACCACCCCCTCAATGTGATATGACTCATTCTTACCATGTGTAGGACATATAAAGGATAGAGTTATTGAAATGATATATTATATTATTCTGTAATTATAATATAACTATCCATTATTATGTTTTCATTCAATTAAAATGTGAAATATAAATGAATTTAGTGTTTATGTGTACGTACGACTTTACCGTCTCCATGAACGGTGTATTTCATTTCTTATCTTTAAATGTTATGTACTGTTATAAATACATATATATATTGTATATATGTAATATATATTGTATCTAATTCATGAATATAATTCTGGATATAATAGAATCTTGACCACATAGACAACTTGTAATTATAAGGTGTTCATTTTTTACTCAAGTACTAAATATCAACAAAATGACCATTATTAACTTAAATGATTACATAGTGTTTATAACATGGTAATAAGTGATATAAAGGGAAAAATAACTTTAAAAATGATTTTTAATCATGTATAAATTTTCTTAAGTTTATTATTTAAGAAGAACAAGGAACAAAAAAGTCATGTCATAGACGAGGTATGGGGTTTATTATCTCACTTTTAATTATGTGAGATTTCCATTGTTCACCACTTATTGGATGTGGTGTATTGTGTACTGCTATTTAATTAATATTATCATGATTCTATTTATATTCATGTTATTTTGCGAATGATTTTCTAGTTATTAACTTTTGGACATATGACTCGATTGATTACAAAGTGGTAAGTGTTAATTTCACAATCTCTTTACTTATCTGAGGTTGTTTTTACGTAAGTATCTATTGGGACCTCTTTACTATCCACATCCATGTTTTCATAAAAATATATTAAAAAAATTACTATTTACTAGAATATGGGTTAATGTCATTTATACCCTTATTTTACATTATATTCTTTTAATAGAATCTTTCCATCATTTTCCAAACAAGGTACTTTATGACCTTTTCGATAAAATTATGGGGGGAATGTATTTTTCACTTAAATGGAAGGTGCAGCTATTTTACACCATTATAACATAGCCAAAACATCCCTTGCAAGATTATGAGAATATTTTCAAAATAAATGTTTTATTTTACAATTATGTGAATCCTATATTGCTTCAAAATAGAAATAATTATTTCTCTCAAATAGTATTGATTTCATCTATGTCATCATAATTTGATAAATTTTACACATTTTTTATGTTAATTTATTATGATAAAAATCATCCATATTGTATGGAAAGTTCTGTGATATGTTTGACTATGGATGTGTTATTTTTATACCATTCAGGTTTAGAGTTAAAGTATTTATATTTTGAATCATAGTTTTAATACGAATGTTTAGGCTATATTTCAACCTTTTCATATAAGGAATATATTGGACTTGGTATGTGCTGGGTGGAGCCTGCTCTAGATCCTCGATGCATTAGTATTTCTCATGAGGCAACTAGAAATGGAATTGGTTGAATACTTTCCCAATTTGATATATGGTTTTGGCCAAGGCCTAAATCATTTTTATATGTCTTGGTTGATGCCTTGACAAAATGTTTTATAATGTCTGACATTATAAATTCGCTCATTATGAAAATAATATTGATGGTGCATGTGGTCATTCAACTAGTAGAATATACATGATTATGTTTTATTATGGAATTATTTACGAATATTATATTCCTTCCATAAAAGTGTTCATGTTTATTATTTGTAAAGGCATGTGTTTTGAATTATTCACCATTCTTAATATTTATGTTATCTTCCGTTGTATTTCTTACCCTTACTGAGCATTTCAGCTCACCCCTTTCCCATGTTTCATTTTCCCAGTATTTGAAGAAGTATTTTATGATTGATAAGTAGGGTTAATCTAAGGGATTAATAGCATTATCAAAGGATCATTTATGTTGTGTTTCATTTTATAATGTGTAATTTAAGGTTCATGTATGTAATTTTTTTCCAATACTGCTAAACTGGTCAATCATTTGGGACATGATTCCTTATAATCATACCAATGTAATATAACAATGCACCGACTCCCATAAATGGAGATGGGGCATTACATTTTCTGTTTTTAATGATATTAAAAAGAACAACTGGACTGAGGTATTTTAAATAATTATTATCCATTTTCATTGATTTCTATGAGCAATTAATTTCATATAAATTTTAGTTACTCATGATAAATAAAATTATCATTATAATTTAATTAATATTCATTTAATTATAATATTTTATTATGGGGTTTTCAAATTCTTTATTTTCTATGATATTTATATAGAACATAGAACAAATGTTCCTAAAAACAATAAATTTTAGAAAAGTGAGTGGAAAAATCACCTTAAAATATTTTTCAGGAATTTATAGTTTTTTTATAATGATATTAAAACACCACATAACCAATTTTTTATTAGGTTATTCTCCCACAATTTTATTTTAAATCTAAATAAATTACACTTTCATAGATATCACCATCTCCATATTGTCTTCATAATTAATTCTTATATCATAGCAAATAATTACACATTACTAGAAAAACAATGAGACAATCTATAAATCATTTTCTATAACAAAAAGAATGGATTGATGAAATATAGAAACCTTACCAAAATCTTCATCACGTCATCAATACATTTCAGTGTCTTACTAATTCAATAGATTCCATAAATCATCATTTACATACTATTAAAAAATTTATTGATGGACTAATGAATATATCAATGGATTTATTTGGTATATCATGTTCTATTTGAAATATTCCGCAGAATATGTACTTTGAATCACTATGATATTAAGTCACTAATGATGATGTTTTCTTCTAGTGATAGAGATACCTTCATCTCACATACTATAATCATTATTTTTTCCTTCCTGCTTTCTAGTCCTGTTTCTTCCATCTCGGTTTGATCTGTCTCCATTGATGATAATGGGTTTCCTCTTTTTCACCTCATTCTTCATCTTGTTACATGGTCTTCATTTTCTTATTTGTTGATGGATCCTATAGTGATCTTGGTGTCTTATTTTTACTAACATGTTCACAATCTCCCTTGGTCATATTCTATTTATTCTTATGGCCAAAAGTTTCAGCTGGTTCCATTTTAGTGGATGTTCTCTATTGAAGAAAACTTCGACTCTAGTATTTTGATGGATATTCGATGGAGTTGGGTTCTATTTCTGTGGTTAAAGTTTGATGAAGACTACATTTGTGGGATTGATATTGCAGGATTCAACATGGACTACTATAGAGGGAATCTTTGTGCTTACTCTGCTCTAACATCCAAGTCCATTTCAACTTTCTAGTTCAATTGGGTGATATGTACTCGTATAATTTTTTGGGATCTTTTTTCAGGGGAGATAGAGTGATATTGGATGCATGACTTCTAATGGATTTCTCATTTTCTTTTGGTTCTCTGGGTGAGGGTTATGTATTTTTTTTTCATCCGACGTTAGATGATAAAGGTAATTAGATCATTTTTTCATGTTTGTTGTTTCTTCTGATGATTTTCTAATTTCTTTTTTCAGTGTGCTAGTGATTCCATTCTGGAATAGACAATGTTGGCCGACATTCGTGTAGGTAGTTTTGTGCTCGTGTGATTTTAGGAATGGTATATTTCCTCAGGTCTTGTGGTTCCAAATGCTAGTGAGGTTCAAGATATTCAGTAGACCTATGTTGTTTGACTTCACATCATTCATGATTTGAATTGTAATATTTTAATATTTAATAGAATATAATTACGTTGTGAATTAGTTCATTACAGAATGAAATGATTCATGGTGGTTATTGAATGAGTTTCGTTCGAGGTGGAATGGTGCGGTTGCATGATCAGTTTACTAGGCTTGAGGCTCAATTAGAACAAGTAATTTTCTTTCAGTTTTAAAATTTTAAATTTGTATTATTCTTTTTGAATTTAGAATTTGATTTGTGTTTTATAATGGGATGGTAAGGTTTTATGGGTTCCCATATTACACTTTAAAAATGGGATGAAAAAAAAAATGATTGAATAGAAGTCCCCAATAAAATTTATATTATCTATTCACTTATTGAGATCAGGTCAGGGAATTATAAAATTTTGAACAAATATATAATTATATATGATTATGTTATATTAGAGATTATATATATATATATCAATCATAATTAAATGTTTTTAGGCCATCTAAACATCCCTTCACAATCATAGGTTGGAGTGCTTTATCTGATTATTATAAAGTTGGATGTTATGAAAATTTAGGACTACAATTTCTTAATTATTATAAGAAGCTAATAGTTTTTAGGAGAAAAAAAAATTAATAGAATTTTCAAAGAATATAAAACTTCTAACTATAAATATACTTATATGATACCACTAATTGGTCTCGATAATGGATAAAACCATGAGGGTGAGGTTGAATTGATGTATATTAATTAAAAAACTATTCATTATATGATCTAATTATAATATTATTATTTACAACATCATATTTATTACATATAATTAATTTTTTAGTGAATATATCAAATGATATTTTACTTCATTTTGGCACACCAGGTTATGTTGATGGATCTGAAATAATGATGTATCTGTGTAGAAAAATCTACTAAGTTAACTACTTTTATAGTTTTCATAAAAACATAAAAATATATATGGGTGTATAACGACTCTATATATATATATATATATATATATCACTTCTCCTTCATAATAGAAAGACAATATCTTCCTTACGAGTACATTGTTCATCACACAAATTTTTTAAAAAACAGTTAAACATTTGTTATTTCCAAAAAATAATTATTATTTATGATATTATTTTATATCATTTAATGGATAAAAATATATTTAATTGAAAATATTCATATTAATATAGAAGGAAAAATCATAAAAAACCCTCTCTCACACATTTTAAATATCTATAGAAATATTTTACATCTTTACATGAGAGTCTATAATTACATAGAATTTTATAAAGTAAACTCTATATTCATTAATCGTGATATGTATCCTTTCCCTATTATATATAGTAAATTATTTCTATGATAGTAATACAAAATCGTTATATATGATATTGAAATCCACTATTTTGAAATATTTTGGATTTATCAAAATCTAATTAAAGTCATTATGTTATAATGAACATTATTACAGTGTAACCCCAATAAATTTCATATATAATAAAAAATCACTAAGTAATATATATATGTAAATTGATAATTACAGCGTCCCTAAATAGTTTTTATTTAATATTAAATCACCTTAAATAACATTTTAAACTACCAATCCATTATATCTCCCACACGTCCTTCATTTATGGGGTAAGTCACAAGTCACAATAATCTACTAAGTAATCTATTATTATGAAAATCATTTTATATGAAAACACATTTTCTATTGTATTTCGATCCTTACCCAATTATCTAAACTATTACATTGACTATGTGATCCTTAATCCATTCAAAACATAACCTTTTCTAATATATTATTATTTTTTTTTATCTTTTTACAAAAAATAAATAAACATTAAAAAATATTTATAATTCAATAATGATGAAACATTCCATAAACATCAATCCATAATAGATAATATTTTATTCATGCCATTATCAAATCATTTATCATTATATTGAATTATGATGTGATATTTCTTTATATTTTCACAAATATTTCATCAATAGAAAATACGCATTCATTTATTAATGACAACTATAAATCCATAAAAATACAATTTTCATCCCTATAATTAGTATGGAACAAAAAAAAGAAATTTGTTTTAAATTGTTATTTCATATTTAATGATCAAATCCACTAAAATTTCCACTAATATTAATGAATCACTTAAGAATCTCACTATACAATTTTGAGTAATTTTAAATGAATATAGTATTTCATTAGAAAAAGAATTTAATATTAACATTGTAAGGAACCAGCCTTAAAACATTTCATAATCATGAAGTAAATGAATAATTTACATTAAGGATCCTTTCAAATTTAGATTTTTAGATAATTAGTCCAAAACTATTTCATATCTACTTGAATATTACAATGTATACACTTATACTATAACCGATTTTTCACAATAAAAAAACACCTTAAATAAAACAAGAGTTTTTTTTCTTGATATAAATCTTCTTGAATACTTCCTTTATCTTACCCTTCCTTATAACTTGTGAAAAAAATTTCAAAAACATGGGATGAGCATGAAAATCTCAGTAAGGGTTATATCATAAATAAAGGAAACATTTACCCATTAATAAATACAAATCTGTGAAACAATAATTTTTTATCATTACATACCTTCTAAAATCATAATATTTATGAATAACAATTAGTAATCATAAATCATAAATTTAACTTGTGGCATACATACCATACCTATAGTGTAGTTATCACAGCTATGTAGTGAGTTACATTTGAAATACTCATCACAGTTTATTCCTTAAATCTCTTAGGATAAACATTCACGTTTACCTCTATCACATTACCCAATACATTGGAGAGATTTCTCGGGCCCACCATCCCTAGGTTTATTAGGGAACCACCCGTATTCGTATCAATTCCCAAGAACCATAACATGTTTGTAACACATAAAACAAACATAAAGGAAAAAACAACATTTCCACATTTCAATCACAATATATTATATAAATATATTGAAAAATAAATTCCATTATCAAAACAATTTTCAATACCAAAATATGTAAAAGAGTATGTGGTATTTATTTTACTTTTAAAAAAAATTGGCTTCTAAAGGAAGCCAAAGATCAAATAATACTCATGGCGACAGAAAGGTCGTTGCCATCGCTTATGTTAAAATAAACATTCTTTTTTTTCTTTAGTAAAATGATTCTTAGAAAAATATTCCCTTTTAATGAAATGAAAAGTAAAAGGTTTTTATACACTATATAAAATAATGTCGTGTATAAAAAAATATTCCTCAATGAAAGGAAATTGATATGAAGTCCTTTAAATGATTATACCCTTAGATTAAGGATAAATCAATTTCTTAATTATGTATGAAAAATATAAATACACCCAATATAAGTGGATATTAAGTGTATTGATGTAAAGACCCGTAAAATTCAAGGGAAATTTTTTCTTAATTTTCTTTGGAATTTTACAAGAGCGCGGTTTCTGACGGCACCTGATTCCGAGGCCCGGTGTGCCCGGAATCAATTTCCGAAGTTGGGCTCGGGTACGTTTAGTGAACGAAAGAGCGGGAATTTCTAACTTTTCAACCGGTGCCCGGAATCGAATTCCGAGGGCACCGATGAAACCGTAGCGCCGGTAAACGCTTAGGAACTCCTGTTTTGGAGTTGCGTTCTTACGAGTGTTGATAATAAAAATTGTGGATGTTTACTTTGTAATTACACTACAATTTTTATTATTTTACTCTAAGTGTTATCTCTTGTTGGAAGTTGGGTAACCACCCAACCTCCCTTGGGAGGTTATGAGGGTGGTGGGGCCCACACGAACCCCACCTCTTCATATCCTCTAAAACCCCTCAACTCCCTCATAAGTTATGATATCTTATGTTATAACTTTAGACTTAAATAAGGTGAGTTGTGTGTGTCTTTTGAATTTCAAACTCTTGAAATTCTAGTGTGTTGTTGTGTTAATAAAATAAGATAGTCTTATTTTTTTTTTGGTGTTTAGTTTTGTCTCCTTGAGAGAGTTGGGAAGGTTCTTCTTGTTTCTTCATCTTCTTCAACCTCGACGAAGAACATGAAGAACGCCGTTCTTCAACGAAGAACTTCTTCGCCGAAGAACACGGTCCTTCCGCGACGCCGTATCCGTGACGTGACTTTCTTCTTCCGCGTCATCTCTTCCGCGACGGTTTTCCGCGACGAACACCATCGACAACGACTCTTCCTCCAACGTCAAAGGAATCGACACCGATATTCCACGACTACGTCAACGTGCGACTATCAAGGTAGGGGTTTTTATATATGATTGAATTCGTTTTATTGATTCTTCATATCTATAATTCATGATGATGATGACCAAATGAACATGGACATCGTCCCGCACATAAACCATTCTCCTTTTTCTTTTTATTCTTCACGTGTTCTTCGTACGTTCTTCAATACCAAATATTTATTGACGCTGGAAACACGAAGTTTTGTTGAGCGCAATATATGGATGTGAAGCCCTCGACGCAAGGATCACAATTATGTGATCGTTTAATTTTTCGGGCTTGGAACGAAGCCGCAATGGCTCGCGGAAGGAGGCGTCTAAATATTTATTGACGCTGGAAACTCAATGTTTCCCTGAGCGCGACATACGGACACGAAGATCTCGACCCGAGGATCATGTATATGCATTCGTATCTTTTTTCTGAGTTAAATCGAAGTCGGAATGGAGTGCGGAAGGCGGAGTCCATTGGTGCAGGTCGTGGGGAGAAGTCGTGTGAGGAAGCAGGTGATGCGGGAGCGGGCGCATCAGGGTTTACGGTGAAGACAGCAGCGGCGCGGCAGGCTGAAGGCAGCCGCGACGGTTCTGGCGAATACAGCGGGTGCGAGAGGCGGTTCTGGAAAATACAGCGGGTGCGAGAGGTTGGCCGCTGGGGTTCGGAGGAGAGGCTGCGTGAAATTGTGATTGAATAAGTTATTAGATTGGAGAGAGAGAGTTTTGGGAAATAAAATAAAGATACAAAAAGGGATAAGGGAGAGGTGTTTGATTTTGGCGCACAAGGGGGAAAAGGAACGTGTTTTGATTGTTTTTTTTTGGAGTTAAGAAAGATATAATTAAATAAACAATTAATAATAACAATAAAATATTGTTATTATTACTTTTGTTGATAAAACACCTTTTCACCAGCAACTCCTTCGTGCGACCTCGGTTTCACGAATCGTTTGCGGCAGTGTGACCCTGACTTCGAGACGGAATTTATGAGTCCAATATTGGATGTCTTTTTCGGGTTTTTGGGTCTGGTACCCGAAGCGCTCGGAAAAATAATAGATTTAATATTATTATTAAATCTTCGACCCACCATAACTCATACGTGCGACGTCCGATTGGCTTGACGTCAGTGGCGATATAATCCCGTCATTAATACAATCGATTCAAGTCTAATGTTGGATACTAAATTCTAGTTCGTGGTGCGGGGCCACGAAACACCGAATAATAATAATATTATTATTATTACGGGATCATGTATCGGACATATCTCTCTCATAAGGTAACAGAAGGACGAACCGTCTTTGACGTTGCGACACTGGAATTACGACGGATGTTTCAAGACTAATTTTGGATACAGTTGGTAGTGGCCGGGTTGGATCGCACCCGAAATCCAACCGGGCCCCTGGAACGGGAAAGCTGATATCTTTCAGACAGGAAGTCTGTTTGACGAACCGTCAGCGGCGTTAGTGATTACGTTGAGTAACAGTCCCTTTGAGTATACCCTATGGGAGTTCAGGGTACAGTTGAGATACGGCCGGAATTGGTTCGCACACGAAACCAACCGGGCCCCTGGGACGAAAAGGCTAATAACTCACAGACCGGGCGTCCGATCGACGCGCCGTCTGTTGCGTTGAGACCCCTGTGACGAGACGGTCCTTTGAGATACTTCTCTGTGGGACCTTGTGATACTTGGAGTATCGAACAGTAGCTCGTGGAGAGGACCCTCCCAGAGACGAGCGTGCGGAGTACGGAGACCGTGTAGCCGGCTGAGACCTGACGACTGCTTGACCGACTCGACTTGGAGTGAGTCGACTAGCCCAGTGGACGGAGCGCCCGGTATTTGGCGGCAGACCCACGGTGGACGGAGCGCCTGGTAGTTGGCAGCAAACCCGCGGTACTCGACTGGAGGAGTACCTCTCTAGGCTATTTGGGTGAGCGCCCGGTATTTGGCGACAGACCCTCAGCGGACGGAGCGCCCGGTAGTTGGCCGCAAACCCGCAGTACTCGACAGGAGGAGTACTTCAGCAGTCTTAGGTTAGTGAGCAGTCCCTCGGAGTCGTGACAGGACCACTGTACACTCCAGAGAAGGATCTCTTCAGCAGTTACGGTTTCGATAATGAAAATCCTGGTTTGAGCTGAGTCAATGACCTTTGAGTTTCCTCATGATTGAGATGGGTTACTTGATAACTTAGGTATATGTATGGGCATATACCTGGGTAGTGGTTATCCGTTGATTTCATAATCCTTATGTTTCCTCGTGATTGAGATGAGTTACTTGATAACTTAGGTATATGTATGGGCATATACCTAAGTAGAGGTTTTCTATTGAGATCTTCTTTGTGGTTATCCTTGTTGATTTTAGTGAGACCTTGAGGGTCTCGGGGTCCCTACTGAGTATCGTTATACTCACCCCTGCACGGGCTATGACCGCACCTCGTTGTGTTGGTTGCAGATGACGGACAGTGCTGACGGAGGCCGAGTGTTCGAGGACTGGACGGTACCCAGAGGTGGACTACACGACGAGTCAGTATCCGGATGTGGACTTCACGGTGAGACGACACTCGGAGGAGGTTGACGGGCGAGAGCGTTGTGGAGGCTATCTGTACCTACCCTTCAGGTAGGATCCGTGGCAGACGACGGGACCCGAGGAGCAGTGGAGCTATCTGTACCCACCCTTCAGGTGGGATTTCCAGTGGACAGCTCGGCGTAGCGGCTTTACCTTTCAGTTGTTGTTTTTCCTTTCAGTTGTACTTTACAGTTGGGCTTGTATTTTCGGCCCCCTTTACTTTCAGCACCTTTTGTTGTACTCATTTTTACTTAGTATATTACTTCTTCTTGTACTCTGTGTGTTTGTTTACTTTTATAAAGGCAATGTCTTCCCAGTTATCGGAATTTATGCCTTTGGTGCTAGTCGCCAGCCCCTGGCCTATGGAAGGCGGGCTTGGGGTAGTCACGACACGGGCCCCGAGGACGGGTCGTGACAAATTGGTATCAGAGGAGTTCGATTCTACCGCAGAACTCAGGACTCTGATCTTTTTCTATGTGAAGCAATAGTGTTAAGGGTACCGAGTGTGGTCTTCAGTTCAGGGAGTCCAGTGTTGGTGCGGCGGCCGACGTATCCGTACACCAGGGCCCTGACTACTGATCTCCAACTTTGTACACAAAAACACTGATTGCGTGTGTGTTTCCAAAGTTTTAACGTCAGCTCAAACCAGGTCAGCTCACAAGGTATTAGACGATGACCGTGTCGCATCTGTTCAGGATGTCTCCACGCAGACAGTCAGTTGGAGTTCCGAGAGAGTACTCGATGACGGATCACCGAGCGACGAGGCTCTGGTGCAGGGCCCCTTTTACTATTTTGGCACCCTCAGGTGGTGTACCAGTAGCACCACCACCTGTTGGGCAGCAGATGCCAACGGCTATACTAGCAAACTGTGCATGCTGGCGGAGTGCGTTGCACGAGTTCCAGCAGTAGAGGCCTCAGAAGTTACGAGGCGAGGCAGATTTCCAGACAGCAGAGCAGTGGCTGGAGGTGATTGCTAGAGTTTTCCGCCTAGCTGAGACATCAGTAGAGTGGATGGTGGACTTCGCCACTAGTGTTTTCCAGTGAATGACCATGAGGATGGTCCGCATAGTGATGAGGCTTCGGTACGTGAAACGATGCATGAGATAGTGCCTTTGGGTAGTGTGTCAGCTATACATCACTACCTTTTGGTCAGCAGTTACAACCGGCGGTACCGGTAGGTGACACATGTAAGTTTACTGCCTTACATGTGTTCTAACTTCAGATACCCTCATGTTCCGAGGTGAACCTGAATCATAGGCGGCTGAGGACTGGCTTGAGGAGGTGGCCGAGAATTTTCTATAACTTTTACAGTTTCGGCGGGATGACGTGTTGATAACTGAGAATTCATCGAGGCGTACCGAACATATCGGGTACTCGATGGAAGCGTTTCGATCAGTGTAATAGAGGTCGGACCTCTGACCATGGTATGTTTAAGGGCTTCTGAGCCAGCACCTTTTCTCTATGCATTTCTACTTAGGCTAGAGTGCTAGAAGGATCCTTTGTGGTTGAGAATTCTTTGCTGATCGAATACAGCCAGAGAATGTTAGAAGTTTGGAAAGCAAGAAACTGACACCAGTCTCAGAGACTTGGGCATGTAAAATGTTTCAAGAAGAGGAAATGTTAAGGACAGATGAATCTGCAGAACAGGAGACATGGAGGCAGAGCTTGGAGATCAGCTCGAGGTGGTGTACATTTCAACATGTTACCATCACCCGCCTTTGTAGTCCCCGCTAGACTCAGGGAGTTGGAGAGCAGGGAAAGAGGGTAGCTGCTTGCGGTCATGGAGTGCGACCAAAAAAAGGGCTCTAAGGATGATTCGAAGTGCGTAATTTATCTTCTACTAGCTACCGTAGCCACAGGCATCGAAACGAATCATCCCTTCCTTCCATGAATCTAGTCCCAAACCTAGAGATTCCGGTTAAGCCGTTGACTTGACCCTCACGTCTGGAGATACCTTTGGGAGGAGACTCGATAGTCACACTTACGCCGACGGTGTGATCTGACCCTTGAGGCGAGAGTCTCGGTTAGGACCTCTTGGTGGCAGCATCGAGGCCTTACGACGTTAGTTTGAGTATGTTTTTGGGAATCACTGATCATACTCAAATTGACGATTTTAGGAAAAAGTTGGGATGGGTTTTCCTTGGTCGGCGAAAAGGAAACCCTGGGAAGCACAAGATAAACTCGTGCATGGGAGGGTGTAGCCGATCATTCTTGGGTCGGCCAACCTTACCCTCATGGCAGCAAGAGTTTTGAGTTTCAGTTCTAACCTAAAAAGGGAGACCTTTAGAGTTCGAGGATGGCGACCACGTTCTTATACAGGTCTCACCTCGAAGAGGTTTACGGAGATGTAGCTGAGGCGGTAAGAGATCTCCGAGGTTCAATAGACCTTTCTAGGTCCCCAGCAGGGTAGGCGAGGTGGTTTATCGCTTGACCCATCCACCTCAGTTGCACCAGGTGCACGATAATTTTCACGTAACTCAATTGAGGAGATACGTGCTTGATCCTTCACACATCATCGACCTCAGGGAGTTAGACGTCGATGATAGAGCGACATGCACAGAGGTTCCAGTGGGGATCAAGGATAGACAGGAGCAGATCCTACGAGGATGATCGATTCCTTGGGTGCACATCCTTCGACAGTACGGGAACCTCCAGGTGAGCACATGGAAGCGGAAGGCTCAGATGCGTACTCTGTACCGCTTTTGTGACCCTAGTTTTTGATGAAGCTTTATGGGGACGTAAATCCCTGAGGTGGGAGTAATGTAAAGACCCGTAAAAATCAAGGGAAATTTTTTCTTAATTTTCTTTGGAATTTTACAAGAGCGCGGTTTCTGATGGCACCTGATTCCGAGGCCCGGTGTGCCCGGAATCAATTTCCGAAGTTGGGCTCGGGTACGTTTAGTGAACGAACGAGCGGGAATTTCTAACTTTTGAACCGGTGCCCGGAATCGAATTCCGAGGGCACCGATGAAACCGTAGCACCGGTAAACGCTTAGAAACTCCTGTTTTGGAGTTGCGTTCTTACGAGTGTTGATAATAAAAATTGTGGATGTTTACTTTGTAATTACACTACAATTTTTATTATTTTACTCTAAGTGTTATCTCTTGTTGGAAGTTGGGTAACCACCCAACCTCCCTTGGGAGGTTATGAGGGTGGTGGGGCCCACACGAACCCCACCTCTTCATATCCTCTAAAACCCCTCAACTCCCTCATAAGTTATGATATCTTAAGTTATAACTTTAGACTTAAATAAGGTGAGTTGTGTGTGTGTTTTGAATTTCAAACTCTTGAAATTCTAGTGTGTTGTTGTGTTAATAAAATAAGATAGTCTTATTTTTTTTTTGGTGTTTAGTTTTGTCTCCTTGAGAGAGTTGGGAAGGTTCTTCTTGTTTCTTCATCTTCTTCAACCTCGACGAAGAACATGAAGAACGCCGTTCTTCAACGAAGAACTTCTTCGCTGAAGAACACGGTCCTTCCGCGACGCCGTATCCGTGACGTGACTTTCTTCTTCCGCGTCATCTCTTCCGCGACGGTTTTCCGCGACGAACGCCATCGACAACGACTCTTCCTCCAACGTCAAAGGAATCGACACCGATATTCCACGACTACGTCAACGTGCGACTATCAAGGTAGGGGTTTTTATATATGATTGAATTCGTTTTATTGATTCTTCATATCTAAAATTCATGATGATGATGACCAAATGAACATGGACATCGTCCCACACATAAACCATTCTCCTTTTTCTTTTTATTCTTCACGTGTTCTTCGTACGTTCTTCAATGCCAAATATTTATTAACGCTGGAAACACGAAGTTTTGTTGAGCGCAATATATGGATGTGAAGCCCTCGACGCAAGGATCACAATCATGTGATCGTTTAATTTTTCGGGCTTGGAACGAAGCCGCAATGGCTCGCGGAAGGAGGCGTCTAAATATTTATTGACGCTGGAAACTCAATGTTTCCCTGAGCGCGACATACGGACACGAAGATCTCGACCCGAGGATCATGTATATGCATTCGTATCTTTTTTCTGAGTTAAATCGAAGTAGGAATGGAGTGCGGAAGGCGGAGGCCATTGGTGCAGGTCGTGGGGAGAAGTCGTGTGAGGAAGCAGGTGATGCGGGAGCGGGCGCATCAGGGTTTACGGTGAAGACAGCAGCGGCGCGGCAGGCTGAAGGCAGCCGCGACGGTTCTGGCGAATACAGCGGGTGCGAGAGGCGGTTCTGGAAAATACAGCGGGTGCGAGAGGTTGGCCGCTGGGGTTCGGAGGAGAGGCTGCGTGAAATTGTGATTGAATAAGTTATTAGATTGGAGAGAGAGAGAGTTTTGGGAAATAAAATAAAGATACAAAAAGGGATAAGGGAGAGGTGTTTGATTTTGGCGCAGAAGGGGGAAAAGGAACGTGTTTTGATTGTTTTTTTTTGGAGTTAAGAAAGATATAATTAAATAAACAATTAATAATAACAATAAAATATTTTTATTATTACTTTTGTTGATAAAACACCTTTTCACCAGCAACTCCTTCGTGCGACCTCGGTTTCACGAATCGTTTGCGGCAGTGTGACCCTGACTTCGAGACGGAATTTATGAGTCCAATATTGGATGTCTTTTTTGGGTTATTGGGTCTGGTACCCGAAGCACTCGGAAAAATAATAGATTTAATATTATTATTAAATCTTCGACCCACCATAACTCATACGTGCGACGTCCGATTGGCTTGCCGTCAGTGGCGATATAATCCCGTCATTAATACGATCGATTCAAGTCTAATGTTGGATACTAAATTCTAGTTCGTGGTGCGGGGCCACAAAACACCGAATAATAATAATATTATTATTATTATGGGATCATGTATCGGACATATCTCTCGCATACGGTAACAGAAGGATGAACTGTCTGTGACGTTGCGACACTGGAATTACGACGGATGATTCAAGACTAATTTTGGATACAGTTGGTAGTGGCCGGGTTGGATCGCACCCGAAATCCAACCGGGCCCCTGGAACGGGAAAGCTGATATCTTTCAGACAGGAAGTCCGTTTGACGAACCTTCAGCGGCGTTGGTGATTACGTTGAGTAACGGTCCCTTTGAGTATACCCTATGGGAGTTCAGGGTACAGTTGAGATACGGCCGGAATTGGTTTGCACACGAAACCAACCGGGCCCCTGGGACGAAAAGGCTAATAACTCACAGACCGGGCGTCCGATCGACGCGCCGTCTGTTGCGTTGAGACCCCTGTGACGAGACGGTCCTTTGAGATACTTCTCTGTGGGACCTTGTGATACTTGGAGTATCGAACAGTAGCTCGTGGAGCGGACCCTCCCGGAGACGAGCGTGCGGAGTACGGAGACCGTGTAGCCGGCTGAGACCTGACGACTGCTTGACCGACTCGACTTGGAGTGAGTCGACTAGCCCAGTGGACGGAGCGCCCGGTATTTGGCGGCAGACCCACGGCGGACGGAGCGCCTGGTAGTTGGCAGCAAACCCGCGGTACTCGACTGGAGGAGTACCTCTCTAGGCTATTTGGGTGAGCGCCCGGTATTTGGCGACAGACCCTCAGCGGACGGAGCGCCCGGTAGTTGGCCGAAACCCGCAGTACTCGACAGGAGGAGTACTTCAGCAGTCTTAGGTTAGTGAGCAGTACCTCGGAGTCGTGACAGGACCACTGTACACTCCAGAGAAGGATCTCTTCCGCAGTTACGGTTTCGATAATGAGAATCCTGGTTTGAGCTGAGTCAATGACCTTTGAGTTTCCTCATGATTGAGATGGGTTACTTGATAACTTAGGTATATGTATGGGCATATACCTGGGTAGTGGTTATCCGTTGATTTCATAATCCTTATGTTTCCTTGTGATTGAGATGAGTTACTTGATAACTTAGGTATATGTATGGGCATATACCTAAGTAGAGGTTTTCTATTGAGATCTTCTTTGTGGTTATCCTTGTTGATTTTAGTGAGACCTTGAGGGTCTCGGGGTCCCTACTGAGTATCGTTATACTCACCCCTGCACGGGCTATGCCCGCACCTCGTTGTGTTGGTTGCAGACGACGGACAGTACTGACGGAGGCCGAGTGTTTGAGGACTGGACGGTACCCAGAGGTGGACTACACGACGAGTCAGTATCCGGAGGTGGACTTCACGGTGAGACGACACTCGGAGGAGGTTGACGGGCGAGAGCGTTGTGGAGGCTATCTGTACCTACCCTTCAGGTAGGATCCGTGGCAGACGGCGGGACCCGAGGAGCAGTGGAGCTATCTGTACCCACCCTTCAGGTGGGATTTCCAGTGGACAGCTCGGCGTAGCGGCTTTACATTTCAGTTGTTGTTTTTCCTTTCAGTTGTACTTTACAGTTGGGCTTGTATTTTCGGCCCCCTTTACTTTCAGCACCTTTTGTTGTACTCATTTTTACTTAGTATATTACTTCCGCTTGTACTCTGTGTGTTTGTTTACTTTTATAAAGGCAATGTCTTCCCAGTTATCGGAATTTATGCCTTTGGTGCTAGTCGCCAGCCCCTGGCCTATGGAAGGCGGGCTTGGGGTAGTCACGACACGGGCCCCGAGGACGGGTCGTGACAATTGAAATCATAGGTCATCCACACATTTTTATAGAATGACTTAATCAAGAAGTATAGGTTTAACTCAAAGAATTAAAATTGGGTAAAGAATTACCCTCACAAAAATTCGACAACCTAACGAAGTCACATTAAAATTCAAAAAATGAGTTTATGAGAGATAAAAGGGTATCTCATCACTTTGACATAAAATTTATAGAAATATATATATTGAAGATCATATCCCAACACAACAAATATGTAAATTAAAAGACATAACAAAAGAATGTTTTTTAAAAAGAGGAGGGTGAAATGTTCCCTTACCGATTTGAGTAACATTCAAAACGTACACCCCATGAAAGAAGGGTCGTACAATGAAAATGTAAATAACCATAAATTTAATTATATTACACAATGAATTCAATCATGGGTAGTACATACACCATAAAAAAGGAAATAGTGACAAATTTAGCATGAATCCCACGAGAATAAAAGTGAGATGAAATCCACATACCTCGTTGTAATCAATCATGTCGTATGAAAAAAAGACAATAAGCACAAAATGAATTAATTAATACCATGAATATAAATGGAATCATGATAATACATGTCAAATGGAAGTTCACAATATACCACATTGTAATAAAGAAATGGTGATCAATGTAAATCTCACATAATTATAAGTGAGATATGAATCCCTTAACACGTTGTAATCAATCGAGTCGTATGACCAAAAGTTAATAACCACCAAATGATTCACAATATGACATGAATATAAATATAATAATGATAATATATACCAAATGGCAGTACACAATTCACCACATACAATAAATTTTTGTCGAACAATGGAAATCTCACAGAATTATAAGTTGGATAAGAATCCCTTACCACATTGTAATCAATCGAGTCATATGACCAAAACATAATAACAACCAAATTATTCATAGATAAACATGAATATAATGAAAATAATGATAATATATATCAAATTGCAGTAGACAATACACCACATGGAATAAATTAGTGGCAAACAATGGAAATCTCACAGAATTAAAAGTGAGATAAAAATCCCTTACCTCGTTGTCAAAATTGACTCACTCATATGTTCCTTTTTATTCCTGAATAAAAAACTTAAGATAATTTATAAATGCTTAATTATATTTTTACAAGTATATTATTCATTTCTATAACATTTAATTTATTATTTGAGTTCATAATAAACTTGTTATAATTATAAATTGTTTATGTGGTCCGAAGTCCATTATCTCCAGAATGACATTCATCATTTTGATGACATATATATATAGTATATATATATATATATGTATTTATAATATTTAATAACATTTGGAGATAAGAAATGAAATTCACCGTTTATGGAGACAGTAAGTCGTACGTACGCCTGAACACTACTTTAGTTTCTATTTCATATTTTAATGATGTGTAAACATAGTGATTCAAAGGTATATTATAATTTCAGTATAATATTTATGTAATATATGTCCCATAATTTCATAAATTATATCCTTTATACATTCCACGTATGGAATGAACGAGTCATATAACTTTGAGGGAGCGGTAGTCCACACTTCTCTAATAAAATTATCGTGTTACCCATTATGGGAACCATAAAGGTATGCTATAAAGTGAAAATACAGAAGCATAAAAAATAAATAAATATAATAGATATCATATATATATATATATACTGTTCCATCATAATGGCCACCATGATAGGCAGTAGGATGTAATTGAACAATCCTCAATTCGTGAGGCAGTAGTTTGTCGTCCAATGAAATAATATGTTCTTTAACAAGTAGATAATGGTATGTGTAAGTGTAGCTTTACTCCTGCTCAATAAAACATCTTTCTATATTGAGAATACTATTGTAGTTATAAAATAAAAAAATAAAAAACGTTTAGGAGGTTGGAGAAGTAAAATAAAACAAAATTACTTAAGAGAAGATGTTACCTTTAATTCGGGTAACTCCCTTTGGATTGAACCAAAAGGGTTTCTTGAATAGATTTCTGCATAAGGTAAGGCTTCTAGAATGAATATAGGGATATTGGGAGCTTATTGGAGTAGATGTTGGATGCTCTGAGGGTTTGAGAAGTGTTATAAATGGGTAAAAAGTGAGTGATTTTTATAAGGGATAGGAGGGTCTCTTTTGGAATGTTTGAAAAAATATTTTATTATATAATTATTTTCGGTTTCTAAAGGTCCATAAATCATTAAAGTCAAAGATAATGTTTCACATTTTTGAAATAAAATCGTCCAATAATAATTTGTCTTGTTTCAGATATTTTTTTAATTCTTATCTTCTTATTTATTGAAATCATTCATTAGTGATGTAAACAATGCATCATCATGGGGTCATAAATAATTTTATTTATTTGATGTATAAAATTTAAAACAATTTACCATGATGTAGAAAATTTGTTCATATTTCTAATGAATATTTATAGTCTAGAAGATAACATATATACACCCATGTAAAAAATGTTTTAGTTATACAATACATGTTTGTGACATTTTTATTTTTTACATTAAATAAAATGATATTAATGTCATTATATTATCCAAGTGGATCCATGGGGACACAAAATTGACACATGGATTGTCTTGGTCGGACATGACTCATCCAATGAGGTTAGGAAAGGTGTCAAGGTAATTTTATATTTTTATAACATTATTTTTACCTTAAATTAACCTAATTACCTTTAATCACGGTTAATAAAAAAATTAATATTCATCAAAAATTATTTTCATCCTGTTGAACCACATTTTACTTACTAATGAAAACAATGAATTTTGTATTTTCTGAATTCAATTTACATAAGTGGTAAAATATCATTTAAACGAAAAATTCAATTTTTTAATTACTACTTACTGGTTTCACTATTCATCAAAAATTGAAGGTATTCAGAAAAATTACCAAAATTCACTCTTAGATAAATTTTATATTTAGAAATAAAAAATGATGTATATTTTACCAAATTGAAAACATATAAGTTTCATTAATTAATTTTATAATTAATTCATAGTCATCAAAACAAAAAGCATGTTTTTAAGAAATAATTATCATCAAAATATTGATACTTGTAATGCCCAATTTAAACGTGAAATTACTTCAAATAGCCAAAATTGGGTTAAATGATAAAAATATAATCTATTTAAACTTTAAAAAAAATTAATAAGTTAATCTAAACATATAAATATATTAGATTAAAAAGCAGGTTTGAATTAAAATACAATAATTTTCACTATTGATTTAAAAAAATGAACTTTATTAGAAAAAATCCAAAAATTTACACAAAGTAAATTTTGATGTCCTGATTCTAAGGAAGAATTTTTTGTTCAAATATAATATATGAAAGTGAAAAAACTATATTTAAAAAGTTTTCTCCATCAAAAGGCAGTAAATCGACCTTTTAAAGAATAATAGAGTATTTATGCTTAAAATCGAATTCTTTTCTTATTTTAAGCCTCTAAAATTTATTGGATAAATGTAAAAACATTTAGCAAAAATGTATAATCATATATTAGTACGTTTTTTCTATTCCCTCCAATACAATGGCTAGGCTTTAACTACCATTTAAAATAATATTGTTATACTTTTAGTGTGAAACCTTTGATTTCAAAGAAACCCGTTGTTGCATACCAGGTACGCTATCGAACAAATAAACCCCATTAAATAAAAATTAATATTTAATTAACAAATATAAATAAATATGAAAATCTCACATTCTGTATTTATCCAGGATTTTACATCCTTCCTCCCTTTTGGGAATTACATCCTCACAATTTTAAAATTGGGATTGGGAACTTCATTGAAATCCCCACATCAAAAAAAGAGTCAATAAAACTATCACATTAAAATAAATAAAGATAATTACAAAGGTTACCCAATTTAACCTGTACTAGGATTCCATGTTGGAAAAAATGGATATTGAAGGGAAAATGAATAACCATGTTCTGATGGAGAGTGATAGAAAACATCATTAGGAGAATTTTAACCACCCGAAAATAACAAAATTGTGACGGGTTAAACAAGCCATGATTCCCCAGTTGGAAAAGTTAACAGACAATATTTTTTTTATGATACTTTTCATTGAAGAATTTATTTTTGAACTTAACTAAAAACATAAGGAAACATACTTACTTGTCATGTAGACTTTCATCTTTTACTATATTTCTAACAACAACTCATATTTTCACCAAATGATGAGTATTCAGGATGACTTTTTCACATTATGAGCACTATAATAAACTTCATGAGAATCACATAATCCACAAAAGATGAACATTATATTTCCCATGTATTTAGAACATATCCAAAACAAAAATGGTTAGTACAAGATTAGATAATCCCTAAAAATGATAATCATTTAAAAAAAGAAAAAATACTCTTAATCTGAAAAAGTTTTCATACAAAAAATCAACGTTCATCAAAGACCATTCAATAAATAGATGTCTATAAAATTATTCAAAGTAATACAAAGTAAGATTGAAACCCAATGTCAAAAGAATTTAATCACATTGACTTCCAAGATAAATCTTAACATTTTCCTCCAAATAACATCATTTACTCTTAAAGTCTCATATTGAAAAGTAATTAACCTAATCACATATATTCTATGATAGGTTAGTCATTTCTATAGATAATCCAAAATAAACTTATTCTTGATTCATAATATCATCTAAATAAAAATTATTAGTCATACTAACCAGGGACATCACATAGTCCAGTGGTAGGCAATAAATACCAATCACAGTTTGGTTATGGGTTTGGTTTTCTGCAGGTTTGTCGGACGCGATGGGTTGTCACATGGTCCGTGTGTTGTCCTTTTAAAAAAAACTATATAATTTAATAACATTCCCAAAAATAGATAAATTCATCAATAATAACCTCTAACATATTTTAACCATGAAGGTTATCTAATCACTTTTATTTTGCATCCCAAATAGTATTAACTAGTAATTGCCTCAAAATAAAGGATCATATAAACACAAATAGTTCTTCATAACTATATCCATAAAAGAAAATATAATTACTCCTCGAATAAAATATTCATATATCAAACTTCAGGGTTTCACATATTATAAAAATTCTTCTAATGTAATCCCATTATCAAAAAAGACTTCATACATTTACGCATTTCACCATCCTAAAATCTACCATAACTCTTGAATCCCTTATATGTTGACTTCTTACTCATAAAACATTATTCAGGATCCATTAACCATTAATTACTAACATATGCTAAAATACTTCTTCCTAAGAGACAAAATCATGAATCATATCTTAAGAATCAATAATATCAAAACATATGTTAATAAATAATCCATGACTTTCATTGGTCATTGTCAGTTTCTTCATCCTCAATAGGAATGGAAATATCTATTGGTAAACAAATATTTTTATGATCCTTGTGATCTCATTACCTGAACTTATTTGTAGGACATGTCTCTAAATAATGACCATGCACCCCACATTTAGAACATTCAATTGATCCCTCAGAAAAAACTTCGTTCCTTTCCTAGATTCAACTAGATACTTCCTTTTTTCATGGAGGGTTTTTGCTCTATGACCTTTATTTCCACATCTATAGCATCTTCCTATCCCTTTGAAACATTTTCCTAGGTGTTTCATTCCACATCTTTGACACATAGGTTTTTTAACATACTTACCTTTATCATTATTACCTAAATTTCCTTAGGGATCTGTTTCCCATGTTTAGGTTGACTTATAAGAATCACGAAGGTTCAGGTGGTCAATCATGACTCTAGATAGCTAGCTGAGAATAAACACAATAGTTCTCATTGTAGCTCCCATTTCATTAAATTTCCCATTCAGAAAATTGTCACGACTTTCTTCACATCCACTGTTACATTGGTGCCTGCTAGATCCAGCCATTTACTAAAACTAAAAAGGTCAGTGTGAGTCTATTAGTTAAATAATCTTATAATATCTTTTGAGGAGAGTAAATACTAAGATATAATTATTCATGTTATCTTAAACTCATTCATGTTATCTAAAAAATATCACTCTTTTTGAAATGCATACTATTATGGTATTGTCACATATGCTTAGAAAATTCCCTAACCTCTAAAGTAATCTAAACCGACCTTTGATATAAACTATAAGGACATGTCTTTAAAACATTTCATAATCTTTAATTAAAAGAATAATTCACATATAGAATATTTTTAGGTTTAGATTTATAGATAATTAAGCCATAATTATTACATATCAACTTGAATATTACAATGTAGATACTTCTACTGTATCCAATTTTTCACAATAATAAAACTCGTTAAATAAAACAAGAGTTCTTTTCTTGATATAAATCTTCTTGAATACTTCCTTTATATTACACTTCTTTATAACCTATAAAAAACATTTGAAAAACTTGGGAGGATCATAAAAAGATCAGTAAGGGTTATAACATAAATAAAGGAAGCATTAACCCATCAATAAATACAAATCTATGAAACCATAATTTTTTATCATAACATACAATCTGAAATCATAATATTTATGAACAACACATAGTAATAACAAATCATAAAGGTAACATGTGGCATCCATACCATACTTACATTGTAGCTATTACAGCTATGTAGGGTGTTATATTTTTAATATCCATCACAATATATTCCTTAAATCTCATAGAAAAAAAATTCACATTTACCTCTGTCTTGTTACTCAATGCATCGGAGTGTTATCTCAGGCTCACCTACCCTAGGTTTATCACAGATCCACCCATATACGTAACAATGCCTAAGAACCATAACAAGTTCGTAACAAATAAAAAAAACATAAAGGAAAAATAACATTTATAGATTTGAATCACAATATATCATATAAATATATTGACATAAAAAAAATACATTATCAAAACCATTTTCAATAAAAAAATACATAAAAGAGTATATAGTATTTATTTTCCTTTTTAAACAACATTTCAGCTTGTAAAGGATGACAAAGATGAAATAATACTCGCGGTGACGGAATGGACATTGTAACCGCTTAAATTAATAGAAACATTGTTTTTTTTGTTAAGTAAAATGCTTCGTAGAAAAATATTACCTTTGAATGAAATCAAAATTCAATGGTTTTTATACCCCAAATAATAGAAAGTCATGTACAAAACAAAATATGCCTCAATGAATGGAAATTAAGGTGATGTCCATTACAAATACCGTATCCTTAGATTAAGGATAAATCAATAACGTAATTATCTGTGAAAAATCTAAATAAACACAATATAAGTGGATATTAAGTGTAAAAAAATCATCGTTCATCCAAAAACATTTATAGCACAACAAAATCAAGAAGTAGTCCTTTAACACAAATAATTGAAATTGGGTAAATAAGTTCCCTCACAGAAACTTGACAGCCTAACGTCAAAAAATTAAAATTCATAAAATGAGTTGATGAGAGATAATAGGGTATCTCATCACATGGACATAAGATTTACAACAATTAGGATATATAATAACATATCCCAACATAAGAAGATGTAAATTAAAAGACATAACAAAAAAAGTCTTTTAAAAAGGGGAGGGTGAAAGGTTCCCTTACTGATTTGGGTAACATTCAAAACGTACAGCCCATGAAAGAAGGATCATACAATGAAGATGTAAATACCAGTAAATTAATGTATATTAAACAAAGAATACAATCATGGGTAGTACATACACATCAAAAAAATAGTGGCAAATGTAGCATGAATCTCATAGGAATAAAAGTGAGATAAAATCGCCTTACCTTGTTGTAATCCATCATTTCATATGACCAAAAGATAATAACAACCAAATTAATTACATAATAACATTAATTTGTAGATAATAATGATAATAAATATCAAATGGAAGTACACAATACACCATATAGCAATAAATAAGTTGTGAACAATGGAAATCTCACATAATTAAAAATGAGATAAGAATCCCTTACCAAGATGTAATCAATCGAGTCGTATGACCAAAAGTTTATAAAAACCAAATGATTCATATAATTACATGAATATAAATAGAATAATGATAATATATATCAAATGGAATTACACAATACACCACATGCAATAAATTAGTGACATACAATGGAAATCTCATCGAATTAAAAGTGAGATAAGAAACCATTACCACATTGTAATCAATCAAGTCGTATGACAAAAATTTATTTACCAACGAATTATTGACATAATAACGTGGTTATAAAAATAATAATGATAATATATATCAAATTTTTGTACACAATAGACAACATGCAATAAATTAAGGGCGAACAATGGAAATCTCACGGAATTAAAAGTGTGATAAGAATCCCTTATCTCGTTGTTCGACTTGACTCGCTTGTATGTTCCTTGTTATTCATGAATAACAAAATTAAGTTACTTTATACTTTATTAAGAATATTTTTTCAAGTTTATTATTCATTTCTATAATAATTTGTTAATTATTTGATATCATAATAAACTTGTTATTATTATAAAATGTCCATGTGATCAAGAGTTTATTATCTCCAGAATGATATCCATCATTTAGATGATATATATATATATATATAATTATATCAAGTATATATATATATATGGATTTATAGTATTTCAAAACATTTTAAGATAATAAATGAAATGCATCGTTCATGGAGACGGTAAGCCATACGTACGCATAAATGCTACCTTCATTTCTTTTTCATATTTTAAGAAAATGAAACATAGTGATTCATATGTATATAATAATTTCAGTATAATAGGTATGTCATATATGTTACATAATTCCATAAATTATATCTTTTATACATTCTATGTATGGCATGAACGAGTCATATCTCATTGAGGGGGCGGCAGTCCACACTTCCTCTAATGAAATTATCGTGTTACCCATTATGGGAACCACAAATATATTCTATAAAATTAAAATACAGATGAATAAAATACATATATATCATATATATCATATATAGATACAATTCCATCATAATATATACCATGAGAGGCAGTACGAGATAATTTAACAATCATCATTTCATGAGACAGTAGTTCGTCGTCCACTGAACCAATTTGTTATTTACCCATTAGATGGCGGAGTGTGTAAGTGTAACTAGAATAATTCCCATAAAAAATCCTTTTATATTGAATATACTGGTTTTGTTATAAAATAATAAAATAAAATTATTTTAGGGAGTTGGAGAAGTAAAATAAAACAAAAGAACTTTAGAGAAGGTGTTGCCTTTAAATCGGGTTACTCTCTTTGGTTTGAACCAAAAGGGTTTCTTTGAATATCTTTATGCCTAAGGTAAGGATTCTAGGATGAATAGAAGGATCTTGGGAGCATATTGGATTAGAGGTTAGAAGATCCAAGGGATTTAGAAGTGTGATAAATGGGTATGAAGTGATTGATTTTTATAAGAAAGAGGAGGGGCCTTTTTGGAAAATTCTAAAATATTATTTTATTATATAATTATTTTCAATTTCTAAAGGTCCAAAAATTATTAAAGTCAAAGATAAGGTGTCCCATGTTCTAAATAAAAACATCCCATAAAATTTGGTCATGTTTTGGATGTTGTTTTAATTTTTATCTTCTTTTTTATTTAAATCATTCATTAATTACGTAAACACTCCATCATCATCATGTCATAAATAATTTAATTTATTTGATGTCTAAAAATTATAAAAAATTTTAACAAGATGTAGGAAATCTTTTTATATTTCCTATTAATCTTTATAGTTTAAATGATAACTTATATAACAGCCAGAATTTTTTTTTTATCAAAATAATACATGTTGAAGACATTTTTATTTTTACTTTAAATAAAAAGTTATTAAAGTCATTATCTTATCCAAGTGGCTCCATGGGGTCCCAAAATACACTCGTGGACTGTCTTGGTCGTTCATGACTCATCCAATGAGGTTAAGACAAGTTTAAAGGTAATTTTATATTATTATATCATTATTTTTATCTTATATTACCCAAATTACCATTAATCGCGGTTAA
This sequence comes from Viscum album, assembly GCA_963277665.1. Taxonomy (NCBI): domain Eukaryota; kingdom Viridiplantae; phylum Streptophyta; class Magnoliopsida; order Santalales; family Viscaceae; genus Viscum; species Viscum album. Next base: position 2,042,301,601 of record OY728136.1, read on the forward strand.
TAAAAAAATTAACATTCACCAAAAATTAATGTCATCCCATTGAACCACATTTTACTTAATAATGACAACCATGAATGTAATATTTTCTAAATTCAATTTATAGAAGCGGTAATGTTTTAATTAATCGAAAAATTAAATTCTTTTTCTACTACTTAGTGGTTTCACTATTCATAAAAAATTGAAGGTTTTCAGAAAAATTCCAAAAAATCACTCTAAGCTAAATTGGTATTCTGAATTAAAAATTGAAGTTTATTTTACCAAATTCAAAACATATAAGTTGCATTAATTAATTTTTTAATTAATTCCCATGTCAAAACAAAAAACAGGTTTTTTAGAAATAATAACCATCAAAATATTGATACTTATTAATGTCCAATTTCAATGTGAAATTACTTCCAATAGACATCATTGGGTTAAATAGTAAAAATATATTCTACTTACACTTTAAAAAAAAGTCAATATAACCATATAAATAGATTAGATTAAAAATAATATTTTAATTAAAATACAACGTTTTTCACTATTATTTAAAAAATGAACATTATCAGAAAAATTCCAAAAATTTACACAAAGTAAATTTTGATGTCCCGATTCTAAACAATTTTTTTTTGTTCAAATAGAATGCGTGAAAGAGACCAAATCTATATTTAATAAGTTTTCAACATCATAAAATGTTAAATAGGCCTTTTAAATAATATTAGAGTATTTATTCTTAAAATCAAATTCTTTTCTTATTTTAAGACTCTAACATTTATTGGATAAATGTTAAAATATTTAGCAAACATGTATAATCATTTTTTAGTTAGTTATTTCTATTGATGCCAACACAATGGTTAGGAATTAACTAAAATTTATAATTATAATATTATTTTTTTAGTGTGAAACATAAGATTTTTGAGAAACGTGTTGCTTCATATCGGGTACGCTATCGAACATAGAAACCGCTTTAAATTAAAATTAATATTTAATTAAAAAATATTAATAAATAATAAAATGTCATATTCTTTATTTATTTGGGAAGTTACAAAGAAGGTTTTTTTTCTAAAACAATGAAGTTATACAAACCATAATTTTTTCTTTCATGTACTTGAACACATTTAGTTTAACATTTTATTAAAGAAAATACAAAATATCATTCTAAAAGAACATTATTTTTTTCTATTAATTTTTTTATATATTCGTTTTTATCTAATATCCACTTATAAAGTATCAAATATATTTTGTCATAATAATTATGAACCATATTTATTTGTATACATGACATTATTCAATATTTAAATAAATCATCAAATATAAAGTATCTTATTAATCATTTAACTCACCAAAATATCAAATTATTTAGTACATGTTATTTTCATAGTAATTATTTCAATAAAATTATGTTGGGGTGAATCATTGATTAATATTTTTATAATTTAGTTTAGTTTTAAATTATTATAACTATAGAAAACTAAATAAAATATTTTATAGGAATATATATATATAAATAAATAAATAAATGAACTGTAGAAAATATTTTTCATTTCTGAATGACTGGTCACAATGTGGGTACCTACTCTTTGATATGCATAGTATTATTTTTAGCCATATATATTTATTATTAATCTAATATTTTATAAAACAGTCTATCTCCGAAAAAACTAAACACAAGTTAATATTGGGTAGTAATTGTCCTATAAATCATTAACAGTGTCATGACTATATATAAATATCTCAAATAATTACAGCTTCCTCAAATTTTTATTTTCAATAGTTCCTACCAATATTATGAAATATTTATTTTCCCCTATTGTGGAAAATATTGTCAATTCACATCTATATGTCTTTTAATCAATGTAATGAATTTTCCCCAAAATCAAGTCTTTAAATATAAGAAAATTTAAAATAGTGTAACATGCATATCATTTACCCACTTACATCATGACAACAAAAAAAACATCTATGTAAAAATTAATCCCATCATAACCATTAATAATATCATCATAAACCCTCTAGATCAATTTAATTTGATTCTAGATAACTCTATGATAATGGATATCTAGTTGGAATATTATGTTGGACATCTTCTATTTATTTCTTAATGCAATAGTTCTTCTATTCTAAAATGTCATCTGCTTCCCTCATCAATACATGAAGTTAATTTTCTGTTATTTATTATTCAGTTTATTATGATAACATTTATATATCCTTATTTTACATAATTTATTTTATTTTATTATAAACCATCATTATTTTTTAAAAATCATTAAATATGTAATTATTTTACATTTTTAATAGTGGATAGTCTCATTTTAAAGAATAATAAAATAACCTATATATTTTATTCACATTTAACAATAATAAAATTTCCAAAAATAAGTGGAATTAATCTAGCTTCAACATATTAAAAATTTATTGGGAAACTACATTTCTGTATGATTTAATTTAATGATTCAGTGTGGGTTGGAATCTTATATTGTCCCATAACATTCATCTAGTAAATTTCTAGGTTATCTAATAAATAATCCACCATATATTGACCCAGTCTCACTATTAATCATATAAAAACACCTAAAATGATTTTAATACTTCCACAATATATCTTTCAAGATCGTCAATTTTAATAATTACAATAGTATAGACTTAATCTCTTTGATGTTGTTGAATCTCAATTCTCAAATAAATAGTGAATGGTATCTCGCCCTCAGAACTCTTCATAACATGGTATTATTAGTTTCATCATTAAAATTATAAACATCCTGAAATTAAAAATCAAAATAAATAATAATGGGGTTTTAAAATTTAAAAAATTATTTAGTTTCATGTTTTTTACACTATATTTTCAATTTTTTTTCAAAAACATATGACCTCAACAGATAATAATGTTATTATTGTGTATATGGTTATTATTTAAAATTTTTTGATTTCAATTAAAAAATATATCACCCAAATATTTATGATGTTTTTATTTTTAATAAAGTGTGACCACTTTTCTAGAATGTAATTCATGCAACAACGGGTTTGAATGTAGCATGATACTGTAATTAAGTTTGGTTATTTAACGACACCATTATATCATAGTTGTGATGATGGAATGTATGAAATATAAAAACTATATACGAAATATTATATGGATTACAAATTTATAAAATAAATTCAGTGGTTATATAATTATTTGAATTAAAATAATAATGACTTAAATGAAAAATAAATGATGTCGAAAAAAATTTATTGTCTCAAAAAGAATGGGTTGGTCAGTTCTTGAACAATATTGATAAAATTATTATTATTTAAAAATTGTAGAAAATTTGTGTGGTAATGTTAAATTTATTTTTGAGGTAAAAATATCAAAAATTAACATATGGTGAAATTTTGGGATTTTTTATGAAAATATTCATTTATTGATTAATTGTGAAAAATAAAAAAAATTAAAACATTCTTTATTTAAAATTCTATATAATGGTAATTTTTTAAAAAATAGTTTAATGTAAAATTAGTTCACGTATTTTATAATTTAAAATAATTATGTCATTGGAATCATTTTCTTATAGAATGTTGATCATAAATCATAATGTACTTATGAGAATGTTTCTTGGGAAACCATCTCTTTTGTTACATCTAAGGATTAATTTTAAATTAAATTTATCAACATATGCCAATTGAATTAGAAATAATGGATTACATGTCTATTATAATAGTAATTTATATTAACTAATAAGGTTAACATAATTTTTTAACATAACTAATAATGAATTCAATACATAATTAAAAACCACATTTATGGTAAAAAATATTATACTGGTGGTTAAACTAAGAAGGTCTAGTTTAAAAAGACCTAAAACATATCAAAAAATAATTGTATGGCCATATTCTAAGACAATGATTTATATGGGTTGATATTGAACTATTTTTAAGGATTTTTGTAAAGACCCGTAAAATTAAAGGAAAATTTGTTCTCAATTTTCATTGGAATTTTACAAGAACGCGGTTTCAGACGGCACTTGATTCTGAGGCCCGAAGTTCCCGGAATTTTTATCCGAAGTTTAGCTCGGGTACGTTCAATGAACGAACGAGTGGGAATTTCTAAATTTTGAACCGGTGCCCGGAATCAAAATCCGATGGCACCGATGGAACCGCAGTGCCGGTAATTTCTTAGGAACTCCAGTTCCAGAGTTGTTTTTACATGAGGGGATTTATTAATTATTGTGGTAGTTGAAAAAAAAAATTTAACAATTTTTATTTTTCCCACTTGGTAGTTTTATCCAAAGTAAGGATGTTGGGGGTGGGACCCACTTGTGATAACCAACATTGAGAGGATAAGGTAGGGTGGGACCCATATGATCCCAACCCCTCACTTTCCTAACCCTTATAAACCCCCCATTTAAGTTTTCCTAACCTATCTCCTCATTAGTTTTATAACATCTTGTGTTAATAACGTAAGTGTGTTAAATGTGGGTTTTGATTTTTCAAACTCTTGAAATTCAAAAACATATGTTGGGTTAATATAATAAGTGGGAGGATTATTTTATTTTGGGGTTAGTTTTTCTTGTGGTGGACACTTGGGAGGAAAGGGATAAGGGTTTGAGGAAGTCTTCTTCTTCTTCAACTTCGATGAAGAACATGAAGAACACCTTGGACTCCGACGAAGAACACCGTCCTTAGCAAAGAACATCTCTGCCAAAGAACGCGAAGAACGTCTCCAATGACGTTTCCTCTTCAGACGCACCTCGACGTCAACGGAATCGACGTTCGTTTTCCGTGACACCTGACCTCCACGACGCTCGTCTTCCGCGGCTCGTTGACGTGCATTGTTCTTGAAACTGAGGTAGGCGATTGTTTTTAATTAATTTGTTCGTGATTTCATTCCTGAACTTCTTCGCGAAATTTAACCTTATGCTATCGATTAACGTAGGGGGGGGACCGCACCAACACGGCCGACCCACCTCCTTATTTTTTCTTATTGAATTCTTGGATTGAATGGAAGTGGTGCGGTGCCATCGCACCGCACATGTTTTTGCGGCAAGAATTACGCAGCGCCGTCGCGCCACGCCAGGAATTAAAACAAGGACGCGACACCGTCTCGCCGCGTCGGGGACACCGAAAAACACCACGGCCGGAGTGGGGCCACGGCGGAGGGGCGCGGTGCCGTCACACCGCGCCGGAAGACAAGGGTCGCGGCCGGTTCCGGGCCGCGGCGGAGCAAGGTGACCGGCGGCCGGACCGGGCCGCCGGCGTCGGAGCTGGAAGGGGACCGGCCATCGCTGGTCCCGTTGAGCAGGAACCAGCCAGCCAGGTCAGGGCGGACGGAAGGGGAGGAGCTTGGGGAATTAAATTCCCCCGGCCAGACTTCAAACGGCCCCCATAAATGGGGGTCCGTGGTTACAGAAGGGGGAAGGCGCCCCCCCCCCCCCCTTCCTAAATGGCTCGGCCTTCGGCCGAGCCAGGCAACGTGCTGGGCGCGCTGTGCCCAGCCAGACCGGCCGCCTAGCTGGTCCGCCCGGCCGGGCCACGCCGGGCCAGCCCGACCCGGACCCGGGGCAGGTCGACCCAGTTCGGGCCGACCGGGGGGTCTCGGGTCGGGTCGGTCCGGGCTCGAAACCCCCATTTTCGGACCGTTTGGGTTCAATTGCCCATAACTCGGGCTACGGACCTCCAATCGACGCGCCGTCAGTGGAGATACGATCATTGGAACGAGGCGGTCGTTTTGGTATATCGCATTCAAGTTTTCAGAATACTTTCAGTTCGGCCGGGTTGGTTCGTACACGAAACCAACCGGGCCCTTGGAGCAGAAACGCTCATATCTTGAGCTTCGGACATCCGATGGACGTGCCATCGATTTTTTTGTTTTCCTCTAAGTGAGACGAATCTTTTGGCTTACTCCGCCCGAGATTTGGACGCAGGTGGAGTATGGTCATGTTGGTTTTGCCTTAAAAACCAACCGGGCCCCTGGGACAAAAAAGCCAATAACTCTCAGACCGGGTGTCTGATTGACCCGCCGTCTGCGACGTTGAGTTCCTGTTGATGATACAGAACTTTTGGATACATCAAATCTGGACTATGTGTCAGTTGATGTTTCAACCTCTCGGCTCGTGGAGTGGACACTCCCGAACGAGTTTGCTGTGTGCGGGAACCCTAGTGCTGGCTGCGACTGCTACTGTGACGACGACGACTGTACAGAGATCCTCAGTGGATTCGACGGTGACGACTATAGCACTCAACGATCCTATGTGGATCAGTGCTACCGATCCTGTGTGGGTCCGATCTTGTGTGGGTCAATGCTCAGCGGTTCTGTGTGAGCTAGTGCCTACAGATCCTGTGTGGGTCTGATCATGTGTAGGTCTTTGTGGGGGTTAGTTTCCTACCGATCCTGTGTGGGTCATTGCGGGGGTTAGTACCTATCGATCCTTTGTGGGTCCGACGACTTAGATGGATCAGTGATCATCTCTATCGTCTTCGAAGAAGTATACCTGGGTGAGCTGAATCCTGTTTGCTTTCCTGTGAGGATTGTGTTGTGCTATCCTGTGTGGATTACGTTTTTCTTTCCTGTGTGGAATACGCATACATTCATGTGTGGACTAGGTTGTACTTGGGCGTAGAGTTTGGAGCGTATTGGAATTGATGACTTAGGTATATGTATGAGAATATATCTAAGCAATGTCGGTTGTTACTTCTTGATTGTATCTTTCCATTTTGGTTTATCCTTTGTGGATTTTGGGAGACCTTCGGGGGTCTCGGGGTCCCTACTGAGTAGATTATACTCACCCCTACACGGGATATTCCCGCACTATGTTGTGATGGTTGCAGACGACGGAAAACATTGATCGTGGTTGAGGCTTGCAGAGCAGAACGGTACCTGGAGGTGGACCACTGGGCGGAACATACTCGGAGCGGACGACGGGACCCGAGGAGCAGTGGAGCTATCTGTACCCACCCTTCAGGTGGGATTTCCAATGGGCATCTCGGCGTTGCGGCTTTACTTTTCTGTTGTTGTTTTCCCTTTGGTGTTGTACTTTACTTTCTGTTTGGGTTTGTACTGGCCCACTTACTTTTTCTCACTTCACTCTTGTACCAGCTTTTACTTAGTGTTGTCTTTTTCCGCTTTCTTACTCTACGGTACTTGTTTACTTTACAAAGGAAATGCCTTCCCTTTTACCGGGATTTACGTCTTGGTGCTAGTCGACAGCCCCTGGCCTATGGAAGGCGGGCTTGGGGTAGTCACGGCACGGGCCCCGAGGATGGGTCGTGGCAAATTGGTATCAGAGGAGTTCGGTTCTACTGCGGACTTTGATCTTTCTTCTATGTTAAGCAATGGTGTTTAGCATATTGGGTGTGGTTATCAGTCCAGGGAGCCCAGTGTTGGTGCGGTGGCTGACGTATCCGTACACCAGGACCCTGACTTCTGATTTCCGACTTAATGCACGAAAATATTGATTGAATGTGTGTTTCATGTTTTCTTTGTGATTAATTGTATCAGCTCACCAGGTACACTGTTCTGACTATGTCACACATGTTTCCTTTTCAGGATGGCCCCACGACGGCAGCCAACTAGGGTTCCGAGAGTCGAGCGTGACGATAGCCCACCGAGCGATGAGGCCTCGGTGCAGGGCCCTTTGTCAGCAGTGGCACCGGCGGTAGCTCTACCCGCCGAGCCACCGATGCTCCTACCACCAGCCACTGACGATGCACGTCGCCTCAGTGCACTTCATGTCTTCCAGCGCCATCGACCGCCCTGGTTCCATGGGGAGACGGACCCCCAGGAAGCCGAGGACTGGCTGGAGGCAGTGGTGAGAGTTTTCAGGTTAGTGAGGACACCAACAGACCACATGGTGATCCTCGCAGCAAGCCTACTGCACGCAGCAGTAGGCATATGGTGGAGTTTGATGCTCCAGGTGCACGATGAGGCATATCCACTCTGGACAGAATTTGAGAGCCTCTTTCTCTCAGAGTTTGTCCTAACCACCCTCCGTGCAGTGCGCATTCAGGAGCTTCTTCAGCTGCGGTAGGGCAGCATGACGGTCGCCCAGTACTCAGCGATATTTACAGATCTCTCGTGCTACTCTACAGACATGGTACATGACCCATTCTTCTGGTCCCGAACCTTTGAGAAGGGATTGAGACATGAGATCAGGGCATCGCTGATCTCCCTCACCATTCCGACTCAGACAGGAGTACTGGAGAGAGCCCTTTTGATCGAGAGTTTTCTTGCTGAGTCTACACCTGTGCTGAGACCCACCGTAGGGCGGCACGTAGAAGATTCTTCTGTAGTAGGCAGTCGACGGATGACTCTTGGGTCCAGGCAGACCAGACCCTCAGGCAGATGACCTCAGGACACTGGCTCATCAGTGCGGGGCACACAGCGCGGAGCCAGTCCTTCGAGAGGCAGACAGTGCTACTCGTGCGTCGGTCTGGGCCACATGGCTCGTGATTTCCCGACCCGCCATGCCGAGGAGCAGCAGACAGTTGAGGGACCACCGAGGAAGAGGTAGAGGGTCCACCGTGGTGGTCCGCAGGGAGGAGCCAGACGAGGCAGAGGAGCTGGCCGAGCATCAGGTGGTGGGCGATGCTTTGAGGCTCTACCACCACCACCACCAGGAGGTCCACCCTGACCACAGGGAGCTGCGGCAGAGATAGGCACATCTCCAGGCAGCGGAGGCCTACGACCACGATGCGCCTGAGATGATTCGAGGTACTATCTGTGTCTATTCCACCCTTTATGAATTACTTATAGACACATGATCGAGTCACTGTTTCTTAGCCACTGCCCATGTTCGGAGCTCTGAGATTCCGACAGAGCCGTTGGGTCGATCCTTACGGCTAGAGACTCCTACGGGAGTAGACTCGACGATTACACACTTGTGCCGGCTATGTGAGATTACTCTAGGAGGCGAGATCTTCGGCTGGGATATTCTTGTAGCGGCATCGAGGCCTTACGAAGTCATCTTGGGAATGGATTGGTTGTCTACATTCCATGCACAGATTTACTGTATTTGGTGCAAGGTGCGATGTGTACGCACCGACGAGAGCAGGTTCACCTTCACCAGTGAGAAGGGAGCCTTCGCAGCACAGGATGGACTTCTGTAGAGGAGAGGACAGCCCATCACTCATTAGTTGGCTAGCCTCATCATAGGAGTAGTTGACGTGCGGAGTCCTGGTTTTCATGCAGTGGTGGATCAGTAGGCGGGCGTCTTTCCCGACAACGTTCCAGGGCTACCTACTCCCAGAGAGGTAGACTTTTATATTGACCTATACCCGGGGACATCCACGATATCGACTCCAGCATATCGGATGGCCCCCGCCGAGATTCGAGAGCTGCGGGTACAGTTGGAGGACATTCAGGAAAAGGGATTCATCCGACCCAGTGTTTCACCCTGGCCTTCCCTGATTTTTTTCGCCAAGAAGGCGGACGGGAGCTTGCGACTTTGTGTCGACTATCGTCGCCTGAACTAGGTGACAGTGAGGAACAAGTATCCGCTACCGAGGATTTATGACCTCTATGATCAGCCCAAGGGAGCACGGTGGTTCTCGAAGATAGGCCTCAGGTCAGGCAATCATCAGCTCAGAGTTCAAGACAAGGGCGTGCAGAAGACGGCCTTCAGATCTCGGTATGGCCACTATGAGTTCTTGGTTATGTCGTTCGGTGTAACCAATGCTCCAGCAGTGTTCATGGCCCTCATGAACAGGATCTTTCAGCCATACCTCGATCGATTTGTTGTGGTCTTTATCAACGACATTTTGATTTACTCGACGACTGAGGAGGAGCACGCCTACCACTTACGGGATGTACTAGACACACTCCGAGAGCACCAGCTTTATGGAAAGCTCTCGAAGTGTCAGTTCAGGATACGTGAGGTCCACTTCTTGGGGAACATCATCTCTGAGGAGGGAGTTGTAGTGGATCCTGCGAAGATTGAGGCAGTGCTAGCTTGGGAGCCACCCAAGAGCGTGATGGAGGTACGGAGTTTCTTGGGACTAGCTGGATACTACCGGAGATTTGTGCCAGACTTCTCCAGAGTTTCGGCACCACTCTCAGCTTTGACGAAGAAGGGGAAACCCTTCGTGTGGTCAGATAGATGTCAGCAGAGCTTCCAGGAGCTGAGACAGAGATTGACCAGTGCACCAATCCTGATGTTTCCTGAGGAGGGAGTAGGGTACGTAGTCTACTGCGATGCATCAGGGACCGGACTCGGTTGTGTCCTGATACAGGAGCATGAAGTGATCGCCTATGGATTACGTCAGTTGAGGCCTCATGAGCAGAACTACGCTACCCATGACCTGGAGTTAGCAGCATTAGTCTTCGCTCTGAAGATATGGCGACACTATCTGATGGGAAAGCGCTTTACAATCTTTTCTAACCATCAGAGTATCAGATACAAATTATATCAAAAGGATCTGAATCTGAGACAGCGGCGATGGCTCAAGTTCCTCCAGGACTATGACATTGAGATAGTCTATACTACTAGGAAGGTGAACGTGGTAGCCAATGCTCTCAGTAGGAGGATGGGAATTCAGCTACTTGAGGAGACGACAGAGCAACTAGCCTCTTTGGAGATATCTTTCGTGGATAGAGATGGATCAGCCTTCCTTCAGTCTCTCACAGTCACTCCTCCACTACTGTAGTGGGTCAGAGAGGCACAGCGTGGGGACACTGACTGTGAGCCGTGGCGTGCACATATATCCTCAAGACAGGCACCTGATGGTTTCTCCTTTGGATCAGAGCACGACATCCTTTTCAGAGGACGTACCTTGGTACCAGTCTCTTTACGGGAGGAGGTGTTGAGAGTGTTTCACACTTCTCCCTTGGCGGTACACCTTGGAGTTGCGAAGATGTATCAGGATCTCAGATGACAGCACTGGTGTCCAGGCATGAAGAAGGTTGTAGTAGAGTTCGATTCTCGATGCCTCACCTGCCAGCAGGTGAAGGCTGAGAATCAGGTACCAGCAGGCTTGGTAGAACCCTTGTAGGTTCCAGAGTGGATCTGGGATGGCATATCTATGGACTTCGTGACTAGACTTCCACGCACTTCCAAAGGTCACGACTCTATTTGGGTGATTGTCGACCGACTCACCAAGTCGGCTCACTTTTTACCCATCAAAGAGCAGGGATCAGTGGAGAGCTTGGGACGTCTTTACATTCAGGAGATTGTACGGCTTCACAGTGTACCATCTTCTGTCGTATCCGATCGAGATGCTAGCATTACTTCCCAGCTATGGAAGGGATTGCAGGAGGCGTTCAGGACACAACTACGTCTGAGCACAGCCTTTCACCCTCAGACGGATGGTCATACGGAGAGGACCATTCAGACTATCGAGGACATGCTCCGCGCATGCGTCATCGACTTTGGTCGCAGCTGGGAGGACCACCTACCCTTGGTGGAGTTCGCGTACAACAGCAGCTACCACTCCACCATCGGGATGGAACCATACGAGGCGTTGTATGACCGACCTTGCAGATATCCTTTTTGCTGGAAAGACCCTAGGGAGTCAGCACATGTGGGACCAGAGATGGTTCGGGCCATGACAGAGAAGGTCCAGGTCATCCAAGAGCAGATGAGGACAGCATAGAGCCGGCAGAAGTCTTATGCTGTCAGGAGGCAGAGGCCACTAGAGTTCGAGGATGGCGACCATGTCTTCTTGCGTGTCTCACCTCGACATGGATTACGGATATTTGGCCTAGGCCTTAAGTTGTCTCCATGCTTCATCGGACCGTTCCAGGTCCTCAGAAGGATTGGCGAGGTGGCTTATCGCCAGGCTCTACCACCTCAGTTGCACCGGGTGCATGACGTCTTCCATGTATCTCAGCTGAGGAGATACGTGCACGACCCGATGCACATCATTGACCATGGGGAGCTAGACGTTTATGATGGGGCGACTTTTGCGGAGGTCCCGGTGGAGATTGAGGATCAACAGGAGCGGGTCCTACGTTGACGGTTGATTCCTCTAGTGCGCATCAGATGGCAACACGGGAACCTCCAGGAGAGCACATGGGAGCGGGAGGCTCAGATGCATGCTCAGTACCCACTTGTGTTTCCCTAGTTTTCAATGTATCTTTACAGGGACATAAATCCCTGAGGTTGGAGTAATGTAAAGACCTGTAAAATTCAAGGGAAATTTTTTCTTAATTTTCTTAGGAATTTTACAAGAATGCGGTATCAGACGGAACTTGATTCCGAGGCCCGGAGTACCTGGAATTTCTATCCGATGTTTAGCTCGGGTACATTCAGTGAACGAACAAGCGGGAATTTCTAACTTTTGAACCGGTGCCTAGAATCAAATTCTGAGGGCACCGATGGAACCACAGCGCCGCTAATTTCTTAGGAACTCCTGTTCCGGAGTTGCGTTTACACGAGGGGAGTTATTAATTTTTGTGGTAGTTGAAAATAAAAATTTAACAATTTTTATTTTTCCCACTTCGTAGTTTTATCCTATGTAAGGATGTTTGGGGTGGGACCTACTTGTGATAACCAACCTTCAGAGGATAAGTTTGGGTGGGACCCACACGATCCCAACCCCTCACTTTCCTAACCCCTCTGACCCCACCCCCCACCCCCATTTATGTTTTTCTAACTTATCTCCTCACTAATTTTATAACATCTTATGTTAATCACATAAGTGAGATAAATGTGGGTTTTGATTTTTCAAACTCTTGAAATTCAAAATCCTATGTTGGGTTAATAAAATAAGTGGGAGGATTATTTTATTTTGGGGTTAGTTTTTCATGTGGTGGAGACTTGGGAGGAAAGGGCTAAGGGTTTGAGGAAGTCTTCTTCTTCATCAACTTCGATGAAGAACGTGAAGAACACCTCGGACTCCGACGAAGAACACCGTCCTTAGCGAAGAACATCTCCTCCGAAGAACGTGAAGAACTTCTCCAACGACGTTTCCTCTTCAGACACACCTCGACGTCAATGGAATCGACGTTCGTTTTCCGCGACACCCGACCTCCATGGCTCGTTGACGTGCACCGTTCTTGAAACCGAGGTAGGGGATTGTTTTTAATTAATTTGTTTGTGATTTCATTCCTGAATTTCTTCGCGAAATTTAACCTTCTGCTATTGATTAACGTAAGGGGGGGGGGGGGTCGGACCACACAAACATGGCCGACCCACCTCCTTATTTCTTCTTGTTGAATTCTTGGATTTAATAGAAGTGGCGTGGTGCCGTCGCACCGCGCTGGTTTTTGCGGCAAGAATTACGCAGCGTCGTCGCGCCACGCCACGAATTAATACAAGGACGCGTCGCCGTCGTGCCGCGTCGGAGACACCAAAAAACACTGCGGTCGGAGCGGGGCCGCGATGGAGCGGCGTGGTGTCGTCACTCCGCACCAGATGACAAGAGCTGCGGCCGGTTGCGGGCCGCAGCGGAGCAAGGTTACCGGCGGCCGGACCAGGCCGACGGCGTCAGAGCTGGAAGGGGTCCGACCATCGTTGTCCCGTTGAGCAGGAACCTGCCGACTAGGTCGGGCCAGCCAGAAGGGGAGGAGCCGGGGGAATTAAATTCCCCCGACCGGACTTCAAACGTCCCCCATAAATGGGGGGTCGTGGTTATACAAGGGCGCAAGGCGCCCCCCCTTTTCTAAATGGCTCGGCCTTCGGCCGAGCCGGGCAGCGTGCTGGGCGCGCTGTGCCCAGCCGGACCAGCGGCCCGGCCGGTCCGCCGGGCCGGGCCGCGCCCAGGCCGGGTGGGGCCGGGCCGCGTCGGGCGGCACCACACCCAGCCGGTCCAGGCCGTGTCGGGCCGGGCTGACCCGGACCCAGGGCGTGTCAACCCGGTTCGGGCCAACCGGGGGGTCTCGGGCCCGGTCGGTCCGGGCCCGAAACCCCGTTTTCAGACCGTTTGGGTTCAATTGCCCATAACTCGGGCTATGGAGCTACGATCAACACGCCTTCAGCGGCGAAAAAATCCTTGGAATGAGACGGTAGTTTCAGTATATCGCACTCAAGGTTTTGGAAAACTTTGAGTTCGCCCGGGTTAGTTCGTACACGAAACCAACCGGGCCCTTAGAGCGGAAACGCTCATATCTTGAGATTTGGACGTCCGATTGACGTCCAATCGAATTTTTTTTGTTTTCCACTAAGTGAGAAGGATCGTTTGGCTTACTCCGCCCGAGTTTTGGACGTAGGTGGAGTACAGTCGGGTTGGTTTTGCATTAAAAACCAACCGGGCCCCTTGGACGAAAAAGCCAATAACTCTCAGACCGGGCGTCCGATTGACGCGCCGTCTGCGACGTTGAGTTCCTGTTGACGATACAGAACTTTTGGATACATCAAATCTAGACTATGTGTCAGTTGATGTATTAGCCTCTCGGCTCGTGGAGCGGACCCTCCCGAACGAGTTTGCTGTGTGCGGGAACCCTAGTGCTGGCTGCGACTGCTACTGTGATGGAGACGACTGTACAGAGATCCTCAGTGGATTCGACGGCGACGACTACAACACTCAGCGATCCTATGTGGATCAGTGCTACTGATCCTGTCTGGGTCTGATCCTGTGTGGGTCAGTGCTTAGCAGTTCTTGTGAGCCAGCGCCTAAAGATCCCGTGTGGGTCCGATCATGTGTGGGTCTTTGCGGGGGTTAGTTTCCTACCGATCTGGTGTGGGTCTTTGCGGGGGTTAGTACCTATCGATCCTTTGTGGGTCCGACGACTTAGATGGATCAGTGATCATCTCTATCATCTTCGAAAAAGTATACATGGGTGAGCTGAATCTTGTTTTCTTTCCTGTGTGGATTGTGTTGTGCTATCCTGTGTGGATTGCGTTTTGATTTCCTGTATGGAATACGTATACTTTCCTGTGTGGACTGGGTTGTACTTGGGCTCGGAGGTTGGAGCGTATTGGAATTGATGACTTAGGTATATGTATGGGCATATATCTAAGCAGTGTTGGTTGTTACTTCGTGATTGTATCTTTCCTTTGTGGTTTATTCTTTGTGGATTTTGGGAGACCTTCGGGGGTCTCGGGGTCCCTACTGTGTAGCTTATACTCACCCTACACGGCCTATGTCCGCACTAAGTTGTGTTGGTTGCAGATGACGGACAACGTTGAACGAGGTTGAGGCTTGCAGAGCAGAACGGTACCTGGAGGTGGACCACTGGGAGGAACATACTCGAAGCGAATGGTGGGACCTGAGGAGCATGGGAGATATCTGTACCCACCCTTCAGGTGGGATTTCAAGTGGGCAGCTCAACATTGCGGCATTACTTTTCTACTGTTGTTTTCCCTTTCGAGTTGTACTTTACTTTCAATTTGGGTTTGTACTGGCCCACTTACTTTTCTGCACTTCACTCTTGTACCATCTTTTACTTAGTGTTTACTTTTTCCTCTTGCTTACTCTGTGGTACTTGTTTACTTTAGAAAGGCAATGCCTTCCCTTTTACCGGGATTTATGCCTTGGTGCTAGTCGCCAGCCCCTGGCCTATGGAAGGCGGGCTTGGTGTAGTCATGGCATGGGCCCCGAGGACGGGTCGTGACAATTTTAACCTAAGAAAAATGTGGGTATCACTTTTGAATTTCAAATGTTCCATGTATGTCTTCTACCCCTTTACAAATGTCCAACCACTGTCATCCCATATTGAAAATACCAACAACCATTAAATAATTAAAACCCAACAAAATGTGCTCATCCATATCCTAGAGGACTTATTTTAGTTCATACAACCAATATATAATATAATTATGAAATTATTCTACTTTAAAAAATATCACATCACATGTAACTTCTTGCTTTCCATTTCATGGGGGATATTATAATTTCACTCTTGTGTACGATTTACTACCACCTCACCAAGATATATGAATTGTTTTTCATTTATTCATTACATGGAAGAAATTAAGGTTGAAATTAAATATAATATGTTATATTTTTATGTAAAAAAACTTTTGTATATATTTTATCACATATATCCTCCTAACATGAAATATATTGGAATATAATAACATTTCTCATGTATACATGTGATTACCACCTCCCTATTGCGAGGTGAAATGTTTTTTAATACTTTTTTGATAAATGGATTTAATAATTTATTTTATTTATAGAAATAATATATATATATATTTATTTATTTTTATTGTTAAAGTATTTATTATTATTTATTTTTCCTTCATTCCATCCATTAAGGAAAATGGAGATATCATTCCGACGTACGTATAAACAACTTTTTACATGACCATTATAATTTATTTTCAATCCCTTATAATAATATATTTACTTGAAAAAATATTCAATAAATATTTATTATAAATATATCATTTTTAAATATTAGAGTTATGATGTAACCATTATCAATTAAATGGTCCAAATTTTGTGAAGTGAAACATACATGAAAAACAAAGTCATGAAAAATAAAGAAATTATCACATGAAATAGTGGTTTTAAAAAAATTTAAATAAAATATTGATAATACAGTATAAATAAACCATATATGTTATAAAATAAATTATTATGTTCATCTAATAAGTGAATAAGAAATCATATTTTTTATACCATTATTTTGGTCACTTATGAAAGAAGTCAATAGTGGTGTCAAGGTTTCTCGACAGACTATTACTTACATGAGAAATATTCCATATTCACCAATTATTCATTTGTAAGCTTTATATACTTTCATGTTGGTAAATTATAACATAAATCAATTTATATTCATTTAAATAAATGTTTCATTTGATTTTATTACTTTGACGGGTCTTAAGATTCAATATTTAATAATGTTGTAAAGGATTGTTTGACAATATCTTCATTATTTTTGAATTTTTTAAGTATAAATTAGAGGATTTATTGGAAATTTCCATCTTAAATTAAATATGCATTCATCTGATATGGTTATTCAATATCTTTTTAATGTAATAGTCTAAATTTTCAACTCTTTGGTATATAAAATAGTGGAGAATAGGTTTTTATGAAAATATGACTTAATTTTACACATCAGTTGATAATAATTTTTTATATCAAAACCAATTATTTATAAAAAAAAGATTGAAAATGTTTTTAACCTTGTCAAAATGATTTATTATAGAAATTTATACCCATTTCTACAGTTTTCCAAATTTTTAAACGAAATATTCTTGTCTTTTTTAAAATAATGTGCATTTGTCTTTTAATGAAAATGGATAAGAAATAATTGTTTTATCAGGTATGAAAATAATGTAATTTTATGATGTCATGTGAAATGAATGTTTAAAATAGAGTTTTTACATGTTATAAATTGTAATTTTCAAATAATATTATTTTCAAGATATTTTTGAACTTTTAGATTTAAAATAATTTTCATCATCAAATGGTTATTACCCTGACCCGAACCAAATCGGGAGTCGAGCTATAATTATCCCAAGCCCACCTCCATAGAATTTGGGATTGTGACCACAATTAAAAGGATTAGCCTGAATGGGAGGACATTTCCTAATATACTTTAATTTATAGACCCTTACCTTTCAATGAAAAAATGAAGAGTAATAATAATAAAAAACATATGTTATAGCGAGAAAGTAAACCATGAATGAAAAACCTCGAGGGTGTAAAAGATAAAAAAAAGTGAAAAAAGAAAAGTAAATGCAAAAAACCAAAATCAAAATAGAATTAATTTGAAACCTGTAATAAAAAATAGATTGTAAAATTATGAAAGAGGTCCTCTCTCGATCTTTAATCTATGACCACTGTATGGAGTCCAAATCACCCAGTGTCCCTAATCTTTATTAATGTCACTGTTGATTTATTTGTTTCCTGTAAATGTCACAAAACTAGTTGGAAAATTCTATATTGGGGTGAGTATATACATACCCATTTGGATACATTGATTGATAAAAGGGGGAGATCTAAGAGACATAATGAAAATATAAACAGAGTAAATAGTAAATATTGAATAACTCAACCTAAACTGAGATGATTAAGATCATCCTAACACAAGGGGATTAACACATTTTATATGTGGACTATAAATTGAGTCTTTTCTGCCCATAGTAGGATAGTAAAATTGTCCAACCACATGGATCTCAACATTGTGAGTTAGTGGACCACCCCACACATATCTATAACCCATGGAAAGGGAGTATCCAAATCTAACTACATAGATATAGATGTATATGTTATAAGAAAAATAAACCCAAATAACAGATAAAGTTGACCTATATCTCACTTCACAACGAAGGAAACAATTTCCTATTAGTTGTAGAAGTCAATAAAAGATAAACAATATCTCACCCGATTTCCCAAAATTAACTGTGTTGATTACTCTTTCCGTGTTTCGATAGGGGGTTCCATTCTGGTGACATGAGGACCTATTCCTTATCTGATATGGGGATTATTTAGTAAATAAAGGATACACACCCAAGTTGATTACGGGTTCTAGTAAACAGTTTGATGACCCTCACCATGGTGCAATAGGTAGGTTCTACTCTAATGTCATGAGGAGTCACTCCAAACTCAATAGGGGGATCCACATGGTTTATGTAGTACATTATCCCAAGGTGATGGGGGTAGGGTACACTCTATATGTCATTGGTAATCCTTTTCATGACCACTATCATCATGAAGCTCCACATAAATAATCATCACTCCTAAGAAATCTCACATTGTATCCCAAAATCTATTATAGAGGGCTTCCTAAGGTTATATATATATGATAACTCATGATAAGATACTCGAGGGAAAGAATCAGAGTCCAAAAAAAAGAAATGCAAGAGGATGAAGTTTCCTCACCACAAAACATGAGATACATTACATGTTTGGTGACCCACATGGTATGTTTTCCCACACCATCACATATCCACATCCACAGAGTTACATGGTTTATTAATCCATGTATCACTAAACGATGTGTATGGTGTCTACACAGTAGGTCCAAGACACATTGTGTCCCTACCCAAGCACCTCATATGTGTTGGTGTACATCAGTATATGACCATGTTCATGTCCATGCCTATGTACATAAATAAATGACATTTACATAAATCTTTCATTCCATAAAGGGTCTTACATGAGTGTTCCAATACACGGTTCATATTCCTGCGAAGATGTACTTGGCATGTAGGAGGTCTACAGTCCGTGTCATCCTTATGATTTTTGGAAACCCAAGCCAGCACATCATACGGGACACAAAAAAGATGTTAACAATGATACATAGTGTGTAGTTTTGTTTTTAATATAAATTCAAATCTTCACATGGTCATCTAGATTTGGATTTTATACATTTATATATGGCCACTTATGTGCCTAATATTAAGAGATATGGAAATTTTCATCATTTATGGACATTTGGTAGCTATAAAGTCACACCCTTTAATCTATCATGGTTTTTCGCATGTCCCGCACAAACCTCAAATTAATAATATCCAATTACATGTGTCTATTAAATTAATCGATCACGCAGAACCAACAAATCCTTTTTCCCACACATTATTTTATGTTCCAGTGGTCATATGTGAAACAATTATGAATATAGGGGTCTGATCATGCTCATCCCCACCAAAAATGAAAAATTGCGACCATGTAGTCCAATGATGAAAAATATAAAGAAATCATATGATAGAGGCCTAAAAATGGTTTGGTTATCATTTTCAATAGCTCTTATTGAATGATCATGAACAATGATATCAATGGTTTGAAAAGACTGAATAATCTATTTTATTCAAAACATGGGTAAATACAAGGATCATCAATTAGTTTAAATCATATAAGGTATTGTAATTTTCGATCTAAGAAAATCTTATCCAACAATTTAAGGAAGTCATCTCATTCAATGCTTCCTGATCTTCCCAGATCAAGAGTATCATTAGCATCTGTTATGATTTTCCAATGGAAGGATGATAAATGCTCTAGAACCCTCTAATGGATTATGAGGCTAACACTAGAAGACTCACCATATAAGTGTAATTGTAGAATACTATATTAGGTTAATTTAGTTAAAATAAAATATTTATTATTTATATTTAATAAATGAAACCTCTAACTAACTCTATTTTTGAACACCATGTGATGACTTATTTTAGATCATTTATAGGGTAATCATCATGTTCCACACTCAACTATGGTATCATATTTCTAATTTGATATTTTCATGAGTAATTAAATATCCATTAAGAAATTGAGCATAAATAATCAAAATAAATTTTGTATTTTTATAATATTTTTTCTGATTACACTGTGGTTGGGGGAGTTGGTAACTAACCTGACCAACTAAAAACATGTTCTCGAATGGCCTGTTTAACCTCATGGATAGTATCCTCCAAGAATAACCTCCACATTATTTATCATGGGGAGACTCTTAGTTAGTTTTTTCCTATTTTTTCTAAATCTAATTGCCTATTTTGATGATCTATGTAGGATTTGTTCCCCCTCTAGGACATCCTCATCTGATAATGGATGGCTTGGACCATCCCTGCAATTTCTTACACTAAATATGAACCCAAATGATATGACTCTCTAATATTTTTCTAGTACAATTGAGACCTAGAGTTTCTCTATACATGGCCTCAAATTTTTCCATACCAATACTATAGTTGTATTTATTGTGGCTTTTAAAAAACTACAAGGGAATGTGATCCTTACATATTAGGTCTACATATTACATGAAAGACCACAACATATCCTCTAACACCTATATAGTGTTCTCAGTCTACCCTTCCTTATGGGGTTGATAGGATGTACTCATCCTTATTTGGGTCCAAAATTCCTACTACAGGCATCTCAACAACAACAATCTGAATGCTGAATGATGATTGGAGACTATTATTGATGGAACCCCATTGGGTGGAACAATATCTTATAAGTAAATATTCTACCAAATATACAATGAAAGATGATCCCTAATAGTAGATATGTGTGAAGAATTCTTGAGTTAGTTAAATATCACATAGATGGTGTCATGGATCTATTCATTCAATGAAATCCATGTCATAATGTCAGTGTATATGTCATCCAATGTCCACATAAAGATCTCATGTGATAAAAACATACCTTCAAGAACCTCGGGATAATCCTTTATATGTTGACAAGTGTGGCATTGTGAGATGAACTTTTCCACACTCCATATCATGTTAGAGAAAAAAACCTACCACTGAAGGTCTCTATACACCATCATCAAAAAATGATGTATAACTAGGGAAGAAGTGTGCAAAATAATATCCTTTTTCATATTTTTGGGGATCACCATTCAACCATGGAAATGAATGATGTGATTCCATCCATAAATGTATCCATTTCTATATCCATTGTGGATATCCGGGGACACCTTTCCTTACAATTAATGTCACCTAGATGGGACTCTCTCACATTCATGAGAAGTTAAGGAGTCAATACCATAGAACGATGAAATATTTCACCCCATGTATTATCAAGGTAAAATTTAAGGAAGAAGACCACTATGGATTGTCCAACACCAAAAAAGCATGGCCATACATTTACGGGAATCTACTAGAATGTTTTCCTTCCCTATAGTATAGACTATCTTGAAGTCATAGTCCCATATGAACTCCAACTAGTTCTGATTTTCCAAGATAATGTTCATTTATGTAAAGAAAAAACAACATATTTAATTGTCTAAGTAAACCATGAAGCGGTCTTTATAAAGATATTGCCTCCACATCCTCATGGAGAAATCTACGACTATAGTCTCAAGGTTATGAGAGGGGTACTTTTTATTGTAGGGCCTTGATTTACTATACTTATATGTGATAACTTCCTACCTTTGGATTAACTTTCATCCAATCCTAGCATTAGAGGCATTGAAATACACTACGTACTCCACTACATTATCATATAATATCAACACATGAGAACTCATCAGCCTCATCCTCAAATCATCAAAGGCACTCTATAATAGCTTATTCAAAGTAAAAGTATTCCCTTTCTTTGTTAGGGTAGTAAAATTTTCTACAATATTGGTGATGTCTTCTAAAAAACTCTAGTAGGACCCCTCCATGTGATGAAAACATAACACCCAAGACATGCTATTTGGTGGCCCCAATAAAGAACTAAATATATATTATTTATTTCCCTATAAAACCATAATAAAAATTATGTATAACAAAAAAGAGAACCTCATGAATCCAATACTGGCACATCGAGATTTTACCATAAATATGGTTCTCTTGACAAAAATCTAGAACAATCATCAAGTGATCAACATGATCCTCATATGGTTAAAAGTATATGAGTTTGCATTTTATTAATATAAAAACAATCTAGTTCATGTTCCACTAGAATATCTATTTCATTAAATCCCTAAACATGGTCGGGGAAATTTTCACAACAAATGGAATCACCAGGAACTCATAGTATATTTAGCATCATTATAATGCCAACATTAAAATATAAGCCTCATGAACACTCAAGTGGTGGTAAAAGGACCTATGATCGATCATCAAGAACAATTTTTATCCTCAAACCTAGTTAATGATAACTTCAATCATTTTTAATGGTTACATGATATTTATCATTTCCTAATTTAGGCAATGATAATTAATGCAATGTAGAAAGCTCACATCTTACTTTTTCAAGAACAACACTATAGATTCAAAGGAGGACACAGTAGGATTTATAAATCCTTTTTATCATAAGACCTACAAATCTAATAAATACTCCAAAATATTGGTAGGGGCCATTTGTTATGATGAATATGTTATTGGTGTGGTCTCAGGATGTGTGTTAGTACAAAACTCCATCTATCACTTCATAGGTAGTCCAAGAACATCCTCAAGGAAGACGTCCATATAATCATCCAAATTTGAAGGAATCCAGATTCTTGAAGATCAATTTTTACCATGGTACAAAAATTATAACTAATGAGATATGGGATGATTTATATTTCTCATAGAACTCACTCTCCCTTCCATGATACTTCTCTCGTCTGAAAAGTTATATCTCATTCAATCAGTGCTAATTCATCAATGTCTTCTATTGTGACCGTCAATATGGGATCAAACTGTGGACAGAAAATTCATAAATAATATAATTTCATAGGGTTCCATCATGAGGACTAAAATTACCACTTTAATATCAATCCACCATGCGAAAAATTTCAATAATGATATATAAAAGATGCATAAGAGGTATTCCCTATGAGAACATTACGATGAAGTTGTTGGGATAGAACCTTAATTGGGAGCGCTCATTCTGACACAGTTAGTTTAGTGGTAACGTAATGAATGAACCATATGTATACTAATACTGATTAATGTGTATAAAATACTTAGATCATACCTCGGATCATCTCTCAGGCTATGAGTTCTTATACATCCATAGAATGTAGTTGTCTATAGCCCCAAACTCTAACCCCTTGAATATGACATGGACCAACTGGTGGTCACTGTGAAAAGATATCATAGAATCTACCACCACAGAAAACTACTCCTAGTCCTCTTATAGATCTTCCTCACTATGGACTATACTACCCTATCTGTGGATACCTCTGATCCCGATTATTTCTCTTCTGTAATGGTCTTCCTAATATCTATTTTAGCTCTTCAGCATCTCCAGTCAGGTAGTGAGGCACCATGTAAAATCTTCATCACAGTCATATCACCTCCACTATATAGAATTATCTAGACCTATTATATTTATATGAAAAAATCCCTATGCTATATCACAAGGAGGTCTTTTATGCTAATATTTTATCGACTTACATCATCCTTCTACTATTGACGCATCAGCTCCCTAACACCGAGTTCCAACATTAGCTTTCAGGTATCCCTATAAAAATAATATATCTATCACCAGTTCCCACCCCAACATCCCAATATTGGTGTGGGGGATGCACAAGAGTACCATAGTAGAAAAAATATATATGTAGAGTCCATAATTAATCTTCAGTTCTTGGAATTATCTATCCCTGATCATGTCGAGGGGTTACCTTATAAGGTCTATGAACATCATGGCGTACTCATCTGCTATCAATCTAAAATTCTATAGAAGTAGAAGAATATCAATAATATAATATCACAAAAAGTAGGGGTCGTAATATTAATATATAAAATTCTAGATGCATGTACATGAGAGTGTCGACCCATTGTGCATCTAGTTAACAAGACCTCCCAAGTGATGTTATTCTAGGAAAAAATCGATAGCTTCCGCCAAAACAATGGATCCATCACGGTCAAGATAAGCTAGGAGACATAGACCCCCCTTCCCATGAATATATAAAATCTATTGACTCCTCAGGATCTAGCCTATAATTTATCCTTAGCTGCCTCTGGCACCAGAACCTGTAGATCGCCTGACTCCTCCACACATCGTTAGCTGGTCCTACTAGTATGATATACTTCTATATATGTAGATGTGTTTATACATATCCACTCTAAGGAAGGATATCATGGTTTGGAACATAAACTAATGCCTCATCACTCATTACATTATCCCCCTGAACCAATACTAGTATCATAATTGGTTGTCTTTGAGTAATCATCCTGATACATACACCATTTGATATTTTAAAACAATTTCTCAGTATAATGAGTCAAAAAATAGATAGTCATGTTCCATGTGAATGGATTCATTGAGATCCCATACCATTAAATTTTTCCATATCCCAATATCCACATTGAAGACACTTTGACATTGTTTACCTAAATACAAACCAAATCCACATAAGGGGACTACTCCAAAAATAATAACAAGGTTTAAACCTAATTTTATTCTAATATTTAATAACCCAATCCAAACCTGGGGTTATACCAAAACTACCCCATAACCTCAACCATAGGCCAATGGATATAGACAATAATTTAAAGGCATGTCTTAAATGGGAGTCTGTTTCCTCATGTACATTTTCACACACACCCGACAATATCCATTAATAAATTTAAGGGAATAATAATTAAAATATTAATTAGTTTAATGTAAACAAAAAATATATAGACCCTCAAATAACTATAATATCTATTAAATAATATTTTTTAATACTTAATACATTACAAAAATAAAAACCCAAATACTGTATTACTTTAGTTCTTTTGGAATCATGGAAGCATAAAAACTTGTACATAAGTGAGCTATAATATCTCCCACTGGGTTCTTGATGACATTCAATCTTTACAGACCCATAATACATTATACATATTTTCATATCCTAGGTAAAGGAAACATAAAAATTGGTGAGATCAGATGCTTACTAAGGGTAAACATGGGAGAGATTTAAGTATTACACAAGCATAAGTTTATGAGAACACAATCATGACATTTGAATATCCTACGCCGCATATCAAAGATCAAAAAAAATGAAACATGGAATAAAAATGGGAAATTCATAAGACATGAATCATAAGAAAATATAGATCATAATCACTGAAATAACAACATAGTAATTAGACATGAATTGTGGTATACACATAAGAATATAAAAATTATTTCCATAGCATAAAAGGAATCTCTACCATGACATTCATAGTTGTATAGGTACACTACCGAAACCATCTTAGTAGTCATGGTTAAATCCTACAACTATCTTAGAAGTCAGTGTTCACTCCCAAGACCATATTAACTGAAAATTCGTTTACATGACTGACTTAACTCCCCATTCTAGCCATTTATATCTCATGAGATATAAATAATTACCCAATTAATTAGTCAGAGATATATATCCTACCTTTCTCATAATAAAAACATAAATGTGTGTTCCACAATATGATAAAACATTATTCATATCATGACCGAAAAAAGTGATGGGTTTTATGAACATGTAATCATATCATAACCTATATGAAATAGAAATGTTTTATATAATTTCTCAAAGCATATCCCATAAAAGGAAACTTTATTCATAATTATATAACCCATGAAACGAAAACTTGTTTCATAAACATCATTCCAGTAAAATGAAAACCTGTAATTGAAATAATTTGAATGGAAGATAAGAAATATTTCCACAAAAATTAATGAGTAAAATTAATGGATGTCACCATAGATGAAAAATAACTTTTAGTGATCATTCAAAAACATTTCATTATGAAAATTTCATCGCTACATAAAAATTCTCATTTTTAAATAGCAATAAAATTTTATAAAATTATAACTTTAAAATAGCATTGAAAACATATAAGGGAATTTTAGAAACCATTACTCATTCTTAAAATCATTTTTCCTTTAACATGACCATACTTTTTCAATTTAAAAACATTTTTGAAAGAATTTTTTAATAAATGATATTTGGAATAAAACATGTTTTTAACCGAAGAGAGAAATATGGTTATATTTTTATAAAAACATTTCATAATTTTTAAAAGTAAAAAAGCATGGATAAATGTCACTAATACATTATAATATATTCAATAAATAGATAAGAAGAAATTTAATTAGTTTTTTTGAGATATGGACCATAATATTTTATCATTGGAATCATAATCATAAGTAAACTTGGTAAAAAATGAGATTGTTTCAATAAACTCTTACCACATTGTTTACATCAGACAAACATTCCGTGTAAAAAGATAAAATTAAATAAAGCATAAAATATAATGAAAATGAGTATATACATGATATTAAATTTCAACTTAACATATATATTCATCGTAAAATAATATTGGTACAAAACAACAAATGTGTATCAAATAAGGAAATCTGAGCCAAAACCTCCCTTCTAATTTTGTAACTTTTGAACTATAAACCCACAAGAAATAGTGATCATAATATTTCATTGAAAATTAAAATAAATTTAAGGATTATTTTCCTAGAATAAATTCGTGAATAGTATATTACCATAAAAAATAATCGATTGGTGAATATAGCATAAGTCTCAAATAAATTGAATTGACACTAGAAATACCCTTACCATATGTCTTGACTATATTCATACTCATTCAAACATAATGTATAAAAAATATGATATAATTATAAATCCATCATAGAACCATATTAATATATATATATAACACAATATATGATTTTGTTATGACCTTTTATTACTTGTTTTTTATCATATCACTATTTACATTACGTTTCAAGAAAGAACCGCTTTCTTTATCGCAAGTGACATGATTTCATATATTTTGGTCCGAATAGTTATATAGTAATCTAAAAAAGTTATAAAATTTTATAAAAAACTTATTTATTTAGTATATGTTTATTTATAATAATCAATAACATATATAAATGTAAAATTACATATATAATTCATGGATATGTTAGATCATATATATATACATGAACATTGTTTCCATTTTATAGTCATATTAAAAGAAATAATGTAAATGACACATATGTATATATTTATATAATCATTATAGTAAAATTATTAATTAATATATATCAAATAACATTAATAAACTCATTTTTAAAAAATTCTATGTATATAGTGAATGAATCACATCGCTTTGGAGAGGTAGTAGACCACACACACACAAATGTAGTTATTGTGTTAAAAAAATGAAAAGTATATAGTTATGTGTTAAATAATAATTAAATAATTATTAATTCATCATAAATATCATATATACCATATTAAAACATAAATAGAAACTTTATTTTCAACCTTGAATGGTGTAATTGAATAGAATTCGACATCAATTCGTGTGGTGGTAGTTTGTCGTACACACGAATAATGATTGTGTATCCCATTTGATGGAAATGTGAGTGAGTGTAGTTAGAAACCTTATAATAAAAAATATAATAATATTTCATAAATAAAATATATTATATAATAGATTAATAATAATATTTTCAGGGTAGGAGAATGAAAATAAGACAAAAGTGCTTGTGGAAATGTGGAATCTCTTTATTGGGTAACTCCACTTGGTTTCCACCAAAGGGCTTCCTTGGATGTATTTGTTCCAAAAGGGAGGAATATAGGATTATGGTAGTGATATTGGGGGTATATGTGGGTTGTTTTTGGGTGAGAAAGGTATATATAGGTTTGAACAAGTTGGGGGGGGGGGGTTAGTTACCTATTTATAATTGAGGAGTAAAATTATTGTAAATATAAATTGGGAAACATTATGGATAGGTATATCATAAATTAATTGTATCCAATAATAGATAATTTATGGAAAAATAAGATTATTGGATGAAATATTTCCATAAAATTACTTTTGGACAAGTTTCTAGGTTATTTGGCCCCCTCAAATTCATGTTGAACTACTATGTAATCTTATATTTACTATAATCACTATACTTAATTTTAATTAACTTCACTAATCATTTGGGTCAAAACTATATTGATTTTTTTAAATTACAAATTATCATGATTCCAAATATGGAATCGATTTTTTCAAATTCTAAAAACATAAGTGTCCGAAATAAATTTAAAATTAATCATATAGACGTGTCGCGACAGCAGGTTTTTAAAGAGAAAATATGTAAACATTTGAAATGATTTTATATCCAATATAAATTTTAAAATTGTTCCAATGACATAAATTTGAATAATTAATGTACAATTGATCACATTAAAGTTTAAAAATAAATTGAAATATAAGTTATCAAAAAAATAGACAAAAAACCACTTCTATGATTATTTAAAATTTATCATAAAAATAATGGTTTCAGAATATTCCCAAAAACACAACCTAAGCTAATTTTGAAATTTTGAATTAATTTTTTTTTATCAAAATTAATTTCTAAATGTTTCTAAAATTAATTTTATTATTAATTATTGAAGTACATAAATAGAAGTTCAAATAATAAAATAACATTTTCAACTGTAAAAATGACATTACCAAATTGATATAGTTTATTATGAATATAGTTTATTTATTTAAAACATTTACAAATAATATTTTAATATTTTAAATACTCATATTATGTCGTATAATTGATATCTTTCATCTATTTCATTAATAAATTTTTATAATGAAATGATATTTCATATAAACTGAATGTTGCTTGTTATAGAAGCCAAGTAAGTGTTGCATGCAACACGAAAATACCTTGGTGCATTATTTCAAAAAATTGAAACTTGTTCTTGCATGCATTGTAGGATATAAAATAAATTATTTTAATTGAAAAAAATTCATAAAAACTTGTTTTTTTTCATCCCTCCATTAAAATGAATTTATCCCTTAAAATTTTTTATTATTATAGAAACAAACGAGGATACTTATATCACTCAATATCAATAATTTTACACATAGAATCCTATAACTAGTGATACCTCTAAAAACATATAAGGTGAGTGGTGTTCTTTTTTAAGACATTCTCTATACGATATTTAATTTCAATAGGTTGTTCTTTATAAAAAAAGGTCATGACCCACTTGTATGACCTCTGAGTTCAGTACATGTGAATGTCTAGGTATGTACTTTAGAGGTATACATGGACCACATCATTTACCTAAGATAGATTTAGAGGAAGTCCCGATCATTAATATATTGTCCTGATACAATCGTAATTTTCAAATAGACTTATATATCAAGGGATTAGACTCCCTTTTTTCTTGAATCTCATAACCTTATTCAATAGAATGATTCATAGAAATGACTTCATACCAAATTCAATATCTATATCATCTTAATGGATATCATCATTAATTATCTGAAGACACTAATCTGCATTGTTAAGATGTGGAATGGTTTGAATCATATATACAATTTCATCAGCGATCTCATGTCCCAATATCCTTCTTTCTCAATCATCATCCCAACACGTTAGGGCTCTAAATTTCATCATATATAGGGATTCCTAATGATACATCTTAATTCATGATTTAAATATATTCTTCTATGAATACACAATTAGAGGAAGGTGTTGATCCCACTACCATTAAAATCAATAGAACAATAGAAATCAGAACCATTCAGATTCAATAGAATGTGTTACTCAATGTAACCATACGACATCCAAAATGTAAATATTGGAAAGATGATCTTGAGAGAAGTATTCTATGAAATCAATGAACTATGATGACTTAGTAAGTTAATCTGCTTCCACCCATATACCATTAACCCCTATAGAGGTTTTGTGGAGCACAATGACAAAATTCATAGTGAGGTTCTTTCATTTACATTATAGTGTGTGAAATGTATGCCACATCCCCTCAGAGATTTTTCAGCCTTAACATATTGGAATACCTAGCACCGACATAAAAAATATATGATATCCATAATCATTCCATCTAATTAGATGTTTTAATTTAAGTAACTATACATCTTCATACTTCCATGATGAATTGATAATGAATAACTAAGAGATCTTAAAAATATATGATTCTTTAAATCTGGTATAGAAGGAACATATGTATAGTTCCAGAAACATATCATTCAATCATGATCAAGTATTAATTCTAAAAAATTCTAATATTCCTCTGTAGTTATATCTCTTCCTTATGAACCTTTTTAGTCATCACATGGATAGAAGCTTAAACATTCAACTGAGAAATATAATATTTTCCAATTCCATTATGATTTCCAGATCCATCCTTTGAATATCGAGAAATATTGGATTTTATATGATCCTTATCATGGATAAGTGAGTAGGATCCTACTGACTTGATGAATTGCATACCTTTTTTCCTTTCCTAGGGTAAACATTTACTGAGCAGTCATAATCATTTATCAACGATAACCATCTTCTTTGGATCAAGTTTAAATATTTATTTTTGAATATATATTTTAAACATTAATGGTCATTATATATATCACACTTTTATAAATAATGATTATGTCTCCTTATAATAAATTCAATAATTAAAACTGTAAACTCCAAATCTTGAGTTGGTTAATATTTCTCATGATTCATAAACAGTCATAAATAATAGTCTATAAACATGTTATATCTCTTAAAAAAATATCAATAACTTATTGGATGCATCAGTATTGTTAAAAAAACAATTATCAATTATAGTGTAATATAAGCACATGTGTGCTGACCAACATTCTCTTGGGGTAATAGAAATTTCATGCATATTCACATGTCAAGAGAAACCTAGAACCCTTCCAAGTTAACTTTTTTATATGATTAAATAGTCACGATAAATTCTCCATAAATCATTAATAATATTATTCTAAACCAAGAAATATATAGTTCTTAGTCACTGTGATCGGTCAAGGTCAAAATTTAATAACTTTCTTCTGTGTTGGATGTATTTTTAGGCCCTATATTTAGATTATATGACCTAAACATGACACACTTTTATCTAAAATTCACATTTTGTAGTTTTTTATATAGTTTCATAATAGATTGTTTAGTATAGTTCTCATGTGGTATTTATTCTCTTCCTTTCTCTTTTAATAGATCAGAAATTATATATAAAAATTACCACAAACTGATTAAGGTATTCTCTAATGACTTTATTTGTCAAATCCATGAATATATAATAGGAGATAATATGAAAAAAATATAACTATATATTCATTGTGTCCATACAATAAAAAAAATGGTGGAGGATGTTATTTAGAGTGGGTTATGAAGAAACACTTCTAATCATCAAATTTTGAGGGTGGTTATTAACCCCCAAAAAATTCCTTTTCAATTATAATTAAATAGTGATATATGCAAGCCTTTATAATAATAAAATTTAGCAGGGGTTTCAAACTGCCTCTTAATTTTCTAGTATTAATTTTTTAAAATTAGGTTTTATTTTAAAGAGGCTTCGGGAACCAATCTAATTTATGAAAAAAGAGGGGGTTCATAACTGTGGATATTCAATGAGATTAGTGGTTGTTCATAAATCCTTCTAATATATTAAATTAGTGTGTATTCAAAACCCCATATATTGTATTATTTTTTATGGGGTTCAAAACCCCCCTAATATCTTATATTATAGGCGGCTGAAACCCGACCCTAATGTCTTTAAATTAGAGTGATTTATGAAAACCCACTAATTTTAGAGATTATAGGGGGTCGTGAACCCCCACTAATTAAAAAAATCATATTCCAATTTATATATATAATTAGAAATGTAGATATAAATGTATTTAATATACTACATAAACATATTATATAAAATATATAAATGATTTTATTTAACTGTATATATATATATACATAAATATAAAAATGCAATTTATGGTGCATATATATATATATTGATATTTATATATATTTGAATAAATTATATTTCATGTAATATTAATTATATATAATATAATATCATAAAAATTTTATATAAATATATACATAAATATATTATATTTAATAATTATATCATATGAAAGAAAAGCCTCTTGTTTTAATAATTTACAATATAATTATAATAAATATAGTTTTGAATAATATGTCTAGTCTTTCTTATTATATATAATTAATATTATGTGATATACTATATATAAAAATATGTATTTATTTATTTTAATTCCTAAAATATTATACAATTATGTTAATGGAAATTCATATATTTTAATGAAAATACATGTATATTAATGCACATAATATTGTACAATTATATTTTTTGAAATACATATACATAAATGCACATAATAATAAATATATGTGTTGAAATACGTTATATAAATGTTTTTATAAATTTCATTTCATATAATATTAATTATATATTTGTATAAATTTTATTTCAAATATTTTTAATTATACATAATATAAATATTATTAATATATAAAATAAAACAGTATTGCATATAAATTATATAAGTTTTTTAAAAAATATTATCATATATAATATGTGTATAAATTGTATTTCTTAAATATGTATTCAATATAATATTAATTATATTTTAATTATATATAATATTATACTAAAAATAAATATTAATTTATATAATAATAAATTAATATATTGAAATAAATTATATAAATATATTTTTAAAGACATTATATAAATATTTTAAATAAATACTTATATAAATTATAAAAATAAGCATGTACATAATATATAAATATATATTTTATTAAATAAATAATTTACATAAATATGTTTATAAATATTTAAATATATATGTATATACATAACAGAAATAGAATTATAAAATATATTTCTCCAAATATATTTAGATACAAATATATAATATATTATTTATAAAAATGTATAAATAGAATATAATATAAATTTATTATAATATAAATTACAAATTTAAAATATAATAATGATTATATTAATTTATATAAATACATATATATGTTATATATTGATATAATTTTATGTATTAATTCAAATAATATTTATTTTATTTAGATTATAAATATAATAAAGTGTGATTATATAGAATAATTGAATTTGGCATAATGGTGGATGTGTCTGGATGATTATAAGGGAGGATCCCTTATCTGAAACCAAGCAGGAATGATTTTAAATGGTGGAGTGCTGGGGTTGGATTTAGGGCATCTTCTGGAGCATGATGTGGGGATTACCGGTTCCTATCAACTAAAGAGAGAGCCATTGTGTTCACTCAGATGAATAAAAGATAGTAGGAAACCTGATTCACTTAGGCGAATGGGAGAGGGTGGTACACCAGTTTGCCTCTCGGTCCTCTCTGGTGAACATGAGGTGGGAAACATGTTCACATGGGAGAACATGATAGGGTGAGAAGCCCATGGTACTCAGGTGAATCATAGAGATAGAGACACCATAAACTATAGGGGTGGGGTGGGGGGAAGGGTAAAGGAACCTGACCAAAGAATTTAATAATTTTTTTAAAAATAAGATAGATGTTATTTCGAAACTATACATAATTTATGAAATTTTTTTTAATTATAAGGTGCCCCCTCATTTGCCCCAATGGGGGGTAATAAGAAAGGGAACATGAGGGTGGAGTTTAAAAAAATTTAATAAATATAAATTACAGGCAGTTTTGGAACCGCCTCTAATATATGGAATATGGATCAATTAGAGTGGGTTAAAACCCGCCTCTAACAGAATCATAAATAGAGGTTGTTTCAAAAACTACATCTAATATATTAGTTCTAGCTCCATTGTTTGTGGTATATAACTGCTGCTAATTTAAAATATATATTAAAGGGTATTAATCCCACCCCACCCGTAAAATGAGATTCTCTCCTCCAGTTATTGGGGATTTTAACCCCCTATAATCTAAATGTCACTAAATAATCCATTACATTACCATTTTTTCTTTGGAAATTCCACTAACAAGAGTAAGAAGGCAAAATAATCATGGTTCATCACAACCACTACTAGTATATTTATAGTGGGTTATAACCCACTTCAACCTGAAAAACAACCCCCTTTAATCAAGTAAATTTATTATGATACCTTGTACATAATTTTATCTTTTTTTATATCCACCTTCTTGACCACAAATTTATGATATAAATAAAAAAGTTCAATATTGGAAAAGTATTGAGCTCGGAGAATTTGATCAAACAAGTCATCAATACAGGGAATCAGATACTAGTTATTGATCATGATCTTGTTCAACTCATGATAATCAATGTAGAGTCACATTGATCCATATTTTTTTTCAAAATGATAATAGATTCACCCTAAGGAGACACAATTGGATTAATGAATCCATTATCATGGTTTTCATAGAGTTTATTCTCTAATTCCTAAAACTCAATTTTTTCTATTCTATAGGGATTCATTGAAATTAGTGTGGAACCAGAAATGATCTCAATCATGAAGTCAACAATATATTTTAGTGGAAGGATAGAAAAATATTCTAGGAAGAAATCCACAAATTCCAAAACAAAATTCATATTATCGATGATGAGTTTCTACCCATCCATTTTAGATAAACAACCACACTGAATGAGAATTAAAACCCATACAGAAGTTGTAATCTATAAAATAAGTTAGTAGTTTTTGTCACATTGATAGGAATTCATAGGTTGGTTTGAAATATCAAATGTAATATCCCTTCCCCAAAACTTAATGAAGGTATTATGTAGAGAAAGAAAATAAATTGCAAAGACAACATCATATTTACTGAAAGGAAGAATGATAAGATTTATATTAATAATATTCAGATAAACAACAAAAATATATGAATGATACACTTGAGATGAAATCACTATACCATTATGTGTATGCACTAAAAATTCACTATAGAATCATTTAGGTGGAATCTTAATACCCTAAAAACGATTTTTAGATATGATAGTGTTGGTATCTCCAAAATAAAATAATAAATTTCCCATTTTA
Source organism: Viscum album (assembly GCA_963277665.1). Lineage (NCBI taxonomy): Eukaryota > Viridiplantae > Streptophyta > Magnoliopsida > Santalales > Viscaceae > Viscum > Viscum album. The sequence goes on from OY728136.1 coordinate 2,042,336,543, forward strand.
GAGTTAATGGTAAGTGTACATTTACACACATCATTATCACACCCATAAAAAAATAGTGATCACTTGAGATTTCCAATTATTCATTAGATTAAGAGGTTGCTGACATTGATAATCATCATTAACATTCTAGTGTTGGAACTGGTCATAATAAGGTCCATTATATTTAATCATTAAGAACTAAAATAGGGGATGTGCATTGTTTTTATTTTTATCTCCATTCACATTGTTCGCTAGATCCATTATAACACATCAACAATCAAATTCCCAATGACCATCCTTTCAACATCTAAAACATTTATTAGACACCATGAAAAAATTTCTGTCATGCTTCTTCCCAAACTTAGAGCATAAATGAATTATATTCTTCATCTCTCCATGGTTTTATAATTTTTATTTTAACTCCATCTTCCTTTTCTTTTCAAAACCATGGTGAATAATATGTTATTACAAATTCCATTTCGACCATCATATAACAACAAATAGTCTCTTTAATAATGTCTCTTATGTCCAACAACCTTCTGTTACATTGATTCATTCGAATAAATTTCCTATATAAATTATATTCGGGATTGATGATAATACCAGAAGTATACCTCACAAGTCTTGTAAAATAAGTCTCTTAGGTACAAAAAGATTCATCATCACTTTTCATTAAATCAAGAAACTCTTGTACCATCATTGTTTTTGAATATTAAGAGAAAAATAATTATTCAAAAATATTTAATTGAACTCGTATCAATAAATGGATTTAATTTCATCACATTTCCACTTATTCTTGATTAGAGTCTCCCACTTCTCTTATTCTCATTCTAACCGATAAAAATCTAGAATGACTTATCAGGTTATCAGTAAAAAGTGGATAAAAAGAACCTCTAATATAAGTTAGATGTTTCCTAATTAGGTACTCAATATAATATTGTATTTTTTCTTCATTTGGAAGACCATTCTAATTAATATCTTGAGAAAGATGGGTGTGAATAGCAATGTGATTTTATATTTCTACTCTCATAACCTATAGATTATAAGGAGAAAAATCATTTAGTTTCCTATCACACTCAAAAATGATATGGTTCTATTGGGTTTTTATCATTGACTAAAACAAAAAAACATTGATTATGAAATAATTATCATAGTGGGGAACGACAATATCATGAAAAAGAAAAACATATGATGTCAACATTGTGAAATAATCATTAATCTATAACACCTTTGGTTTCAACTAATTTATTCATAAATTATATCTATTTAAATCCATGGAAATGGTTCAATTAGAGTTTTGGAATTTCCAAAGCATACAACCAGTGAGTGTCAAACCATTAGTTCTGTAAGGCTCTTTTTTTGTGTACTAGTTCTAGATCGATTCAATATCAAGACTGTGTTTTCTTGTTTATTACTTCTATGTAAATTTTATATAGATACCTCCACATGTACTATCTAGAAATGGAATTATTTTTATGAAACCACACACTCTATCCATTAACAAACTTCTAATACACTTTCAATTACTTTTAATCATTCATGGACTTATCCTTAAAGGCATTTCCTATGTTTCTTAATAAGGGTATTAATCATACTTTCCTAAGGATATCTAATGTTATTTTATAATACCAACTATAGTGAACCCCACTTATCATGAATATCCATTTCCTCTGTTTTTCAAAATACATAATATATTACAGAAATAGACACCCAATGACTGTATTGCTTTTATGCCCTAAAAAATGGAATCATAAACATTGGTTCGTAAGTGAGCTACAATATATCTCATTAGGTTTTTCATGAATATTACCCTTCTAAGACATAGTATACATAATAAATATATTCATAACATGATGAAAAATTATAAAAAGTGGTGATCATAGATGCTTAGTAAGGGTAAACAAGAGAGATATATAAGCATAAACCATAGCATATGGCTATGAGAACCAGATCATACCATTAAAATATCATACCATGTATATCAAATATAATAAGAATGAATCATGAAATAATGATTGAATGTTCATAAAAAAATGAATCATAAGGGAATCATGAGCATATTCCACTAAACAATAACATAGGAATATGAAATGGAATATTGGTAGACACATAATCATATAAAATATATTTTTATCATATTCAAGGTTTCGTTGTCAAGGAATTATTAGTAGTCTGGGTTCACTTCCCAAACTATCTTGGTAGTATTAGTTCAAAATCATTACCATATTAGTAGTCATGGATTACTCCCAAGACCATCTTAGTAGATAACTCCCATCACCAATCCATGTTAACTTTTTTTTTCATCCATATCAATCTCATGAGATATAATTATTTTTCCAATTAATTGTGAAAAGTTATAGTTCCCACCCGTATCATGTTGAAATCATAAATATTTGTTTCACAAGATAGTAAATCATTCATCATATAATGAGCCATACCAAGATCTGGGATTTATAAACATGTAATCATATCATTAACTACAAAAAACAGGACAAGTTTCATAATCATATCATCAATGCATTACCTCTGATAAGAAGTGTGTTTCATAATCATATAACACATGAAATAGAAATAGGTTTTATCAATATCATGAATTGAAAACATAATCTGTTCATAGATAGAATATAAATGGAACCATTTGATAATTTCTTAATAATGGAATGAGTAACACCAATGGATTTCATTGCATAAAATTAATAATTAATAATTATCATTTGAAATTATTTTTTGATAAAAATTTCATCTTATATTCAAATGTTTTTTTAAACATAAAACCATTTTGAAAACCATTTTTTTGTTATAAATTTTAAAACGTGAAAATGAATCCTTAAAAATCATAAAATGATTTAAATTCCATTTTTATTTAAAATTATCTTAAATGATAATTTTAAAAATAGTTTATAAAATATTTTGGAAAACATTATTTTTTATATTAAAATAGATTTTCAACTAAAGAGAGAAATAAAATAACATTTTTTTAAAAAACATTTTCGTAGTTATATTAAGTAAAGAAGTGTTTAAATATTGTAATAATACATTAATATAAAATTAATAAGAAGAGTATAATGAAATAAATTAGTTTTCTTGAGATATGGATCATAATATTTCATGAATGGATGAATAATCATAAATAACCACTATAAATTATAACATTGCTACAATAAACTATTACCATTTTTTATATTAGAATCAAACACCTCATGTAATAAAATAAAATTACATGAATACTAAAATATAATAAAAATGGGCATATTCGTGATATATTATGCCAAATTTTTGTATATACACCTCATAAAATAATATATGTTCATAAAGAAACATGTGCCTCAAAGAAATCAAATAGAGACAAAACTACCTTACTAATTTGGGAAATATTGAATCACAAAACCCTATGAAATATAAATTATAAAATGGGTATATAAATACACAAAATTTTAATGGTATGTTTCCTTTAATACATTCATGTAGAGTATATTCCCAAAAAAATGAAACAAGTTGCTAATATGAAATAATCCTCATAGAAATAAAACTGAGACAAAAAATCCTATAAACTTATGTATTGAATCTCTTCATTCAAATTCAATACTCAATTATAATAAAAATATATTTATTATAAATCCATAAAATACCCATATTCATTTATATAATACCGTATATGATTTTATTATGACCTTTTATTACCCCTTTATTAACACATCCATGTTAAATTTATGTTTCGTGTAATAACCACATTGTTTTTACATGTGTTTCCATATGTTATATTTTTTGTCCTAATAATTATATCACGGTCAAGGTATTTAAAATATTATTTAAATATATTATATTTTCATTATATATTTATTTCTAATAATCTATAAGAGATATAAAAAAGAAATTAAATACACTGTTCATGGGGACTATAGGCCATATATACACATGAAGATTGCTTCAATTTTCTTGTCATATTGAATGAAAGAATATAAATGAATTATATGTATGTATATATTAACATCACAATATATTTATTATGTAATATATAGAATATATTTTTACTAAAACCATCCATAATAAATTCAATGTAATGTTTTAACTGATCACATCTCATTGAGGAGGAGATTGTCCATATCTCCACAAAAAAGTTATCACATTTACATAAAATGGAGTGTATGAATGTATGCATTACATTATATTAATATAAAAATAAATTAATTATAAATAGATTATATATTATAATTAATTAAAAATTAAATCATTATTTCAATCAATGGAAGGTGGAAATATAGGAATGACTGACATCGGTTCGTGAGGTGGTAGTCCTCCACACACAAGATTAAACATTCTATATCTCTTTTGATAAAAGAGTGAGTCGTTGTCGGTCCATACCTTATCATAAAAAAATATAATTATATTTATTATACATATTTTATTATATAATTTTTAAATAATAATATTTTAGGTGGATGAGAATGAATATAAACAAAATTATCTTATAGGGGGATGTTATCTATTATTTGGTAACTTCTCTGGGTTTACACCAAATGGATTCCTTGTTTGGATTTATTCCCTAATGAAGGACTATAAGATGAAAGGATGAAATTTGTGAGTAATTTTTTTTGGGTTTTAGAGATAAAAATATTTTGAATGTAGTGAAGAATTTGGGGGGGGGGGCAAGTTCCCTTTTTAAAGTGGAAGAGTGGAGCTCTTGTAAACATAAAATAGAGAATCCTACTGAGAGGTTTCCCTTACAAAATTTATCTAATATAACATTCAATTTTATATAAAATGGTGGAATTTGTTGAAATATTTCTACAAAATTGATTTTTTACATATTTCTAGATTATTTCTTCCGTTAAATTAACGTTTAACTACTACGTAATCTTGTTTCTATCTTAATCACTATAATTTTTTTTATTAATTTCACTATTATTTTTAGTCAAATGTAAGTTGACCATGTTATAATTTATATAACATTTGGATTCAAAATATGGAATCTATATTTCTTATTTCTAATGAATATGTTGAAAAATTTTATTTAATAATAATTCAACAGACGTGTCATGACAGATGGGTTTTAAACGAAAACGATTAAAAGTATGTAATGTATTTATAACCAATATCGTTGTGAAATTATTTCTAATGATATAAATTCTATTAATTTGGGTAAAATTTATATAATTAAAATTTATACTAAATTTAAAATATAATGTACAAATATAAATATATTAGATGAAAAAGTGTTTCAAATTAAAATTTAGTATATTTAATTATTCATAAAAAATGATGTTTTTTATAGAAATACCACAAATATAATCTAATATAAATTATACATTCATAATTCAAAAATGAAGAAAATTTAATCATATTAAATTTCAAAAAATTATAAATTTAATTTTATAAATCCTCATAGATGAACAAAAAATAAGTTCATTAGAGAGAACATATATTTCAAACAAATATATACTTTACCAAAAATTATATATCATATAATCAATATGGATTATTTATATAAAACAACTAAAAATAATATTTAAAAATAATTTCTTATTATTCATATTACTAGGATTAATGGATATTTTTTATCTATCTCATTTAAATTATAATAATAATAACACGTTGTTTCGTAGACAATTAGTGTTGTGTGTAACACTTGCCAATTTGGTGTTATGAGTAGAGAAATATTATCTTTCTGTAGAATATAATTAAATTTTAAATTATTGTATTATGAAATTAAAGACATTAAATAAGTTATATTATTTTAAAAATATTTTTTTATAAATAATCAAGGTTTTACCAAGAATGATAACCCTCTAGTGTGTACAAGAGTACACAAGTGAAAAATAAAAACAAAAGGGTAAAAGTAAAAAACCAAAAAGAATGAAGTCCAAACCTAAAATAAATAGAAAGTATAATTATGAGAGACATCATCTCCAAATCATCAAGATATTACAACCATGCATGGTCAATAGCCCAATGTATTCTTATTCTCCTATGAAGTCACCAATGAGATGTCTGTAATCTTCATAAGAAATGGCATGTGTGGGAAAATAGAATATATGGGTGAGTATATACATACATAATAATTTCACCAAAACCATAAAGAGGGAGTTCTAAAATACAGTGTAGGAGTAAAAATAAAATAGATTGTAAACTTTGAACATATTAACCCAAAACAAGAGAGTAAGATCATATATAGAGAAGGGGATCAGCATGTTGTGTTTGTGAACTACACTTGGGGTCTATTCTATGAATATTAGTAGAGTAATCGCATCCAATCCCAAGGATCGCACGACGGTGAGTAGATGAACTACCACATGCATCTCTACAACACATGGAAATAGAGTAACCAAATCGAACCACATGGATAATGATATGTATGTAATCAATAAAATAAACACAAATGAGGGATAAATGGTGTCTCCAAATTGGAACAATTCCTTGGAAATGAGTGCCTGTTAGTTTTAGAAGTTCATCAATGATTCCCCTCATCACAAAAATCATTCTAAAAGTAACTATGTTAGGGCCCACACATTTCCAATTTTTAATATAGCTAAGGGGGAACAATATCCATGTAGAGGTCATGTACCCGAGTGCATCAGGGGATTCCTCTCTGGTGACTTGAAGACCTACACCGTATATGATAGGCATCATTGAAATCAGTAGATAGAGAATCCTTTCCCATGATGACTCGGGGGGTTTTGATTAATAGGTCAATGAACTATACTATGGTGTGAAATGTGGGTTCCACTAAAGATTCAAGTGGCCCTCTATTGGAAACACAAATTTTCATTTCTAGAATGGGTGTCTCATTTGTGTTTATTGTCAATATACACATGGTTAATCAGGGAGACGGAAACACATGTGATATTATAGTTAAAGTTCATTACAATATTGAAGGTGAAATTATTTCCAAATGTTTTCAAAAAATTTGGGTCCAAAAAATTTGAGAATAGAGAATGTTAATATTGGAAATGGATGTTGTTTCCATGTTTGAAGGCGAATATGAATTTTTTTCACATGTTATGTTTCAATATTGTCTCATCAAAATATAGAAATTGAATGAATGACACAATAGATATATTTTTTAGATAAAAGATTTCTTGTGTGATCGGATGTTCTGAACACAAAGTAAAAGGCACAAAATAAAACTACGCACCAAATATAACTTCAAAATACAAAAAAAAAATTGAATTACATGTAGATGGATTTTTGAGATGGACACATCAAAATATGTAAACAACATGAGTTGGACACAAATTATGAAATTGTAAAAAAGGATATTAGGTTCCAAATACGACATAAAAATCAAGCATACATGTCTGGGGGAAAATAACGCAAGGGACTTACATGTAGGGTCATCCTGGATAATAAATATGTGGCTATCCCTATTCAAGATATAGAATTTTTTTAAAGAATATTTTGTTTCTTTTACATCTAAAAGAGTTGCATGAAGATAATATACATTTAATGAAGCTTGAAAACAAGAATTTTCCTAGATTTTTTAATACCCATGTGAATATCATGGTTTTGTTGTGTGTAATATAAATATTACATTAATGATATATTTTGAAATAATAAAAATTTTTGTGTGCATGAACAGTTATTGCACACAAGTGTGGAGTTGTTCTACAACAAGGTGTTGAATATCTAGTTTGGTTTATCAGTGATTTCATGTTATTAAATTTAGGAATTGGAGGAAAATATAGACACATTCTAGTTTGGGAAAAAGAACAAAATTAAAATATACTGATGAAAACGTCATTTCGTTAAATAGAGTGACACTTTCCCAAATTAGAGAGCTTGAGGGATTCAATGGAAGTGTTCCAAGGGAGGTAGTGTGCTATTATCAAAATCATGTAAAGGCGATGTTCTTAGAACAATGTGTCTATGTATAATCTTTTATATTCCTAAATTAGTGAATATTAATTGATTTTAGTATGATGGAAATAGTTTATGCATATTCACCTTATATTAGGCCTTTGTGGTGAACCAGGTAAAACTGATATGCTATCTTTCTACATGTGAACAATTAATTATAGTAAAATTTCTTGATATTTGTTTACAATATTTTTACCAATGTGGAATCATGATTTGGTGTTTAATTTAGTAATTTTGAACCGTTATTCACCCCTCTACTCTCTTGGTGATCCTAGGCCATGTAAGTTGTATTACTACTAAGGTTCACCTAGGATGGATTCATCATAGTAAATATATTGTCATTTAAATATTTGAGATTAATTCTTTAGTCAATCAGATGTGTTGTTTTGATCATGATTTATTTATATCTATGTATAAGTCAATGTACACCAAGAATATGATGAACAAGAAAAAGAAATATAATATAATTTTGAAGAAGACACTATTATCTAATGATAAGGTAGTATCTTGTTATCCATGAACTTATAAAAATGAAGAGATATCAGGCTTGGAATGTAAAAAGTATGTGGCTCATGTTTCAACCAAATAAAAGGACTACTTTTATATATAATGTTAATTAAAATATTCAAGTGGTCGGGAGGTATGGGTTAGAACCATTGGGAATTAAACTCAAAATAATTATACATGAAAAAGTGGTTATGATCAATATATCACTTCTCAAGATACCTCAGTAGATATATTAAGAGTTATTTTTCAAAGATTTTCCTCATAAAAATTCTCCATTATATGTGTATTCATTCAATTTGTGAAGGAATAAATCACCCAACTGAGAAAATAAATAGATTTAATAGAGGAAGGCATAGAAATAAAAAATATTGAATGTTTTAAGCTCTCTATATTGTTTGGAACCAATGAAGAAACAAAGAGGTAACATGAAATAATTTCCTAAAAAGAATTCAGTGACGTGAATAATAATTACCTTTTAAAAAAGAATCTGGATATAAATATCCATTTTCTTGAAATGAAATTGATAATGAGGAAATATTTCAAGGGTTTAAAACTATAAAGAATATCCAATAATATCACGGGAAATGGATCTCGAGTTCCTAATTATGTTATTATGCATGACGAAGATGTTTATAGAATGAAGAATACTTTTGAAGAGAATATGATTATTATTTAATATTATTAAATCATCATCATTATGAAATCTATTTATTTGGATGCTCAGTTTGATAATCCTTAGAAGACATATATTAATAGATCAAAAAACAAAAGAAATAATTATGCAAACTACATGATTTGCAATAGAAGATTCTAATATTGAATGTCTGGAAACATGTGATAAGAAGACAGTGATATGTTTTGATGATCTAGATCAAGAAGATAAGAAGAAATTGATAGGTGATAATAATGTTACAACCATGACTAGAGTTTATAGTCAAAAGATTATGGTGTATGGTTTCCCACAAAGAGAAAAATAATTTATGAAGATGATCAAGATAACATATACAGAATACATTAATATATCAAGGTTTTTTTTCAATGTTGGTGTTGTACCAGATTTTGTAAATTTTTATTGGATTGTTGGTACAATATTCTAAATGAAAAATACATATGAAGCCTATTTAAGGGAGGATCAATCTTGAGATGAAAAAGAAACATCCATAGGCCCATTATAATTTGTACATGACAAAAAATTTGTAATGCTTGATATCATTTGTTATATATTTAGTAGAAGTGTTCACATGGTCGGTAAATGATTCTATAAAAATGAATTCATTGATGGTAAGAAAATAAGACCACAAAAAATGGATATGTATGAATAATATTTCTTGGTACGAAATCATAATAATATTGTGAACAAAAATTCTACAAATAATATATCATGTAAGGAAGCTTAAAGGTCCATATATTCTCAATCCATGAAGATCAATAGTAGTTCATCCAAAATAACTACTAGGATTGATGAATCTAAGAAGAAAATTTGTAATATCTAAACATAATGCAATAGTTTCTAATGACAAATAATTTATTAGGAAAAAATATTTGAAAATAATGAGGAAACATTAAGTTTCATAGGCTAAGACTAGTGAAAAAGATAATAAAATATTCCATGTGATAAAGAAAAGGTGAATGACTATTTTTGAGTAAAAAGTAAACTATTAGGTTAATGATTTAATATGGGAGATATGCATGAAATATGGTCACATTGAAAATGTTTATTTAACCTTACTACTAGAACAATAAGCACTCCATTATAGTAGTATGAATGTATCATTGATGAAGGCTATTAAGAAGAAAATTATCCAGACAAAGAAAAAGATAATGGGATGAGATCCATCATACCAAAACATAAATCGGAAGAAAAAAATTATATATTTAAGCATGAAGTCTAGGTAAAGTGTTTAATTTGGTAGAGGAAATCATCTCCATCATGCAGTTCATATTTATGAAGCAAGTAGGATCCACCTCCAATTCAATATATTATTTTAAATAAAAGTCACTTTTAGTGGTTAAGTGAGAACCTTCACCAAATTACACAATCAAAAAACCCCCGACACACCCAACCCATAATGAATTAGACAATATAAAAGATAACATAACCATTATATTCAACAATAAGTCTATTGGAATATTTATCAATATATTATTTCTATTTAAGGGTTTGTACCTTAATTTATCTACCCCCTTTGATATGGTCTTAGATGATATAATCCAAAATTCAACATGTTTGAATAAACTATTCAATTTTTTTTCTTATAAATATATTTTTATAATATGTTTTTTCAGGTTGAGACACCCATATACTCATTATTGGCATCTGCTAGTTGAACAATATAAACTATTCTCTCTATATCATTTTGGGAGGCCTTAATGACAATGGAATCCTCCAACATTTACTCCCTATATTGTATGATTAGTTCATGTATCTTTTAAATATTTGAAATATCATCATTCTTTACCCTATTTTGACCCTTTTTAGTGAACCATGTTTCCATTGTCTTGGGAAAATATGAGAAAACATTTTTATTTATGAATATTTTTCATTTAGTTAGTATACAAATCCCAGAGTCATGATTTCATTTCTCTATTTCTTCCCTCTATAGATGATAATTAGTCTATTATGTATTTACCCTATGATATCTCTAATGATAACACTATCACTATAATCATATGAATATGTCTCATGTGTCATTCTATTCTAATTAAGAGTGATTATCTTACAGTTGGACTCTTTATTCCTATGACTATCCATTGATTTTTAGTCTATCAAATCTATTACCATGATTAATGGGGTCCATAGTCCTAATAGGGCTAGGCCAATTTGTTGTAAACAACCCAATCCCCGGAACATCATATGGTCCCTGCATTTCCAAATTATGATTACAATAGATGGATGAACCACTCTCACATAACTCTTAAGTCCTGGTAGGAACACAAGATGGTCTAATTGAGTTTTCATATGACAAGGAATATTATTTAATTTCTTTAGTATATGTATTCATCTCCTTAGTCCCCCCAACGTCTGTATGATCCAACATATCCTCTTAATATATTACTAATATTTTTATTCTTATAGTTGAGGGAATCAAAATTTGAACTATGTTCTTAGCATGATAGTCTGATAAGTAGTGATGGGTGTCACTTTTGTATAAAACAAGATAAATAATTAATAATATTTGAATGATTATTCAATTTGATATTCAAATAAAAATATTATGGAGAATAATTTCTTATTAATTTTAACCTGTTCTATTCTAGAAAACTAATATAAGGAAGGTGTTATCTTTGATAGATCTTATTGTCATTTTCCAATTGAAATGATTTTCAAGTTTTTTCCCTTGGTGATGTTTTTAATGTTTTCCAATGTAGACAGTAATATATTTATGTTATGTTCTAATGTATTATACATTCTAAAATTTAATTATGTCCATTATTAATGAGATACACAATTATAATGGTGATGCAAAGTGTTTCCCTTATTGGTGAGGGGAGGGACAATTGAAGAATGTTGAAAAAACATCCAAAACATTATTTCATTTTTTATAAAACATGAATAATATTGAAATTGATTTAAGACTAGGTAATTTGTAATGGATTTTTAGGATTATTTTCCTTACATTTTTAATATCACATTTGGTATCCCCATCCTAAAATAATTATTAATGATAGTTGAAGAAAAGTATATGTTTTATCATATTATGTCATATCATGATCATTGTGTAATAAAAAAAAATTAGATTATGAAATAACGGATTTCATTAAAAAATATTCATGGAACACACAAAGAATAATATTAAGATGATGCATCATAAGAGGTGACCATTATTGATGAAACATCATTGGAACAACATAGAAAGATCTATACATTTGGATGCAGCAATACTGAGAGTGGTATTATTAACTAGATGTATATTTGAAAATGATTCAATTCAAAATAGGAGGCTTTGAACATTATCTGTATATGATGAATTCAAAGAATATCAATTTATTATGTTAGTCTGTGTGGATGATATTATATTTGGAGGAACCATGCATGGTTGAGTTAAATAATTTCCCAATCACAAAAAATAATAATAATTTGAAATGTATTTTATTTGGGAACATACAAACTTTTATGGGTATATATGATTAAATATAAGGATTACACAATCATTAATATCAAAAATATATATGAGTGATGAAAAATTAATTTATCATGTATAAGACCAAACCAATTTCAAATCCGATTTTGATTGGAATGAAACATGGAAAGCACATGGATGGGACATTTGTAGATCCCCCCTTGTACAAGATAATAATTATAAAATAATTATAATTGAATACAACATGGAAATATATTTTCATTGAAATGTTCATAGTGGCCATATTTTAAGGAAATTTGATGGAGGAACATTGGAATACAATTAAAATAATCATTGGGTACATGCAAGGATAACCCAATTTTTTTCTTATTCATTTCCATATGATAAGATAATAAATCATCAAAATGTTATGCTGATATATCGTATGGATATGAGGTGGAATAAAATTCCACATGTGATAGAGCATTCTCTATTGGCTACAAGTGTTTAGGCTAGTTGAGAAAGGAAAAACAAATCAATTCTCATTGTTCAGTTAAAGCAAAGTATATCACTACTAAAAAGGCCAACACTAAACTATGGTGGATTATGTAACAAATCAATGATAATGGAGATGAGATAAAATAACCAATGATGATATAATGTGGAAATAAAAGCATCACAAATCATATAATTAATCCAGTTAAGAATTCCCAAAAACAAAATATTTTGATCATACATCACTTCTTCAAGGAAAAAGTTGAACAATGTGTGAATGAAATGGTTCATGAAGGGACAGATAACCCTGTGAAATAACATATGACTATGAATTTGGAATCACATGACATTGAGAAGCATCAGTTGATCCTTGGTGTTGAGCCACCAAAAAAATTAATAGGTTACGGATGTTCCAATCTCCCCATTTTTGTAAACTTTTTAAATATATTTATGGAAGAAGTGTAGTTCTATGGGGGAGATACAATCAAGGGTGAGTGTGTTTTATGATCAAAAATTAAAAATATAGGTTCATTGTATTTATTCGAATAGGTGGGATAATGGATAAAATCTATTTTATAAATTTTTATTGGTTTCATTTTTTTGAAAAACCTTGCATGGCTTTTATGAAACAATGAGAATGCGATGTTATGAGGAAACATATATAGCTCAGAATAGAAATACATAAGAAGTCAGAATATGAGAACCCAATTCATGAATCCCTACATATTTTAAACAACAATATTTTCTCACAAATACTTTTTCTTATGGATGTATAGCCTCTTATGTTTTTGTTTCTGATAATGGATGGTCATTTATAAGATCGTTCTATAGATTTCCAACATAACCAATGGGAGAGTTTGTTGGAACCCATTCTAAAATATTTCATGAAATGGAGTCTAGATTTTATTATTATTAATCTAGAAATGGTTGATTTGGTAGTTGTTAATGAATGTGATAATATAGTTCAACATGAAAATAGAACTTAATGTGGCGTTGTTTCCCATTATTTTCAAAGAATATATTTCCAAAAAATGGAGAATAAGAAAGGTGTTTTTTGAAAATGAATTAGTTATGAATATTTAAGGTGAATAATATTGTTTCATAAATGTTAATTTTTACCATATTCTCATTAAAATATGAGAAGGTAAAGAACCGAGTGAAATATTTGTTTTTTTACGAAAGATTTATTGCGCAATATGGTGTTTTTCATGAAAATAAGAATGCATAAAGAATCTTATGCACCAAACATGATTCAAAAATAGAGTTATTTGCATTTTTAGTTTTGAGATCAAAACATCAAGATATTTAAAAGGAATGAGATTTGTGAAATATGTGAAACAATGAGAAAAGATCTTATGCACTAAATACAATTTCAAATTTAAGCATACACTAAAGGTGTAAGGAACACAAGGGTCTTATGCGTAGGTTCTTCCTGGTCAATAAATATGTGGGTACCCCCTTTTAAGGTTATAAAATTTTCAAAGAAAATTGGTTGTCTCTTCCATGAAAAAAAATTGCATGCAGAAGAATTATGAATAGAAAATGTTGTGTGAAAAAATTTCCTTGAGTCTATCAACACCATGTGTATCTCATGGCTTCAATGTGCAAATAATAAGAATTTTGTGAAATAAATATTTCATCACAATCCTATAAGATTGACACAAGAATATCTTTTTCATGAATTTTTTAAGATATTCTAACACTGGTTTTTTTAAATCTTGTTTTTATGAGTTCTTTTAATAAAATCAATTCATGACTTTTATGAAATAATATTATAATGTTATTTAAGCACAGAGACAAAAATTCCATTATACTGAAGTTTCACTCAATACATTAAACTGAGTGAAACTTCTACCAACTTATAGATATAGAGTTAGTTGATGGAAGTGTTGTAATAGAGGCAATGTACTATTCTTATAACTTTTTAAAGGTATTTTCCCTGGTATTGAGAGATTTTGTATAATCATTTGTATTCAAAAAAAATAGTGTAGATTATTAGATTTGGGTATTACTAACACATATCGAGCATATGATTCTTGGACTATCCATTAGTGATGAACCATGAAAAATGTATGTGTTGTATCTCTACATGTGAATGGTTAGTAACATTATGATTCTTCCATAAAAGTTAATTTAAAAAAAAACTGTGGGAAAATCTGTTTTATTAATAGAAAAATTTGGCACACTGAATCACCCTCCCCTCGTAGGCTCCACATTGGGCATACAACCCTTCTATATATGAAATATGGTTTCACTTAGTAGACAGTGGAACTGCACCCATGTTGATAGGGGTTCCACACTATAGGTAATAGACCCAGTCCTTAGTGAGATAGTGAGGTTCCACTATAGTGTAATGAGGAACCATTTGGTCTCCAATAGGTGGTTCCACTCAGTAAATAGAGTAATTGTGCCAATGATTTTGGGGGGTTCAACACTATACGTCACTAGTGATCATCTACCTAACCACTAAAATCATTGGGTATCACCTAAATATGTTTCATTCCTAGATAATATAACATCATATCACAAATTTAAAATTGAGGTAACCAATCCTTTCTACATAGAAAAGAACTAAGGATATTCTTGTCACGGTCCAAAATCTGAGTCCAATCAAATAAGATTTGAGAGGTTTAAATTTACTCAAAATAAACCAATGGGTACATAGTGTGGTAGGGGACCCACATGTCATGTGGTCCCACTACGTTGCATTCCCATGTCCCTATAGGTACATAGATCACCATTCTTTTAGATCTAAATTCCATTTAGGGAGTCTACACCTTGTGTTTTCCACTCAGGTTCCCTGGTCATGCACCTTAGTCATGATTATGTACTTCTGTACAAGAACACATTCCTAGTCATACCCATATACATATGTTCACATTATGAACATGGATGTTTCCTTCCACACATGTTTTTTATAGTGTTCTACAACACATGAATCAACCTCTAGGAGAAGAGTCACAGGGAATTAAAGAGTCATACACACTGCTCTATCCTTATAATTTTTAGAAACACTAGTTGTCATAGCATAGGGGCTACACGACATGTGTACATTGAGATACACAATGTGCAGTGTTTTTTTTCTTAGAATGACAATTATATGCTCATACATCCTAATATAGTTTTTCTTCTTTTTAATCATGCCTCAAAATCACCCTGATGTAACCATTAATCATCATTTTTGTCCATCTGATTTCCAAAAAGTGGTACACATTTATCCATCAAGGATCATTTCACGTCCCACACGAACCTACATAGCACCCCCACTGATTCAATATTTCAATAAATGAATTGATATTCTAAAACATGAAATTCCATTTTTACAATCATTTATTTGAGTTTCCAATAATTTCACACTAAAAAGTCATGAATTATGGAGGTATCATTAGTCTTGGTCCCTCCCAAAAATTTCAAATCGCAACCCTAGGGTCCAACAATGAGTAACATAATGCAATTTTGGGGAAATAAATAATTTTTTTAAAGATAATTTCCAAGATTCATTGTCCAATAATATATCAAAATAATATCAGGGCTTATAAATAAAATTACAATTAATTTATATGAATACATGTGTTCTTGAAACATTTATAAATTGGTACGGTTCAATGAATGGATGATCTTATTCATTAAATTTTATCAGCAAGGGATTAAAGCACAAATTGATTATTCCTACCTGTATATTGAAATCTTTGAGGTCAAAGAACATTATTTTCAATGTTTTAATGATTTCAATACATATTTTGCTTCCCGATCTTCCTAGATCCAATGTCTTGTCATATTTCAATGCGATTTAGCAATGGAATGAGGAAAACTTTTCTAGAACCCTCATAGGGAATATATGACAAACCTAGGTGTATTTCTCATTTTTATGGATTTATAGAAAACCTGTTTTGGTTATTTTAATAAAAAAATATTTTAATTATTTATTTTAAATAAATTAACCCTCCAATCGTCATTATTTCCGAACACTATGCATCGACCTATTTTTGGTCATGAATAAGTTAAATATTGAATTCTAGACTCAAACATAGTATAGGATATAAAATATTATAATCTAACTACGATTTAAAAAACTTTCTTAATGAAATAGCATGCATGTAATAATAAATATATTTAGTACTTATATCAAATTAATTATGAGCACACGTGGCCTCTGAATCACACATAGTCTTAGCTACTGTCTCCTAGTATATATTTATAATTTATTCAAAGTATTATAAGTAATAAACTACGTATGTACAATTATTTTCTTAAAAATATGTTTAAGTTAAAATTTTCTAGTATTTTAATTCATCAAAGAAATAAACCCATTACCTTACTTTGATCTACTGGGGATATTTTTTTTTGAAATTATACTTATTCTTTATTTTGTTGTTTTAGTATTAGTTTGATTTGTGATGCACAATATTATTACCATTCACCATATTACTCTTAATAGTTTAGTTTTATGATTATTTTATTAGAGTAAGTATTACGATTTCTAATGTTTTCTTTTCAATAGGGTGGTTTATAATGACTTTGTTTCACACCTTACATATTGGGAATGTTGTGGACTTAGTTTACGATGGATATGTCATGGTTATAGATATTGCCATGATACATCGATATATCTCATGAGACAAACTAGATAGAAAAATTTGGTAGGTTTCAACACATATATTCAAATAGTATTTTGAAATATATTGATTAATTCATATGTATACCATTATTTATTCCATCATTATGTGATCAGTTACTTATTTACATGTGATTATTTGGTTGTTTAGAATATCCATGAATAAGTTTCAAGATCATATGATCATATATATGAATTCCTATGATCATATTTTATTTTGTCAAATTATGATTATTTTATTAATTAAATTGCATGTATTTTATTTATTTACATTTCCATATGGATTATGCTTATTCAAACATTATATCATATATGGTATGCTTTCCCATGTTGAGAATCAAATATTACCCCTTTTTTATGTTCCGTTTTTTCTATGATACAAGGAAGTGTTTTGTGATTTTTATGTAGGTATATTTTAGAATGAATATTGATTATTTGAAAGAGAATAATTTTTAAATTGTATGTATTGTATATTTCAAATATGTATCTATTTATTACAAGAATATTAAACTCTTTAGAACGTCTAGGTGACATATATTTTATCTATTTGAAATTTAATAAAATAGACACCTTCTCATAGATATTAGAGTCCGGACCATAATATTTAGTATCAATGAAGGTTTATTAGAATCATTGAGAATTATATTTCAAAAAAACAAAGATTATGAAATATAACCCAATAAAATACATTTTGGATAAATAAATGTATTGGATGATATACTAATGTTTTGGTAAGGTAGACATTATTTATTTTTCAATAAAATATATACATTTATAAAATATAGAATTGGAACTGGTTCTGAAATAGAAATATATAAGGGTAGTAACAAAGAAAATGGTGTGTCTGTCTTAATGAAAAAATTTATGGTAAATACAATTTAGACATACTGTGCACCTTGTTTCACATTCTAGTGGTACATTTTTTTGTTAAATTACGATTTCTTTACCAACCATTAAGATGGATATGAAAATTATTTTATTATCTAAAAACATTGTAAATGAAAACATGTTTATGAATATGATATTATCTATATATAAATTTCTCAATTTCTGTTAAAGCTTTTAGTTGTTATGGGATTATACATTATGACTCATAGTGTTATGATATAATATATTGTATGAAATTGTTTAAAAATGGATCATAATAGAAAAAAATATGAACTATATCAATGAACATAACCCAAAATGGGGTTTATATAACGGGAAATGTTAATAAAGGTAGAGGTAGAGTTTTAGCTTGAAATGGAGAAATTATTACCATATTGGGGAAGATAACTCAAGTTATGAGGTATAACTACTCTCATATGTATCATCCTACTAATCTAATACATGTTAAACCATTTTTAGACTTCTTCATGTTGAAGTAACCCACATCATTCAATAAGAAAAAAACAATTTGTAACTATGAAATTCATATATTCCCTAGAGAAGATATATTTTTGGGAAACAATGAAATTGTAATTTTTTCAGGGAGGATTATCATATCTAAGGAAATGTAGTTCAATTACAGTCATTGATTCAAAAAAATATGGATGAATAAGAAATAAAAAACATAAAAGTGAAGGATATAAAGTTAACCTTATTAAAAAAGATTATTCATCGATGGAAATAAAGATACATAGAGATAAATTTCTATAATATGTTGAAAATGAAGATGATATTGTTGAAATTTATGATTATAGAGTTATAAAATTATCAAGGAATTCTAAAAACATTGTACATACAAAATATATTAATATTAACCATTTATTTGATGGACTTATTCTAATTATACATATGGAGCTACTATCCCACAAATTCTCATCAAATGGGGATGACATATGATGTGGTATAAATATAGATAAATAATATTTCAAGCCTAATGGATTCAAAGGGATGAAAGATAAGAATATACTGATATTGAAAAAGATAGATAAAGTCAAGATGGTAAAAAAAGATTTTTCCTTATGTGATAATTATTTTTTAAAACACCCCAGTAGTTTCATGATTGGAATGATATTTTTCTAGAAGTGTGTAGAGAAAAGACACAATTATAATTATTATATGTTAAAAAATGGTTACAAAGACAAATGATTCAATAATAATGAGATATATCATTTTGCAAATGAAATCTGCTTGCATCAGGGGGAATATAACTCAAATGATGCTAATAGACCAAGGTCAAGATAATGAATTTACTAAATATAATGTAAAATGATTGATGATCATGTGTTTGGATTAAAGATATATTATAAGTGTAATATTATTAATGATAATTTAGAATGAATAAATATTGTACATTAATACATTTTCCTTAAGGATTTGAGATCATTTGTGTAATTGTACAAATGACCAAGAAAATCATTTTAGTGGAATGTTGAGCATCTTTGACAAAAAATTATTTAGGGAAGGTAACCATTAATATGTTCTCAAAATTTATATAAAAATTATAAATATATTTTTATGGTATATTATTAGTGACATTGAAATTGGCTAGTTATATGATGGATTGAGGAATGTTTTCTCGAGTTTAATAAATGTTTGTATATATGGAATATATTTTATATTGATACACTTTTTTGGAACTATGCACGTTTTCATTAATATCTTATATTGATAAATTTATTCACTCATTGTTAGTGTGACATTAAGAGACACTTTAATTTTTTTGTGGATTATAATGTTGATTTAGTGACCTTACTTCTAAATTTTTGGTCATTGACTTTGGTTAGAAATATACTATATGATTAATTTTGTTAACTAATTATGAAATGGATTAAAATGGTTGTTTAATTTACTATTAAGGTATTAAAGACTGTTGTTATTATGTTAGATAAAATTTTCAAACTATATTGGTTTTAGTAAACACCGAAGAAATTTCTTTTTTATATTTATAATGATTTTATAATTTGTTTAATTATAATTTTAGTTCCTTAGGAACAAAATATAATCATCATGAATATTCATTTAGTGGACTATGAAATGATGTATTACTAAAGGATGAAGTTCTGATTAAAAATATATTATTAATTTATATTTTTTGGGATTATCTACAATGATTGTAAAAAAATTCCTCAACATTAGCAAAATGATCATGAAAAAAAGTATTATCCTATTAAAATAATATAGGATGAATAAAATGATTTTTTCACCCATCAAAAAACTATTTTTTTGGTTGTTATCTTCTAGTTGGTCTCTCACATTCTTATTATCAATGATACTTTTTATTGACAATAATTAATTATGATTTTCCTCTCCTTTCCCATATTCACATTTACCTAATGTTTAAATATTGGTAAACCCAATATGTTTTATTATATAAGACTTTCACACTTCCCTTTCTCTCTTATCAAGTGGAATTTTATTAACCATTCATACATTTATGGGATTCATGATGGTTATATTCAAATGTCAAACCATGAAATACTGAGATCCATATTAAATTTTTAAGAATTGTTTTTATGGTAGAATAATCTTATACTCTTGGAAAATATATTTATTTATTTTTAAATAAACTCTATCCATTCGAAATAATTTGTTGTATGAAACATTAGGTTTGAATAAAACATTATACTCTATTAAAATTTTATTTTTAAATATAAATATTATAAAATTGTTGTTAAGATGAATTATATGAATAAAAATAACTATGTTGTGAATATTATATTATTCCGACATGTAGGAAATAAATTCAATGATTATCAATTTATAACAAATAAAATAATAACCATTGGAATGAAAAAAATGATTCCGAAGAACAATATTTATTCAAAGAAAATGGTTTTGTCACCTATTACAAAATTATAGTATAATTAATTTATGAAAAACATGTAATATTTATTTTATAAAATAGAATTAATTTTTAAAATCACTATATCAAAATTATATTATAGTGTATTTTTTTATTTTTAAAAAATGATTTGATTTTTTATGAATAGTCAAAAATACAAATTTTTATAGAATCCTAGCTTCTCAATTAAAATATATACGTTTTTTAATGAGTTTTAATGTAAAATAAATTATACTATATTAAAATATATCATATTATTGTAATTTGAAATAATTTAATATTTACATTTAATATTAAAACATTCTATACATTAGAGAATTATATATTTTTAAACCCACTCTTTAATCACATCTACGGTTTAATTTTAATTTGAATTATACCATATTTTGGAATTTAATTTGGAAAATTGATTTTAATATTTATAATAATATTTATTTGCAGTATCAAATATAGTTATTTAAATTTTTGAAAAAAATTAAATGTGAAAATAGTAAAATTTTAATTACCATAATTAATCTAAATATGGGATTATTGGGAGTTAAATTAAGATTATAAGTTTTAAAAATGTTCTAAAAGATTTTGAAAAAAAATTATGGAAATTAGTTATCTTTATATCTGCTATGGTTTTACAATGACACATTTTGATTTCATTTGGACTGATAAAAACATTACTATCAAATTATCATTTCAAAATATCCATAAGTTTTATCTCCCCCATTTATAAAAGGTCATAAGACTAACACCCTTATTGAAACATAAAAAACCAATTTCCTCAAAAAATACCTCCCTAATTAACTTCTTTAAATAACTACCCATATCATATATTCCTTATTTTTATCAAAAATAAAATCTTGGAAGGATTTAGCTTAATTCTTATGAGGTTATCGAAGAAGATATAATATTTTTTGGTATGAGTTTTAATTTATTATTATAACACTTTATAATATTCATAAACTATAGTAATATCGTAAAAAAATATACCCTATAAAGTGAGAATTTATTGTGAAAATTTATTAAATCATATCCATCCACACTTCATTCAAATGGGACATGAAACTATCGATCATGCGTACAGAGGACTGCCACCTCGCGAACTAATGTAGTTTTTTTCCATGACCACCATTAAAAGATAGATATAATGATATATTTAACCTATATATATATATATATAATATTAATATACTACTTTAATTATCATATCACATGTACCTTATTAAATTCCATTATGTGGGGAAACGATAACAACGCTCGTGTGTAAGGTGGAATACAGCCACATAAAGCATTATGATTCATCTTCACATAAAAGTTTGATGAAAGGTATTAAGGTTAAAATTAATTAATATATGTTATATATGGAACCAAAAAATACCTATATAAAAATAATATCACACATAACTTCTAACCATTTAATCCTTTGGAAACCAATAAAACCGCCGGTGCGTATGTGTGCACTACCACCTCCATATAGCGATGTGAAATGTATTCATTTTATTTTTTCAAAAAAGGTAATAAAAATGATTCTATAATATAAATTATATATATATAATAATAATGATTCTATAAAAATGAATTAATATTTATTTACCCTTATTTCCAATTTTTTGAGGAAAATGGATACACCATTCACTTGTATGTACTGTATACCATCTCAATGAATAGTGTTATCCCTTTTCTATCTAGAAAATGAATATATTTATATAATATAATTAATACACAATATATATATTATTTATATCATGTTGAAATTTTTTTGATGATTAATGCATGATCAAATTAACATTTCCAAAATTACCAAACTTAAATATATAAGATAACAATGAAATTATCAAGTGAAATAGTGATTTTAACAAATAAATATTAATAAAAAAGTTATAAAAGAGTAAAAGTAATTAAAATATGGTATAAAATATATTATTATTGTTAAATAATATATTTATTATAAATATATATTTATTATATATCCGTTTTGGAAACATATGAAGCAGGTTAAACCTGATGTAGGGGTTTCTCAGTTCACTTTTACAATGGTGAGACATATTCTATATTCATCACTTATTCCATTGGGTGTAGTATATAATACCATATTTTATTTAATATAACTAATATAAATAACTTCATGGTATTTAAATAATCATTTTATGTAATTTTTTTAGCTTTCTTATGATTCAGAGTTACTAAAATGGAAAGTGTTTATTTCACAATTTTATCATTATTCAGTATTGTTTTTCTATGTATTCTAATTGACAATTAGTTGTTATTTTGATATTAAAATAAATATATATTCCTTAATATATTTATTAATGAAAATATTCAATTAATTGTATCACATATGAAAAGTTTTTACATAATATGATTGATCTTTTTTTAATAAAATCTAACATTATTTCACTCTTCGGTTAAAAATCGATTTTCAGCAAAATATATGTCTTCAAATAATGTCTTATAAAAATGATTTTATTCCATTTTGAAAACTCTCTATTAAAAAAATTACTATGGTTGAAATTCTAGAATTTTTTTCTTAATATGAATCATCAATTTTTTTAAAACAATTCGAATTACGTTTTTTCCAAAAATTTGAAAATATTTTTATTCTAACGTATTCTTCTTGAATAAATTTACAACCTTTAGAAAGATTAAATTCCATGATGATTATTTCACATGATATAAAATGTTATTTTAATGGAAAAGTATAATTTAAATTTTTTTAACATTTTTTAGAATATTTTTATTTTGAAAATGATAGGTTTCCTCAAAAATTATTTTAATTACATTTTTATGGTATTTATAACCATCATTTTCTTAAAACCGTTATTGTACTTGTGATACACTAGGGATATTTTTTATTGAAATCAACCATATTATTTTTTTGGATGTTTTACGATCATTTTGATTATTGATGTATAATTTTATTACAATTCACTATATTGTTAGCGATTTTTTACAATTTTTTTAATTTTATTTTGTAAATTATTTAAATTTCATATGTTAGTTTTAAATATGAATGTTTATGATCATTATTTATCACCACATTAAAATAAAAAATAAATTAGAATTAGAAAGTGACTGGTAGGTCACAGTTATAGATAGTCCCTCAATTCATCGATATGTATAATGAGATAAATTAATAGGCCAAATTAGATTTGTTTCTTCCAATATATTTAATGTATATTTTGAATTTTTTAACCATTTCAGATCTCGTGAATTATTAATGACCTCATTATGAAATCATCTATTCATGTCCATATCATTATTCATTTTCTTAAGATACCCATGGATAAGTTTCAATTTCATGTGATTATTTATATTGTTTTATTTTATCATCATTTATTTCCTTCATATTATGATTAAAATATATATTTAACATAATATGTTTCATATATCTACCATTCAATATTTTATTATGATTATTTAATAATAATATCATCTACATTATGATAACCTTTAATTAGAGTGATAGATCACCCTATTGTTAGGATTTATTTTCCATAGGATACTAGGATGTGTTTTGAGATTGATATGAATGGATACTATTATAGGAATAATGAAATTTTCAAAGAGAATGAATTTCTATTTTATGTAATATTAATATCATGAAGGAATAAATTTTTTCAACTGTACTAAAGTATTCAATCAATGGATATGTGATTCTTGGTATCTAGTGCCAATGTAATAATATAGACACCAAAATTAGTTTTATGGAATCTTAATAATTTGAAAAAATCCTACATATCATCTAGATTTTACATTTAGATATTATCATGAATACCACAGTGTATCTTATTGAGTACTAATACCTCTCAAATTATTCCCTATTTATAGAATATCATAGTTTTATTCGGCCTCTAGGATAACCTTAACGTGTTGAGTAAATTAAAATTATGTATGATAGAATGGTTTTTCATATTATCATATTTCACAGTCAATAGATAAAAGATACACATTTTTATTCTCATGTTTGAATATACAAATATATTTCCATTGATAATTTAGAACTATTTTGTGCGGATGATTATAAAGGGAAAAATGATATACCCTTATGAACACCATTTCTTGATAGTAAAAAGTGATCTATGTGTGTTTTTAACAAGAAGGACCAATAATTAGAGATATAATAATCCATTTTAGTGGAAAAAAATATCAACATCAATTTGGTTACATATTCATTTTATTTTAACATGATGAGAATATGAAAAAAAATTTATAAGTAGGTGGCAGTTTTCATTTTTTTTCAAAAATAATCATTGATTAATTATATCCCATTCTAAAGTTTTTCACATCCCCATGAGGTACTATAAATATGTATTGAAAACATTTTTTCTCGTAAATGTATCTCTTATTATAATTATATATGTTTATGAATATTTAATCATAAATGGGATTCATACATTTAATAGAATGTGTTTTAACATTTGTATGGATAGTATTGGGAACTCACATATCTCAGTTAGTTTTAATGTTCATGAATCTATCAATTATTTTTCTATAATTAAAAATTTTATAATATCATTATAACATAAGAAAAATGTGCACAATAATGAAATTTATGGGGGCACATCCCACCGAATCTTGAACCCTGACTACCTGAAGACCTCTGCAAATAGGCTAGGGGATGGTGACCAGTTCTAAGTAAGCATGTATAAAACATTAGAGGTTTTAGATTAAAGTACCTACACACACACACATCTCTATGACCAAAAAATGATGAAATCTAAAAAAAATGAATAAATACAAGCATACATATATGATTCTAAAAGGGAGTCCTATAGTAAAATTTATAAAAATAGAAAAAGAGGCCAAATACACGCCCAACAAATACAGTTAATAGTATATCCTTATCTAAGGGAGAAAAATAAGTCATATTCATGATCTAAGTAAAACACCTTAGTTTTTAAAGATCTAGTTATGCTCCACCCACTCCTTATCCTCCAAAAACATCATCGAATGGGATTTATCTAAATAATACATAACATATGATGGAAACACCCAAGCTAGGATGAGTATAACAATACTCAGAAAGACACCCAAATAATAAAAAAACGAATCCCCAG
This sequence comes from Viscum album, assembly GCA_963277665.1. NCBI lineage: Eukaryota > Viridiplantae > Streptophyta > Magnoliopsida > Santalales > Viscaceae > Viscum > Viscum album. The sequence goes on from OY728136.1 coordinate 2,042,362,871, forward strand.
GTATAGTTTTATAAATTCAATATATTGAAATAAATTTATAATAGAAATGCCTAGATATACCATGGAAAGACACCATGCCCCGAGGAGCTCACAACTGACTACCATTCACCAGATTCTGCTCATAGAAACACTCATTTGGAGAGAATCCACTCTTGAAGACATTATATCATTAGAGAAAATTGATGAATAGTTCTAGCTCATTGGTCCCCACCCAATAAAATATCAATGGTCTATGAATACCCCAATACATAGATATGAGGTCACCCCAAAAAACAATAAGGTATACCATGAATCAAATCATGATCGACCTATTGTGTACGAGATTGTATATCAACTATTAAACCAACACAGCTAGTAAATCCTGCTAGGGGGAGGTTCAAATCCCTACTCAGAGAGGTTACAATGATTCCAAAAACACTTCTTGGGAAAAATGATGACATATGATCGCACTCTAGTGTCATATAGGGACACCAAAAAACTATATAAGAATCTACCTCTAGACAAGATCACGATCATTTGATGAGGGTGTAATATCAATCTATACCCTCAATGGAAAAGAATAGGGGGATAAACTCAATTTAACAAAGTCCAAAATAAAAAAACAAAGAGCCAAAAGAATTATTGAATGTGGTATATGGAATGTACACAGGGGTACACGATATGTCCAGCTATCCCCATGTCTGACTGGGTGGAAGACCATCACACAACATGTAGTATCCAAATATATGGCGTGTAGAATTATTACATGGAATGGTGAGACACATGATATCATGTCTGTGTCACCAAACAATGATTGTGTCTTGGTAGTCGTTTCGGTGTTTTCTTACTTGTCATATGATTGTCTATGTACTCTACATGTGTACCAATACATGGGTAAGCCTTTTTACACTCAGAAAATACATGAAAATGTGCGAGTAATCAACATTATCATGACCATGTACTAAAACATGTTTCTTTATACCTAGTGGGGTACATGTTGAGTTCAGCGGGGACGACCACACACTTTGTGTCTCAGGTCACAAGTCATGTGATGCATATATTCATCCAGAACCCGAACACCACAACCAAAGGGCCCACATAGTGTGTAGATCTTGATTGCACACTATGTTGCTTTGGAATCTTGATAACACTTTGGTTATCCTCACTGTTTTCCTACACACCACCAAAACCACTAATCTTGTTAGAAATTGTAGTTCAGGGGGAATCCGAGCCTCTAGTAACATGATCATCAGAATCTAAATTACAAATCCACTCATAGAACAATTGAGTGATAAAATATTATTCATTCATCAAAACTAGGAAGAACATGATACACAAATACAATCTGATCCAACATCAATAATCAACTGTCTTTACACCTAGATCATGTCAATAATCATGAACCTCAACCATAATATCAATTTTTTTCACCAAATAACTGTCAAACAATGATCATGTACTGGGTATTCATCAAACTAATTTCCAAAATATAATGCCCTCAATAAATGTTTGAATAGTGGAGGAAGAAATAAAAAATCCTTAAAAGTGAGGAATGATCCTCATTCTTTATTCATTTAGCCTCAATTCATAAATGTATAATGGAAGTATGGATAAGAATGAATCAACAAACCATAAAAAGATTCATCAATTTAAATCTACACAAGATTTCCAGGTAAATTAGTTTCATGTAAATGATCTAAATTAATATAGGATTATGAAATAGGGAAAAATCACAAATAGACAAATCTTACATGGATATTGGATCAATCATTGACAAAGAATGATTGTTTTTCTATCATTGATGAGATCCTCCAACTCTGTTGGGACAAAAATTTTGATCCATTGTCATTCACTATGAATTCTTTGATCCAACAGCTCTTATATCTCTAGGTTTTATAAACTATCCTATAGGAAAAATCTATACACATACTCTAATAGGACGAAAATAGTCACTACACCAAAATAACGAAAGAAATTAATTATTAAAATTAATTTATTTAATTTAATCCAATGAAAACATTTCATAAATTCCACATGCCAATAATGTTTATATCACAGTAATATTAAAACCCACATAATGAACTCAATGGTGTCTTAATATTACAGATTCAGACCTCAGTTCAACAGTTATTCAGAATTTTTCAGGAAAACAATATGTGTGTACTTCTTAATATATATAATAAATGATTCGTGTAAGTATATAATCAACTACAACACATGTAAGATGTTGGGTACTGGGTCTAAATTTAGTGGTATATGTAATAAGTACTCCACCTCACGATGTCTATATTGTATCTAAAAGGGACCAGTGAATCATGAAGATAACATTTCATCGCTTCAAAATCTCCACAATCCACATCAATGTGAGACTATTTAGGACACATGGTCCCCATCCTCACACTCCAGAGGACTTTTTCATTGGTCCTCATAAGACTTATGATGGATTTTTGAAGTTTGTATCTTCTCATGTATGATTTACACCTTTTTGTAGTATCTCGCACCAACTTTAGTCCCATGAGTGACGACATGTTTGGATCAATTCAGAAGAGTGGTGACTTGTAGGGTATCCACTATAAAAACCTTGTATGGTTCCAAACCAATTGTGTAATGTTATAATTTTTTACATAATATTCACCAATGGTTTCTAATCCTCAAAACTATGAATAATGTTGAACATGAAATCATGAAGAAATTCCTCTATGACCTGGATGGTCTACTCTGTCTGGCACATAGTCTAGGGGTGAAATGTTCTTCTCAAGTGTAATTGAGTCCCAAAAGATTCTTCTAATCCTCTTTATAATTGAGATGTGAAGTGACCATCCTAGATATATACGTTCTTCGAGGGACTTCCATGGATTGATACTATCTCCAACAATTATAGGCATCATATTCTCTCTATGAAAATCTTCTCCCAAATGGATAATAAGTGGACCGACTTTGTGAGTGTGCCTATGATCACCTACATTTAATCATGAATCCCCAATTTTCATGTTAAAACCATAAAAAATTCCATATCAATACCTTACCACTACAACTCTAGCACTTCTTGGGGTTGATCCGAACCCATAGTAAAGTGGTGGTCTACCTTCACATGCAAAAATGTAATGTATCTAGTGAAAAACTCTTCAACTCCCTTATTCATACCTAGGAACCAAAAATAACATCATAGTCATTGATATAACTTCACCACACCAAGATATACAACCAAAGGGTATGTATGAAACTCATTCCACCACTCATCCACATGGTCATAGGCATCATCATCCACCTTCTAAAAATGATAATGTTCTTCCCACCTTTAGAATATCCATCCAGAGCATGTCATGTAGATATCTGAGTACATGATGTCTCATAGTTAGTATCTCCTCACTAACATTCCATGATATACAATAAAAGTATCTATGGTAGTAATAATTTACTACATATATGAATATCTTTCCTTATTTATGAAGGAAAACTCCGATGAGTCTAACTGCTCTAATGCATGATCCAACAATGGATAACATTATCTCCTACTAAGAGTGTCTTCCACCATGTTCCCCTTCCCATTACATTATAAAATATCAAATTTATTGTCCTGAAGAAAATTAATTTATCATCATTATCTAAATTGTTTTCCTATATGAGAAAAGATATATTTCAGTCACTTCTAGTAATGTAAAATGACATATTGAACTCCAATCAGGTTGTGTCTCTACATCTTCAAAGAGAATAATACTTCTGCTGATTCGAGATAATGGGTTCCATAGTTCTGTTCATGTGGTCTCAATATTTATGAATCATAGGCAATAAATAATTTCATCTGTATCAGAAAAGATCCATGTCTGGTCTCTAATGCATTATAGAACACTGTATACTCAAAACCCTCCTCTAGAAATATCCTGATGGGAGAACACATCAAGCTCTATCTGATCTCATAAAAGAACAACTCAAACCTTTTTCTGCAAAAAAATCATCCCCTTCAATTTCAATACATTCAAGGGTTCTTTAACACTAGATAAGTTGGTGAAAAAACATTGATAATACCCTTCCAACCATGAAAAACTATAAAACATGGTAAAACTATTGGGTGGATCCCAATAAATAACTACCTCAGTCATAGTAGAATCCACAATAACTCTATCCTGTGAGAATATGTTTCCCCTAATGTGGATTTACCAAATCCAAAACAAACAATTTAAGAGATTTATATAAATATGGATCTCTTAGAGTGGGTCCAAGACCATCCTCAATGGTCTCTCATGATCCTCCTTAATTATTGAATACATTAGGATGTCATTGATGAAAACTACCATGAAACCATCTAAGAAGGTTTTGAAAATCTAATTCATGAGTTATATAAACAATTATGTGGAGTTTATCACAACTATTAACATCACCATGTACCCATAGTTAATATAGTGTCATTATAAGGACATCTTCAGAATATCCTCATATCGTACATACAATTGGTGATAGCCTGAGCTAATGTCAATATTTGAGAACCATCACATCACTCTAAACTGAACAAAGAGTTCGTTGATCCACAATAGTGAATACTTATTCTTCAAAGTAACCTGGTTTAAACAAATATCCTTAATATCCCATCTTCCTTCTTTTAAAATAATATAGGGGCTTTCCTAGGAGAAACACATGGTCTCACACATCCCGAGTCCTATAGGTCCTCTAACTACATCACCATATCTCCAAGATTTATGGGAGGAATCCAATATGATGGTGTAGATATCAGTTCTGTATCAGGATGCAAGTAAATGAATAATTATCTCTCTAAGGGGATTACAATCTCGTACATTCTATAGAAATACTTCTTCATACTCTACCACCACTACTGGAAACAGATAACACAATGCATCCACTGCTTTGAGAGTTTTTAGATAACTAGTGAGTAATCAGATGCACATTATTATTCCTGATCACTTCCTTCTCTTCAATTGTATCCTTCTCACCCATAAATGAAAACCCCTTTTCTGTAAATATTGAAACACCACATCCCCTTCATAAAATAAACAATATAGGTATGAACTGAGGATAGGCACGCCATACCTAAGATGACATTGTAAGGCCTCATTGATGTGACAACAAGATCCTATACAAAACTCTATCCTCCATGGGTAACATCACACTATCAGAAAAATAGATAAATCATTGAGTCAGCACATGTCAGAGTCTCCAACCACAACGATTGAGCAAGTGGCTCAACCAAAATCCCTTGGTCTCAAACCATATATGTGGAAATGAATGAATAATAAACACAGGTATCTATAAATAAAAAATCCTTAATATAAAATATATAGATAATAATTTTATCAACCATGTATCCTCAAGGTCAAAGGCCTCAATACCTTGTAGGTTTCCTACTTCATTCTCAGGAGCTTCATATTTTTGGCATGGATCACCTAGGGTGGTGGTGGTATTCGTTTGAAGATCAGACTACCTTATATTGTGCTACCAGTCCCTATTCCACATCCAACTCTATGTGAACCACATATATCCTAAATTTTTCTCTACCTTAGTGATCCCTTGACCATCTGTGAATCAGTTTTATGAAGGGTAAGATAATCTTGATCAACATGTCCTCGACCATCACAAGAAAACACTAGTGTCCCTCGATTGATTCTAAAATCCATTGGAGCCCTTCACCATGGACCCTATATACTAGGATACCCTCCTTTAGCATATGAATTGCTTGGATCCCCATGAATTTTTTCATATTCTAATTGATGGGGTAACATATATTGTATTTCCACTATTAGATAACACTACTAATGTCTACAATGATAAAAATAACTCCACCAATAAGGATCTCCCATTCACTCCATCAAGGGTGTAAAAGGAAAGGGATGCCACTGTAGACCTGATGTCCTAGTGAAATCCCTTATCAAATGTCAGATCTCTAAAGAACATCTCCCACACAATATCCAAGGTGTAATATGAGAGATCAATAAAACTCACTATGTATTCTACAATGGTTATACTTCCAATAAGAAGCTTCTATAAAAATACATATCATAATGTGGCCTGATATAACTCCTCCATGAAAAGAAACTCAAATTATTTCCAAGATAGAGCATTCTCATCATGTTACTCAGTCATCAAGCGCCACCATGACCTAACATATCCCAGATGAGGATGCTCCATGATAGATTCCATATAGTCGGAAAGCATCCTCACTTGGAAGAAAACACGAGTGAGAATCCACTATCCAATCCTTTTCTATGAGGGGTTATTTCTCACCATGAAAACTTTTAAGTCTCTTTCTCTTAAAATAATACAATGCACTAAAACCACCTGTATACTCATCTAGTATTTATAACACTAGATGATGCAAAATGGGAGACGATATATCTAGTAAATCACCCTGAGGAACTATATTTGGTACACGACCATATATTGATGCCTCATAACAAGGAGAATCATCCTCATGATCACACCGTATAATCAAGGATGGGTGTCCAAATAGAGGCATCCTGAAATCAAAACAAGATGTTCCACACTTAAAATATTATATCTGGGGAGCTAACATAAGAAGGGCATGGAAGAAATCATTCCAATATTATGTAGGTACCAAAAAAGTTCCATGAAACCAATGTTTAACTGTACTGATTGAAAAGGAAGGTGATTTAGGTCCCAATGTGTAGATATGTTTGAGGTTGCACCAACATAAGACTCCCTATACTAAAATCTAAACTCTTAACACTAAACACTATTTTTTCAAACAAGACTCCCAAACAATGGTACTAAGGTATAACTGACGGTTCTGATACCACACTATCACGACAAGAACTGTTGAGGTATGGCCTATGGCTTCCCCACTCCTACCTCTAATTGGATGGATGCTAGAGACCATCAGCGAGTAAACATTTCCAGCAAATAGATTCCACTATCCTAAAGTACCAGTACACATGCAAACATCTACAAGACCATATAATGATGAAATATAAAACAAATAAAACAATTCATGCATAAAAATAAGATCCCACAATATAGTATGGTAGTGAATGTACTAAAAATAGACTACGGGGCCAAAAACAAGACCAACAAAAACTATAATGAGTCCAAACATCATTAAGGGTGATGAATAAATCAAATATAATATCCTAGTAAACCATCTCATTTAGTCTAGCTCTATCTACCTTCCACCAGCTCTCTGTCCTCCTAAGACACCATCAAATTGTCTGTCATCTACATAAGACATGACACATTTGGGCAATGCCCATGCAGTGCTTATTATAAAAAAACATTTTATGACACCCCAAAAAACTAAACAAGAAGAATATAGTTTATTCATATCAATAAAATATAGAACATCAATTTTGTAATAGAATCTCTAAGATATAATAAGGAAATACACCATGCCACTATGTGGTAATAAGAAAAATCATGCCACATGAATCTACTCAAAGAAAAACTCATTCTGAGAGAATCCACTCCACAATCAATGTTATCGTCGGAAAATATAATCAATGTGGTCTAGGACATTACTAAACACAAATTAAAGATCATTAGTATAAGAAGTCCTAGATAAATATGTTGGTGGTCACACCCAAAATCGCTAAGGGACACCACGAACCCCATCTGGAACAAACTGTTATATAGGGGATAATTTTCCACCAATTCCACCAATCATATCGATACATCCTTCTAGATGGAGGATCAATTCCCCATTCAGGGAGGTCACACAGATTCTAAAAAAAATATCCTAGGGATGAAAAGTGGTTTGAGTATCACACTCCAGTATCACAGAGGGATACCATAACTCAATCTATGACTCAGCCTTTTGAGGGGATAACAAGCCTGTAATGAGGATGTTATGTTTCACTGTTCACATTAAGGGAAGGGCCAAGGGAACTCCGTCAAACTATAATGGAAAAATATATGAAAATACATTTGCACAAGAACACATGAAGGGGGAAGATGACATATAACATGGGTTTCAAAGTGTTTCCATCTATCCCCATGCCTTATCATGTTGAAGATCCTCAAACGACATGTAGTCTCCATATTCATGGCATCTAGAAGGAGTATACATCATATAGAGACACACAATATACTATCCAAGTCTCATGGTCGTTTGTGTGTTTGGGAGGCCACATCTATGTAGTAGTACATGAAGTTTGATTACCTCTATACTCTTCCCACATATCAAAACATAGGTAATCCCTTGTACACCCATCCAATACATTTCAAATTCAGAGTACACAATATTCTTGTGACTATGTTCTCACAACCGTGTCCATGTACCCAACTCACTATATAATGAGGAAACTGAGGAGTTTCACACATCTTGTGGAATCGTTCAAACATTGTGTGATACATAACATTATTTAGAACCAAACCATTTTAGCATTGGTGTTCCACAAGGTGTGTAGATCTAGTTTCTAGGATGTGTTTGTTGTAAATTTCCAAAACCCTTGGGTCTTATTATGTAGTGATATACACACCTCTTGAACTGAAAATCATTCAAAAAAATATAGATTTGATGACTTCAAAGATTTTGGTCCTCTGATCATCTGATTCTAGTTTTCGAATCAACTTGTAGAATGATCCGAATTGAAATATGTCTTCGTTCATCAAAAATAGAAAGAACAACATCCAAAAATCAGATTTGATCCACGACTGATCATCTACCATTATCATCACAACTATATCATGCCACTGGTCATGAACTAGACTAGCAGTATTGATCTATCACACCAAAGAATGGTTGCACAACAAAGAAGGACAAGGTATTCATGAACCATGGAAAAAAACCCACAAGATAAATGTTTAGAAAATAGAGGTAGAAATAATAAATATGTAAAATTGAAAAATGGACCTCATTAATTTTTCATTTGTCCTTGATTAATTATGGTGGAAAGGATAGATGAAGTGGGATAAATCAAGGAACCATAAAAAATTATATCAAATTATATCTTTATAAGATGAACATGTAAATTCCCCTCATGGAATGGATCTGTGTTAATTCAATAATAATACACTGTGTAGAAATCATATAAAAACACATCATACTGAGAGTATGGATTGATACATGATGAAGAAAAATTGTGTTTTAATCATTGACAATATCCTCCTACTTCATTGGTGAAACGATCCACAATTCGATCATGATCTATCATCGTTCACCAAGAAAGATATTCTTCATCATCTCATAGGTCTTTGGGGTTTATCATCCAACATTGGGGAAAAATCCATCTTTGTGATCCTATAGTAGGAAATTTGTAATTGAATCATAATAATGAAATAATAATTTTAATTTTAAGTTATTTCATTAATTTATGCCAACAAAAGCTTTTTTAAAATGGCATGTGTAGAGGATAAATATATTTCATTAGGGGTAAAACACAAATTTTGAATTCATGGGTGCCCTCATATTTATGATCAGGGTCATTGTTTAAGTGTTATTAAAAATTTTCATAAAAACATAAATCATGTGATATTTAATATATTTCAAATATTACAAATATTTATTTTGGGAACATCATGCCTCAGAATTGCATGAGGACTCAACTCCTAGACTTTCCATTAATCCTTGTACTTTCCAAAAAATACACTAAAATTTGAAGATGTTACATGAGAAGAATAAAAATAATTATTTTCATAATTATATACAAATGATTTGAAAAATTATTTTGGAATAAAATAATTTAATGATGTTATGAATAATTGTAGCATAATAAATAGTGTATAAATGAAATTAATAGAACATATATAATAATGTGACATAAGATAATTTGATGATATAAAATTAAAAGAATATTTTTCTATTAATAATTTCATTTATACTGCGAATATGGTTTACATACCATCTATGAAAATATTAAAAATTATAGATATAATATTGAAGTTATGAAACCCATGAGAAATAATCTAGATAAATTAAATAAAAATAATTCATCACAATATGATAGTAAATTTTTTAACTTTACAATCGGTCATCTATACAATGATTTAATCAATTATGATAAGATAAGTGGGGTTTCTATAAAAAAAATTAGAATGATGAACGGAAGGGGAATTTATTTTGAAGCCACTAATAAAATAATGATTTAACATTAGAACATGAATTATAATGAATAATAAATGGAATATAGTAACTAATACACCACCATGATGTTATCAACATTTAAAAATGGAAATGAATATTATATTGGGAAAAGACATTTTGAATGATTTAATTATCAATATATTAGTAATTTCCCATTAAGTAATATTACTAAATTTTAAAATTAAATGGAAAAATAAGTTATTGATACATCTTCCATGAATAGAGATACATTTTAGTAAAAAAAATTCAATCAAATTTTATGAAAAAAAATTTATCCACATTTTATAAATTTAGTGTTAAATATATTCATATAGGTATTTATATTAGTGTTGAGAATTATGATGTTGATGAACCTGCTAAAGTGATATCCCAAAATAATTCTATTGCTCTATTAAGAAATTAAATAGATTCATTAGAAGATGAATATCTAATTAATTTTTAGTTTATAATAGAATTTGTACATCAAGACTTTATTACATAAATAGAATGCAGATAAATTATTTTATTGATATTGAAAGGTTATGAGATTAAATTTTTCATCTCATAAAAAATATGAATTGAAAATATAAATCATGTATTGGAAATGATGTTTTTTTCAAATTCTTTGTAGGTAAAATTATTTAAATTCTTAAAAAAGAAATTTTTAAATGGAATGAAATGTCCTAGAATGCAAGAGATTATAGATATATATTAGCTAAACATTAATTTAATTTAATGAATGAAAGAAAAAAATTTAAAATTTTCCACAACAATTGAATTACATGATTATTAGGGTTCTCTCATAATCAAACAAAAATGTAAAATTTCTTCATACAAAATTTTACAGAAATAAATGAACTCTAATAGTTCTATACCCATTAAAATCTTATTATTTAAATGGTTGTTTTAAAAAATAAGAATTTAGAATTCATATGATGTCTTACCAAATTGAAATATATTTTCATAAATAAAAGAGAAAAAATTTATGAATAGTTTAATTTGGTTCTAAAATCTCAGAAGAAAATTTATATAATAGTTTAATTTGAAATGGACTCATTATAAGTATGTAACAGATGTTGTAATTTATCCCTCGAAATAAAGAAATCTCTTAATTATTGAGGATTTAGGGATACAACTTGTTTTATACTAAGGCTAGAAATATTTATTACAATTTTCTGTATGACGTAACCTTAGAAAAATAAGGGAGGTCGAATCTTGTGAGAGACAACACAATTATTTATTTAACTATTTTTCCACCATTTTACATGAAAATCAAAGGGAAAATTTATTTTAATATATAACAAAAATTTTAAGGAAGGGATAATAATGAAGGAAAAATCCCAAATTACTAAATTTCCATTATGATAGCTTAATAAAATCATTATTAATTGAATTTATATTATTTAAATAGTAATTATTTTAATGCAATTGTAAAGTTTTTATGATGCCTTGTTCATTGAATTAAAATCACATTCTCCAATAATTATGGATACTACTTGTTCTTACAATATATCTTGTTATTAAAATAGAATCAATAATGTTTACAAATATGATGGTTGGATTACTAAATTTGAAATTTCTATTTAATCAATGATCAAATTTGTTAGATTTGATAATATTAGAAAAAAGTAGCTAACCTACAAAAAAAATCAATGGGATAAACAATAATTTTCTATATATGATATTATATTGAGATAATTGAGATGTATTGATTTTAATATTTGTTTTGAGAATATAGTAAATAATATATCTATACTAAAAAGAGGGTTGAACCCCATTTTAAATTGATTTTCATCTTATATATTTCAAAAATATATATATAAGTTTAAAGGTTACAACAATTTCATAAATATATTTATTTTTTATCCTTTCAAAAAGAGCATGACGAATTTTTTCAAAGAAGAATCATTGAGGAGTATTATGTTGTTAAATGAATAAAGTGTCAGAATCTTTAAAAAATGTTAAAAAGTTTAGATGATTAATAAATGTTTCATGGATATTTAAATCCAATATCAAATCACCATTAGACATTTATCACTCTTTAGATTCTATACAAGTTTAATTGAGCTAATCAAGTGAAGATAAGTATTCTATCACATTTATTCATTAATATATTAGAATTTCATGCATTATATTACACTTTAAAAGTCATAAAATATTTTAATGTTAAATATAATTTACATAAATACTAAAAAGATAAAAATTATTTATATTAAAATGTTATTATCAGAAAAGCAATATATGTATATAAATAATAAATTTATTGTGTGAGATGAAAAATATTGAATAATGTTTTATTTTAGTTTATCATACACTCTATTGAAATTTTTGTGGATAAATTTAAATATATAAGTCTTATTTATATTCATTTGTGACTAGAAGTATGGCAAGATATTTCATGATATGTATGGTTTCAATTCATCACTACTTCATGCAATATTCAAAAAACCTTATTGACCCCAAACTTTTATATGGTTTCATATTGAATTTTTTTCATTACAAATAAAAAAATAAAACATTATATGGTTTTTATGAGTCCATTTTTATTTTTGAGGAAATGAATGGGTGTTTTAATTTTTAATTAAAATAATAATAGTTGAATTTTTCTTGGTTATACAACAAATCGAAGATAATATTGTAATTAGATTCATAAATTCAAATATATAGTGTATGATTATGATAAAAGTTTTTTTGAAAATGATAATATAATAAATAAATAATAATAATATTTATAAGAATTATATTTTATTTAAGAACCTACAAATAATTATGAAGGAAAATTAGTAATTCATGAAGATGGAATGGAATATAATTATTATACTTATGATGATATCTCTTTGGGAACCCCATGAATTAATTCATGACCAAAATTTAATGTTTATATTGATAGTATCATTAAAGATTAGAATCAGGGAATATATATAGGTAGATTATTACCATCTTTAATTCACACATGTATTCACTCTAAGATAGAACCCCAAACTATTTATAAATATGATTGACTAATATAATGTATTGAGTGAATTAATAAAGAAATGTATAAACTTAAAAAGAATTAAATATGGTAGAATATTATATGGTTAAAAATGGATAATATAATTGTAATTTTTTTCTTGGATAATGATAAATGTAAAAGGTTCTATTTTATGAAATATTAATATATTTGTTTCAATGGGGTTCTCAAATATAGATTTAATTTATATTGGTGAAAAATATTCCCAATTTCTCACAATTTTTTCCATGAAAATTTCTGTGCAATTGAAAATTAATATACCTAAAATGTTCTTAAAATGGGTATAAACATTTTATTTTTTTATGCTGAGTTATATGAAGAAGTAATTATAGATAACCATAAGGTGTGAATTATTGATAAATATGGTATCATGATATACAGATTAATTATATCCCTTTATAGGTTAGAATGAGGCCCCATGATATTATAACATCAACCTATATAAGTACATAAAAATACATATTTCAAAAAAGTGATAAGTTTAAATAATGTTTAATATAATTAATAAAACATATTATGATATGTTTCGGTTGTGTTTAATAAATAAATTTTATTTGGACGTAATCATTATAATTTATGTGAATAATTTACCATAAAATTATTATAATTCTTTCGATGTCTTCTCTTGGGTGGATTAAATTTATCTTGGTTTTAAAAGTAAAACAAACTTATTGATATATTGTTTATCAAAAACTACAATTTTAAATCAATTAATTAAAAATTTTGGGAATGGAGGGATCACATGGACTATTTATACTATTTCATGTTAGAACAATGTTGATCAATCATGATGATTGTAATAGTGGGAATGTGAATAAATTTGGTAATTTTATTCTCATTCACTTAAAATATTCTTCCTCGTGTATTGATGTTTCTATGTTGTTACATTTAGGGATATGGATCAAAAAATAAAAAGGAGAAAAATCTCATGTATGAAATAGACATTATAAAAACATTATAATATGATTTGAATATGTTATAGTGTATGTGAAGGGGAATGGGTAGTATATAAAATGAGTCACAATTATATACATTGCTAGTAATGTTGATGATTAATTGTTTAAAATTGGTGGAGAATTCTACATTAAGGTATATTTGTTCCATCCATTTCCTAGAAGTAATAATTATTCACATTCTATTTAACTAGGTTGAGTATATTCCTATAACCAAGGAATTTACATAGTTGATTTGGACATGGTATCAACATGAAGGTATAATTATTATAGACATATATGGCTTAAATATTGGATTTGATAACCGTTGTACAATAAATTAATCTAAAAAACAATTGAGGAAATAATTTTTAATGAAAATAGATATGCAATATCATTTCTAAAAATATAATTGTTTTAATTAATCATAATAAATTATTTTTTTCTGTCTGAGTAAAAAATTTATTTCAATCTTAAAAAATTATAATAAGTTATGAATTCTAAGATATTGACGTAAAGAATTTGTCTTTAGCCAATTCCAAAAACAGATTGTGATATGATATTGTGTTAAATTCCCTATTATATTTTTGTTTTTCACTACACCAATAGATAATAAATATACATAGTAGGAACACACAATCTCTCGAATGATATATTTTGATTTTTTTTAATTTGTTTCAAAATCATATTTTAATTCATGAAAATTTGTTTTCTGTTAGTAAAAAATATTAATTTTATGAAGAAAATTTTTAATGGAATAATTAATCACTCTGGTTCCCTAATCTAATTTATCCATCATATAACTAATGATTGTTGGTTAATGACATAATTATTATAGGATATTGAAAAATTCTATTTCACATGAATGTTTGGATGTATTATTTACATGAGAGAGTGGTGAAATTACAAATATTTGTTATAGTTAAAAAAATAATACAGAGATTATTATGCTGGAGAATGTTTCATTTTGAATTATTTCAAATGATGTTTAAATGTATTGTATTAACAAAAAGTTGTATTGTTTTCAATGTTGAAAACTTTATGTATAGTGTTTTATTTTGTTTCATACATTCTATGGATGATTGGAATCACTTGTGTTGATATTAATATTTATAAAGATGTTCTAATAATGGTTTAGTAATTGTTATAAATGTGATAAAGGACTTCTATAATTATTAGTTTTTTGGACTTGATGTTCTCTACATGATTGACATGGGAAAAAATATGAATGCGTACATTTATAATGGTTAATAAAAATTTAAAAATGAATATGGATGTGTAATGGTAATTTATTCATATATAAGAGTCTATATAATAACTATTTGATTATTTGGAAATTTATTGAGGTTCACATGGATATTGACTGGTATCCACATGGTTTTAAAGAATGAATAGGATTTATTAGGGATATATATAAACAAAATCTAAATTAATAATTAATTTTATATAGATAAAAAACTAAATTATATGAGTAATGAATCATAAAAATGGTTGATATAATTCCATGTTAATATAAAATATTATATAAAAAAAGAAATAAATTCATAAAGGTTGATGAGTAATTTAACATGATATTTAATGGTTTTCAAAATTTATACAATTATACAATTCTTGAGTTTTGTAATTTTCACTATGTAGAATTATTTTTTAGTTATATAAATATATTTATTTATATTATGATGACTATTTTATCATATTAGAGATTATTTTGGAAGAAGTGTAATATTTTTACCCTAAAATATATCCTTCATATGGAAACGAGGTTTTGGAATGTGTTTAGAAAAACATGTATGTCCTAATAAAGGTTTTATGAAAATAAAATGTTATGATAATAATTGATTTTATAGGGAGATTAATGAGTGTCACTTAAAATTTTATTATGTGTCTTAATTTTAATTTTTCATTATAAAATAGATTATTGGATAACTAACATGATGATATTGATGGTTTTTATATTAAATTTATGAAAAAAATCCTTGAGAGACACTAAAAATAATAAAACTACAAGGAAAGAAAAATAAATGGTTCCAAATGAAGTAAGCAAATATAATTAAAACCTATGACAAGAAAACAACTAATATAGATTTCTATGAGATGATTAGAGGAAGAGAGAAAAATAACATAGTCTGTTGTTGGATTGCAATCACATGGATGAACATTCATGTATATGCATTCTATTATGTTATTAATTAAAAAGTTTTCTCTTCTTCAAATCTATTTTGTACCAGCATTATTAATATTTTAAGGGGTATAACCGATATTTTAACATCATATTGATAATAAAAAATGTTTTTTTGGGGTTGAAAACCAAAATAAAGTAGAGTTTTATCCATCTTTATATAATGATAACATCATTAAAAATAGGTTAAATAATTTTTTAATTAGTTAATAATATTGAGATTCAAATATTTCAATAAAATATATATCATATAGTTTTTTGGATTTTTTAAAAAAAAACATGAAAACTAAATCAATGTTATCAGTGTTCATCACATTACCCTATGACCATTAAACTAGAACACTAAGGTGTAATAATCTTCATTTATTATTTTTTTTCTCAAATATTGTGGTCTTCTCACATCAACATTATATGAATCATGATTTCTAATCATAATCCGAAATTTATCACTATAATGTCCTATATTTTTAATGAATCAATATAAATTTTTCAATACATCCAAAATTATTCGTGTTGAATATATTTATTCATGTCATATTTATATTTTTCTTAAATCTTTTAGAATTGGTTTTCATTATATGTTTATTTGTCTGTCATTTATGCATGCATTTTATCCAGTTGATTGACATGTTGAAAAAATATGTCCTTGCATTCAAACATTTCACATCACTATAAGTGACCGATGATTCATGATTTGTTAGTTAAGAACAACCTATAATGATTAAACTACATTAATTTTTTCTAAAAATGCTTTGTTTCTATTTTTTAGGCTACCAGATTTTTTTCATTTAAAAGCATAAACCATAAAATAAATTATTATTTTGTCCGAATTTGAATCCAAAAATATTTACCAAAAATTTAAATTTAGACCTCCATTATCAATTGAAATATAATTAATTCCAGTAAAATTTTCTAGAAAATGTATGACATTTTCCATTATATCTATAATATGAATAAATAGCAATGCATTAAAAATGACACTTTCATAATTTTTTTCATTTAATTATAAATATTTTTATATGTATCATTGGGGGATAAAGATCATCTCCCAATATAATGGGATGTAAATATTATGTTAGTTCTAGGTTTTTTAGTTTTACCTCTCACTCAAGACACATAATGTGCATAGTAGTTTTCTCAAACTCAAATATTATCCCTTATTATCCTCATTTTATAATGATATATTATAGTAATATTTTCTAAAACATGTTCCCATACATAACATCATTGATGGAAAATATATATGTAAAATTAAAAATGATTTTTTTAAAATAATCCACTTTTTTGACTAAAACTAACTAAGTGATTCAATAGAAAAATTGAATTCAAAACCGATACTACATTTATGAAGGGGATGATTATAAATATATTTAATATAAATGTATTAAATTTTATTTCAATTAGATAGTCTTCTATCTTATATTTATTTTAATATTTTTGAAATGATTCTTCTGGTTCTGGATTCTCCATTTAATATAATCATCCACATTTTTTGATAAATCATTATATTTATTTTTTAGGGTACTCAATATGTTATTAAATTGATAAGAAAATTTTTAAAAAATTTAAAAATATCATATATATATAAAAAATAATAATTATAACATGGGTCTCTAATACGATATAAAATTGCTATTATAATACTCTTCCATAATAAGATGTTTAAACTAGTGTGATTAATGTTTTAATCAATTTATTTACATGAAAAATATTTTAACCTATAAAAATATTATAATGAATTTAACTATATTAGTATACCTAACAAAACACATTAAATAAAAAAATTAAAAAAATTGAAAAAACTCATGGTGGTTACATGATTCATCCACAATGTGGGTGACTTCATCCTTCTTTCACCCAAGATGAGTCTAATATTATGTATAAAATAATATCATAAAGTTATTATTTTGGGAGGGTATTCCCAAAACCCCCCAAAAAATATTCAAAATAGTTATTTTTCGTCTAAAATGTTAATTGTACTGTATCCCCCTAGTATATAATTATTGTTACCAAAAACTTTTTTTCATATGATATTTATTTTACTAATGTATAAGTAATCATTAAAGGGGAGATATAGTTTCTTGATCATATTATTTGACTATAT
This sequence comes from Viscum album, assembly GCA_963277665.1. Classification (NCBI taxonomy): domain Eukaryota; kingdom Viridiplantae; phylum Streptophyta; class Magnoliopsida; order Santalales; family Viscaceae; genus Viscum; species Viscum album. The sequence goes on from OY728136.1 coordinate 2,042,381,102, forward strand.
AATTATGAATAATAACTGAAATATTCACATTATACACATCTAAAATTTAGAATCACCACTGGATATGATGCCATATGAAATATCTTTTTTTCTTCCACATAAAATTTACATTTCTAGAGATTGAAGAAAACAATAACTGATCATGGTCAAATGATAACCAATTATAGTGATCAAATTAAAAGACCCTGTAACATTATAATTCTTCCAATTACTTTATATATATTAATAAACATTATATTTTTAATAGATATTATGAACAATAATATCCCTATCACTATTTGTCTTCATTTTATCAAAATATTTTGAAATAAACATCACCGATCACATGTATAGTGATTCCATAATTCAAAAATATAATATATCTTGAAACATTCATATTCATTGTCTTCATTATTAACCCCATTTTCTTTTTAAGTTAAATATCCTCCAAAAATACTATAATAGAAATTAAATATGTTATAGAAACAGAACAACCTTATTCATAACTCCATTCATATTATCAAAAAAACATCCGACATCTGTATGATTATATTATTTAATTATATACTAATATTTTAATCATTATTAATTTTACAATACAAATATTCCACTACATATTTTCCACACTTTCATGCTAAAATGACAACAAAATACTACAGGGCAATGCTCCATCTCAAAATGAAATAATCATATCAATTTTATGCACCGATAGTAGCATGATTCAATTATTTACAATATATATCTTTATATTTATATATTTAATTTATATAAAATCATCATCACAATTAATATTACTTATTCATTGTAAAAACCTATTAATATTGTGTAACCACTGAATTGATCATGATTATTAGATGAAATAGTAGGATATTCTTTTATATTATTAAGTTAGCCTCACATATACCGAAGATACTCTTAATTGTCCTGTAATTATATTTATTTATATAATATTACCTCATAATTACTCTTAGTATCAAAAATTTGCTATTTTATATCACTATAGTTAATATTATTAATATAGATTAAAATTTGAGTTAATATTACATCTATAAAACATATGCATTTATATGTTTTTATTTATTATTACTTATCATAGTTTTATTTTTAAGATATTTGATATATCCTTTAGGATATATTATATATAATTAAATTAATATTACTTATCATCAGCGAGACATTACATATCATAGTGAAACTACCATTCAATCACAAATTATTGTCATGTTTATCAGGTTCATTACTTTTACACTTTTCTTCCATCTATAAGATAATAATTTTTCTTCCCAACTAACATAATCTATATTATATTCAATCTGAATTTATTGGAAATTAATTATCAATTTTACTTAATCGGAAAAATAATTAAAAAACTAAATATTAATTAAAATTACATAACAGTATTCATTAAAACCATGATTTAAATATATCACCTAACATTTATTTCCATAACCTCAATAAATATCTAACACATTGATAAAATTCACCACTTTCAAAAACATAATATAACATTAGTTGACAGTAAATTAATTAATTATAATTTTATTTAGAAAAATACATTCAAACCTAGATTCTCCAAACCATTATAGTTACATCATATTCTATAATATCCAATCTTCTTAGAGGTCACCTCAAATTACAATATTCAATAAAAAAATTATACTTTAAGGAATTAAATTTTAAACCATATAAAATCTATAAATTCATGTTTGATAAAATATCATGAAAATATATAAGCATTTTTTGAATGTGTTATTTATAATACAATGTTATATTGATTAATATATGGGTAGTATAACCTCTTTATATTTATATAATATATAAATGCCCCACTATTTTAAAAAATTCATTGCATTAATATTTTGATATTTTTATAATTGGAAAACTATAATTTCTCACGGTTCTTTATTTTATAGGTCAGTTATTGAAATAAAATTATAAATAGAATAATTAAAATGTAATCTCGAAGTGTTATAAAATTAATTAAATTTTATTTGATACTATATAATGTTAAGGAAAATTAATTTTCAAAGTAATATCATTTACTAAAAAGTCTTAAGAAATATTTTAATGTCAATTAATTACCACAAAATGAAATGTTTTATTTTAATGTAATGTGAAATGATATTTTATCATCAATATTTATATACTAAACTCTTAATATATCTTTTATAGTTATATAGATAATTCAAATTCATATGATTTACTATATTTTATTATTAAATTAGTTTTTAATCCATATTATTTGGAAAAGTCCTTTCATATTATATAATTCATACTATTTTTATGCAAAAACATAAAATATGTTTTATTACATAATCATATTTCTAACAGACATATCCAAAAAACTGAAAAACATGTCTACACAATTTTAATTTATACTAACATCGAAATTACTCCTAACAATTTCGTGTTTATAGTGTAATGTCCCTTATTTTAAAAATATGGTTTCTAATACCATTGTTACATTGAAATTGTTATTATTGATATTCCAAGATTATGTACTTCAATCATAAGGTGAAATATACCTCATTAATATTTAATTCATATGGATTTGATGTTATAGTGAAATAATCATTCTTGATATTTCATTATTATGTGATATTTAATTCATGTTGAAAATGATGTTTAACCACACATTAAAATGATACTAATAGAAAAAATTAAACTAATATTTATAAAAAAATGTATAATAACAAATAGATAAAAATATGATTATCAATTTTAGATAATTTCATTACTAACTTTCATTTAGATTTATTACCACATCCTAATATAAATTCAAGGTATGTATATTTATTTTTTTGTGGCCATATTTTTTTTTGAAAAATTCAAAGGTAGATATGGTTAATTTCATATCTTTTTTACTATTAAGATAAACCCCTATGACATTCCTTTGAAATTTTCAACTTCAATTTGTATAATACAATGGTGTTATTCAATTTTTAACCACGGTTAGACAAACCATGAAACCAAATAGTGAAAATTCTCTTGTCTAAAAAAATTGGTTCGTGGTAGGTAATTTTTTTCAAAACCATGTAAAAATAATTAATTATAAAAGAATTCTTTTTTGAACTCATAATCCCTTATATTAACCCCATTCATCCTTTTATACCCTAGGCTCTCTGACCTAGTTATTAGAATTTGATTTCATTGAGATCCCATAAATTCTAAGGAGTGTTTTAGAAGGTTATGGAGGATTTGGATCTAAGTAAATCTATGTAAGAAAATGTTCATTTTTATTATACATCATAATTCTAAATATAATATATTTTACATGAATGGGTCTATGTAGTTTGTATTTTATATAATGATATATGGGTTTTATTGTTATACAATGGGGTTTTTATATATTTTTTGTGAAGAAGTAACGAAGATATCGAATCTACCATGATCCTCATGTTCTTAGTCAGGAATTCATGTGGCATGTTGTTTCTCATGAATAAATTATATAATAGTTTGTTTAATCCAGGTTTCAGTGATGGTTTTTCATGTTTTAGTAATATCTTTTTTATTTTTTTTATCATCTGTTATACATGGAATGTTTCCCCCCATGTTTTTTGGTGTACCAAGTGTATGACGTAGATGGTTTCTAAAAAGTAATTGTATTAGAAACATTAAATTCATTCTCATTATAAATCAATTTTTATATTTTTTTGAATTAGGAATCCTGATTAATAAAAAAAGTGTATATTTTTTAAAATTTTGTATAATTTACTTCCACTATTAGAATAATTGATGAATTTTTCAATCATAATATATATGTTTTTAAGGGATATTTGATTAAATTTTAGTAAAATTCCATATGAATGAATAAATCCATTAAAATGAAATCCTCCAATTGAAGGCCATTTGTAAAATTGAAATCCTTTTTGTGTGGGATATAGAAATTGGGAAAAATTTATTCAATGGTGGAGAATATATAAGTAAAATTACACTAGCATGGTTTGTGGAGACCTATAATGTATTTATACATCAATTCTAACAAATGCTTATTATATAAGGTGGTTTAATTGTTAGAGAATTCTACAAAACATAAGTCAAAGTAATAGAGATTTAGTGCATTAAATAATATTATCATTATTTTTTGTGGATACTAACTAACTTATACAAAACCTTCTTGAGAACTAGTATCCATAGGTCTCTATTTGAAAGGGATAATTATAATGAATCAGTTAAAATTTTTATTTTTTAGTTCTGTAATGATATTTTGTTTATGTATCTTTTATTTTATATTATAAATTTTTAGATTGTAATTTTTTATTGGAAAATTTTTAAAGATACATTTCACAACATTTTATTTATTAAATTTTATTTTTTTTAGTTTTATAAATATTTTTCATGGAAGACTTAGTGGTATACTTTGGGTGTGGTTTTACTAACACAATAAAAATACCAGCAGGTGGGTATTGATCCTATCCTATCTCATGATGGTAAGACCAATTAAATGTATTGCTGTGAGAGGTAACCTACTTTTCCTGGTGTGGTAGTTTTTTGGTGAAATGTTGGGATCTTTAAAGACATAACACATGGAGTTGGAATGTTTATTATTTTATATAATTTAGTTTACCACTTTTGGTTTGGTACTTTTACTGCCTTCTACGATTTCAAATCCACTATCTAACATTGGAATATAATGACGTAGTTATTATATATATAAAATATATTTAGTTTTTAGTTTTTTTATTACTAATAATTCAAAAAATATGTTTTTTATGATCAGTTTCTTATTTCCACCCTATAGGGATGTGGAATATCGTTTGATCCTTGAAATGGGTAACCTCTAGTCTCTAGATTAGAGATGACTTCATTTTTCTTGGTAGAAATTGCTATTAAATATAAGGTTTTACAACTGTCATAATGTTGTGATATGATTTAGATGATATTATATATTATTATAAGGATGAAGGGTAGGTTAAAATCAATTTCTATTATAGATCAATTTATAACGAGAATTAATTTAGCAATAGTTATTGGAAAATGTGTCTCTTGTGTTATATTTTCATCTAATCATTGTTCCTTATTTCAGTTCTATTAGTTAAAAATATGACATAATTATTATCTACTAGTCTTTATAAAATCTCTGATGTCGTAAAATTCCCCCCAAGAAATATTCCTTAAATAAAATAGGATGGTTTAATCAATGAAATAATTTGAGGAAACCCAACAATAGGTCAGAATCCTATTAAAGAGGTAGTGTGAGCGATCTGTAAAATTGACCATGTTGTTTCCTCTATCCTAGTTGATCATTAAAAAGTGATTCTAGGTTTTATAAGTGATAATGATCAAACTCAATAGTTTCTATTTCTGAAACCATCATACTTATATGGAATAAATTATTATTAGGAAGTAGAGGGTCTCTTTTAGAAGATAGAGTATAATTTTTAATTTTTTGGAAATCAAGATCCATTCATGTTTAATGTTCTACCATTATGCTCAATGTCTCTACTAAGAGATGATGAGACACAACATTCTGAAAAAACATCATGATGGTTTGGAGTGTAAATACATCAATAATAATATTTTATAGTCTTGTATCCTTAAATAATTTATGATGGATAAATCCATGGAGTTCCTTAAAGTTCAACATTATTATCTCTTGGTAATGGAATATGTTAATTGCATCACGAAATAGGTTCATTTCCCACTAAGGATCATAACGAATCATATATTGAAAACTATAAGTTTTTAAACAGTGTTTTGAATGGATATTTTATCATTTTATTTTCTAATGATTCTTACCATCCATGTTACATTCATTGAGTGATGCATGATGGATGAATTTTACCCGAGCGAACTATCAGGGCTAGTTCTGGAACATCTTCCATCTAGTGGTATGTTTTGTGGATATTTATATATGAAAATTAAATGGGATGGGATAATATAAGGTTTTGGTAGCGATTTATGGAATTAGATTTATACTACACATTAGCATCATCATGTAGTGAAAAATTGAATAGAGACCAATGTTGAATGATACGACACATGAGTCACTGTTTCCCTATTGATCCTAAAATCTATAAGTTGTGTGGGTTGAATATAAATTTATAAATATTATTTCAAGATATTTATAATCTATTTTAAAGGTTAGAATAATTTTAATATTGTGAATATGTTGTATTCTCATACATAAAGGATTATAAGTTTCTAGACAAAAGCATCCCAAATGATGTAGTTGCCCGAAATGGAAAAGTATTTCATAGATTTTGATAGACCCTATAACTGAGATATTTACTATATTTGTTAAACTATCTTTAGTTACCATATTATATGAAATTATAGCCTCTCGTTACTTTATATCGACACATTTCACAATACCTTAAAGATATATAAGGGAACTCATGCCTTTTTATATAGTGTTAGAAATGAATATTATAATAATGAAGGTTCAAGGTTTATAATGTACCATAGGTTCTCTATTTATATTAAAAGTTTAGTTATATTTTATTATTCTAGTCATAAAATTATATTTTATTTATGTCATACATGTATGGATTGGGTTTTCTATAAATAATATATATATTTCTATCATTGGTTGGTGTTCATTACTGCCTCAGACAGAATATCATGAGTGTTTCTTGGAGAGTGGAATATGAGTTTTGGCCTAATGGGAAGTTCCCAACCAGATAACAAAATTCCATTTTTCATGATGATCTTATAGAAAAAATAATTTGTTTTAATCTTTCATTGGTGGATAATGATTTTCAAAAAGTGTTAAGATGATTTATTAATTATTGATATAGAGAAGGAATTTGATTTTAGATTTATTTGGTTCTTGGAACTCAATTGATATCCATTTGTTCTTATCATATGTTTCCATCAAAATTTAAGGAATTTATGTTTTATTTGGTCGAAATAAAAGATAGAGCCATTATTAAGACTAGTGTATCAACTTGGAGGAATAATATGATTTTCACTAAAATGACTGGTTGGTCCCTCTATTCAATAATTTCATTCATGAATCTGAATTTTGTAATGGTATTGAAAATGTATCCATTTTATTATATTTATGAATTAACTGAAAAATGAATGGTAGAAAAGTGTCTCGTGAGAATAGACCATCAGTCGAGATTTTATCACATAAGAATTATGGAATTAGATATTCTAAGTAATTACTTTATGAAAATTTGTGGCCAAGTTGAATATATTGTGATGTGTTTTAGTATGAATAACAACATAGATAATTTTTGGGGCCTTTATGGATATGTATATTAACTAATACAATTATCACAAACCGATCTGGGATGAACTTAAACTGGTCACCTGAGCTGATCCGAGACAAGGCACGAGAGGCATTCCCAATCCCCTCGGGCTAGCGACATGCCCCATGGAATCAACAGAGAATTAATGGGAATGGTTTCACCAAATGAAAATAACTAAATAACAATAAAATGTAGAACATTAAAAATTGAATAAATGAAATGAAAAATAAGGAATGGCCAACATCAACACACTAACCTTTCCACGATCAAAACTTTACATGACCCCAAGAGTCACTCTTCAATCCACAACCAACTCTCACCCATAGAGAAAAATCTCAGGTTAAACATGTAACTAAATAAAAATAACAAAACACTATAGGATTTAGTATTAATAATTAGTAGGCGTTCCCAACAATCTATTCCTAATTCACAACGATTAAATAAAAAATTCACTAATTCCACATTTGAACTACAATTTATAAAAGTAAGCTTTTCTAAATATTTTACATGAAATTAAAACATGAACCATTTTCTTTATTAATTTGCAAAATTATATTCCTTTAATTAGTGCCAATAGAATTTGAAGAGGGAAAGTGATGGTTATATTTTCCTATTTCACAAATAGAATAAAACACTTTTAATTGAATTCCATTTTCAAAAAACTAGTACAAACCGTCCCACCACTATCCAAGAAATATAAAAATACATAAAGGAGAAATAGTAATCTCCCAGCAAGGGAAATATTGGTATATATATAAGCATCAGAATCATCATCTGATGCATTAGAAATCCAATTGTCATGGGTCGAACCTAGGATCTCTTGAACAATGTAGAACATACTATACACGAGACTCATCCTGAAGGCATGCCCTACTCAATGATGAAAAAATTCCTTAACGTCTGACTATCACCCTACCTAGCTTGATTGAGGGGCCAAATCCCATAACAATAACAAAAAATCATCTCCATGCTATAAGCCACTAAATAGTTCGTAATCTAAACTATTTCAATAATAGTTCACAAAAAATCATTTATTATGCTAGGTTACAATGGAGATTACTAAGTGGGTTGACCAACGATATAAAAAACTAATATCCAGAATAGGAATCACACACAAAAACTCAGAAAACAAATCACCCCAATGGCACACCAAGGATTAGTACCTTGAGGGTTCTCAAAACCAATATGTTTTTTAAGAGCCAAATGGGTCTTATTAATCTTTTTAATAAAACACCATTTCTAAAAATAAACCAATACATTTTCTCATTCTTCAGAAGATAAAATTTAACATCAAACAAGAACCACAATTTAACGTTCATCAATTATGTTTAAAGGCCAAATGAGCCTTCTTTTACCATTGTGTGATAAATCATCAAGAAAATAATCTATGTTTCATGCATAAAATTAACAGATTTTTTTTAATCTAATAATTATTCCAAAAATAATAATCTAATTTTATTTATCATTTATCAAAAAACAATGAAATATCATGTAATTAATACATTATATATTTTAATGGCTAGTGAAATGGGATACCTACCTCAACTAACAGTCCAAACACCAAGATGTGACATGCCTCCCATGGGCGCATTAGCATGCACATACCGATGACTATAGTAATATGGAATTACCTTGCCAATATGCTTCAAGAACAGAAAAAATAAAAAACAACACAAAAAAATTTATTTAAAATAACCCATGCAAGAAATAGTTAAAACCTCACCTCAGAATGGAGACGCACTTGACTAGTGGGGCCACAGGAATGGAGAACGGTTCGGCGTGGTGCTCTAACGAATGAGGAAGGTCACCAATGTTGACAACAGTGGTGTGATGGCTGGCGCAGTAGATGGTGGAGTTGGTTGTATATGCATGGTGTCGTGATGCATTGTGCAATGACTGAGGGACGACGAAGCGGTCACGTAGGGAATGCACTGCTATAAAGAATGGTTTGTGTGGATGTTGGGAGCATTCACATCGCACTGGAGGGGGCTGGTCAGATAAAAACTCCAAGTAGGGTCGCTGTAATAACACATCAAGGGGGTCCGAGGCATCAAGAATTATCAGGCGGGCCAAGGGTGGTATGCTGGTTGGAGGAAGAGGAGGCTGCCTATGGTTCACCATGACAGAAATAGGTTGTCAAGGGGGATGCAACATTTGCGACGACGATGTGGGTCAGTGAGGTAATATCGGTCGGGGGGTTATGAGGTGGCTTGAGTTGTGTCGACTAGAGAGTGCAAGGTCGGCGGGTGCTGGTAGAAGGTGGGCGGCAGGCTGGGGATGATCGGAGCCACATTGGTTGTGTGGTGCAGTGCATTCCAGAACAAGGCATCACCGTTTATAGGGAGGACACTGACAGGGTGGCGGTTGCACATCGCCATGATGGGAGGCCAATAATAAGAGAGGGGGATGGAGATACAGTGGGAGAGGGAGAGGAGGGGTGTGGCGCGCATGGGAACTAGACGGAGATGGAGAAAACCCAAGGGGAGAAGAGGGGGAAAAGAAAAAAAGTAAAAAAAATGATAACTAAAATATACAAAATAAAACTAATATCAGCAACAAAAAATGTAATAACAAATTTAGCCAATAATAAAAATACTTATACTAATAATGACCATAATAAAAATAAACATAATAATAATAAAAACAACTTTACTAATAATATAATAATTATAAAAATAATAATTTTTATAATAACATTTTATTTTATAATAATAATCATAACAACAATAAAAAAATAATATCATAATTATCGCAGTAAGTTATTTATTTATCTAAATTTTAGTTTTTCAACTCCTTCCGATTATCTTATTTGGTTGATTCAAATACTGCAACTACTCAGGTACCTGGGCTGACTGTATGGCTTTCGGTAGCTGTGTGGTTCCCATACACAAGCTCAAATAATAATAATATTATTATTAATCAAAATTATAAAAAAAGTATTCTAATAATTTTAATAATAACAGAATTCTTAACAACTAAAATAATTATATCACATGAAAAATTACAAATTTTACTCTATTAAATTTGTCTTGTAGACGGATCGGTTGCACCGTTTCCTGGGTGAAGCCATGTGGGGTTTCCAAAACATGCTCCACCCATGCACCCAATGGAGTCAACTCAAAAACGTCCTCCTTTTTATCATATGATATAAAAACTACACATGGTACTCAACATGAACCCAAACAATATATATTTAAGGCTAATGAAATAAAAAAATAAAATAGATGGATAGTTTGGGGTGTAAAAATTCTCCCCAATATAATGATTTTTATCCCCAGAAACCCACATCCAGATCTAGACCCAATGACAAAACTTCTTATGTGTTACCCACCACCAAATGCTTAAGCACCTCCAATTGATTGGTCCAAAAAGAAACTAAAAACATTAGAGACACAACTCATCCTCAAAACATAAACACCTTAACCGCCCCCAAGGAGATCACAGACCATCCATTTCAATAAAAGAATGAAACTAAATAACCTATGATGTTTATTCCCATAATCATAGGCCAAAGGAACCATTTGGGGTACTCCAATACCAACGTTTTCTAAAGAAGAAGAACATTGGATTACACATTTTTGCAGGAGACCTCTCTCCACCAAACGATACATGAAATGTAACTCTAATACTAACATGGTGTGGAATGGACAGTCTTCCCACCATAATGATCAGGTGAACACTAAATTACTTTAGCTTTAACGCTATGAGACCCACTGTGGGACTCCCCACCATATGAACTGTGAAAATTAACCAAACAATAAAGCATAATACATTGACACAAAACCCCCACCACGAGGGTGTAAGGGAAAAGCCTAACTGATCGAGAATCAAAACTACTACCATTTCAATATCAACAATGTCACACACTCGAAAGAATACAAACCATGACAAACAAAAAAAAAGATTAATCCAAGGCCCTTTTTCACTGCAGAGGTTCTCCTGACTACGCACCAGCTTCACTCCGAGATCTATGGATGGAGGTTTGATGATTGAAGCATAACCTACCTCACATTCAGGCTTTATAAATTCCCAAAAAAAACACACAAACCCAAATTTTACCAAATACACTTCCATTAAAATAATTTTTTCAAAATGTTTTCACAACAACCATTCATATAACTGAAGGAAAATAAACACCACTGAATGCTACAAGAGACAACCACTACATTTAGGTAACACATCAAAGGGAAATCCAAAACCGATGCCAAACATTGTCCTACTCATAATGAGGGGATGAGGTAACTGTTGATGATTGAGGTCTAGCTTCAGTGTGCTTCTTGAAAACTCCTCAGTATAAATACTTCAAGTGACCCAAGAGCCCACAAGTGTGTATGGGTTTCAAATCTCTTAATAATATCATCTTCTTATGACCCTATTTTCCACACTGATGATAGATAATGGCATGACACTCCAAAGGTGTTTACTGAAGCTACAAGGGCCTCTTAATTTCCATACAAGTACCACCAGCATCAAGATGCTTCCCATTTTTCTTATCAATATCCTATTCACTTCTTTCTAAGTCCATAGGATGATTCTTCAACTCATGTCACCCTTCTATCTCAACATCGGTGAAGAAGGCATGTCTCACCATGTTAGGGAAGGTGGATTGGTTGACCTCTTCCACCTTTGACTACAACATAGGACAAAGCCCAAGCTAGAAATTCCAAGCATTAGGGGATCATTTCCTATATACCCTAGTTCATATGGGGCTAGTTCTAAGAGAAGATAAAATAATTCCAAAAATGATCCAACACAATGCTGAAGACTGCACAACTCAATCCTCTTTCTCAACTTTGTCAACTAATATTAATATTATTGGATGAAACAATGCATAATGAATTTCTAGGTGAGATCTTCTTGAGGCTTTCTTTCTGGTACAAAATTCCACAATTTCCATGATGGACCTTTAGGCATAAAGTTATCCAACATCAACTTCAATGACTTAGGTGACGAGAGAAAAAAATAGTTCCACTAAATCTTCCAAAACCACTCCACTTCCTCTAATGGATCTTATTTTCCATAAAAGAGATGAGGGTTCAATTTCTGACACTCAAGGATGTAGTCTATAGGCTGATCAACTGGAGGATTTTTTAAGGGATCACCTATCAAAGGTGCAGCTCAGACATTCATCAAACATTCGTGTGGACGAACACTAAATAACAAGAAAACAAAGAACATAATTGAAACAAGGTCATTGTAATTTTAAATTTAATTATTCATAATTTTTAAAATAAAACATTACCAAACAATTCTTATAATTAAATAACACCAAAATGAGCCACAAGGGGAAACTAGTGTTTATGGGTTACTCGGGAATATGGTTGGCATCCATATTCCATTCATGCCACCGTCATAGAGAGAATTATAGGGAAATTTCCCAAAACTCCACATGGATTTATTGGCCCTACGATCTCATAGGGATACATTCATAACTCCCTTTTCATTTCCCAGTATAAAAAATTACCAGAAATCAAATGACACCAACAACCTTGGACATCCCACAATAACATTAGGTTCGGAACAAGAAAGGGTTCATGACTTCTTTCATGTTCCTACCACTCGAACCCTGACAATCCTACTCCTTCTACCATGACACACCATATAATGATGATGTATATATAATGGAAGGTCCAATAAATAGAGGAACTCCTTTGATACCATTTTTTCATGATCCAACATGGGACAACACTAAACCGGTCACCTGAGCTGATCTGCGGAAAGTCCAAATAAGCTTTTTCAATCCTCTTGCGCTAGAGACAAGCGCCATACCATCAATAGAGAATGAATGGGACTAATTTCTCCCAATGAAATTAAATAAAGCAGAAAAAAATTATAACTACACAAAGTGAGTAAAAACAGGAAAAATAAGAAACAACCAATAAAAACACACTTACTTGACCATGACAAAAACTCCACGTGACCCTTAGAGTTACTGTAAAATACACCACGAACTCTCACCCACGTCTAACAAGATTGGGTTAAACCAATTACAAAAATACAAACAATAAAACACTATAGGAATAAGTATTAAAACTCAATATATGTTTCCCCCATCCTATTCACAATACACTATAATAAAATAATAAATTCACTAATTCCATGTTTGAACTACATTTATAAAATTATGATTTTCAAAATATTTTTCTTGAAATGAAATAATAAACCATTTCCCTTATTCATTTTAAAAATTGGATTCCTTTATTTTGTGCCAATAGAATTTTTAAAGGGAATGTGATGTTTATATTTTCATATTTGCACAATGAGAATAAAAAAAATTTTGTTTAAAGCCATTTTTAGAAAACTAGTAAAAACTATCCCACCACATTCCAAGAAGAACCAAAATACAAGTAGGCACAATAGTAATAACCCAGCAATGGAAATGAAATTATAAATACCAGAATCATATTCATCACCACATGAAATAGAATGTCAAAATACATGGGTCAATCCAAGGATCTCATGAACAATATTGAACGTACTATACATGTGACTCATCCTAAAAGCATTCCCTACTCAATGAAATCATAAGGACCAAATGTCCGACTATCGCCCTACAAGGCCTGGTTGAGGATCCCAATCCCATAGTAATCATAACAAAACATCTCCCTACTATGGGCTAATAGCTAGTGTGTAATTTAAACTAGGGAAATAGTCGTTTAGAAAAAATCACTTACTATGCTAGGATCCCATGGAGAGTACTAAGTGGGGTGACCACTAATATCAAACAAGAAACCAATATCAATAAAAATCATCACACACAGTAACTCACACAACAAATCACCCCTAATACACCCTATGGATTAGTCCCTAGAGTGTTTTCAAAATAACTCACTTTCATTATGATCCAAATGGGCCTTATGTAACTTTTAAAAAAAATTATCATCTCTCAAAAGAAACCAAAAAAATTCGTCACAAGTTAGAAAAAACATTTAACATCAAACGTGAACCACAATTGAAATTATTGAATTATGTTCAATGAAAAAACTATAATTCATTCACTATTGCGGGAAAGTTCATTAAGAAAATAAGTTAAGTGTCATGAATAAAATAAACATCTTCACTTAAATCAAATAATTATTCCAAAAATAATTATATAATATTATTTTTCATTTATAAAAAATCAATGAAATATAATGTGATGAATGAATTCTAAATTTAATGTTGACTGAAGTAGAGGACTTACCTCGACTCACAGTCCAAACACCATGACATGACATATCTCACACAGATGCAAAAATATGTGCAGGTCGATGAATGCAGTATCACGAAATTACCTTGCCAATATGCACCACAAAAAAATACTAAAAACACATAAATGATGATTTAAAATAATCCAAGTAAGAAAACGCTCAAACCACATATCAACGCAAAGGCGGGCACGGATAATGGGTCCACATGAATGGGTGAACAGTTTGGGGTCATGGTGTGATGCATGGGGATGGTCACCAATGTCGACAATTTTGGCATGAAAGATGGCTTGGTTGACAGAAGTGTTGGTCGAAGTAGCCAGGGGGTTGTAATGCATTGCGCTATAACCTAGTGATAGTGAAGGGATCACACGGGGAATGTGTGGCCAGATATGAGGTTTGTGGGGAGGTTGGGAGCATGCATGTCACACCGGTGGGGGCTCACTGAAAAAAAAACAACAAGAGGGGTCGATAGAAAAACACCGCAAGGGGGGATGGGGTGTCATGTCTAGTCAAGTGGGCCATGAGAGGCACACTGGGTGGAGGGTGAGGCAACTAGATGAGGGTTGTCGCGACAAAAGGAGGCCGACTATGGGGATATGGCGGTTGCGACGTGGAGGTGCGCTAGCGAGTTAATGTTGGCCGGGGGTGAGCGACGGCTGGAACTGCGTCGGCTAGAAGGTGCAATGCCGTAAAGCATCAGAATGAGGCGGGTGGTGGGCTAGCGAGGCTGGGAGAGGAGGGCAGATGGTGGCTGGAGCCACGTCAATTGAGGTGAGGTTCCCGCCAGAACACGAAAGCACCAAATGGAGGGGGGGATGCCGATGGGGTGCCGGCTACAGCTTACCATAACGGGAGGCCGCTAGGAAGAGAGGGGGGAGGGAGCTGTGGCGTGAGAGGGAGAAGACATGTGTGGTGCGTAGGGGAGATACATGGTGGGGTAAAGACAAAACTCTAGAGGAGAATAGGGAAAAAAAAGAAGAAAACAAATGGGATAAATAAAATAAATAAAATAAAACTAATAAAAAATTAATAAAATGTAATAACAACTTTAGTATATAATAATAATTATATTAATGTTATAATTAATATTAATGACCATGATAATAATAATAAACATTATAATAGTAAACACAACTTCAATAATTATATAATAATTAAATAAAATAGTAGGATAGGTCGGCGTGTGACCACCATGATTAAATATTAATAGTTTTCTTTTATAAGAAAATTATTTTCTTTAGAACTAATGAATATCATGGGCATCACCTGAACTGCATAATAGTAATCTTGAAAAAATAGTTCATTCTATTATAATGAAATCATTCATGTCATTCAAGGATTCATCGAATGTATTTCAGAATATTAGATTCATGTGATTGGTAAGAAATTAATGGATTTTTAAACACATCTCAAAATCTCATCTTTGTTGACTAATCTTAGTACCGAAGGGAGAATGTTCATATGGGGTTATAAATTTTGGACCTCCATAAATTAATTTAATATATTTAAAATATCTATAACAATTTTTATTTTATTATAATTTGGAATTGGACATGTGATGTTTTGTAAATCTTTGTATAATTTTTTGCACAATTTTTTATTCTAGAAGATAATGTTGGGGTATACAGATCTCATAATGTTTAGTCAAACTAGAATACCTAACACACCAATTATTTAAAAATTTTATTATTTACTTATGATATTAAGATTTAGAAACATAAACATTTTTTTTAAAGGTTCACTATTGATTTTGATAAAAATATTATAGTTTAGATTCATACACAGAAGGACTAGAAACATCTAAAAAGTTGATGGGTAGTGTCTCTTCATATATACAACATTGTAATTACATATAACCTAATATAGTGGGATTTTATTATATTTTCACAATGCAATAAGATTCCTTCTCATGAAATCATTGAATTGAAATATTAATGAAGTTTCATATGACTATTTGATTGAATTATATGGGAAAAAATAAAGTGTACATTATTATTATTGATAATTTTTTATTATCTACATATATTATGAAGTTTATTTTTTATGTAAAATAGTGGGATTGATATTTTAAGAGAATCAAGATATTTTTTTATAGATGGTACAAATGTTTCACTCTTTCTCTCCCAAAATGGTATTAATGTGTTCATAACCCATTTTTTGGTTACATATTCATTGAGGAAGTTTGTAGTTGTAATTTTTTATCATTATCAGTGGGTTGGTTATCCTAGTATAATTAATATGTAATATGAACCGAGTTATCAGTTTTGATGGCCATATTTTACGTGGGAAATATCAACATTTTATTTTATTGTTACACCAATTAGTGGATTTTGGATTAACACAAAAATATATATGGCTTCATTCTACATCCCTGAGTGCTCGTGTTGAAATAGGATCAAGTATCATTGGATTTTATCACTAGGTTACCTTGGAATACCTATGTAAATAAGTCTATATTAGATGTTATGTATTAAATCATGAATTCTTCTCATTTAATTTCCATTCAAAACCCCACCAATGTGGATGATTAGGAATGATTTATAATCATTAGAATGCGAGGTTACACCAGGCTTCATATGCTATTATTTCAGATAGGGACCCCATATTTACATTTTAGTTGTAGTAATTTAACTTAATGGTGACGAGATCCAATTTTAAATTAAACATTTATTATCATTTTTTCATCAATATAAAAAGGGAGTGAGCAATAAAAATTTTTAGGATAGGAAATGATGTGGCGTCATGGACATTTATAGTGCCTGGGATTACTATTTGTGACAATTATCATTCACATATAACTAATCTTGCTATTCATCTATGAAAATGGATCCATTTGAGAAATTTTAGACTTGACTATGTAGATCCCATATTATTTTGTCTGATGTGGGTGAAATTTATCAATTGGGTACCAAAAATGAATAGTATAAGTATATGAAAAATCATATTATTAAGAAATTAAAAAAGAGGATCATAGAAAACATAGAAATTATTTTGATTGTTAGTTCCATCCTTGGGAAATTTTAGTAGGTAATAAGGTGTTCTTGAATGTAATAACTCATTTGGGTCACCATCGTCGTGGGAATAAATAGAAATTAGTTTTAAGAAGATGGGAAATTTTAAGATCCCAATGTGGACTGGAAAAGATTGTTATTAGTTAGATTTTCTTTCTCAGTTGACTATTTTCATTATGTTCCCAGTGTGTCCCAGCTTAAGAAGTATTATCCTGATACATATAATATTATGAATAGAGAATAAATTTATTTGGAACTAGATAAGATAATATTTGAATGAATTTTTTGGGATTTTGATTTCTGGGAAAAGATTATGAATGAGAAATATAGTCTATTTATATTATTTAGTGGTGGAAAGAAATGTATTCTCACAAGATATGAAAATGTTAATTGATGGTTATGGAGTAGTGGAATCATAATATAATTTATTTTTTTCATCGACATAAATATGATGGAGTTGGTATTGATATGGTGAGAATAATTTTAAAATCCCAATTCCACTTATAGTTTTGTTTACTCATTTTTTATATTCTATAGTATTGAATCATTAATTAGTTGTTATGATTTTTTTTACAACTATATTATTATCAACTTGTTTATGGCTGATAATTTCTAAGAAAAAATCTATAATATTTAAATGAAAGTGGGGAACATTTAGTGGTTTAGGAAAATGATGTTTCCCATAGTTAAAAATTGGTGAGACAAAAAATATTTCCAATCATCTTAAATTATCTATAATATATAATGGGTAAAACTATTTACCATACCAAGCATAGTAACTATGTGAACTGAATTTTTATCCTATTTTTTTGACCCAAAACCCCTCCCCCTAACCACTTTATTCATCCTAGATCCATATATGTCGACCCTACGGATTCAACACTGTGATTTTGGGGATCCCAATCCATTATGAGATAAATTTCAATGTATATTAAAGAATATCATTTAGGAGTGTCAATGTAACAACATGTTATTCATTGTTTCTCATTATTATTTTATATCACCTATATATTTTTGGAAATGAATAATTAATATTGGATTTTGTAGATAGATGTATGAGTTATGTTAAAATTAACATAGTTTTATTATATAACTATTGTGAGAAAGGATGGTGGATAAAAAATCTATATATATAATTGTGTACTTATTTGATAAATATCATTCTATGTTAGGGGGAATCATTGGTGAATATTTATGATATTAGTTATTTTGAAACAATCATAATCAAAGTATTTAGATTTTATACCTTAATATAAGATCTAATTTCATTAATCGAATTTTTTATGACAAAAATATATTCACATAATTGATTTTTAAATTTATTTGATGATATTGTGAGTCCCTAGTAATATCATTGTTTGGTTAGTCTCTCTAACCATATATTTTCTAAATTAATCACATGTGGTCACTCTACAAATTCTTAAATATAATACACTATCACTAAAATTTATTGAGTATAAATAGAATAACACTATCTCTATATTTGTAAAAAATAATTAAAAAAAGAATGATAATGATAATATTATATTTTTAATGTCTTCTATATTAGGTGAAGAAAATGATTCACTGAATGTCATAAAAATTCATTTTGAGTACATCTTTAAAATGGTTATTTATAAACTCAAACATCCTGAAGCACTTATCCTCCATAACATAAAAAACATTTATTATCAATATTTTTACACTATTTTTTCCAAAATATGTTTTATGATGTATATTAATAAAGCTTCAGTCCCCTTTACTAATCACAAGAATTACTTCATGAATGAATAAAAAAAGACAAATCATATTCTTATTCAATAAACATCAAACATGTATGGATTATATATCAGAAATGTATTTGTATTACATTTTTCATCTAACATGGTATATATTAATGTCTCGACACATATTTCATGAACATAATTCTCCATTTATAGACATCAAGAATGTATAATAACACAATTCCAAATACACTTTTCACACTATGAAAGCTTTACAACTCTTATTTTATGTATGAAATAGTTTTTAACAGAAGTTATATAAACATTTTATAAAATAATTCATAATATTTTCATCTTACACACAATATTAAATATTATTATCACAATAATCATGATAGAATATGATCATTTATGTATTTCTTAGTGGGTTTGTATAAAATATCTATTATGTAAAAAATAAGTGAATTTATAAAATATATAAATCTCTCAAAATTTATTATGTGAATAGAGATATAAAGTACTCTCGGAAACATCTACGCCTTTTTATCACAAATCCTCAATAATTATACAATATGATGAGTGTAATTTATTAATGATTCAATGGAATTATTATCATTCAATATATTCCAAAAAAAAGTTTGTTCTTATCATACTCTACGTGGAATCAAACAATTATTCAGCACTAATTTTCAAACATACTAAACATTTTTATATTGATAATACACTATTGAAACATAAAACTGCTCTATTTGACTATACATTTTATCATCCATGTTTAATCAAATTATCCACATCATTTTTTTGGCAATAACCACACATGCATTCTGGTGAAACTCCATTCATGTATCGAACACACAAAGCAATATTATTTATAGGGACTTCTTATGAAATATAAAGATATACAGACATGTAATAACAGAAAAACATATTCAATATATCATTATCATTCATAAAATTATCTCATATGTTCTACCATATGATAATGATAGAATGTTTATGAACATGGTTAACTTTCTAAGTTTTATCTATCATGCTAAAAACAATAGTGTTGAAGGTGAGAGATGAATTTGTTCAACATTATATTATTTAACATTAAATCATGTGTTACTTTCATAATTTTAATTTTAATACATATTCCCTTGATTTGTTCATATCAAATCGAATATACATTTTTGAGGTACAACACTTTATTAGCCCAACTTCTCTATTAGGATGTTGATAACATATTTCAAGAGTTTGTGATCTCCTGTAGCCACCAATGTTTCCCTACACATGTGAATGCTATGTATACATTTTCCTTATGAAATAAATCACAAATTTCATGTTTCACATGTTATTTAAATTATGTTTTTCTACACTATTTATTGTCCTACATTTCACCATGGTAAGTCCAAATATTCATTAATAAAAACTAAATAAAACTCCATTTGAATATAATAAGGATACCTCCTTAACTGACCGATCCTCCTAAAAATATTATTTTGTTATGAACACATTTTAATAATTCCCTAAATCGATTTAAAAACTAATTCTCAATCATTCCATCATATGTCATAATGATTTTCATATCAATTGAAATTCACCTTAAAACAATTCCTTAAAATATTCACACATAATATATTGAAAAAATTATAACATATTCATCATTTCATAGGTTTCATAAATATCACATTGAGAATTTACATCATACAATTCAATAACAAATAATATTCTCTCCATGAGACATGAAATAATAACTTCACTCTTTGAGAAATAAAATTACACATGACTAATAGATAAGGTTAAGTGTTTGGATAATTATAACTATCAATCCTAATAATTTTTTATCTATGTGAATTTATATGTTATCATCACTTTATATTAATAATTATCTACCTTTTACAATAATCCTAAAATCAGTTTAATAGATATTGAATAGTACAACTCATATTTCATATGGAAGAGTACCCTTTTTCTACCGTTTTGATAATATAAACCAAATCCCAGTGTAAAACACATCCACATATAATCATGGGAGAGGAGAAGAAACAACAAATGTTTTCAATGTCAATTTTAGAAAAATATCTCTAAGAATAGATTTTATGGATATATCTTCATCATTTTTATAGTCGAAATGTATTGTAATTTGATATATCCACCAGATATTCTTTATTTGACAACAATATATCTGATATCAATTTCCATTTATCATGATTTTTTCACTAGGTTCTTGGAAAAATTAAGGTAAAATTGAATATCAATGGAAATTTTATTTGGTATATTTTCCTCGAAATTTAAATATTTTAGTTTTAGTTTTATCTAAATCATCAGTATGACAACCCTGCCTTTTATTACAACTTAAACATGCTTTATTACATAAAACTTCACTTGATACAACAAAGAAGATCGAGAGGTTTAGTGTCTTTGGGGATTAGGATCATTACATAAAAACTTTAAACTTGAAATACAACATCTTTATTGAAAACTTCCTTTACATGACCACTACATTCCTTCGTACTTAGCATTGCATGGGATAACCTGAGGACATGCCTAAGAAAAGGGTGAGCTATAAAGCCCAGTAAGGGAGTACACAATGAATAACATGAGGAGTACAATACATGTTAGGCAATAGGCATATCAATAGAGCATAAGAGAAACATGAACATAAAGGCATGATAAAGCATGATAATCATAGCATGGAAATGTGGCAACAACACTTAACATTGAATTAGCATGAGCCAAGGCTCATTGCACATGGAGCATGAGTAAACCCTCATTGCACTTGAAGCACGAGTAAACCCTCGTTGCACTTGAATTAGCATGAGTCAACACTCATTGCACATGACGTATCATGATACTATACTTTACCCAATGCATTGGAGCGCTATCAGGGCGCACCCTTCTTAAACATTTCATTTCATGCATAAGTGTGCCACATGGATCATAAAACATGGATTCATAAAACATAATCATTTCTTCCACGATAAAGGAATGTGGAATTCATTCATGAAACTTTACAATCAATACGTATATGTGCATAAAGGTGAATACCCTTGATGGAGAAATGGGCATGGTATTCACTACACAAAGACATTGGCTTAGAAAATTGGTGCGATTTCGGCAGCGTAACGGCGTGACATAAGAATTCATAAAAAGGTTTATGAGAGATAAAGGGGTTCCTCATCATATTTACATGTAATGGACAGTAAGGAGATCATATATATACATGTCCCAACAATAGAAATGGAATTTAGATTCCTGATACAAAAGTATTTCTTGAATGTAAAAGAAAATAGAGAGAAGTTCCTTTCGGAATTTCGGCATAGTAACGGGTGTACATGGGAGGCATTTAATGAGAGAGAAAGGGTTCTCCCATCATTCAAACAATAAGAGGGCAGTATGGGGGAGGTGCGAAACCATACCCCAACATTCATAAATGAAATTAAAAGGGAAATACAACTTAAAGAAAATTGACAAAAATGAGAAAGGAAGAAAAACCCTTACTTGGAAGTGTGCTTCCAAAGGCTAGAGAGAGGCTTGTGAGAGGCTTCTTGGGAGCTTGGGGAACCTTGACAGGATTCTAGAGAGAGTAGGTCCGAGGTTGGACGAACTTCAAGGGCTTTGAGTGAGGAGGAAGTGGGAGCTTGGGTGGGTTTATATAGGAAAGGTGAGAGAATTCTTTATTATTTAGGTTTCGGACCCCTTATATTAAAATAATCCAAACCACAAACCATACCATGGTATTTTCCCATGGTTTCTGGAAAAGGAAAGAGGAAAAAAATATTTTACAAGGCCAAGGTCCGAACTTATTAAAAAATTAGGGTTGCTTATGTGGAGGTGAGTCACACTCCCATGGAAATTAATTTAAAAAGGCAAAGTGTTGAATAAGTCTTGAGGGCTCCATTAATGATTTGAAAAGTGATTCAAACAAACCCAAAACCTCATTATTTTAATGATAAAACACATATTGGCCGAACATAAGGATTATGGTATTTTATTACATCACCATTGGGTCATTATGATGTCATAAAACACATTATATATTTAAATGGTATTTAATTTTTACCCAAAAATTTGACTGTCTCAGAAAATTATGAAAAATTCACCGTTGGATAATTTCGACGTCCTGATTCCAAAAATAATATTTATTTTATCTAAATAATTTTATAAATATGTGAATTTTCACTTTTAAAATAAGAAACCGACATTTATAAAAAATTCACGAGTTTTGACAGAAATGGCTTTCAAACCTTAATAAAAATTTTAATTGCATTCATAAAATTATAAGATAATTTATATTTAATAAAAATTAATTTAATATTAATAATAATATTTTATTAAAATATTATTTAATTCAAAAATCCTTTAATTTAATAAAATATAGTTCTTAATTAAATAATAACTAAAAACATCATTTGTACTTTAAAAACTAACTACAATGCATCAAAAATGACTAGAAATTATATTCATTATTATATACAAAAAATAATGTACATGAACATGGTGCTACTTATTTGTTACATAACCCCTTAAAATAGCCGCATAAGACCTAAGGGTAAGGTGTGCGATGGTGACAGACTCTTGGGGTTGCTCGGATAACATCGCTCGAGTGGTAATCTCTATCAACTTCCATTTTTCCCGTAGACGATCACGTTCGATCGTGACTTGATGAAGCTCATCTTGGGCTTGGTCAAGGGCAAAGCCCAAAGACGCCACCTCTTTTCTGAGCTCCGGCAAATGGTCTTCGTAAGGGGCAATTCTACTGGATGAGGCCATCGCTTCCTTTGTCTGAGTAGAAAATTGGTTCGTTAAAGCCTTATATTTAAACTACCCAGATGATCACTGTTCAACGGCTATAAAAGTAACGTTCACAAATCTTAACGTTAAACTAAAGAAGTTGACATCTTATAAAAAAACATTTTTCATAAAGAAACATTTAACTGGATCAAGAGGGATTTTCCATTAATGAAACTTTGGGTCGTTACAACATTCCCCCCTTAAGAAATTTCGCCCTCGAAATTTTACTTTTCCCACACTAAAACAAATGTGGGTAACTTAGCTTCATCATATCCTCCGACTCCCAAGTTGATTCTTCAAACTTGTGGTTTCTCCACAACACCTTGACGAGGGGCATTGTCTTATTTCGTAGAACTTTTTCTCTACGATCCAAGATCTTCACTGGTTGCTCCTCATAAGAAAGATCGTCTTCTAATTGTACCACCTCAGAAAAGAGTACATGTGAAGGGTCTGGTATGTACTTCCTTAAGAGGGATACATGGAAGACATCATGCACCTTGGCCATAGTAGGTGGAAGTGCTAGTCGATAGGCCACAACCTCAACACGATCAAGAATCTCGAAGGGGCCGATGTACCTTGGACTTAACTTCCCTTTCTTTCCAAACCTCATGACCTTCTTCCACAGAGATATGCGTAAAAACACCATGTCTCCGACTTTAAACTCAAGGTCTCGTCGACGATTATCTGCATAACTCTTTTGTCGACTTTGGGCTGCCTTGATATGCTGCTGAATGGTTTTCACCTTCTCCACCATTTCTTCAACCATTTATGGTCCAAGCAGCTTACGTTCACCGACTTCATCCCAACATGCCGGTGTTCTACACCTTTTCCCATACAGGGCTTCATATGGTGCCATTTGGATGCTCGAGTGGAAACTATTATTATAAGAGAACTCAACTAGAGGAAGATGTTGATCCCATCCTCCTTTAAAGTCCATTGAGCACGCTCTCAACATATCCTCAAGTGTTTGGATAGTCCGCTCGGATTGGCCATCAGTTTGAGGATGACAGTCCGTACTGAAGTTCAGTTTAGTATTCAGAGCATGTTGAAGACTCTTCCAAAACTTAGAGGTAAATCTTGGATCTCGGTCAGACACAATAGATAGTGGTACTCCATGCAACCGTACCACTTCCCTGATATATATCCATGCCAGTTGATCCAAAGAGAAATCCTCTCGAATAGCAATGAAGTGTGCAGTCTTTGTAAGACGATCCACAATAACCCAGATTGCATTGTTGCTTTTGGATGTCCTTGGAAGTCCAGTGACGAAGTCCATGGTGATGTTCTCCCATTTCCATTCTGGTATGGGCAATGGTTGCATCATCCCCTTAGACTACTGCCTCTCTGCCTTCACTTGCTGACACACCAGGCACTTTGATGTATATTCGGCGATCTCCTTCTTCATATTATCCCACCAAAAGTTTTCTTGGAGATCTCGATACATCTTTGTGCTCCCTGGGTGAATAGAGAAATTTGAACTATGTGCATCATCCAAAAGTTCCTTCTTCAGCTCCGAACTTGATGGGACACATAGTCTTTTCCCAAACCTCACAATTCCTTCTTCATTAACATTAAACTCTGAGGATTTTCCCTTTTTGATAGCTTCCACTTTTTCTTGGATTCTCGCTTCATCCTTTTGAGCATCCTTTAACCTTTCCAAAAGAGATGGTTGAGCAATCATTTGTGAAAGGATTGATGATGTTCCCTTCTTTATGATTCCCACGTCCATCTTCATCAAGTCTAAGAAGATTGGATCCTTCTCAATTCTCATCATTGATAGAATTGCTGGATCCTTTCTACTTAGGGCATCCGCCACCTTGTTCGCCTTCCCAGGGTGGTAATGTATTGAACAGTCATAATCCTTTATGAGCTCTATCCATCTTCTCTGGCGCATATTAAGCTCTTTCTGTGTGAATATATATTTAAGACTCTTGTGGTCAGTATATATCTCACATTTCTCTCCATAGAGATAATGCCGCCAGATTTTCAAGGCAAAGATCACCGCCGCCAACTCCAGATCATGCGTTGGATAGTTTCGCTCATGGATTTTCAACTGTCTTGAGGCATAGGATATCACTTTATCATTCTGCATCAGCACACATCCTAAGCCCTTCTTCGAAGCATCACTGAATACCACAAAAAGCTCCCCACTTGTGGGTAAAGTGAGCACAGGTGCAGTGATAAGCCTCCTTTTCAACTCCTTGAAGCTTTCTTCACATTCATCACTCCAAGCAAACTTTACTCCCTTTCGAGTTAGCTTGGTAAGAGGGTTGGACAATCGTGAGAAGTTTCTCACAAATCGTCGATAATATCCAGCTAACCCCAAGAAGCTACGGATATCAGTTACCGATGTTGGCCTCGGTCATCCCTCAATTGCATCTGTTTTGGAGGGGTCCACAGATATCCCATTGCTTGTGTTGATATGGCCCAAGAATGAGACCTCCTTCAACCAGAACTCACACTTGCTGTACTTGGCATAGAGCTTCTCCTTGCGCAAAGTCTCCAGTACAGTTCTTAAATGCTCCTCATGGTCCTCCTTGGTTTTGGAGTATATCAGAATATCATCTATAAAGACTACCACAAATTTATCTAGGTAATCTCTAAAGACTCTATTCATCAAGTCCATGAATATTGCTGGAGCATTGGTGAGTCCAAAAGACATTACTATGAATTCATAGTGCCCATACCTTGTACGAAAAGCAGTCTTGGGGATATCTTCCTTCTTCACCCTTACTTGATAATATCCCGACCGCAAGTCGACCTTGAAGAAGTATTGTGCTCCACATAGCTGATCAAACAAGTCATCGATTCTTGGGAGGGGATACTTGTTCTTTATCGTGATTTTTTTAAGTTCATGATAATCGATGCAAAGCCGCATTGACCCATCCTTCTTCTTGACGAAGAGGACTGGTGCACCCCATGGTGATGCACTTGGGCGTATAAACCCTTTATCCAGATTCTCCTGTAGTTGTTTCTTCAGTTCTTCAAGCTCAACCACAGCCATTCTATATGGAGTCTTGGATATTGGTAGCGCCCCAGGTATAAGTTCAATTGAGAACTCAACATCTCTTCTTGGAGGAAGACCAGGAAGTTCCTCGGGAAATACTTCAGTGAATTCCCTCACAATAGGCATTTCTTCAAGGGTGGTTTCTTCCTTGGACTCAATCATCTGAGCCAGATATGCGTGCTCATAAGGCAGTAATATCCATGCTTGAGATGATGGAGCTATAGGAGATTCATCTTCCTCCTGACACTTGTAAAGAATCAGGGGTCGATTCTCCATATGGAGTGTGATTTCCCTCTCCCGACAATTTATGTTGGCTCTATATAAGGAAAGCCAATCCATGCCAAGAATTACATCAAATTCCACCAAAGGGAGTATGACGAGGTTCGCCGGGAAAATCAATCCACAGATTATAACAGGGGAGGACTTATACTCATGGGATGCAATGATTGCCCCATTTGCCGTACTCACCGACATCTTTACTTCCATGATTTGTGGTGGTGCAGGGATTGTTCTACTAAACTTTTGAGATATAAAAGAATGCGTAGAACCTGAATCAAAATGTACTTTCGCTATTCTTGAATGAATAACTAGCGTACTTGTCACCACTTCGTTGTCGGGGTTCACTTCTGCAGAAGTGATGGCAAAAGCTCTTCCTTGCTGTCTTGGAGGTTGTTGATTGCCTCCGATAACCCTTGGATTAGGGCACTGATTCGCAAAATGACCCGGTTCTTTGCATTTGAAGCATTGAACAACGCGTTGAGGTTCGAACGGAGCGTTCCTCCCCTCCGTCGCAGCCGCGGGTCCTTCTTGCTGACAGTTAACAGCTAGGTGCCCTTCTCTTCCACACTTGAAGCATTTTCTTGTCCCCCTAAGGCAATTTCCAGGGTGCTTTTTTCCACACTTTTGGCAAGTGGGGTGCTGGAATTTCTTAGCGCCGTTGGATTTATCCATCGGACCACCAGCATTGAAGTCCACCTTCCACTTCTTGTCCCCATGATACCCCTGTGATTCTCCGATCTCCATTTCAACCTTGAGGGCACATCGGACAATTTCCTCATAGCTGTCGAAGTCACGGATCGCTAATGCTTTCCGCAAGCTAGGCTTCAGCCCACCAAAGAAGCGGTCAACCTTGCATTCGGGGGTAACGACAAAGCCGGAAGCGTATCGTGCAAGCCTTGTGAAGTTTTCCTCGTACGCTCCCACAGATTCCTCATCTTTCTGCTTGAGGGAAAGGAAGTCCCTTTCCATCTTAAGACGGAGGGTGCGTGGAAAATATTTATCGAAAAACATCTTCCGGAATACCTTCCATTCCAAAGCCTCGATCTCCTCCTCAGGCTTCGTATTTTTGATCAACGTCCACCATTGATCAGCTTCACCCTCCATACGATAAGCCGCCAGGAGAACCTTCTCTTTTTCAGAGCATTGGAGGATGGAGAATATCTTTTCAATGGAGTTGATCCATTGTTCAGCAATCGTGGGATCGGATGATCCACTAAAAGTAGGAGGCCTTTGTCTCATGAAGCTTTCAATAGCGACTTGTTCTTTCTTAGGGGGGTTGAACGTTCCTCTTGACCAGTGTTTCTATTCAAAACTTGAGTTAGCTGAGAGAGAAGCGTGACAAGGTTCGCGATTCCCGCTCCCATTGGATTGGGCATCTCATTGGTACAATCATCACACTGATCTTCACAACGGTTGTTAGCCCGAGTTCTCCTATTACCGGCCATTGGCTGGAATAAAAGGAAAGTTAGGGGTAACACATAAAGGGTAATCCAAAGACAAAAGTTGATGACTTATAAATAAACTTTAATCTCTTCAACTCATGAGTCTATAGGATTCAATCCAGGCTTTTCATGATCTTCCTTCTAACATATATTCTTAGGGCCATTTTTCCCTTAATAAGGGTTCATACTAAGATTGTGAATTTATCAAAACATATCCCCCGGGAGTGTCGTAACCAAGAGTGCAGCAAGGCCCGTTGTCGTGCACCAGTTCCCGTTCGAGTCTAGCTCAAAGCGGTGTTTTCGGGTTTTACCCCTAGGATACATCTGTGCCAGAGCCGCCTCTACCTGCTCGTATCCAGACAGGGATGTATTTGTTTGATAAACCACTTACTTAGTATTTACCAAAACTTAGGGATGTTTTTATTATGCTTAGTCTTGTATCTAAGGCTTTACTAGGGTTTCCTAATCCCAAAAATAACTAAACCTATCCTCTGATACCAACTATGACAACCCTGCCTTTTATTACAACTTAAACATGCTTTATTACATAAAACTTCACTTGATACAACAAAGAAGATCGAGAGGTTTAGTGTCTTTGGGGATTAGGATCATTACATAAAAACTTTAAACTTGAAATACAACATCTTTATTGAAAACTTCCTTTACATGACCACTACATTCCTTCGTACTTAGCATTGCATGGGATAACCTGAGGACATGCATAAGAAAAGGGTGAGCTATAAAGCCCAGTAAGGGAGTACACAATGAATAACATGAGGAGTACAATACATGTTAGGCAATAGGCATATCAATAGAGCATAAGAGAAACATGAACATAAAGGCATGATAAAGCATGATAATCATAGCATGGAAATGTGGCAACAACACTTAACATTGAATTAGCATGAGCCAAGGCTCATTGCACATGGAGCATGAGTAAACCCTCATTTAACTTGAAGCACGAGTAAACCCTTGTTGCACTTGAATTAGCATGAGTCAACACTCATTTCACATGACGTATCATGATACTATACTTTACCCAATGCATTGGAGCGCTATCAGGGCGCACCCTTCTTAAACATTTCATTTCATGCATAAGTGTGCCACATGGATCATAAAACATGGATTCATAAAACATAATCATTTATTCCACGATAAAGGAATGTGGAATTCATACATGAAACTTTACAATCAATACGTATATGTGCATAAAGGTGAATACCCTTGATGGAGAAATGGGCATGGTATTCACTACACAAAGACATTGGCTTAGAAAATTGGTGCGATTTCGGCAGCGTAACGGCGTGACATAAGAATTCATAAAAAGATTGATGAGAGAGAAAGGGGTTCCTCATCATATTTACATGTAATGGACAGTAAGGAGATCATATATATACATGTCCCAACAATAGAAATGGAATTTAGATTCCTGATACAAAAGTATTGGTTGAATGTAAAAGAAAATAGAGAGAAGTTCCTTTCGGAATTTCGGCATAGTAACGGGTGTACATGGGAGGCATTTAATGAGAGGGAAAGGGTTCTCCCATCATTCAAACAATAAGAGGGCAGTATGGGGGAGGTGCGAAACCATACCCCAACATTCATAAATGAAATTAAAAGGGCAATACAACTTAAAGAAAATTGACAAAAATGAGAAAGGAAGAAAAACCCTTACTTGGAAGTGTGCTTCCAAAGGCTAGAGAGAGGCTTGTGAGAGGCTTCTTGGGAGCTTGGGGAACCTTGAGAGGATTCTAGAGAGAGTAGGGCAGAGGTTGGACGAACTTCAAGGGCTTTGAGTGAGGAGGAAGTGGGAGCTTGGGTGGGTTTATATAGGAAAGGTGAGAGAATTCTTTATTATTTAGGTTTGGGACCCCTTATATTAAAATAATCCAAACCACAAACCATACCATGGTATTTGCCCATGGTTTCTGGAAAAGGAAAGAGGAAAACAATATTTTACAAGGCCAAGGTCAGAACTTATTAAAAAATTAGGGTTGCTTATGTGGAGGTGAGTCACACTCCCATGGAAATTAATTTAAAAAGGCAAAGTGTTGAATAAGTCTTGAGGGATCCATTAATGATTTGAAAAGTGATTCAAACAAACCCAAAACCTCATTATTTTAATGATAAAACACATATTGGCCGAACATAAGGATTATGGTATTTTATTACATCACCATTGGGTCATTATGATGTCATAAAACACATTATATATTTAAATGGTATTTAATTTTTACCCAAAAATTTGACTGTCTCAGAAAATTATGAAAAATTCACCGTTGGATAATTTCGACGTCCTGATTCCAAAAATAATATTTATTTTATCTAAATAATTTTCTAAATATGTGAATTTTCACTTTTAAAATAAAAACCGACATTTATAAAAAATTCACGAGTTTTGACAGAAATGGCTTTCAAACCTTAATAAAAATTTTAATTGCATTCATAAAATTATAAGATCATTTATATTTAATAAAAATTATTTTAATATTAATAATAATATTTTATTAAAATATTATTTAATACAAAAATCCTTTAATTTAATAAAATATAGTTCTTAATTAAATAATAACTAAAAACATCATTTGTACTTTAAAAACTAACTACAATGCATCAAAAATGACTAGAAATTATATTCATTATTATATACAAAAAATAATGTACATGAACATGGTGCTACTTATTTGTTACATAACCCCTTAAAATAGCCGCATAAGACCTAAGGGTAAGGTGTGCGATGGTGACAGACTCTTGGGGTTGCTCGGATAACATCGCTCGAGTGGTAATCTCTATCAACTTCCATTTTTCCCGTAGACGATCACGTTCGATCTTGACTTGATGAAGCTCATCTTGGGCTTGGTCAAGGGCAAAGCCCAAAGACGCCACCTCTTTTCTGAGCTCCGGCAAATGGGCTTCGTAAGGGGCAATTCTACTGGATGAGGCCATCACTTCCTTTGTCTGAGTAGAAAATTGGTTCGTTAAAGCCTTATATTTAAACTACCCAGATGATCACTGTTCAACGGCTATAAAAGTAACGTTCACAAATCTTAACGTTAAACTAAAGAAGTTGACATCTTATAAAAAAACATTTTTCATAAAGAAACATTTAACTGGATCAAGAGGGATTTTCCATTAATGAAACTTTGGGTCGTTACAATCAGTGTATATATATTTGTGCCAAATATATAGCATACTATATATATAGTCATTTTCACTAAATTATAACTTTTCCCTTTACCAACATACACATAACTCTCCCAAAAAGAAATTATAACTTGTGGTCGATCATATATTAAAAAAATTACCACCCCCAATCTATATTTATAACGTACAAAATGTACGAATTTTAATTGTTTCTATATAGCATCCCAACAATTATTGTTCCTTTAATATATCATTGAATTGTCCTAAAATCCAGTATGTGAGACTATTAATAATAACTCAAAACCCTTATACATCATGTAACTGTATATATTATATATAACCCTGATGATTTTAGGAAAATTTATATTTAAATTATTTTTATGATTATATTTTAGTTAAGAATTATTTTAGTTTCATCCATACACGGCATGTCATCAACTAAAATGGGAGCTAAGTATACTATTGAATCCTTAATGAACAATATGTTCATTAAATCTATAGTATAGTTATTATTTAAATAAAAATAAGTAATAATTATTATAAAAAATTATTTTCCCAAAAAATACGCACTTACACCAACTATCAACATCTCACAGTTTAACTTGATTTAAAAAAATTTAGTATTTTTAGTCTCTACAATGTCTTATGTCATCACCATGATCAATGAAATTCATATTAAAATTTTAAATACCTCTCATATAATTTTAATTGTCATTCATACATTTTTTTAACATAATATCTCTTTGAAAACTATTCAATTTCAAAACATAAATCTTGGGGACTATTTGAAGACATATAATGATTAATTTAAATAGTAAATCAAACTTCTTTGAAATTATTTTATGAGACCATAAATTTTATCAACATAAAAGGCTTCCCTAGTATCACCATTAAAAAAGGAATAATCCAAAACTATTTGTTACATATTTTAATATTATATTCCTTCTACTATAATGAAATTATAATAATCTCTAATACTACTATTGATGTAAAACATTCACCAAAATCAATGTCCATAACTATATAATAAATTTTTTACACAGTCAAATTTTTAGTTCATTATACTTGAGTTTCCCAAGACCCATACATCTAAATATAGTTATAATAATAAACTATTTTTAATACATCTCAAAGATTATAATAACCTCCCATGATTCAAATATTGAGTTCTTCTAGAATAATGTACATTTTCATTGTAAAATACACATTTCATTCAAAAATATTCTACACACATGTAAATAAATTATATATAACCCTTACAACACATTTTATAGGGATATAGGGAAACATATGAAAATGGATGTTATATAAATCATATTAAGCGATAAATAATGAAAAAACCATAAACGAACATCATGAGCATAAAAATACAAATTCCATGAGAACATTGACATGGGGAAAATAGTCATAACATGATCGTATGAAAGAGAAAAATAACATGATCATATGTACATCACTAATAAAATTATTATAAGTACTTGGGGTATAAGATGGAAATGAGTCTAAAAAATAAAAATAATGAATTATTAAACATATTACCATATCTCATCACTAAGGTTTTATATAACATATTACCGATGTTTTTTTACCATTCTATGAAAAAACATTATCAATGCACGATTCCATGATATCATGAACCTGAATCTATAAATATTAACGCAATTTTAAATTAATTGGAGCTTTATTTGGGTTCACCATTAATATTATTTAATTCATGTGTTCTTAATAAGATGAAAATACATAAATCACACAATAATCATAGAATAAATCCATTAAAAAAACATGTATCCAATGATATTATGTATATATCTATGTATATACCATTCCATAAAGATATTATATTGTGGGGTATTTACACAAAATATAAAATTATGGTATACTGATTACCAAATTACTTCTCTATTAAATCGATGGATGAGTATCGATAGGGAAAACCTTCAACTAAAGGATTTTTACAAGGGTGTCCATAATGGAAAGAAACTGGAAGAAAATTTATGCATTGATGATGATAAGGATATATAAAGGATGTAATGGATCATCATCCATATAGATCATATTACTACCATACCATGTGGATAGAGGAACCTAGAAATGGAGAAGAAATATAAAATCCATGAGAATTATGATGAGTAAAAGAGAATATTATCATTCATGATAACAAAATTTGGAAGGAATCCCACAAAAATAATTATTATGGATATCTTGGTGAATATCGATTTAGAAACTATAATTTATTGGTATTTTAATGGGTTTTACACATATAGAAAGGTGATTAAAAAATAATAAAGAATATTTCATTTATTAATTTATGGTATAATTCAAACAATATATTCTATTCCTACACAATGGATTATAAACAGAATGTGGATTATCCAAATAAAATCCCCAAGGAGTGTTATGCTAGGTGTGTATTAAGGCCACTTTTTTCCACCAAGTGATGGTCAAATTATTACCCAATCCATTCTTTTTAGTTTTATTACCCATATATACATATATTCCAAATCCATATACATTTTTATCATCTATAAAGAAATGTTATTGCTATAGAAACCACACACACTTGTCATTAAAAAATTTAGGATTGTTTTACTACTACATGAATGTTTTTTCTTCATAAAGGATTATGGTGGTTATTTTTAATATATAAAAATGATCTATCATTGATAATATATTAATGATTTAATAACAACGTTGTATAATAAAATTTACAAATAAAATGAAAATAAATAGATGTATTCTAACAATGGTAATAAAAAAAGATGGGCATTTAACCCTTATTTCAATATAGTAAAATTATTAGAAAGGAATATAATGAGGGAGAATACATAAACTCTCATAAAGTATATCAAATTGAATATATAAACTTATATAAATTGAATGTATATATATAATAATAGAATTTAAAAATACATTTTAACAAAGGCATTGTACATGAAAATGAAATTGGAAGGTAGAGGGAACCCTAAACACTATTGAGATTCCTAAAATAGTTATGAACATTCAAAAAAATATTCATTATTGAGTAGGTGGAAATTTATGAGATTTAATGAGATATATATGATGAGTACAATTTAAATTTTTATGGGAGAATGAGAATATGGGGTCGGTATTTGTATCATTGGGATATGTGGTTTAATGTTCTGTAATATTTATTATTTTATTAAGTATTTTTTAATTCCATTAATTTTATTGAATTATGTTGGAAATAAATTTTGAATAATTTTTTTATAGTCCTAGAAACCCTCAACCACCATTTTTATAGTGTGGTTTATAGATATTTTATACCTTAACCCATGAATTTTAACAATTTACATTATTTTTCTTTCATTTTGGTATCTATTTTTCTTACTAAATTTTGAAAAACCCAAGTAGAAGCCACAAAATAACCCCACTACCCCAGTTATATAATATTTTCCCAATTTACTCCCAAAAGGTTCTAACCATGCATCAATAATGCACCATTTCAAATCCACACCAAATACTTATATTTAAAAAAATCACTAA
Source organism: Viscum album (assembly GCA_963277665.1). Lineage (NCBI taxonomy): Eukaryota > Viridiplantae > Streptophyta > Magnoliopsida > Santalales > Viscaceae > Viscum > Viscum album. The sequence goes on from OY728136.1 coordinate 2,042,416,336, forward strand.
AAAATATATTTAGAAAGAAGAAGCATACAAAAAATAATAATTAGAATGAAACCCTGTGGGAGGTAATTTTTCAAACCATTACACATTTCAATCCTAGAATGTAAACTTTTATTCTTATTTGAATGGAATTGGGTCCATTTCACCTTCACCCATGATTATTTTTCCAATTTTCTTTTTATCCATTTTCATGATTCTATAGTATTCAAACGGATCAAATTTATTTACCCTATAAAATATTTATATGTGAATGTATGATCTAAACTTGCTTTTATATCACTCAGATATCATGATCTAGCACGAGCTCTTCCCAATTCAACACATTTAAGGGGTAATGGTTGTACATTCTAAAATTATATATTCTTAAGACATTATGAATCGATGTAAATTATTAGGTAAATTAACCATATTAATTAATTTTCCTGAGACATTAATTTTTTTTAAAATCATGGATATAACATAAAGCATGAATCCCTTTATTCCTGAGGTAGTGATGGCCAAAATGAGGTGTAACCTCAAAAAAAAACTTATCGTATACTGATAATAACAAGGGTCATCACTAACAATTAGAATATTAATTTTAATTGAAATTAGGATCAATCAAATGTTTAATAATTATATAGATATTATATTCTATAACATTTAAATTCATGGTCACATTAATGAAATCTCACTCACATCAACTGAATATAGAGGTGAAAAAAATTAAACATATAATAATTTGAATGAAAAAATATTTATCATGTATTTAAATCTGTTATTATGGAAAAAATCCAATAATCACATATGTTTAAACAAATTACCTCATAATTATGAAATATAGGAATGAAACATGTCCTCTAAAATATGATTTCCTATCCTTATTCAACTATCTAATTTGAGATGGTATATCTTGAAAAGCATAAACTGTGATCCATTTTCTATTTAATTCTTTCCCAAAACAATGTGGATATTTAGGTATATTTATCATTAATGATTGAAGATGTTACCTTTTACACCCTCTCAATCTAATAAACATATCACATGATAAACTCATTTATTTTGGTGGTGTCCTTCCTTGGGATGATGTGAAGGAATTTGGAAATATGATCCACCATGTTATCATTCCATCACAAAAGAGTATGAGTTAGCCTAATGATAAAATTGATGTAATTTTTTTCTCTTCTTATTGGTAGGGAATGGAATATGATTGACAAAAAATAATGGATTTTTGTTCTCTTCATTAATATTATGACAATAAAAAAATGTATATAAACAATTCCCACAATGTCACACCTAATAGCATCCCACCAGACCCAACATCACATGACATAATGATTTTTTTGTCACTAAGATGGACTATAAACTATGATTAGATAAAATTATACACCAAAACAACCTTTTAAACAATGAAATAAATAATTTGATGTAAAAAAAATTATTATCATTGATGATAATGACCATTAACCAACTGCATCCTCACTATTTAGTATCTTAGTGAAGAATTTTCATATCACATCCCTCAATTTAATTTCAAGAATATGATCTAGAAGTGAATTCATAAACATCAATATTCCTATAAAAATATACTTGTTCCTATACAATACTTCCAAATTAATCTATGAAAAAACTCATGAGGTTTCACCATGTGCTAGACTCCATTGGAACATTGGATAGTAAAATCTACGTTAAGGTATCAAAACAATGTTCCCTTTACATGGGGTGAATAATATGTCAATGTAAAAACCAGGAAAATATTTCACCAATCATCCCATAAAATGATTTAGGTATATTTATAAAATATATTAATAAATATCTTATTATAAGAATAAACCATAAACCTTTCGAAAAAACTTTCTCCCACCAGATCATTAGAATGAGAATAACTGCATCAAGTAATATATCATGGGTTGGGAAATTTTTCACTTTTGTCTGGAGTTGGATGATGTAATACATCAGCACATGGTCAAAATATTTATGTATAAAACCTAGAAATTTTCTTGAAGCATTAAAATATACTATGCAACGCAGTCTAGCTTCCTGAAAAGTGAAAACATGAAAAAAAAATTAATCACTACAGGAGCTCTTAATTGTTTTTGGTAATACAAGGATCTAAGAGAATATTACCCATTTATAGTAAGATTCTTCATAGATAATGTCAGTTTATAAATATCTTTAAAAACAATCCATTAATTCACAACCATTCCTAATAAGTACATGATTTAAAAAAAATACTTACGCCATCCCATGACATCACCACTCTAACCTTTTTTGAGTTTATAGAGATCCTAAATGTTGACAACACATGACCTGACAATATTACATCATGAATCATAAAATTTCATATATATAATTTTTTATAAAGATTATAATCATTATATAACCTGATAATAGTCTTCAAATACTATCAATGATCTTATTTTAAACTTGAATAAACTAGGATATAATGAAAAAAATAATTATTGAGGATTTGAGGTATCTATGGAACACCTTATTAAAAAGTTCAATGAACACCATAAAAGAATACGTATTAAAAAATGGTATAATAAGGTACTTTAAATTTCCATACCTAATTTTAAATTAGACTTCTGGGATATCAGATTTCATTACTCTATATTGGTGATACCCTAAGTGCAAGTCGATATATTAGAACAATAATTCACCCTTAAGCAATTAAAAGATATCACTAACGTATCTAAATTTGTATTTAATAATAATTTTTACCTCATTTAAAATCTGATTGTATATGAATAAGTGAAGAGATCCATCATCCTTTTTGGAAAGAAGTTCATGAGTTTCCCATGGGGACATGATTTGATGAATGGATCCTTTGGACTCTAAAAATCTAGATATGTATATAACTATCTCAACATAGTAGGGGTGATTCTATATAAAATAAGAGATGTCAGTTATGTATCCTACACTAAATCAATTGTTAAAAACATCCAAATCAAGTTGAATTGTAGACAAAAAACTTGGAAACACCACAAGGAAGTCACTATCCACTTGATTCGACCCACTCCCATTAATTTTTCATCATAAAAAAATATATTATTGGGTTTTTGACTGGACTATCTAGCCATTCCTAGAATTGGAGTTCCCACTCAGTCATCCTAGGTTTCATTTTTTCCCTATATGTCCCAAGTCCACTCATTTGGGGGCATGAATGTCACATGTTGATGACAAAAAGATTTTTGGTCCCTACATAATGCCATCAAATATACCACTTGGATCAATTAATAATGATAAATCACTATGATATTGAAGTATTACATCAATTCAACATCTCAAATAGATATAACAGACACAAGGCATTATAAACCACAATCCTTTCTCTTCCAAAGACATGTAACTATCTTAATAAATTCAGACATGAGATTAGTGGATATCTATTTAATGTCCCAAAGGATTGATGAAATGACAGTGTGAGAAGAACCTATATTGAATAAATCAATTTTCATATATGAAATAATCCGAATGATACATCTAACAATCATGAGGCCGAAAATATATTATTCCAATTCTTGAACTACATTCAAAAGGTGGTTCATCTCTATCTAATTCTGAAGATAGATGCACTCCAACATCTCTACTATTTGAAAAATAGTCCATAAAAATATCAATATTTTATACCACCCCCACCATATTGAGACCCACATGTCCTATAAGAAAATGGATACTCTATATATTTTCTAGGAGTGATATAGATTCCAATACTATGAGAGGGAGAAACATTCCATAAAATCTATTGTAAATGTCCTTGTAATCCATATTTATAAAATTTCATTGATTGGTCCTAAATTATATGTTTTATGATCATGATCATCACACATGGATTGAATTATATGACCCCACAACCATCAGTTATCGATGAAGATGATCTGGGAAGATACATAGATATTATTTAAAAAAAATTCTTCCTCCACCAACTTTATAATAATATTATAAGATCCTGTATTTATTTTAATTTCAATATGTTTAATCTGATTCAATCTTCATAAACCCTAAAATATTATTATAATTTTACTTTTAAATAAATCTTCCATCATCAGTAACGACCATTTATATGTCTGAATGAACCGTAATATAGTACATAACTATAAACTATCCAATAAATTAAGGGGGGCATGAATAAGACTAGATAAATTTCTCAACATATATGTTTTTAAAATTTATAATATAAATTATTTGGTTTTATTTGAATTTTAACTACAAAATTAAATCATTAGAAATTAAAGGAAGGGTTTTTAAAAAAAACTATTTCTATACTTTAAAAGTGTTATTATCCCAATAAATTAAAATAATTAATATTGGTGAAATATTTTAATGATATTTATATATATTATATAATAAATATTTTTTCAATACTTATCATAAATTCTTGTTAGGAATGGGATAAGAAAAAATCTATTTTTATACATTAAAACTATATTTGTATAAAAAGTGATTTTTGTCTCAATTTGTGCACATATTTTTAAATTAATATAGTTTTATTATATGTATTTAATTTGATAAAAATGATTCCATATTTTTAATATGGAGGTTAAAATTTTTTAAATATACAAATTTATTTTGTCACTAAAAATAGAAACTATCGTAAAATATATCATCTTAGTAAAGATTATATGGGGTTAATCAAGGTTAAAATAAGTTGATAATGCCTTAATTTCTCATCATAACTCATGTTGGATGAATTAAATTCAAATATTATTTTATTAGGATAAAAAATAAATTTTTATGGGAAATTTTTCTTTAAATACAAACAAATACTATAGTTAAATCCAAATATTTTACAAAATTTCAATCTATTTGTTTGTAATATTTCTTGAGTGTTCATATAGAGAAAAAAATGTAAGGAGAAAATTTAAATTTCTATCATGAGATTAATGAAATTATTTTTTAATGATTTATATATTTAGATGATTTTTATATAATATTATGTCCTAAAAGTGTTTATTTAATGGATTATTTTTGAATTTCATCTTCATTATTTTTTTATTTTGAGCCAAAATAAATGAATATCGTCATTATTGACATTAATGATATTTTATGAATATAAAATTTTATTATAATAATAAAAAATAATAAATAAATTGAATTATTTAATAAGAGATAAAACACCGAAGTAAATGTTTTCCCTGGAAAATTACTTTATTAATTGTTATGATATAAGAAATAATATATCCCTTTTTTGATTGAAAAACAAGTCACTATTGTTAATGTTAAAATTGGTTATGGGATTAAACCAAAATATAATTTTTAACATACCACATAAACCAAAACAAATATTATTCACTTTTATGTTATTAAATCATTATCTTGCCTTATCTATGAGATTATGTAAATTTCAATGAATGTTGGGGAGATAATGAATTTCTCATATTTTAATCCTTCAATAAATTTCCAACAGTTTCTCTCCCCTAAATAATAAAGGGGATCCCCTTAATTTTCTTATTCACACCACATTGATCAATATAGCTCTACCAAACTTAACTCATTCTTTTTATAAACATAATTATAGAAATATGGTGGTTTATTTTATTCTAATATACAAACTCTATGTCCATTAATAAGAGATCTAAAGGGAGTCTACTAAAGAAGATGTAATTGACATTAATGAGTCCATCATGTTTATTTATTCTTATACTTTCACATAAATTTTGGAAAAAAATAAGATAACATATATAGTTTCCTAAATATACTAATGTTATTTCGGATTATGGTATATCCATATTCCAACCTTGTTATAACCTATAAATTCTAAAAATATCACTCTAATATATGCACAACTTACCATCTCCGCATAGTAGTGTACACCGTTTTTCAACACCATTTCACATGGATGGTTTTAATTATTGAAATATTTATTATATATGATACTAAAAAATTAAATATTATTATAGAATTAAAATATAACATATACACTTCATTACCATCAAATCCCTTGGAAAACAATAAGGTTTCTTATGTTTATGTCTGGACTACAACCTTCACTAAGTGATGTGATCCATTATACATTTATGCTTTACATAGATGGTAATAAAGATAAAATTGATAAATATATATGTTATAATAATTATTATATATTGATAATATTTTTACCTTCATTTTAATCCATCAATCAAAGAGTGAAAACATCATTCATGAGTACATATTCCATACCATCTACATGAATGGTCTAATTAATTTTTTTATCTATATATTTTAAGGATTACTTGTTATACATATATAATGAATATATATTGTTTTTATATCAAATTTAAAAATATATATTGGATTGAAAGAGGATACAATAAAAATTTCGTAAACTACCAAACCATAACATACTAGAAAAACTAAGTCGTTATTACTCAGAATAATGATTTTGACATGGAATTCCAAATAAAATGGTGATAAATAATTATAAGTAAATAATAAATGGTTTGATATATTTTACTAGGTTAAAAAAATATATAAATAAATTTATATTTATTATATAGTTGGTTTAGACAGGTATGGAGGAAATTAAAACATATGTACCATTTTATTTCACAATATAATTATTATTCTCACCATTATATGTCTACGACTTGAGAAATGTATTGAAAATATATTTCATAGAAACAATATAAATATTTATCTACTATTTATTAATGAAATATTTATTTAATAGTACCATTTTCCAATGATATTTACTTAAAATTATATAACATGTTTTGTATTAAATTATTATTTTTCTTTAATCATTTGAATATATTATCTTCTCCATGCCCATGTTTAATGAAAACGATTTTATTAATTTTTATAATACTTGAAATGGTTTTTTAAATTCAATTTACAAACGTTTTATTTTTCAAAAAATGTTTTCAAATTAATATTATAGTCATTTTCTATACAAGGTCCATTTTGAAAATATTATAAAAGTGTTAAAGGAATTATTTTTTAACTAATTTGAAAGAAATAGATTTTTTCAACACCACATCCACTAATTACAATGATGATTATTATAAAATTTTAAAATTATATTTTTATAGACATTATTATCATTAATATTAAAGAATTTTTAATAAATTTATCCAAGTTAAAATTAAAAAATTTCCACAAGAAATTATACATTAATATTTTCCAATAATTTTCATCAATGTCATTATCTTTTTTCGATTCATATACATTATTGAGGTTATATTCTTATAATAACATCAACAATAATTATTTGGAAGGATTATGTTTAATATTATTGAGGATGAACTATTTTATTTCCATGAAAAATATTATTCTTGATTGTTTATGATTATGAAAAGTATTAACATTTTTAATTATTTATTTTAATACAAATATTTATTTTGATTATTTTTCACTATTTTTATATGGGGAAGGTATTAGACAAAGTAAATTGTAGGTGGGCCCCCAATATATCTTAAATACAACATTGAGACTCATGAGACAAACCAGACTGGGTTCTAGTAGTGTCCTTATCAATTTACATATGTTTATTTTCACATAGAATGGAGAATATTTTTAGATTTAGAGAAAACAACTATGATGGTAAATTTTAGATGACATGAATTATTATTTATATAATTATAAAATATATTATTAATTTCTGTGAGATTTTTTTATTTGTTATGACATCCCTAGATAAGTTTCCAACTTAGGATACTATTTATATAAAATTATTTGACCATCATTAATTCCATATATATTATTTAATCATTATTTGGATTCTGATGCATTCATTCTATTACAGAGCATCTGATCTCCCATAATTCTTATGTTTTCATTCCCCAAGACATTGGTATGTGTATTTGGATTCATATACACGGTTAATTTTAATGGAATTATGGTGTACTCAAAGAAAATATATTTTTTATATTTCAATGATTATGTATATCTCATGTAATTATTTGGTTTTCTAGGATGAATAAATTATTCAATCTTGTTGGATGCGATCACTTGTATCTAGTTCCAATGTAACAATATAATCCTTATTTCAAGGCCACCATGGTCTGGTTCTTTATAAATTGTAATATATAAATTTAGTAGAAACATTTGAAGTTAGACTTTGGAAAACATAAATTAGAAAGTGTTATCCTATCACATAATTTGCAAATATTCCCAATGAAACCAAGCATATGATTTTGAAATTAGCTGTACATACATTTCTTATTAATGGATATTATTTTATTAGTGTTGAAATTATACATTGTGGTTCCTAATGCTATGATCTAATATAATCTAATCCATTATTTAGAAATGGTTCATAGTTGATGAAATGTAATATGTACCAATATACATAATACATGTTTTGATTTATCTTAAGGGAAATAAAATGAATATAGATATAGGTATTGAGTTGGAGATAAAAAATATATAATTATATTTGGGAAGATAATATAATTTATTATTAATTACAATTATTGTATATACCCACCTACTAATAAATATTTATTGTAACAATGTTAGAAAAATTCATGTGTCTGCAACCTCTATCATTCAATAGAACTTGGAATCATTTTTTAGAATAATAATGGTTAACAATCATAGAGAAGATATTTTTACATTGGGATGCAATGAATAGGAAAAAGATTTAAATTTAATTTTTCAAATATTAAGGGATATGATTCAATGGTGGTCATTGATTAATAACTTTTAATATAAATAATAAATAGAAAAAATAGATTAGAATAATGTTGGTGTAATTTTAATGGAAAATATTTCCTTTATTTGGATTCAGAAAATACAAGAAAATAAATTAATGAGATTAAGAAAAAAGAATATGAAAATGATTCTATGAATTAATATATATTTATAAAGACGACAATGCATTGTATAGACTACAAACACAATACAAAGAGAACGATTAACCGTTTCTTTTATGGAAAAAATCCAATACTTCAATGATAATTAGTCACTTAAATATTATCATCATATAAATATAAATTATCATGTCATGTCAAGATAGATAAACAATTATCTAATACTCTTTTCTTCAAAGTAATACAATATAAAAAGATGATTTAATAGAATGGATATGATGAATAAGGGAATGGGGAAATTTATTGCATGTGATACATGTAAAAGGAAATAACATGATATATTATTATATGGAAAATGATTTTCATCATTTGTAGAGAAATTGGATATATTAATCACAACTATAAGGGAATGTATAATGACCTAACCCTTGTAACCCATATTTGGACTCTAATTTATTGAATTAGTAATATATATAATGAATATTATGAAAAATGATATAATATTTAGTATTATTGGTAAAAAATAAACATAATTCAATTTCACATTTCATTTTTAAAAATTAATACACCAATTATTTATTTTGTGAACATCATTCTTATTCAAAAAATTCCAAGTATATACCTCAAAAAACACTTTTTTATGTTATATAAAAATAAAAAATAGGAATGGGGTGTGTTTAAATTCTCAATAAGGGTAAGTATACAACAAAATCTATCATGAATAAATAGTTATAATCTATATGGAAAGGTAAATAACTGAAAAAAATCAATTTAATCAATTAACTGAGTGTAATATATAATAAATAATTGATGATATAATAAATCCATATAAATAATTAGATAATGTTGAAACATCCAAATTTATATTCTAACTAATCAAGAAATAACATAGAAATAATAGATCTCATAAATAGGGAATTAATAAATATGGACCTCTTATAATACCAAGTTCATTCACAAGACAATTTAAATGTGTGGGTTGAATCCGGTCTAATTTTTGCCAACAGATCTATCACATGGGACCAATTTATTAATCAGATTACTACAATATCTATGCCACACTCAACACTTATAATTCCTAATTATTTCATTTTATGAATTGGGTGTGACCGAATCACCATAAAAAATTTCTATTGAAAGACTAACATATGAAATATTAAAACATACTCTAATTAAATAAACATAATCAGAAACCATCCTATCTAAAAGGGTGAACGGTAATAAAATTGTAAATACTCAATCAATGTTACCGTAATCCATCCAAAGGAATAATAATAATTATTTCAATATAATATATACCTAGTTGATCAGTAATATTTGGAACATTATTTTAAAAAAACATTAATTTTTTTTAGTATATCTTTTTAAAAACTAAAAAATATTCATTAACAAATTTATTGGTTATAACAATTGAATATTCCATTCATGATATTCATGTTAAAAAAATATTCCTCTCTCACATTCGGTAAAATCCAAATGAGAATTATTCTTAAAATGTCTTGAATATTAGTAATTAAAAAAATAATTTAAAAAATGGGTAAAAATGTATTAAATAATTTATTTTGGACAAGGTTAAAAAAATTGATGAAATTTTTTGAAAACATTAAATATGATGAAAATATATTTTTTACTAATGAAAAAAATAAATATGGACTTTCATATAAACATTTTCTGAATAATTTTAAGTATAAAAAAGATTCAAAATGGTACTACTAAAATATAATTTTCATTAATAACCAGAGGATATGAAAATAAATTTATTATATGTTTGAAATATGAAATGATTTCCCAACATGAGGTAGAAAAAATCATGAACAATTATTTTATTGTTAAATAAATCCTTAACACTTCAATAAAATATTATCATAAGACCCATGAAATAAATAAAAATTAAAAATTATATACAACGGATAAAAAAATATTCAACATATAAAATCTAAATAGGTGAAATATGTAAACCCCACAATGGAATAAGTGTATAATATGGCATATGTATCCCAAAAATAAAACACAGATTTAAAACCCTTACAAAAGGATCAACTTCCCACTTATGTGTCTGAACCTCCATATAATAAATGTAGGTTTATAATAGATCTATAAATAAATATAACTTTAATATCTAATACATTATATTTTTTTTATATATTTTTTTGAACCATTTATAACAATTAATTCTTAAAATCAATGGTTCAAGAGATAATTGCTTCATTTTTCATGAATGTTTTAGTTTTGTAAAATTTTTCTTTTTATATTCAACCTAGTTTCATAATATCCATAATATAAAACATGATATAAATATAATATATATTAATTATATTTATATTTATAAAAATATATTAAATTTATTGATATAAATTTTATTACACCGTTCATGGTGGTGGTAAGTCGCATGTACGCATGAACGCCGATTCCATTATTCTTGACGGATGGAATGAAAGGGAAAAAAATTAATTCAACTTTCTAGAATAATTAATAAGTAAAATATATCATTTATATTAATAAATTTTAGGATTATTTGCATCAATGTATAAATAATCTAAAATATATTACCCATCGCTTTGTGGTGGTGGTAGTCCACATGTATGTATGAGTGACATTATTGTTTTTCCAAATATTGATGGTAAGAAGTTGGTGGTAATATTATATATATATATATGTATTTTTAAATCATAAATATAATATATATTCATCAATTAAAACCTCAATACCTTCCATTTAAACTAAAATTTGAAAACGAATCATATCGTTTCAGGAGGCGGTAGCCCTCTCTACACATGAGTAACATTATCATATCATCAATGAAATTTAATGTTATGATGTTTTTGTGGTATTATAATTAAATATGTATAATAATTTTATAAATATAATATATATAATAAAAATCTAACATTATATATATCTTTCACATGTATTGACAAAAAAAGAACTTTATTAGTTCTTGATGTGGTTGTTTGTTGTACTGATTATTTAAGGTTTCATTTACCATTTCATGGAAGTGGAGATGGATAATGTTTTTGAAAATAACATAATAAAATATCAGTATATAGGGTAAAATAATTTTATTACAATATCCATATTTAATAAGAGTAGGATGAGTTAGAAGATGTAAAATGAAGGTGTATAGTTAAAAATATTAACTCTTCTCTAAGAAACCTTTTTTGGTTTAGATGAAATGTTTTCTGAATTTTCTTTTTGATCTAAAAAATGATAGTAGGATGTAATGAGTGATGTTTTTAGGGTATTTAGGCATGAATACTCTTAGAAAAATTGTTTTTTAAGTGATAATAAAAGAGTTTAGGGGTTGGAATTTTATATTTTGGGGAGAGGAAAAGCAAGAAATTTTTTAAATGATTAGCTGATACCCACATTTTTATTATTTTAAAACTCTCAAAATGATAGAATTTATCAAACATTATGAAAAATAGTGTCTAATTAAATCTATAAATTTGGTTTTGGATAAGTATATGGTATATTTTAACCTTTATCGTCTTAGGTTATCCCTTAATAAATTCATTTTGACCTTAATTTAAGAAATTAATTATTATTCCTTATACTATTCATTATGGTGTAAAAAATTAAAATTATCAGATTAAATATATAAATATTATTCCAAATATGGAATCTATTTTTCCATATTCAAATAAATAAAATTTTATAATATAATTTCGAATTACTCTCATACAAATGATGAAATGTATGTTTCCTAATAGAAAATTTCATATGTATAAATTGATTTAATATAAAAAATTCATATAAAATTGATTTCACTAAAACATTTATTTATTATTATATAATTGAAATGATTTTACATTAAAATGAATTTTAAATTTAATTCAATATTTTTAATAATTTAAATGAAGAGGCACTTTTCAATAATAGTAATTATCATTCACTATTCAAAAAAAAAAGAATCATATTAGTAAAATTAAAAATATTTGAAATAATATAATTATCATGTTATGATTTAAAAAGTAAAAATCATTTTATAAGTTAATTTATCTATATGTTTTGAAAATTAAATTTATCATAAGTGTGATAGAAGAGATATAAACATTATCCTTGAAGAAATGATGTTTTTTAAAATGCATTTCATTTTCATTCAGATTGTTCTTAATTTTTTTATTATCTATAAAAAGTAATAGAATTATTTTTTTAATGTGTAAAAAAAGAATTTTTCTAATTTATTTATTACTATTGATACCCTCCATATTAACATCTATGCTATAATGATCATGTTTAAATAAATATAATTTAATAGAATATCACATTCATTAAAACTGGGTGAATAATGATTTATAACGTAATGATGAGATTGAATTTAATAAAAAATAAATATATTATAAATTATATGGGTGTCACATTCTACACTCTTAAATAACATGCATCCTGCAATTTAATATTTATCTAAATATTTGGGGTTTTACATTTCAAAATACCTTTCTATTTGTCTGTTATTAATAGAAATTTAGACTCGAGAGGGGTGAATATTGGTTTTAAAATTTAATGAAATAATCTATCAGAGTATATAATAGATTATTTTTAGTGAGAATAATGTTCATATATGATTTTCTAATGTAATAATAATGAAAGAGTAAAATATTTATGGTCATTAGGATTAAAAATATCTGAGTACACTCTTAAAAATTCTCTGATCTTACAGGTTATTTGTTCCTACTAAGAACATCATAATTAATGGTTTGAGAACCATGATGTGGAGCTTGTATTTTTAATCAAATAGTTTTCACAACCTTGTAATGATAAATGAGACCAAACAAGTATGTTATACACGAAATTTGATTAAGAGTCACCAAAATGAATTCATCATAGTAAGTGGAATAAACAAGGGAATGAAAGTCCTAATTTTGATGGTATTATAAAAAAACACAAAGAAATACAAAAATATGAAAACAATTAAAATAAAAAAAATCGAAAAATTCGAAGTTTATCTAAATGTAAAAGAAGTTCATGCTCGAACAACATTGATCACATAGATGGTACAAATGTCTAATTTGAATTCATTATGTGATAACATCAAGATTAATGAATTCAAATAATTTTATGTATAATTCAAATAAATATGAAGGATGAATAGAAATCAGATGTTTCCAACATGAATGATCTACATAGTTATCGGTTTTTATACCTTAAATAGACCCCATGATCATTAAAACAATAATTCTTTTTAGAGTGTTTCCATGTCCAATATCTACACGAATCATGGTATTATATAGAAAATAAAAATAATTTATGTTACCTTTTTATGTAAAATTATTACCGATTAATGGAGAAAAAAATCGAGATGCACATTTCTTCGTGAAATATAAATATTAAAAAACTAATGTGTAAAATAAATTAATTGAGAAAAATTCATAATTATCAATAAATTTAAGTAAAAATATAATAATATAGACTAGAAAAATAAAAAAAGGATGAAAAACATATAATTACATGAATAAAAAATTTCATAAATATTTTAAAATAAAGTAGATTTAAAATTATTTTTATAAATCATTATAAATATATGTCATCATAAAATAATAAATAATATATCAAAAAACATATTTATATGAAATTAATTTAATTATATTAAGATAATTATAATGAATTTTTTAACTAATGGTGGATTTCTCTACCATTAAAACAAAGAGTAGTGACTCTTGAATAACCACATAAAATAGAGAGTAAGGACTCATGAACCACTATTGAAAATTTAAAATGGTGGATCAATAGAATATAAGCGACCATTGAACATACAAACACACATTAAACAGAACAAACAAAAATAAAAAATGATTCTGTTGATCATAGTAAAAAAAGGATTCAGGAAGAGTAATAAAAGTATCTATTATTGGATATCCAATAGAAACTCATGACTCAATGTTGTAGGATTCCAATGGTGTCTCTTGAACAACGATTGGAAATATCCAATGGCGTCTCCCTAAAAACATGAACCAAAAATTGAAATTGAAAATAGAAGCCTAATATACTAATCGTTGAATAAGAATAAAATATCATACAGAAAGAAAAATAATTTTTAAAAATGAAAAGGATTATACCCATCCTATTTTTATATGAACGGTTGTGATCATTGGTGAAATCCATTGATGAAGACAAATAAACAAACAGTCGAAGAAGATGCTGATGAACTGAAAGAAACAACATATGAAAAAATCTTCTACAAAGAAATCAAAAAAAATGCAAAGAAATATCTATTGAAATATATGTGAAACGTGTATAATATCACCCATGGTTCATGAAGGAGGATCTTCCAAACTATAATCTTAATCATAAAAAACACTAACTTCCATGCGTGAGCAAAAAATAGGAAAAAAAATCGGTAAAGAATGACTAACCGTTTGAGTACCAACTGTGACTCAACTAACCGTTCATATCCAATGAGACTAAAGACTGAACCTTGATATACAAATGTGTCTTCAATCACATTTGGGGTCCAACATTTACTCATGAATCATGGGTGATATCCAAGGATGACTCATCCAGTAGACAACAATGATATTTTAAGGCAGTTGAAACTAACTAAGTCCAGATGATAAATGAACTGAAGATCCCTAAAAGACATAAGATGTAAAATGAATTTATTCTTACCATTTAATCACTATAACTATAAAGATGATATTTCATTACTATTTGTGTCAATATTAAAATGTTTGAATATACCCAGATAAGTCTATGTGATATTCTAAAGAACTCTGAGAAACTGGAGAACATGGAATTATAGAAGAAGAATAAGAATATTAGAACATAAGAGAACGTGATTTCATGAAATAATGTGTGTGAGGTAAGAATAGAGATCTCATGTTTTAATTTGATCAGATATAACAATCGAGAGTGTATTTGATTGTTTAAGCACTGAGGAATTGAAAAAATAAAATCTTTCACACTTTGGATTAATGATATGTTGTGTGATTAGTATATCAAATATTATGTGTGAATCCTTGGTTCGAGCTATCTACCGTGGATCAATAATAGTTTACACTACACACATATTGGTATATTTCATCATGGTGAACCTAGACCAACCTATTCACCTGGTGGTGCAATCATTGGGTTGTATATAGAGGAATTCACACCTTCGGCATACACTATAAAAATTGAGAGCATCATGATCCTTGTGGGATACTACTGGGGGCCATCCCCTAATGGTGACCTAATGAGTTCCTTATGCGGTTGAGTCCTAGCTAGGTGCCTACAAAAGGATTACTGAATTTCTTTCTCTTTCTCTAATGAACTAATATCTTAACATAAAAAATATTCACAAAAATGCGAATGTAATAAAATGTTATTTGGGAGTAATTTTAAAAAAGTAATAGAACTTTAAAAAGCATTAAAAAATGAATTCATATACTAACAACCGACCCAGTTTGGTAAATTAAAAAAAATATTATTTTTTCAACAAGAAACAATCATTTATGGAAACTTATCAAAAAGTACCTTCAATTTTTTATATAAAATTGACTTCCTATTTAAAAAAAATTAAGAGTAAAGGGAAAATTGTTTTATTATATGATAAGAGTAAACATTATGTTATAGTATTCAATGATAGAAAAATTATAAAAGAGTAAGATTTTAATAATAAAATGTGAAAAATATGATCTAATAACTATTTAATGAGAGATAATAGTATTTTAATAACAGTGTATTTAAAAAAATAGAAATTAATGTAAACCTGTTTCCTTTTTAGATCAAAGATAACAAAATTAAAAAATATATGTATATTTAATGAAAGAAATAATTTTTTTCTATGAATAGATAGCTAAAAATATTATTCCAAAATAAATAAATAATTAAATTTATTCAAGGTTTTTAAAAAAACATCCCGTGATATTAAAGATAAATGTATTAGATTGTAAAAAATATAAAAAAAAGATGTTACTGTAAAAATTAATTCAATATTATAATAAATTGATTATTTAAATTAATTCATTTTTTAATGGAATTAAAATATAAATTATGAAAAAATAAAAAATAAACCACATCTGATATTTTGAATACATTGAAATAGCTCCCTAAAAAACTTGTTGATAAAATTATTTCAAACATAATATGGAATTTTTAGATTTCATAATATAATTATTTAAACACATATTTAAAACATTATATTGAATTATATTATTTCAATTAAAAAGAAAGGGATAACTAATAATAAAATCATTCTTCATTAATGAATGATATATAAATAATAACATTTTGTTAAAAAGTAAACTTAAAATCAATATATTCAGATTTATAATTTTATCTATCTACACAACAACGATTTAAAAAAAGAAAAAACAGATAAAAATTAATGCAGATTCATTGAATCAGATATAAATTAATTATGAAATAGATATTATATATCATGTATTCAATCATATCAAATTATATTTAAATATATTTTTTCATGATATATAAATAAAATATTTAATTATTCATGGTGAGAATTAATGGTCCAATGGGGTTTTTGTAACATCATTTTGTTTCCCACACGGTCATATATTCAGTACAATTCAAAAAAGCTATTTTTACCACCCAAATAAATTCCAAAACATTATTCTCATGGTGAATCTAAATACATATATTTATATAAAAAAATTCATGTATTAACAAAAGACTTAATGAATCCCATCAACTATTCTTTGAAATAATTGCATTTCATTATACATTTAAATAATTTACCGTATAAATACTTAATATTGAGCATCTAGAAAAATTATTTTTATTCATGTTAGGTGTAAAAAAAATAACCACAACCATCCATAGTATTTTTGGTTTTTATGATAGAAATATTGTCATAATATTGTTCTCTATCATTTAAAAATGTAGTTAAATCCGAATTAAGATTACAAAATTCATTTTTCTAAACCAATGATTTTTTTCAATAGTTTATAAATATGTATATATATAGTCATTGAATCAAGAATTTGGGTTTCTTAAATTTTTTATTTTCATTATATAATTTCTCACATTAATTTATTAATTTATTTTTTTCTTGAACAACTATATTAAATCATCAATCCTTGTATTTATAATTAACTAAAAGAAAGTCTATATGATTTTTTCTTTCATCATTCAATTTCAAAATATCAGAATCACAAATCCTTTTATAATCATCAATCAAAAAAATAAATATATTCATATTTTCCCATTCCCATTTCATTTTTCCATTTCATTGGACTAATATTTTATTTTTTACATTTAAATTCCATATATTTTTCAATGATTTTTTAACTATAATTTCTTAATTATTTATTCCATTTAAGAAAATGTTTAATTATAGAATTAATATTATTATAATCATAACTATAATCTGAATCACTAACTTTTTCATACTCAGATATTGGATTATGATGAAAATTTTTAGGATTTATAAACTTAGATACAAGTAAATATATTAACTAAAATTATATACCCTTCAATAATGGTTAACTACTCCCTTTTGACATCTAGAGTCACTTATTTAGTTATAACTATCTAAGTGGTCCCATCCTCTAAAAAAATATTTTTTTTCGTTCCTTTTTTGTATTTATACATCATTGAATTTTGATTTCTTTGAAATATAGTCTAAAGTTATTTTTATTTATATATTCATATAATTTTAGATATTAAACATAACTATTCATGATGTAATTACCATTGATGTACTTATTTTAATTATTCTTTCCAAAAATTATATTTCCATCATTGTTTTTAAAAAGTTTAATAATTTTCTTACTAAAGTGATCCATTTCGTAGTTAATTTCATAAAACTCATAATCAAATATATTATAGGTATCAATTACAATAGGTTTAAATTAAATACCATATCTTTTTTGTATTCATTATCAGCAATATTTTTTTCTCTATTTCACATTACATTAGAGAGCATATTAGTTCATGTAATCTTTAATCCATTAAATCCATCCTCTCATCAATGGAAAAATTATCTGAACGAATTTTTTTTGTAAGATATATCAAACCTATTTCAACTTTGTTTGTTCTATCTAGGACTTCTATAAGATTACACATAAGATTAGCCATACATGTGAACTAATAAAGCATTATGTCTTAAAATTCTTCATCTCTCATCTAGGAGTCCTTGTATTCTACTAAGATAATTTCTATTTTTTTTATCATCATCTTTTCAGTACCATAATGAGTCAATGTAACATCCCAGATAAAAAAAGAATATAATATTTTCAAATTTATTAATATTTATGAATTAAATATTAATTTTACTTTAAAGGGGATGCTATGTTTGATGGATTAACCGATACGTAACGATGGGTTTCTTTGAAATCATACATTGTATACTAATAATATAATATTATTATTTTAAATTGTAGGTAATTCCTTCCCATTGTATTGGTGGGAATCAATAGAACTGACTAAAATATTATTATAAATGAATTTTTAAAAGTTTTTTAAATTAATATAATAAAATTTAGAGGCTTAAAATAAGAAAAGAATTTAATTTTAAGCAGAAATACTCTAATATTCACTAAAAGGTCAATTTAACCCCTTTTGATGGAGACCCCTCCTTAAATATTGTTTTGGTCACTTTTATATATTTTATTTGACAAAATAGAATTCTTTTGTAGATTCGGGAAACCAAAATTTACTTTGGGTAATTTTTTGGTATTTGTTTGATAAAATTCATTTTTTAATTAATAGTGAAACATACTTTTTTTTGAAAGGTGGAAACATGAATAAAACTCCCAATTCATGACCCAAAGGAATTTATTAAAAAAGAAAGTAACATTACAATCATGAGGTTTAAATAGCTTACACCAGTAGGGAAAAGATGGGGATACAACGAGATACGTCAAGCAACCTAAATAATCTTAATAGAGGCAGCAGTACCTTCATTATGTCACGGTATGAAGATCCTAAAAAGTCCAACCAACTCAGATTTTAGATTAGGATTGTAGTGCAAGAAATTCCCTTTATAATGCGCTTCCAGGGAAGCTCCTCAGTAAGGCAGAACCGCAACCGAATAACCGGTGCAATGATAAAGCATAAAAGTATCAAAATCAAGCAGATCCTAAAAACAAAGCAGAGAAAAACAATAATTAACTCATATAATCAGGTTCTTCTAGCTTCCACCCGACCAATAAGATGAGTTAAGGGGTTTTTTAAAACTCTTTCTTCATTATTTCATTGAATATATCCTACTTGATGGCTATGTATCCTTTGAAACCCCTCCTCTTCTAAAATTTTGATATATGATTTCGTCTCGAAGCTTATCAATAGATTTAGGACCTTCACAACAAGGAACATTATGCGAATTGTCCCCTTAAGCATGTTTTTTCCCTCTACATGCTGACTTGTGTCAGTGGTAGAGACTTCTTGTCTTGAGATATCCAATGAACGTGTGACTATGGTTCTTTCATGTTGAGAGCAGTCTTTGCATTTCCTCAGTTTTCTAGGGTTAGGGGTGATAAACCCATCAGCATCAACTATTTGTTTTTCCACTTCCTGGCCAATGTTCGCAAATAATATTCCTCATTATGAGTAGTCTTATCTTCTTCCTCATGAGGTGATTCACAATTATCTGATGGTTCACACCCTTCATTTTCATCCTCTTGAGTATCATCTTGTATTTTCACTACCGTCACATCCTCAAGGGGCGGGGGTGAACTGTAATGGTTACATAATTCCACAACCAGAGGTGGAACCTCCTTGGGGGAGGTCTGAGTCCCATCATGCAATCTGCTATGTGTAGATATTGAAGTAAGTAGTTGATTTTTCTTTTCTCTCTCAATCCAAATATATTTTTTAGATTCATGAAAAGAATCCTTGATTCAACATTCTTTTGAGGCAAATAGTGAAACATACTATATTTTAATTCAAATATTCTTTTAATCTAATTTATTTATATGATTAGATTAAATTTTGAATTGGTTTTATATTTCAATCAGATTATATTTTTACCATTTAATATAATTATGGTCATTTTAATTAATTTAACTTTGAGATTGGATATATCAAGTGTCTATCTGTTGATATATTTGTTTTATAAAAACACGCTATTTATTTTAACAATGGAAATAAATTTTAAATTAATTAATGGAAATTATATGATATAAATTTTATAAAATAAACATCATTTTTGAATTCAAAATATCAAATATAGATTTGGCTGAAATTTTGGTATT
Source organism: Viscum album (assembly GCA_963277665.1). Taxonomy (NCBI): domain Eukaryota; kingdom Viridiplantae; phylum Streptophyta; class Magnoliopsida; order Santalales; family Viscaceae; genus Viscum; species Viscum album. Next base: position 2,042,437,181 of record OY728136.1, read on the forward strand.
TTTCTGAAAAACGTCACTTTTTGATGAATATTGAAACCATTAAGTAACAGTTAAATGAAATTTTACTGCTTCTGTGAATTGAATTATTGAAATAAAAATTACATCATTGTTATTAGTAAGTAAAATTTGTTTCAATAAGATGAAAATAATTTTTGATGAATAGTAACTTTTGACATTTATTTACCGCATTTAATTGTAAATACGGAAATTTAATGTAAAAGGAATATCATAATAATAAAAAAATCCTTAACACTCTTCATAACCTTATTAAATGATTTATTACCAACCATGTGCATCATTGAACAAAATTTGGGACCCCATGGAGCCACTTAAGTGTGATAATGACACTTTATTTTAATTAACATAAAATAATGACAAAATGACACAAACAAATATCTTTTAGTAAATTATTTTGTACACAAGGTTATATAAGTTATCATTTCAAATATAAAAATTATTTTAAAATATAAAATTATTTACTACATCATGGTATTTATTTTATAATTTTTAGACATAAAATAAAATAAATTATTTATGACACAATAATGATGCATTGTTTACCTCATTAACAAATGATTTAAATAAATAAAATTATAAATCATAAAATAACATAAAAAACCTATGAAATTCATATTTCATAAATTTATTTCGACCATGATTCATCTTATATTTGACCATAATGAGTTTTGGACCTTTTAGAAACGGAAAACCATTATATAATAATATAATATCTCCACACTTTCCTAAAGATCCCCTCTCCCCCCTTTATAAAAAACCTTCACTCTTAACTCATTACTCACACATTTCAAGCCCCCTGTCTCATCCAACCCCAACCCAAATAATCTCTCAATATCCATTTCTTTCACCTAGAATTCTTAACTTAGGCAGAAGTCACATCAAGAAGTCCATTTGGTTCAAACCAAAGGTTGTCACCCAAATTAAAGGTAATCGTTTCTGTTAACTTCTTTTCTTTAATTTTACATATCCATCCACTAAAATATTTTAATTACATTATTTTATAACAAAACCAGTATCCTTAATATACTAGAAATTTTTTATGAGACGGACTCAAACTACACTTAAACACACCTTTATCAGATGGTTGAAGAACATTATGTTTCTGTGGATGGAAAACTAACGCCTCACGAAATGATGATTGTTAAATTATCTCCTACTACCTCTCATGGTGGCCATTAATATGTAACTATATTTATATAAGATTTATATTATGTTTAGGTTTTCTTTATGCTTCTTTATTTTCCATTTATATCATACCTTTATGGTTTCCATTATGTGTAAACAGATAATTTCATTTGAGGAAGTGCGAACTACCGCCCCCTCAAAGTGATATGACTCATTAATTCTATATGTGGGATGCATAAATAATGGATTTAATGATATTATATATAATATTATATTGGAATAATAATATATATTTGTATCATTATCTTTTAATTCTTTTAAAATGTGCAATTGAAATGAATGTAGCGTTCATGCGTACGTACGACTTAACATCTCTATAAACGGTGCATTTTATTTATTACCTCTAAATGATATATACTACTATAAATACATATATATACTGGACATATATGATATATATGATATCTAAATAATGAATATCATTATAGAGATAATGGACTATTGACCACATGGACAACTTGTAAATATAAGGTGCTTATTTTTTACTCAAGTACTGAATATCAACAAAACAATCATTATTAACTTAAATGATTACATAATGTTTATAAAATGGTAATAAGTGATATAAAAGTATTATTAAACATTAAAAAGGTTCTTTAAGAAAGTATAAATTAACTTTAGTTTTTTATTTAGGAAGAACACGAAACATACAAGTCATGTCGGACATGAGGTATGGGGTTTCTTATCTCACTTTTAATTCCGTGAGATTTTAATTGTTAGGAAGAAATTTATTACATGTGGTGTATTGTGTACTAACATTTGATATATATTATCATGATTATATTTATTCACATGGAATTATATGATTAATTTTGTGGTTATTAACTTTTATTCATACTACTCGAATGATTACAACGTGGTAAGAGATTTTCATATCACTTTTTATTCCCGCAAGACTCATGCTATATTTGCGAATATTTAATTTTGTGTGATTTATATACATACCAAGATTGTATTAATTGTGTAATATAGTTTAAGTTATGGGTATTTACATATTCATTTTACTATCCTTCTTTCACGGGTTGTATGTTTCATAAGTTACCAAATCTGTAAGTGAACAATTTAACCAAATTTCCATTCCTTGGGTAAATCTTCTAATTCTAAATTATGTCATGATATGATTATGTGTTGCATCAATATTTATTTATTTATTTTTTCATTTTCACTACCCTTTGTGTGGATATACTTTTGATAAACATAATCACTCCCTTGATAAATTTTTAAGTCATCAATATGAACTTGATAAGAGTAATTTTAACTCAATTTCCATTCATTGAGTTAAACATCCAATTCATTGGTTTTTCCTTAAAAAGAATATATGTAAAAGTTATCTGATCAATTTAAACTGAATATACAATCATATTGAGTATATTTATATTTTTCAAACATTATTATGTAATTAATTTATCATTAATCTAAGGATACCATTTTTATAAAGGATTTCGTCTCAATTTTCATTCTATTGAGACTTCATTGTTGTTATGAACCAATTCACTTTTATATGGTTTATTTATTATTATTTGGAATATTATATCATGTATCCATTTATTCTCATGATATTATAATGTTTTGAATCTATTTTATTCCACAATTATTTGTATTCAAGAGTCTCTCATTTTGTTAAAAACTCTATAACTAAAATATTGTTTTAAATGTTCTTACGATTTATTATTCTAAATCATTATCATTAATGTCCATGTTTCAATAAAATGGTTTTAAGGATTTATTTATTTTAAAATAAATGTTTTAAAATGATAATTTATTTAAATGTTTCAATGTGTTATGAGACATATTGATTCAAATATATCTTTATTAAATGTTTTAAATTGTTTTTAAAACGGTTTGATAAAGCGTAGATTATTTCAATATCTTGAAAAGATATATTGTGAATGCAATGTGGAAATATTATCTTTAAATTATGCTTGTTTTATGTGTTATGAATATTTCATGGTTATTGGGCATTTTTTACGTATACGGGTGGTTCCTTGATAAACCTAGGGCATGTGTACCCGAGATATCTATCTAATGCGTTGGGAAACATGAAAAAGGTAAACATGACATTTCTCCTAAGAGATTTAACGAACATACTGTGATAGGTATTTGATGTGTAACTCCATACATAGCCGTGATAGGTACAATTTAAGTTCGATATAGATGCCATAAGTTATCTTTAGGATTTATGATTTCTGTGTGTTATTAATAAATCTTATGATTTCATGGGGTATGATATGATTTAAAAGTATGGATACATTGATTTGTATTTATTAATGGGATAATGTTTTCTTTTCTTATTTTATAACCCTTAATGAGGTTTTTATGATCAACCCATGTTTTGGAAATGTTTTTCACAGGGTATAAGGACGGGTATGATAAAAATAAAGTATTCATGAATATTTATACGAAGAAAAGAACTACTGTTTTATTTAAGGAGTTTATTTATGTGAAACATAAGATAGAGAGAAGTTTCTACTTTGTAATTTATGAGACGTAATGTAAATGTTATGGCCTAATTCCTTTAAAAATCTAAACCTAAAAAGATCATCAATGCTAATTCTTTACTTAACTCAAGATTATGCAATGTTTAAGGTTGGGTCCTTGTATTTGGTATCTGAGGTCAGTTTAGATATCTTTACAGGTTAGTTTGTTATTTAATCATAAGTGACATCACCATGATGGTTAGAATATTGGAAAGAGTCAGAGTTTTTTAGATAAAGTGGATGAGTTTAAGATAACATGAATTAGTCTATCTTAGTATTTACCATCCTCATAAGATATTTTATGATGATTTTTATGATATCTGAACACTGAAATTTTTGGTTTCAGTAAATGGCTGGATCTAGAAGGCACCAAGGTAACAGTGGATGTAATGGAAACTGTGATAGTTTTCTGAATAAGAAATTGAATGAAATGGGATCTACAATGAGAAATCTTGTGATTATTCTCAACTATCATTCTGAATTCATTATTGACCACCTAAACCATGATTATTTTTATAAGGCATCATATATGAGTGAAAAAAATCCCTACAGATGTTTAGTCAGTAATCATAAATGCATGTATGTTCAAAAACCTATGTGTCAAGGATCTGGAAAGAAACACCTAGGAACATGTTTCAAAGGGATGGGAAAATGCTAAATTTGTGTAAGTAAAGGTCAAAAATCAAAAACCTTCCATGGAAAAAGGAAGCATCCAGCTGACTATAGGAAATGAAAAGAAGTTATTTCTGAGGGATCAATTTAATGTTTTAAAGTTTTTGTGCATGGTCATTATACAAATATTTTCCCTATGAAGATGTTTTGGGAAAGGTATCACCAAGATCGTAAAAATTTTTTGTTTACAAACACCCAAAGCCATTCTGATTGAGGATAATGAAATTTACAATGACCAATGAAAGGTATATATTATTTCATATTTTTTTTTGATATTATTGAGTCATAGGATATAATTAAAGATTTTTTTGTTCGAAATAAGTATTTTAGAATAAGTTGGTAAAAAATGGTTAATGGATCATGAAGAACATTAAATGAGTAAGAAGTTATCATGTAAGGGATTATAAAGTTAGGGTAAATTTTAAGATGATGAAATGTTTAAAATAATTTAGGCTTTTTTGATGATAGGATTAAATTGGAAGACTTCTTATAGTGTGTGTAACCTTGAAGTTTGATATATGAAAATGTTATTAATAGAATAATTTTAATTGTTTCTGATGAGTAATGGTGGAATTTTATTTTGGAAAATAAATGTTTTTATTATAGATATTTTTTGATTTATGTTATTTATTTAAATGATTAACCTATCACAGATAATATGTTATTAGGTTAATTTCTTTTCAATATGAGACTTCAAAAGTAACTGATGTTATTTGGATAAAAATGTTATGATTTATCTTGGAAGGCTATGTGATTAAATCCTATTAAGAATAGGGTTTCAATCATAGTTTTGATTACATTGGATAATTGTATAGACAGTTGTTTATTGAATTATATTTATTGAATTTTGTGTAATTTTGGTAGAATTTTGGAGATTAAGGGTTGTACTTATTTTTATAATGAATTATCCTTTTTGAGGATTATCTAATCTTTTACTAACCATTTTGGTTTTGTTTAATGTATAAAGACATTGGAAAAATATAGTTTATCTCTTGTGGATTGTGTGATTCTCTAGAAGATGATTATAGTGCTTTCAATCTTAACAAGTCACCTTGAATACTTACCGTTTAGAGAAAAGATGAGTTTGTGGAATAATTTTATTAAAGGATGACACTCTATAGGACAAGTAAGTATATTTCCTTACGATCATAGTATAGTTATTAATAAAATTATTCAACTCTATGAAAATTATATTGAAGTAAAAATGTTATAATCTCTCTTTTATCAACATAATTTGACCCAACCACAAATTTATGGTATTATGGTGGTTAACTTTCCATGATCAAGATCTCTATCATTCTCTATTAATCTATGAGATTTATTTTCTCTTCCATATACATGTTTTCATGAAATTGAACTATCTGTTATCTTGGATAACCATTGTACTTCTCTTCCTTTATTTCAAAGTGATAGTTTTGTTGACTTTTTTTTATTGATGTGGGACTTTAAATGAACTTTTTGATCCAAAATTTCAAATTACAAGGATGCAATTCCTAAAAGGGGGGAAGGATGTAACACCCAGTTAAATAAGGAATATAATATTTTTATATTAATTAATATTAGTGAATTAAATATTAATTTAACTTTAAATAGGATTCTATGTTTGATGGCTTACCCGATACACAACAACAAGTTTCTTTGAAATCTTACATTGCACACTAATAATATAATATTATTATTTTAAATGGTAGTTAACTTCTAACAATTTTATTGGTAGTAATGAATATAAATGACTAAAATATAATTATACATGTTTTTTAAATGTTTTTTACATTTTTGATAAAAAAGTTAGTGGCTTAAAATAAGAAACAAATTTCATTTTAAGCATAAATACTCTAATATTCACTAAAAGGTCAATTTTCTGCATTTTGATGGTGAAAACTCCTTAAATATAGTTTATGGTCCCTTTTATACATTTTATTTGACCAAATAGAATTTATCTTTAGAATGGGGACACCAAAATTTACTTTTGGTATTTTTATGAAAAAAATTCATTTTTAATGAATATTGAAAAAATACTATATTTTAATTAAAATTTACCTTTTAATATTATTTATTTATACGGTTAAATTGTATTTTTTGTCGGTTTTAAAGTGTAATCAGATTATATTTTTACCATTTAATCTAATTATGATCATTGGAATTAATTTCATTTTGAAATTGGACATAAACAAGTGTCAATCTTTTGAAAGATATTGTTTCTTAAAACAGGCTAATTGATTTGACAACAAGAATTAATTTAAATTAATTAATGAAACATCTATATTTTAAATTTTGTAAAATAGACATCATTTTTGAATTCAAAATATCAAATATAGATTTGGATGAATTTTTGGTATTTTTCTGAAATACATTAATTTTTTTGAATAGCGAAACCATTAAGTAGTAGTTAAGAAACTTACTTTTCATTTAAATAAAATTTTACCACTTATATGAATTGAATTTTGAAAATACATCATACATGGTTGTTATTAGTAACTAAAATGTGGTTCAATAAGATGAAAATATTTTTTGGCGAATAATAATTTTTCACTTATATTTACCGCAGTTAAAGATAAATATGGTAATTCAAGGTAAAAAGAATATCATAATAATAAATCAATAACATTAACACTTTCCCTAACCTTATTGGACGATTCATGGCCGACAAAGGTTATCTTTGAGTCGATTTTGGGACCCCATGGAGCCACTTTAGAGTGATAATGACACTTTATTTTAATTAACTTAAAGTAAATAAATAAATGACACAAACAAATATATTTTAGTAAATTAATTTTTACATAAGGTTACATAAGTTATATTTTCTATAATAAATATTTTTTGAAAAAATAAAAATATTTCATAAATCATAGAATTTTTTAATTTTTAGACATAAAATAAAATAAATTATTTATGACACAATAATGATGCAGTATTTAACTAATTAATAAATGATTTAAATAAATAAGACTATAAATTTTAAAATAACATCCATAACCTCTGAAATTTTTATTGGATAAATTTATTTCGACCATGAGTCATCTTATCATTGACATTAATGAGTTTTAGACCTTTTGAAACCAAAAATCATTATATAATAAAATAATATTTTCACATATTCATAAAGATCCCCTCCTCCCCGTTATAAAAATACCTCACTTCTAACTCATTCTTCACACCTCTCAATCCCATTGCCTAAGAAAAACCATGACCAAATAATCTCTTAATATTCCTCCTTTCTACCTAGAAGACATACCTTAGACAGAAGTCACACCATGAAGTCCTTTTGGTTCCAACCAGAGGGAGTTACCCAAATTAAAGGTAATTGTTTCTCTTAACTTCTTTCCTTTTATTTTACTTCTACAACCCCTAAACTCATCTTATTACTTTCTTTTATAACAACACCAGTATCCTCAATATTCTATGATGTCGTTATGGAATGTATTCTAACTACACTTACACACACCACCATCTAATGTGTGAAGAAAAAATCGTTTTTGTGGATGGATAACTAACATCTCAGGAAACAATGATTGTTCGATTATCTCCTACCGCATCTTATAGTGGCCATTAAGATGGAACTATATTTATATATGATATATATTATGATTATGTTTTTTCTTTATGCTTCTATATTTTCCAATTCTAGCATACCTTTTTGGTTTCCATTATGCGTAAACACGATAATTTCATTTGAGGAATTGCGGACTACCGCCCCCTCAATGTTATATGACTCGTCAATTCCATATGTGGGATGTATAATGAATGGAGTTAATGATATTATATATTTTATTATACTGTAATTATAATATACCAATGTATCATTATCTTTTAATTCCTTTAAAATATGAAATGGAAATGAAAGTAGCGTTCATGCGTACATAGGGTTTACCATCTCCATGAACGGTGCGTTTCATTTCATATCTCCAAATGATATGTACTACTATAAATACCTTTATACACTGGATATATATGATATATATGATATCTAAATAATTAATATCATTCTGGAGATAATGGAATATTTACCACATGGAAAACTTGTAAATATAAGGTGCTTATTTTTTACTCAACTACCAAATAACGACTAAACGACTATTATTAGCATAAATGATTGCATAATGTTTATAACATGGAATAAAGTGATATAAAAGGAATAATAAAATTTAAAAAGGTTCTTAAGAAAGAATAAATTACCATTATATTATTATTCATGAATAACACAGAACATAAAAGTCAAGTCAGACATGAGGTAATGGGTTTCTTACCTTAATTTTAATTCTGTGAGACTTTCATTATTCTCCACTAATTTATTACATGTGGAGTATTGTGTAATGACATTTGATATATAATATCATGATTCTATTTATTATCATGGTATTATGTGATTCATTTGGTGTTTATTAATTATTGGTCATACGACTCGAATGATTACAACGTGGTAAGGGATTTTCATCTCACTTTTTATTCCCGCAAGATTCATGCTATATTTTCCACTATTTCTTTTTTTGTTGTTTTTGTAATTTCCATGATTGTATTGATTGTGTAATATTTTTCAATTTATGGGTATTTACATATTCATTTTATGATCCTTCATTCATAGGTTGTATGTTTCGTATGTTACCAAATCGGTAAGGGAACGTTTTAACCAAATTTTCATTCCTTGGGATAGTCTTCTAATTCTTAATTATGTCACACTATGATTATGAGTGGAATCTCTATTTATTTATTATGTATTAATTTAAACTACCACTTTTCTGGATATACATTTGATATGCATAATCACTCCATTAATAAATTCTCAAGTCATCAATATAAACTTGATTAAAGTAATTTTAACTCAATTTCCATTCATTGAGTTAAACATCCAAGTCATTGTCTTTGACTTAAAAATAATATGTTTAAATATATTATGATTTATTTACATTGAATATCCAATAATATTGAGTGTATTTATATTTTTTACATGTTATTATGTAATTTATTTTCCATAATCTTTAATACAGTATTTATAAAGGATTTCATCTCAATTTACATTCCATTGAGACTTCATTTTTGTTATTCACCAATTCACTCTTATATGGTGTATGTAATTTTCTTTGGAATATTATATCATGAATTACTTTATTCTCATGATTTTATAAAGTGTTTATTATATGTTATTCATCAATTATTTTTATTCAAGAGTCTCTCACTTTGTTAAACACTCTTTAACTAAAAAACCGTTTAAAGGGTTTTAAGATTTATTCTACTAAATATTTATCATCAATGTCCTTGTTTAAATATAATGGTTTTATGGATTTATTTATATAGTCATTAATGATATCAAATGATAACTTATTTAAATGTTTCAAAGTGGTATAGGACATTTTGATTCAAAAATCACTTTATTAAATGTTTTAAATGGGTTTGAAAATGATTTGATAAAGAAATGATTATGTCAATATCTTGAAAAGATATATTGTTATTTCAATGTGGAAATTTTATCTTTCCATTATGCTTTTTTATGTGTTATGAATATGTTATGGTTATTGTGAATTTTTTACATATACAGGTGGTTCTATTATAATCCTAGGGTGGGTGAGCCCAGATATATTTCCAATGCATTGGGTAACGAGATAGAGGTAAATGTGATGTTTCTCCTAAGTTATTTAGGGAATATACTGTGACGGCTATTCCATGTGTAATTCCCTATGTAACTATGATATCTACAATTTAATTTTGATATAGATTTAATAATTTAACTTTGTGATTTATGATTTTTGTGTGTTATTCATAAATATTATGATTTCATGAGGTATGTTATGATTGAAAAGTTTGGTTTCTTTGATTTTAATTTTTTAATGGGATAACTTTTTCTTTTCTTATTTTATAACCCTTACTGATGTTTTTATGTTCATCCTATGTCGTTGATTTTTTTTTCAAAGGGTATAAGTAAGGGTAAGAGAAAGGAATTATTCATGATGATTTATATTAAGGAATGAAATATTGGTTTATTTAAGGAGTATTATTTTTGTGAAACATTGGATAGGGTAGAAGTGTCTACTATTTAATTTTTGAGATGTAATGTAAAATTTATAGCCTAATTATTTAAAACTATAAACCTATAAAGATATTAAATGTGAATTCTTGACTTAACTCAAGATTATGTATTTTATAAGGACAGGTCCTTATAGTTACTTTTAGTATCCCTTATATTTTATATATTTCTATACAAGATGATACATGAATGTAATAACATCTACATATACAAAAGATTAAAATATTTTAGACTTTATAATTCAAAACATTTTTGACCCGGACATTACCTACCAAAGTATCTAGATATTAATTAGGAAACTCATAAAGATTATACATGATGATCTAGTTACTCACACTCATAGTTTTTAATTCATATTCTATTCCAAAATAATAGTACCTATAGTCAATCTCATAAAAAATGGGGTTTCTGAAGAATCCATCCATAATTGGAATGAAAAAAACATCCATTATAAAAGAGAATCTTTATTTTCTTCCATATACTATTATGTCTATGATATTGGGTTAGTTCATAGTTAAGAATATATATAATCAGTGAGGCTAACTATCCTTTATATAAAAAATTACACTAATATGAAAATTATTTAGAATGATATTAAAAGAATAAAAGACAAAACAATCCTAGAAAAACTCTATTACAATAAAATTTTCAAAATATTCGAGAAAATTAGAAGATAACATATCATAGAACGCCTATCACACAAATTGTTGAATCATTATTAATAAAAATTATGACTAGATGAGAGAGAGTGAATAATCATATTAAAAATTAAAGATTAAAATAATCAAAGTATATAAAATATTATTTTGTAGTGAGTTGTGCATTTATATAAGAGTTGTATAGAAAATATAAATGAAATGAAAAATGATTAATATTTTTTTTGATCATAAATATCCTTGTACACACCTAAACCTCCTTTACTCATCGAGGATATTGGTACCTAATTAGAAGATCACATTTAACTGTGCAAAAACCATGATATATAACCAAACTTTTAAATAAACCCTAGACACAACCTCGTCTTCATAAAAAAGTCTAACATTAACTGTTATACTTGAATTTTTTTAAAGAGTAACATATCATCCATAATTTTAGGATGTGGAATTATGAGAGAATGGGAATAATTTATTTTAATGTGAATATCATGTTACAAAAATGATGAAATAAAAACAAAACAAATTAACACAATGAAAAATAAAAATTTTTAATTAGGATATGATGATAATGTTGAATAATTTTAATCGTGATGATTTTTGATCATATGAATAAAAAAATGGAAATGTTTTGGAGTCCTTATGATATTAAAATAGTAGTAAAGAATTCACAGATGTTCATGAACAATTCAGAGCTATAATAATGTCTAAGACATATCACATTTTGTCCAACCAAATAATATAGAAAATAATATGATTTTATTCCTTGAATCAATATCCCAAATCATTAAAATAATGATCTTATAAGACCATATGCATATACAATTTCTACATAATGATTGATAATGTATAACAATTAATGAAATGACAGCTAAATTTTTTTTTTCAAGACTCATAGAATAAAATATAATAAAATTAGTGTTTATATGTTATCATGAAATATGAATAAAAAAATATTATGTTAAATTTATCAATTGTAAAAAATAAAAAATAATAAAACAATTTAAATGAAAATTGTTTATAGATTATACATATAAAAAATTTATGTAAATCATACCATGAAATAAATAAACAACATTATAATAATGTATACATCAAATAGTTTCAAAATTATGTGTAACATTCGTTCAATAATATCTCTTCATAAAATAATAACATTTTCTGAAAATAAATAATTTTAATGAAAAAAATTAAAAAATGTATAATAATTTTTTCATAATTTTTTAACTACAAGTGTATTAACCTACTGTTGGAATAGAGAGTGGTTACCCATTACTGAACTCTTAAAATTGTGAGTGGTGAATCATGAACCACAACATAAAATAAAAAAAATGGTGGATTAAAAGTGTATAAGAAAAAATTTAACTTAGTAAAAAAACAAATAGAACAAAAAAACTAAAAAATTTCCATGAAACATAACAATAAAAGGATTTAGGAGAAATAATAAAAAATTACTACCATTTGATATCGAATTGTGGCACAATACTATTAGTTGTAGGTGTCCCATTGTGACTCATGACATACCATTAGAAATTTCCACTACTAAATCACTGGAGAAATTCCCAAAATATGATTAAATAATAGAGGAATAATATACTAAATATTAAATAATATTTAAAATTAATACAAAATGAAATAAAAAAATGAAAAAGAATATGCTTCTACCAATCCTTTTTCACCTGATAGGGTGATGTCGTTGGTGACATCTGGTACAAGAGGACATAAAAAGAAACACCTATAGAATATGATGATGAATAGAAATAAACAACCTATGTAAAAACTATTATAATTAGAAACCTAAATTAAAACTGAAATAAATCCCTTCTTCCACATTTGTGAAAATTGGAGAAGAACTCTTGTATAGATTTAATAAGGCTGTTCCTAACCAAAATCTCAAAACAAAAAGGTATTAGGTCTTATATGTTTTATAAATGAAGAGATAGAAAAAAATAACCAGAAAATAATAAATCACCATTTAAAGACCAATTTTAAATCGAATCACTTTTGATATCGAATAGTGACTCATGAGTCACTTTACATATCCAATGGTTACTTGACTAACCATTGGAATCTAACGGTGACTCGTTACTAGACTTTGATATGCATTAGGGAATCGTCAAGAATCCAAAAAAGAGATTTCAAAACCATTTTATGGTAGCCAATTCGAGGGGATCAGCGAGCTGAACATCTTTAAGAGATAAATGGTAGATAATAAAGTCAAATTTAATATATTCATCATAAATATCCATGGAGTGTTTTTGGGAATAAACAATTTAATATTAAAAAGTTTTAACAATTTTAGATAAAATGTTGCAATACTATAAATAACATAAGATAAGTGGAAAATGTTGAATGACAAAAGAAGAATATGAAGATTCAAATACTGGTGGATGAGATGTAAAATAATAATGCAAAATAGATAATCAGATAGATAGATCAACTTTTATTGATTTGATTAGATTGCTGGAGAGTTTATCTACGTTTTAAATCATAAATAAAAAAGAAACAAACATAAAATTGTCTCACATTAGTGCATATATATGTTGAGAGAGTTATATATCAACCCTGATGAATTGATCCTATGTCTAAGCTAGCTACAAAAGATCAGTATAGGTTTATTATTCACACACATGGACCTAAAACCCAATGGGTGACCTAGCCTAACCTATGCGCCTACTTTAATGCTCTCTGAGCAATATACATTGGACCACATGCCTTTTTTATGCATTATGAAAATAGAGACCTTCAACCTCATTGAGTGTAACACCCCATGGTTTTAAAAAAATTTAATGCAGGAAAAATTGTATTAATTATATATTTATAACTATCCTTTAAACATAATTTTTCAGCTTCAATGTTTTGAATTTCAAAAAATATTCATATATGGTTTTGATTAATATGTTATTTGGAGTCTGATAAAACAATTGTTTTTTGAATGGTAACATACCCTTGTGAATTGTAATATGAACTTTAATATGACTGTAATAAATTGTATATTTTATTATTATTTTATTTTCTTAAGTCTTTAAGATAATTAATTTTTGATTATTTTTTCAAGGTGTTAACTTATGAGTTCTTGTTTTAAAATTGTTATTTTGGAACAAATTATGATATTATTTGAAAATTAAATTAATAATATTTAGGAAATTATTTTTTAAAAAATGGAGTTCATTTTTTAATTCTACACATTTAAAAATGGTTAGGGTACATTTTTGGGATTTTTTCTGAATTTCTTGAATTTTGGATGAATAGTAAAATACAGTAAAATACCGTATATAAAAATTATCTATTAAACACACTATTTATGACATCATAACTGATATAATACCACTTGTTTGGAACTCAAATTCTCTATTTTCCATTTTTATCACAATAATGAATATTATTCATAGTCTTGGAAAAAATATTAAAATAATGATTAAAATAATGTAAAATCCCTCCTATCATCCACTATAAATACCACCCTCATTCCCCTCTTCCTCTCACACCAATAAAGCACTGAGAATTGTATATGTTTTTCCAAATTACCTCTAAAAGGATCTTTCCCACATTTAAGACTTTTTGTTGTCACGAAAATTCCAAAACCAATGGCCTTAAAGAGGATCTCTAGGAGAAGTGATCAAGAGGTAAGAATCCTCTTCATTTTTCATGTATTTTCATTCCAATTGCATTATTTTCAAATACTATTTTCCCCTTAAATTATATTGGATATATAAATTACCTAGAATAATTTTTTTTTATGTGATCATTTTAATGTAAATGATTTTGCATCTTTCTTCCTCATATATCCATCTTATTCTAAAAATAAAAACGTCGTCAGTGATATGCCAATTTACAAAAATCGTGGTTGATGTGTTTCCAATTTCCATTACATCATTCAAATATGATCATAAAAAAATTTAATGGTATAATAATAATATAATTTTTATTTTCAACCTATTTTATGCTATGGAATGATCTTTTTTGCACAAAAATAAATTATATAATGCAACAACTTCACGATTATCGAGGATCCACAAAAAATGATCTAAAAAATATCATTAATGTGTTATCTAAATATTATTCATCATATATAAAAATAAATTATTTATGTAATCATTATATATTCTAAAAATATAATAATACCATGTATTTTCACTTTTGTGACTTTATTTCTGTACGATAAGGATATCACATACAAACAGGCCATGAAAATCATGTAAGGAATGCTCCCAAAACAATGGAAGGAACAAAATACTAATAATAAAAAAGTTATATCATGTTATGAAATAATCATATAAGGTATTATAAACATTAATATGTTTATTTATATTATTTTTAAAATTATTTTAACCATTATACAAGAGATTAAATGAATTTTTATGTAAGACGAACCTGAGGTAAGAGAATTCCTAACTAAATTTCATTCATTGGGTTAACCTTCTACTTCATTATTTATGTGGTATTAAAATTGTTTGTGTGATTAATTTTGTTTATATTATGATTAATTTTTATTAATTTATTGTGTATATACATATTCCATCCACTCTATTACGTCTCACTACAATTATATTTACAAGGGTATTTTCTTTTAAAATCTTCTTTTAAAAAGTCTATTTAACAAAATTTAAAAGAAATGTTGTATGTAATTATTCATGTTGTATGATTATTTTATAGTTCATTAAAGTTGTTTATGATGAATATTATGACCTATATATCCCTTCAATTAATTGCTTATGTGTATGTTGGAGGTCAGTCATATGGTTACTCTACATTTAACTCCTATTGTTACACAATAAGGTAGTCATGAGGGTTGCATTTTAAGTTACTGTTGAGGGTTAAAAATATTAATGTAGCCATGATGGTTAAAAAACAAAGTAATTAATGCCTTAAGATAACTTTATGATTCTATTTATATTCTATATGTTTTGTGTAAATCTCAAAGAAAAGTCATGTTTTATAATGTATCTATATACGGGTGACAAGTATGTCTTTTTGAAAATGATATCATACGTTACAAGTATTCATGGAATATTGTTTTCTTTTTCTTTTTTTATATACCCATTAAGGATATTGTTGGGATCATCCTAGGTTTTTAAATTTTTTTCAAAGCTTATAATGATGTGTTAGATAAATAATAAAGCTAAGTTAAATGTTATGAAGATATTTCAAAGAAAACATATTTTATTTGAAATGTTTTAAATTTTGGAAAGAATGGGTACTGTTTTTGGGGGTCCATTATGAATAAATGTGGAATTTTATGTTTTGTTTATATCCAAATACTATAAAACTGTAAACATAAAAATACCATCAATGTAAAAGGAAGTATGTTATTATCTAAAATTTAATATTAAAAAATTTAAAAAGGATGAGTCCTTATAGTTGTTACCAAAGAATGGTTTAGACAAATATAGGGGTTAGGATGATAATAATAGGATTATATAAATTATTTTTACTCTAGGGTAATTTTTAAATGATATATAATTTATTTATTATAATTTTTATTCAACTAAGATATTTTAGTTCAGAATTATTTTCCATAGAAGAAATAAAGAAGCATAAAGGAGAGTCACTAATAAAATGACATCCTTTAGAATCTACAGACTGAAATAGTAGGGGTTGGAACCATGAATATTGCGACAGTAATGGCTCTGCTAAAAGAGGAAATAAATGGCAGTGTCATCCGTGGAGGAGAACAAAACGAGGTACCACAACAGAACAAGACGATAGTGGAACATTTTATGAGACAATACCCTCCAACATTTAGTGGATCTTTGGGAATGGTAGCGGCGGAATTATGGATTAAATCCCTTGAAAATATATTTGATGTTATTGGATGTTTAGATAATAAAAATTTTTGTCATTCCATTTATATTTCTGAAGGTGAAGTGGATCAGTGGTGGTAAATGGTCAAAATAATAGGGATAGAGAAGAGATTGATGCTTTAGAGTGGGATTAATTAAAAATTGTATTCATTGAAAAATATATTCCTAAGGTGGTGCACCTTAGGATGAAGAATGAACATACAAGATTGAAGTAAATGGAGGAAAGTTTAGTTGATTTCCATGAAGCATACTTCACCCAACTGTCAAGGTATTCTCCAAAACATATTCAAGATCTTGATTGAAA
The DNA here is from genome assembly GCA_963277665.1 of Viscum album. Taxonomy (NCBI): domain Eukaryota; kingdom Viridiplantae; phylum Streptophyta; class Magnoliopsida; order Santalales; family Viscaceae; genus Viscum; species Viscum album. Next base: position 2,042,454,313 of record OY728136.1, read on the forward strand.
AATCAACCTTTTTTACACTTGATCAATGGAAAGGTATCATAGGGCATTGGCATCCCATGAATTCAAAAGTTCTAAGAAACTTGTCTGATGTTCTGAGAGGTTAGAGATATAGTTTTTCCATGATATTGTGCACTTTGAAAATAAGTAGAAGAAGAGGTCCAGATGGAAAGTGATGGGTAAGAGTCAATCAAATTAATCTAATGGTACGAAATTAATGTTTTTAGTTTGTGAAAAGTGTGAAAAGATGAACCGTGGGGAATGCCTTACAGAAACTACAAAGTGTTTTGGATGTGGTATGTTTGGAAATATGACCCGAGATTGTAATGAAAATGATCTTAAGACTAATCCTGATAACGAAAACTATTAAATGTTTTAAATGTGGTGATATGAGTCATTATGAAAATGCCTTCCCAATGAGGGATCTGAATAATGAAAAGAAGAAAGAATATAAGTAGATAGGTATAGTGAGATCCTTTGTGACTACGTCAGTAGATGTCAGGACATCCAATGAGGTTGTATTAGGTACCTTATTTTTTTACTCAGATTTCTCTAATGTTTCATTCGATATGGGGTCTACACATTCTTTTATTTCTAAGAATGTTATTGGTAAACTAGAAATACCACCTCAACAATTGAGACTGGAACAGATTGTTAAAACAAAAAATAGAAATACTGTAGAAAAGAATGATTAATAGAATATTTTTCTATGGTATGTGAAAAAAACATACCTGAAAATCTTATTGTTTTTTCATTAGTAGAGTTTTATGTCCTTATGTGAATGGGTTGGATTTCCTTTTATCTTGCTATGATTAAATTTAGAGATAATAAAGTTTCTTTTCAGAAAGTGTTTCAATTTGTATACAATAATGAACTCATAAAATTGATAACTTATCAGTAATCTATGAAATCGTTGAAAGATGTAAATGAATGTAACCATACTCATATTTTTGAATACAAGGGAACATTTCATATTAATGTTGTGATAGTGGAAAATAAATACCTAGATGTTTTTTCTAATGAGTTACTCGGTGTTTTACCTGATCGGGATGTTCAATTCAGAATTGAAATAGTTTATGATGCTATGAAAATATTAAAACTCCAATATCTAATGTCAAAAAAAGAACATATAAAATTGAAAAATTAATTGTAGGAGATTCTTAATAAAGGTATCATTCATCCTATCACATTACTATGGGATGAGACTATTTTTTTCATTAAAAATAAATACACTTCCATGAGACTTTTTATTTATTATAGAGCCATGAATAACATCAATTTTAAAAACAAGTATCCTTTCCCACATATCAATGACTTGTTTGATCATCTCTAGGGAGCTCAAAACATTTAAAATATTGAATTGAGATCTAGATACCATCAACTGAAGGTTAAGGATCATAACATCCCAAAAAATTCTTTTTTACTAGATATAGGCATTATGAATTTAATTTTATATCATTTTTCTTAACTAATGCACCTACAATATTCATGGATCTTATAAATAAAATATTTCATTAATTCGTGGATATGTTTTTTGTTGTGTTTATTGATGAAATTTTGTTAATTTCTATGAGTAGATAAGTTCATGAAAAACATCCAAGGGTAGTTTTGAAAACCATAAATGATAGGAATGTGTGTGGAAAATATAGCAACCTTGATTTTTGGTATCAAGAGATTTCATTTCAAGGTAACCTTGTAAATAAGGATGGAATAATGTTTATCTTTCAAAAACAAAAGTGAATGATGAATGTCCAAAAACTATAAATATTACAGAGATTTATAGTCTTATTTTATTAGTAGGTTATTACCAGTGTCTTGTTAAAAAATATTCATGTCTATCTAGATGGATATCTATGTGAAGACAAAAGGGGTTGCATTTATTTAGACAGAAGAATGTTATTTTTTTAGGAACTGAAGAAGAGATTGTTGAATTCTTTTGTTTTGGCCTTGCCTTCCCAAAATGGTGAGTTTTTCATCTATAGTGATGATTTATTGAAGGGAATTTGTTTTTTTATTATGAATAATCAGTTGATTTTTTATTCTTTAGGGTAAGTAAATCCTCATGAGTTAAATTATCCCACTCATGATTTGGAATTGGAAGCAGTTTTTTTTAATATTTTGGAGAATAATTAATATGGAGAAATATGTTTAATATATATTTACCATAAAATTATGATGTATATATTCACACAATAGAAATTAAACATGAGGTAGAGAAGATGACATGAACTGATAAAGGATTAGGATTTCATGATCAATTACCATCTAGAAAAATCAGTAAAAAAAGTGAAAGAAGCCTTGACTCAAGAACTTCACGAATCATTATCCATGTTACAATTGGAACATGTTCCCTTGATAATTATTTGGTGAATTTTGGATTATAATTTATTGGTGTAAGAAATATCTCTTTTTTTTTCTGATTTTTGTACAATCATCGTTATCAAACAAAATTAACCAAGCACAAATAGAAGACTATGAGGTACGGAAAAATATAGAATTCGTTAGAATGAGTATGATTCCAAACATTAACCTAGATAGAGATTGTGTTTTAAGATAGGGTAAAAAGTTGTTTGGGACTTTTTTTCCCTGTTTAGGAAATAATTATAGTGTGAAACTCATTGATTTTGATTTTCTGTTCATCCTTGCAGTGATAATATGCACAGAGACCATCTTGAGTATTATTGGTGGGAAAGAGTGAAGAGAGAAATTTTTGATTTTACCATGGAATGTTTGACTTTTCAATAGGTCAATGCATAGTGGTAGTTACTGAAGGGGATAATTTTCATTTTATAATGCTAGATTGGAAATGGGGGAATATATCTATGGACTTCATTGTAGGACTACCAAAGACTTCTTGACGTAATAATGCAATATGGGTAATTATTGACCGACTGACTAAATCTGTACCTTTTCTCCCAATTCGAGATACGATGTATTTGGATCATCTTTATCGATTGTTCCTCACAGAGATTGTTAGGTTACATGGAGTTCCTTATTCCATTAGATCTAACTAGGATCCAATGTTCACTTCAATATTTTGGAAGGGCCATCAGAATTCATTGGGCACTCAATTGAATTTCAGTACAGTTTTTCATCCTCAGTTAGTTGGGTATTAAAAATTAATGATTAATAATTTTGAGGATATACTTCGAGCTTGATCAATGAACTACCAGGGATGTTGGGATCCACATATTTCTTTTGTTTATTTTTCTTATAATAATATTTTTTTTATTTTAGTATACTTTTGGAACCTTTTGATGCATTGAATGAGAAGCGGTTTCCAACTCCAAGTTTTTGGGACAAATCCAGAGATACGATGTTGTTGGGACAAGAATAAAGAGAGGAAGTGTCATAGAAATTGATGATGATCCAGCTACACATGATAATAGCTTAGATTAGGCTGAAAAGTTTGGCGAAGAATATGAGGAAAGACTTTTCAATTGAGTACGGTGATCATGTTTTCCATAGAATCTCACTATAGGAAATTGATCTACATTTTGGTAAGAAATGAGGGCTAGGTACACGGTTCAATAGACCTAATGAAATACTCGTGAATATTGGACTAGTCACAAACCAAGTATCTTTCCCTCTGTGTTTATATCAGGTAAAATTTTTTTTTCATGTTTTGATGTTGAGAAAAAATGTACCAAATTCCTCACATGTCTTTAGCTCAGAAGTAGTTCAGCTGGAAGAGAACCTTTCATATGAAGAGAAACCATTTCAAATTATTGATCGAAGGGAACATGTATTTTGGAATAAGGTAATCAACTAGATAATGGTTGTTTGGAGAAACTACATGGTTGAAGAAGTAACATGGGTGTCTTAAAATTCTATGAGGGAAAGGTACCCTAACTTGTTTAATTAGTAAATACATTTGTGGGGAAATAATTTCCAGAAGGTGGGGATAATGTTAAACTACAAGGTTTTAAAAATAAATTGAAATTCAAATATTTTTTTAATTATATAGTTATAACTACCCTATAAAAATATTTTTTTCTCATCTATGTTTTGAATTTCAAAAAAATTTCATATACAGCTATGATCAGTACGTAATTTGGAGTATGATGAAACAATTTTTTTGGTGAATAGTAACATACGCTTTTGAATAATAATATGAATAGTGATATGACCCTAAGGAAGAGTAAATTGAATTATTATTTTATTTTATTAATGATTTAAAATAATTACATGTAGATTAATTTTTCAATGCGTTAAAAATGAGATAGAGTTTTAAAATTGTTATTTTTGAATAAATTATGATTTTATTTAAATGATCAATTAACAATATTTACAATATTATTAAAAAAATGGAGTTTGTTTTTTAATTCCATACATAGAAAATTGTTTTGGGTGAATTTTTTGGATTTTTCTGAAATTATTGAATTTTGGATGAATAGTGAAATATAGTAAAATATCATATATAAAAATTATCTATTAAATACAGTATTTATGAAATCATAACTAATGTTAGCCCACTTGTTTTAAACTCACATTGTCTATTTATTATTTTGATCACATGAATGATGTGTATTCATAGTCAAGGACAAAAATATTAATATAATGATTAAAATATTGTAAAATCCTTCCTCTACTCCAATATAACTACCACTATCACAACCATCTTCCTCTCACACCTCTCAATAATTTTTCATTGTCTATGTTTGAACAAATAATTTCTATAAGGATATTTCCCACGTTCAAGACCTGTTGGTCTCAACAAAAGTCCAAAACCAAAGGCCTTAAGGAGTATCGCATTGAGAAGTGATCAAGAGGTAAGAATACTCTTCCCTATTCATGTTTTTTCTTACCAATTACTTTTTTTTCTTATACTCTCTTCCACTCCACTTATACATGATGGATTAAATATACGGAATATTATATATTATGTATGATATCATGTTATTGTAAATGATTCATCATCTATTTTCCTCTCCTATCCCACTTATTCTAATAATAATAACATGGTTCGTGGTGTGTCGATTTACGAAAATTGTGGATGATGTGTTTCTGATTTCCATTACTTTATTCAAAGATGATAATAAAACCATTTTTATGGTTGAATCAAAATTCAAATTTACTGTTTTATCCAATTTAATGTTTTTTAATGATCTTCAATTCCTTAAATTAAATTTTATAATGAAACAATTCAAGATTATCATGGAACTGTAAAAAATGATCCAAACAAATATCATTAATGTTTTATCTAATGATTCATCATCATATATGATAATTTTTTTAATTAAATCATTATATTTTATTGAAACATATTAATACCATTTAATACATTTCTAAAATTTTATTTTCATACGATATGATAATCAAATACAAACCAGCCATAGAATTCATGTAAATAACGCTAAAAAACAATGGAAGGAACAAACTACTAACAATTAAAAGGTTAAATAATGTAATTAAATGATCATATAAGGTATTATAAACATGAATCTGTTTCATTAAAATATTAATAACATTATTTTCACCATTATACCGGAGGAATAAAATAATTTAAGAAAGACAAACACAAAGTAGAGGAATTCTTAACACAATTTCCATTCTTTGGATTAACCATATAATTCATTATTTACGTTGTATTAAAATTGTTTTTTTGATGAATTTTGATTATATTATAATGAATTATTTGTATATAATTTTTATTTACATATTACATACAATTTGTTAAGAATCACTTATATTATATTTGAAAGAGGATTTTATTTTAAAATATTCTATTGAATTTTTTTTTTCATAATTCAAAAGAATGATTTTTTTTTCAATAATTCTTGTTTTATGATTATGTTATAGTACTTTGGAATTGTTTATGATGAATTATAATAACTATATATATCTAAAATTCATTGGTTATGTGTATGTTTGAGGTTATCCGCAAGGTTACTCAGTTTTTATCTACGATTGTTACATAATAAGGTAGCCATGAGGGTTACATTTTAAGGTAGTCAAGAGTGTTACAAATCATAAGGTAGCCATGATGATTACAAAAATATGTTATTAACTCTAAAATATAAAATTAGGTTTCTATTTTTGTTCTATATGTTTTGTGTAAATCTCATATAAAACTCACATTTCACAAATAATGTTTATATGGGTGACAAGTATGTCGTTTTGAAAATGATTTTATACGTTTCAAGTAATCCTGGACTAATGTTTTATTTTACATTTTTAATATCCCTTACTTATATTTTTTTTCTCATCCTAGGTTTTTAAATGAATTTTACATGTTATAATGATGTGTAAGACAAATAACGAATCAATGTTAAATGTTATGAATATTTTTCAAAGAAAACATTTTTTATTTCAAAAGTTTTATATTTTCAAAGGAATGGGTAGTGTTTTTTGGGGTCCACCATGATTAAATGAGGTATGTTATGTTTGTGTTATATCTCAATTCACTAAGTCTCTATACATGAAAAAATCCTCAATGTGAATATAAGTATGTCCATGATGAGAATTCAGGATTATGTTATGTTATAAGTCTAGGTCCTTATAGAAAGGGCTTCCACTGGCGGACCTTCCCATGGGGTTGACCAAATGGGTCCCCAATGTGCTTGAATGTTATCCAGGTGACAAAAAATTGAAGGTAATATTATTGTTTCTATTAATGAATATAAACATATGTAAATAAATATTTAATGACATGAAGTATCAATTTAAAAAAATTAATTAATCTATATTATTTAAATAATTACATACCTTTTTTAAAAAATATAATCAAAAGGTATTACTTAATTAAAAAAAATTATAATTTTTTAAATTAAGAATTAAAATCAAACAAGAAGTTATAAATATATATTAATAATATATTGACTGATACTAATTTATAAAAAAAATAGATGTGTTGATGTATTTATAAAAATTAAGAACAATAATTGTTTCATGAAACTCCATTTCATGAGATGGGTCAATAAAACATATCTTTAATAAGATATAATGGGAAGTACGAAGGACATATTTAATATTAACATAACTATGTTTCCATTTTGGATAAAATATGTGGGAATCTGTTATATTAACTTGGAAGAGAAACATAATTCTCAAATAATGATGTATGTAAAAAGATATCATTATTCACAAGAATGTGAATGATAATGAGAAATTATAAAACCTGAAAAACATAAATATATTATGAGTAATAAGTATATTTGATTCATTATAAATGAATCTTCTATGATTACTATTTTGTTTCAATATTTATTTCATAGAGTTTATGAATTCTTGTACAATATTGAAATATATCATATCAAAATATACTTACTAGATTTATTTTTATTTTATAGAAAAACATTTGTCATTTGGTTTTACATTTATCAATTCAAACATCATTGATTAATCATTAAAATGAATACCAAGAATAAATTTTCATATCCAATGAAGATTTAAACTTCATTATATTGACTTTTCATTCCTCCAATAGGAATATAGCATCCAAATCCAAAATGTTTAGTACAAATTATCTAATGACATCATAAGTTTAACATACTCCATTCCATGTGTAGTTAACCATAATACTCATCCATAATTTGTATATATGAACTCAAAGTCAAATGTTTTTTATGGAATGTTGGTAAATAAAAATTATATTCCCCAGATAATATAAAGTTGTTCTTGATTTCACATTATAAATATGTAAATACCACGATCACTATAAAATCATAATGAAATAAAACTTTTTTTCAAATATAAAATCTTAGGTTACCAATTATATTACATAATTAAATACATACAGTATACTCAAATATTGATGAAAGTGAAAATCAAAACTCAAACCAATTTATTGGGCACCAACACAATACCATAAATGTCTTATTAATATCATAAAATGAGGAACATAGTCAGTATTATCTAGAATCAATAATTCATTTTCCAATATGATTAACTTATAAATAAATCAATTTTCGTAGTCATTGGTAACAATGTACATTTTCTATCAAATACTATCAAAAATAGTACTTAAGAACAATACTTATACATTTCATGATTCTTATAACATGAATATCATTGATAATATAATCCTATAACATAATCATGGAATCCAAACACAAGAACCTTAATATTTTAAATTATTCTACAGAAATAAGATAAACTGTATTATGATACCTTAGCATCCATTGGGTTTTATTACCTTGTTATTTGGGGAATTCGTTTGTGATGTTTGGAAAATTCATTCAGTTTAATCATTGAAAATTTAAAATTTCTTTCATTCCCTTACAATTTCAAGAATGGAGTTCTTTCGATCCATACAATTATAAAACACTCATTCTCTTAATGGAAGTACCATATTGTTTTTTTCTATTATTATCACATGTGAGAAACCCATTCATTCCCTTATTCCCTTTATCATTTTTTCTCTTCTATCTTATTATTTTATTTCATCCATCTGAATTTAAAATTATTAGAAAATTAGTTCTTTGATTTTTATAAACATGAAACCATATACATATTTTATAATTAAGTTTTGAAGACTAGTTCCCTATGAAATATTAGTCTTATCCCATCAAAAAACTATCAATATTACATTTTGGATTATTTTAACAATATAGTTCTCATTCAATCCACTAAGTTAAATTTAAAAATAATTCTATACACATTATAATATCATAACCTAATGTATTATAATATATAATCCCAAAAAAAGTGAAACAAAAAATAGAAATTGAAACTTTTATTCATAGCTAATGTCCTTATAATAAATAGGATTTTAATTGGAATTTTTTTAAATCAAAAAAATTCATTCCAATCTTCCATAATAAATCGTTAATAAAATGTGAATTATCTAATTTATATCCCATGTTATTTTTAACCAGATTCATTGTTCGTTCCATTTTCATTTACTAAGCAATGCGTGAGTCAATCCCGACACAATTTTTTTGAGTAATTACCCCTAGGTACATCTATAATAGATTTACATGCACTTTTAGTGTCCATATAGAGATTTATTGATATAAAAAACCACATAATATCTATCTTAACAAATCATTATGTAGTTACTCTATACTTATACCTAATTTTAATCATATCATTATATTCCCTAATTTTTTTTCATATATATAAGGACCCGACCTTAAGCCATTACATAATCTTGAATTAAATGAATAATTCACATTGAGCATCTTTTCAAGTTTAGAGTGTTAGAGAATTAGGACATAACTATTACATCTCAATGATTACAAAGTAGACACATCTACACAGTTTTCATTTTTTTACAAAACAAAAACTCATGAACAAAAGAGTCATGTCTAGTTCCATGTTTTAGACATCATGCCATTTCTTTAATCCCATACTTGACCCTATTCTGCTTTATGACATGTGACAAACATTTCCAAAACATGGGATGAGCATAAAAAGATTAGTAAGGGAAATAGAAATACTGAAAAAAAACATTATTCCATGTATACATAAGAATCAATGAAATCATACTTTACTCATAAAACATAAGCACATTAACATACCTCATGAAATCATAAGATTTATGAATAAATTATAGAAATCATAATACATAAAGGTATGTTTAGGAATTCATCACATTCTTACGTAGGGAGTAACCCTCATGGTTACGTTTGGAATACCCATCACAATATATTCCCTAAATATCTTCGGGGAAGCCTTAGCATTTAACTTCTTCGCATTACCCAATGCATTGGAGAGCTATCTCAGGCTCACTCTCCCTTAGTTTATCACGGAACCACCCGACTTCAAAAACAATTCCCAAGAACCATAACATAATCGTATCACATAACACATGCATAAAGAAAACATAAAATTTACATATATCAATCACAAGTTATCAATACAAAAAATTGATATAATCAAAACATTATCAAATCCATTTTCAAAACCAATATAAAATAAATGTAAAACATGGTATTTATTTTTCATTTAAAAAAAGTTATGGCTTGTAGAGGAATCGAAAACTCGAATAAGGGTCACAGCGGTGCAAAAGTCATTGTCGCCGCATACGTAAGACAAAAACAATCTGTTTTTCATTTAGTAAAATGATTCATATAAAATTAATCCTTTTGAATGAAATGAAAAGTCAAAAGGTTTTTATACACCGTATAAAATAAAGTTGTGTAGAAATCAAAAGATTCCTCAATGAAAGGAGATTGAGAGGAAGTCCCTTACAAAGGCGGTATCCTTAGATTAAAGACAAATCAATTACATAATGATGTGTCAAAAATATAAATACACCAAATATAAGTGGATATTAAGTGTAAAATAATCAGAGGTCATCCACACATATTCATAGCATGACATAATCCAGAAGTAGAGGTTTAATCCAAAGAATTGAAATTGGGTTAAGAAGTTCCCTTACAGAAATTTGACATCCTAACGACGTCACATTAAAATTTAAAAAATGAGTTGATGAAAGATAAAAAGGGTATCTAATCACTTGGAAATAAAATTTACAGAAATAAGGATATATAAGGACATATCCCAACATAAAAATATGTAAATTAAAAGACCTAACAAAAAGAAGCCTTTTAAAAAGTGGAGGGTTAAGGTTCCCTTACTGATTTTGGTATCTTCCGAAATGTACAACCCACAAAATAAGGAATATAAAAAGTTGATTTAAATACCCATAAACAAAATTCTATTACACAAATAATAGAATAATGGGAATTACATAAACCACTCCAAGGTGATAGTGAAAAACATAGACTGAATCTAACGGGAATAAATAGTGAGATTAAAACCCATTACCACATTGTAATAAATCGTGACCAAAAGATAATAAGAAAAAAAATAATCACATAATACCATGAACATAAATAGAATCATAATAATATATATGAAATTTCAGTACACAATACACCACATTAAATAAATAAGTGGCGAACAGTGAAAATTTCACAGAATTAAAAGTGAGATAATAAATCTCCTTACATCAAGTCTGACTTGTCTTGTTCGTTTTTTTATATTCTCGAATAATAAGACTATGTCAATTTATAATAAAATTTCAGGACTTACTTTGAAGTTAATTATTCAAATAATATCATGTTATAATAATTAGTTAATTATGTGACTTCATATCATACATTTTGTCGATGTTGGGTATATGAGTCAAAAATGAACTTGTTTGAAAAAAAACTGTCCATGTAGTTATAATTACATCATCTATAGAATGGTATTAATGATTTAAATATCATATATTTCTGGTATATATTCATTTTTTGCTATTCCATAACATTTGGATATAAAAAATGAAATGCACCGTTCATGGAGATGGTAGGTCGCAAGTAAGCATGAATGCTAGTTTCATTTATTTGTCATAATAAAGGAATTAAAACTAAATGAGACATATATATATTATAATTCTAGTATAATATAAATTATATATAGTTAACATAAGTTCATTAATTACATTCTTTATAAATTCTATGTTTTGCATGAATGAGTCACATCACTTGAGGGGGCGGTAGTCTGTACTTCCTCATATGACATTATCGCATTTGCACAACATGAAAAGCATATAGGTATTTTTAAAAAATATAATATAGAAGCATATATATGACATAAATATAATATATATCATATATAAATATAGTGATATCATAATGGACACCATGAATAGTGTTAAAAGAAGATTGAACAATCATCGTTTCGTGAGGCAGTAATTCACCACCCAAAGAAACAATATGTTCTTTAAACATTAATGGAGGTGTGTGTGAGTGTAGGTAGAATGCTTATAATAACAACATACTAGTATTTTTAGGATACTAGTGTTTTTATGGGGTCAAATAATAAGAAGATAGAGGTGAGTGAAGCAGGAAAAAAATGAAAGAAACTCTAGAGAAGACATTACCTCTAAATCGGGTAACTCTTTTTGATTTGAGCCAAATGATTCCTTGGAAATAATTTTTCTGAAAGTGAGGATTCTAGGAGTAATATAGGTATGTGGGGAGATAATATGAGGAGAGTTTGGGTGAGACAAGGGCTTGAGAGGTGTGGGTAAGGGGGTATAGTTGGGGGACTTTTATAAGAGGGAGGAGGGTCACGTTTGGAAAGTCTTGAAATGTTACTATATTATAAAATGGTTTCGAATTTTAAAGGTCCCACAATGATATATTTTGAGGATAAGGTGATAAGGGTTAGAAATATACCCATCAAATATGATTTATACAAGTTTAAGTCTTATATTTTACCTTATCTTTTCATTTTATTTAAATCGTTCATTAATGAGGTAAATACGGCATCATCATAATGTAGTACATAAATTTAATTATTTAATGTATAAACATTATAAAAAAATACCATGATGTAATAAATATTATTATCTTTATAATGAATATTTATAGTCTAATAAATAATTTATTTAAAAAAATTAAAATTGTTTTACTTAGGATATACAAACCTTTGTTATATTTCTCTTCTTTTATTAAAAATAATGTCATAAATGTCACTATTACACCCATGTGACTCCATGGGCCCTCCATTTAGTTAAAAATAGTTTTATGGTCGGTCATGAATCAAGAAGGAGTATTTTTATACATGTTGGGGTGATTTTATATTATAATTTTATTACCCTTAACTACCCGATTACTAATTATTCACGATAATTAAAGATAATTACCATCATTACTATTCATAATATCCAAAAAAGAGACTTAATTACATAATTTGGAGATTCCAGTTATGGAATTAATTTTACCAAATTAAAATCACAAAAATTGAAGTAATTAATTTAAAAATAATTTTCGTTGTCACACTAAATACGGGGTTTTAAGAAATAAATTTTATCAAAAGATTGACTTGTTTTTATATCCAATTGAATAGTGAAATTACTTCCAAAGAAAAAAATTGAATTAACTGATAAATAAATAATTCAATTAAACATTAAAACCAATTATAATTTCCATCTATCTATTTAATTAAATTATATGAAAAAGCAGTTTTGAAGTAAAATGCAGTATTTTTCACTATTCATTAAAAATGAACATTTGTCAGAAAAATACCAAACAATTTTCTAAAGTAAATTTGATATTTAACATTCAAAAATGATGTAAATTTTACCAAATTCAAAAAATATAATTTTTATTAATTAAATTTATAATTAATTCCCACGGTCATGAGAAATAGCACGTTTTTAAGAAACAATATCTATCGAAAGATTGACAATTGTTTATGTCCAATTTCAAGGTGAAATTAATTAAAATGACCGCCATTGGATTAAATGGTAAAAATATATTTCAACTACACATTAAACCAAATTAAAATTATAATCTCACCATATAAATAATTTTGATTAAAAGGAGGTTTTGTATTAAAATTCAACATTTTCACTATTCTTTAAAAAATGAACTTTACTGGAAAAATACCAAAAATTTACACAAAGTAAATTTTGATTTCATGATTATAAATAAGGATTTTATTTTTCCAAATATAACATATAAATGTGAAAAAATTATATTTAAAAAGGGGTTTCCATCAAAAAAACAGTTAATCGAACTTTTAAAGAATATTAGAATATTTATGCTTAAAATTAAATTCTTTCACATTTTAAGTCTCTATCATTTATTGGGTAATTGTTAAAAAATTTAATAACCCTATATAACCATTTTTTAGTTAGTTATATTCATTCCTTCCATTACAGTGGATAGGAATTTACTTTCATTTAAAATAATATTTTTTTATAATTAGTGTCCAACATAAGATTTCAAATAAACTCGTTGTTGCGTATTGGGTGTGCCATCGATAACATCATCCCCTTTACGGAAATATTAATATTTTATTCAAAAATATTAATAAATATGAAAATTTCATATTCTTTATATACCTGGGATGTTACACCCTTCCCCCCTTTTGGGAATTGCGTCCTCGCAATTTCAAAATTGGGCTTGGAAACTTCATTGAAAACCCCACATAGGAAAAAGAGTAAATTAAACTCTCACTTTAAAAGAAATAAAGAAAAGTAAAAAGGTCACCAGAGACAACAGATACTAGGATTCCATTAAAACATTGTTATTGAAGACAAAAAAAAGGTTATGTTCTGATTGAGAGTGATAGAAAACATGTTTAAGAGAATGTTAACCACCAGAAAATCACAAACATGTGATGGGTTAAACACTATTTGATTCCCCAGTAGAAAACCTTAACATACAACTTTTGGTTTTAAGTTACGATTCATTGAAGAAGTTATTTATGAGATTAAGTAAATCATTAGGAAGCATACTTACGTGTCATGTAGACATTCATCTCTTACTAGATTTTTTACACAAACTCATATTTTCTCCAAAAGATGAGTATTTAGGATGACCTGTTTCACATTAAAATCACTATAATCAACTATCTGAGAATCACCTAATCCACAAAAGATGAACTATATATTTCCCATGTCTTTATAACTTAACCAAAACCAAAATTTTTACTAAAAAATCGTATAATCCCCAAAAGGATAATATTTTACAAAAATAAAAACTACCCATAATCTCAAAAATTTGTCTAACAAAACCCAATGTTAATCAAAGACCATTCAATAAACAGTTTTCCATAAAATTATTCAAATAATTCAAACTAATATTGAAACCCAAATCTCTGAAGGATTTAATCACATATTCTTCCAAGTTATATCTTAACATTTATCTCCAAATAACATCAGTTACTCTTAAAGTCTCATATTGATATGTAATTAACCTAATCACATATCCTCCATGATAGTACAATCATTTCAATAGATAACAAAAAATCAAATTATTCATGTTTTATAAAATCATATAACTAAAAAGAATTTTTCATACTAACTAGCGACTTCACGTAGTCTAGTGGTAGGCGATAAATGATATTATCACTTTGATTATGGATTCGATTCCCACAGCTTCTTCTGATGTGATGGGTTGCCACACAGTTTTCATGGTGTACCTTTTTAAAAACTATATAATTTTATCTCATTCCCAAAAAGAGATACATTCATCAAAAATAACCATAACATATTTTAACCAAAATGGTTATCTAATAACTTTTGTTTTGCATCTGAAAATGTATTAAATGGTAATTGCCTCAAATTAAAGGATTATATAAACCCAAATGGTTCTTTATAACTATATCAATAAAGTAATAGATAATTATTCCTTGAATAAAATTTTCATATATCAATCATCAGGGTTACACATAATATAAAAATTCTTCTAATGTAATCTCTTCATCAAAAGATCCTTAATACTTTTAAGAGTTTCAGCATACTAAAATATACCATAACTCTTGAATCCCTTATATGTTGACTTCTTACTCATTCAACATTCTTCATGATCCATTAACCATTAGATTCCAACTTATTCTGATATACTTCCTTCCTACAAAAAAAATCATGAATAATATCCTACGATTTCAATAATAGGAAAACATATGTTAAGAAATAATTCATACCTTTCATTGGTCATTGTCAGTTTCTTCATCCTCAATTAAAATGGCCTTAGGTATTGGTAAGAAAATAATTTTACTATGTTGGTGATCCGATTCCCGATACTACTTCGTAGGACATGTGTTTGCATAATGACCATGCACCCCACATTTAAAACATGCAATTGATCATATAGAAAGAACTTTTTCCCTTTCCTAGAGTCAGCTAGATGATTCTTTTTTCCATGGAAGGTTCTTGCTTTATGAAAATCATTTCCACATTTATAGAATCTTATTTCACTTTGAAACATTTACCTAAGTGTTTCTTTCCACATCTTTTACACATAGGTTTTTAAACACACTTACCTTTATGATTATTACCTGAACATCTGCATGGATTTGTTTCTCGCATATATAATGCATTATAAAAATCACTAAAGTTTAGGTGGTCAATCATGAATCCAGATAGTTGGTTGAGAATAACCATAGGAGTTCTCATTTCAGTTCCCATATCATTCAGTTGATCATTCAGAAAATCGGCATAGTTTTCTTCACATCCATTGTTACTTTGGTGCCTTCTAGATCTAGTCATTTACTAAAACCAAAAAGGTCAGTATGAGTATATCAGTAAAATCATCATATAATACTAAGATATAATTATTCATGTCATCTAAAACTCATTCAATTTATCTAAAATAAATATAAATCATTTTGAAATCCTAACAATTATGGTAATGTCACTTATGCTCAAAGAATTCCCTAACCTCTAAAGTTATCTAATCCTTCCTCTGATACGATCTATAAGAACCCGACCTTAAAACATTAAATAATCTTGAATTAAATGAATAATTCACATTGAAAATATTTTTAATTTTAGAGTTTTATATAATTAGGAACTATTACATCTCAATGATTACAAAGTAGACACATCTACTGAGTTTCCATTTTTTCACAAAATAAAAACAATTGAAAAAAAGAGTCATGACTAGTTCCATGTTTTAGACAACATGAAATTTCCTTGATCCCATCCTTGACCCTATTCCACTTTATGTCTTGTGAAAAACATTTCTAAAACTTGGGATGAACATAAAAATCCCAGTAAGGGATATAATAATACGGAAAGAAAACATTAGTCCATGTATACATAAGAATCAATGAAATCATACTTTACTCATAAAACATAAGCACTTTAACATACCTCATGAAATCATAAGATTTATGAACAACTCATTTAAATCATAATACATAAAGGTAACTTGTGGCATTCATAACATTCTAACGGAGGGAGTAACCCTTATTGTTACGTTTGGAATACCCATCATTGTATATTCCCTAAATCTCTTTGGATAAACCTTATCATTTAACTCCTTCACATTACCCAATGAATTGGACAACTATATCAGGATCAACCACTATTAGTTTATCATAGAACCACCCGACTTTATAAACAATGCCCAAGAACGATAACATAATCGTATCAAATAAAACATGCATAAAGGAAACATAACATTTCAACATTTCAATCACAAGATATTAATACAACAGATTGATACAATCAAAACATTATCAAAACCATTTTAAATACAATAATAAAAGACAACTAAAACATGGTATTTGTATTTATTTTAACTAATTTTATGGCTTGTAGATGAAGCCGAAACTCAAATAATGGTCATGACGGCGGAGAAGTCGTTGTCTCTGTATACGTAAGACAAAAACATTACTTTTGTCATTTAATAAAACGCATCATGTAAAAAGATTCCTTTTTAATGAAATTAAAAGTCAAAAGGGTTTTATACACCGTATAAAATAAATTCGTGTAGAAATAAAAAGATGCTTCAACGAATGGAGATTGAGAAGAAGTCCATTACAAAGATGGTATCCATAGATTAAGGATAAATCAATCACATAATTAACTGTGACAAATATAAATAAACCTAATATAAGTGTATATTAATTGTAAAACAATCATAGTCCATCCAAAAATATTCATAGCATGACATAATCATGAATTTGAGGTTTAACCTAATGAAATGAAATTGGGTTAAGATGTTCCCTTACTGAAATTCGACAGCCTAACGACATCACTTTAAAATTCAGAAAATGAGTTGATGGGAGATAGAAAGGTTATCTCAACACGTGGAAATAAAATTTACACCAATAAAGATATATATAAACATATCCCAACATAATAATATGTATATTAAATTACCTATCAAAAAGAAGTCTTTTAAAAAGAGGAGGGTGAAAGGTTCCCTTACCGATTTGGGTAACATTCGAAATGTACACCCCATGAAAGAAGGACTATACAAAATTGATGTAAATACCCATAAAAGAAATTATATTACAAAAATATTAGAATAATGGTAAGTACATACACCACTCAAAGATGTGTGTGACAAATATAGCATGAATATCACGGGAATAAATAGTGAGATAAAAACCCACTACCTCATTGTAATAAACCGAGTCGTATGACCAAAAGATAAGAAGAACCAAAATAATCACATAATACCATTAATATAAATAGAATCCTAATAATATATATTAAATGGGAGTACACAATAGACCACATGCAACAAATAAGTGGTGAACAATGGAAATCTCATGGAATTAAGAGTGAGATAAGAAATTCCCTTACCTCAAGTATGACTTGTCTTGTTCATATATTTATATTACTGAATAATAAACTTACGTCAATTTATAATTTATTAAGGAATTAATTTAAATTTTATTATTCAATTGATATCATTTTATAATAATTTGTTAATTATGTGTGTTCATATCATACGTTTTGTCGATGTTTGGTTTATGAGTAAAAAATGAACTTGTTTGAAAAGAATTGCCCATGTAATTATAAGTACATCATGTACAGAATGGTAATAATGATTTAAATATACCTTATATCTAGTATATATTCATTTTATACTATTATATAGTATTTGGATATAATAAATGAAATGCACCATTCATGAAGACAGTAGACTGTATGTACGCATGAACACTACATTCATTTCATTGTCATAATAAATGAATTAAAACTAAATGAGACATATATATATATTATAATTACAGTACAATATATATTATATATAGGTAAAATATTTTTATTCATTATATTCTTTATATATTCCATGTTTGGCATGAACGAGTCACATCACTTGAGAGGGCGGTAGTCCACACTTCCTCAAATGACATTATCTCATTTGCACAACATGCAAAGCATAAAGGAATTTTTGAAATATAATATAAAAAAACATATAGTGGAAATAAATATAATATATATCATATATAAATATTGACATCATAATGTCCACCATGAAAGGAGTTAAAAGAATATTGAACAATCATCGTTTCGTGAGGCAGTAATTCGCCACCCATAGAAACAGTATGTTCTTTAACTATTAGACGAAGGTGTGTGTGAGTGTACATATAATTATTATCATAAAAACATCCCAGTATATTTAGGATACTGGTGTTATTATGGGGTCAAATAATAAAATGATAGTGTTGAGTGAAGAAGAAGAAAAAAGAAAGAAACTAGAGAGAAGACATTAACTATAAATCGGGTAACTCTTTTTGATTTGAGACAAAGGATTCCTTGGAAAGACTTTTTCCCAAAGTGAGGCTTCTTGGAGTAAGATAGTGATTTGGAGAGATAATATGAGCAGAGGTTGGATATGACAAGGTATTGAGATTTGTGGGTAAGGGGGTTGAGGTGGGGGACTTTTATAAGAGGGAGGAGGGTCACTTTTGGAAAGTCTTGAAATGTTACTTTATTATAAAATGGTATTCGGATTTTAAAGGTCCAACAATAATATATATTGAGGATAAGGTCATAAGGGTTCTAAATCTACCCATTCAATTAGATTTTGACAAGTGTATGTTTTATATTTTACCTTATCATTTCATTTTATTTAAATTGTTTTTTAATGAGGAAATCACTACATCATCATGGTGTAATAAATAAATTTATTTATTTAATGTCTAAAAATTATAAAAAATTACCATGATATATGATTTTTTTTGCATTCCGATAACTTTTTATAGTTGAAGAGATTATTTATGTAAGCAAAATTAAATTTTTTTACTTAAGATATACAAACCTTTGTTATATTTCTCTTCTTTTTTAAAAAATAATGTCATAAATGTCACTATTACACCAGGGGACTCCATGGGCCCTCATGTTCGGTAAAAATCTTAACATGGTCAGTCATGACTCAAAAAAGAGTATTTGGACACATTTTGGGGTCATTTTATATTATTATTTTATTACCCTTAACTACCCGATTACTAATTAATCATGATAATTAAAGATAATTATCGTCATTACTATTCATAATGTCCAAAAACAAAAGAGTCTTAATTACAGAAATTGGAACTTATGATTCCAAATATGGAATCCATTTTACCAATTTCCAAACACATAAATTTATGTAATTAATTTAAAACAAATTTCTGTTGTCACAACCAAATATGAGTTTTTAAGAAGTAAAATTTATCAAAAGATTGACTTGTTTTTTACATCCAATTAAAAAATGAAATTAATTTCAATGAAAAACATTATATTAAGTGATTAAAAAATAATTTAATGACACTTTAAAACCAATTAAATGGACCATCTAACTAGATAATTAAATTATATGAAAAGTAGTTTTAATGTAAAATGTAGTATTTTTCACTATTCATTAAAAATTAACATTTGTCAGAAAAATAAAAAAACAATTCAAAGTAAATTTGATATTTCGAATTCAAAAATGATTTCCATTATACCTAATTCAAAACATTTAAGTTTCATTAATTAATTTTATAATCAATTCCCGCTGTCAAGACAAATAGCATGTTTTTAAGAAACAATATCTATCGAAACATTGGCACCTGTTTATGACCAATTTTAAAGTGAAATTAATTTCAATTCCCACCATTTGATTAAATGGTAAAAATATATATTAAATACAAATTCAAAGAAATTAAAAATATAATATTACGATACAAATAAATTAGATTAAAAGGAGGTTTTGAAATAAAATACACCATTTTCACTATTCATTAAAAATGAACTTTATCGGAAAAATACCAAAACATTACACAAAGTAAAATTTTAAGTTGTAATTCTAAATAGAGATTATATTTTTTTCAAATATAACATATAAAAGTAAAAAAGTCGATTTAAAAAGGGATTTCCATCAAAAGGCGGTTAATCGACCTTTTAAATAATATTAGAATATTTATGCTTAAAATTGGATTCATTCACATTTTAATCATATATTATTTATTGGGTAATTGTTAAAATATTTAACAACCATATATAATCATTTTGTAGTTAGTTATATTCATTCCTACCATTACAATGACTAGGCGTTTACTACAATTTAAAATAATTTTATTATATTATTAGTGTGCAATGTAAGATTTCAAAGAAACTCGTTTTTTCGTATTGGGTATGCCATCAAACATAGCATCCCCTTTAAAGTAATATTACTATTTAATTCACAGATATTAAGAAATATAAAAAATTCATATTCTTTATTAACCTAGGATGTTACATCCTTCCCCCCTTTTGGGAATTGTGTCCTCGCATTTCTAAAATTGGGCTCAGAAACTACATTGAAAGGCCCACATCAGAAAAAGAGTAAATTAAACTGTCACTTTAAAAGAAAGAAATAAAAGTAAAAAGGTCACTCAAGGAAACAAGTACAAGGATTCCATGAAAACATTTATATGGAAGAGAAAAAATGGTTCAAGTTCTGATGGAGAGTGATTGAAAACATGTTTAGGATAAAGTTAACCACTAGAAAATCACAAAATTGTGATGGGTTAAACAGTATTTGATTCCCCAGTATGAAAAGTTAACAGACAACCTTTTGTTTTAATTTTATATTCATTGATGAATTTATTTATGAGCTTAACTAAACCATCAGGAAACATACTTACTTGTCATGTAGACTTTCATCTCTTACTATATTTCTTACACAAACTCATATTTTCTACAAAAGATGAGTATTTAGGATGACTTGTTCACATTAAGAGCGCTATAATCAAATTCATGAGAATCACCAAATACACAAACGATGAAATATATATTTCCCATGTATTTAGACCATAACCAAAACCAAAATTGTTACTACAAGATCACATAACCCCAAAATGATAATATTTCACAAAATGAAAAACTACCCTTAATCTCTAAAATTTGTCCAAAAAATCCCAAAGTTCATTAAATACCATTCAATAAACAGTTGTCCATAAAATTATTCAAATAATTAAAACTAAAATTGAAACCAAAATCCTTGATGTATTTAATCAAATAATCTTCCAAGTTAAATAATAACATTATCTACAAATAATATTAGTTACTCTTAAAGTATCATAGTGAAAAGTAATTAACCTAATAACATATCCTCCATGATAGTACAATCATTTACATAGATAACCCAAAATCATCTTATTAATGATTAATAAAATCATCTAACTATATGAATTTTTCATACTAACTAGGGACTTCATGTAGTATAGTGGTTGGCGATAAATACTAGTCGCACTTTGGTTGTGGGTTCAATTATCGCACCTTTGTCCGATGCGACGGGTTGCCACACGGTTTGCATGTTGTCCCTTTTTAAAAACTACATAATTTTATAACATTCCCAAAAAGAGATAAATTCATAAAAAATAACTATATAATATTTTAACCAAAAAGGTTATCTAATAACTTTTGTTTTGCATCTGAAACTGTATTAACCAGTAATTGCCTCAAATTCAAGGATCATATAAACCCAAATGGTTCTTTATAACTATATCCACAAAAGAAAAGATAATCATTCCTTGAAAAAAAAATCAAATAACAAACTTCATGGTTACAAATACTTTAAAAAGTCTTTTAATATAATCCCATCATCAAAAGAGACATAATAATTTTTTGAATTTCACCATCCTAAAATCTTCCATAACTCTTGATTCCCTTATATCATGACTTCTTACTCATTCAACATTCATCATGATCCATTAACCATTCCTTTCCTACTTATTATAATATACTTATTTCCTACAATCAAAATCATGAATCATATCATAAGAATTTAATAATAGGAAAACATATGTTATGAAATAATCCATACCTTTCATTGGTCTTTGTCTGTTTCATCATCTTCAATTAGAATGGTATTAGGTATTTGTAAAAAAAAATGTGTATGATCTTAGGGATCCCATTACCGAAACTTCTTCATAGGACATGTGTTTTCATAATTATCATGCAAACCACATTTAAAACATTCAATTTATCCTTCAGAAAGAACTTCTTTCCCTTTCCTAGAGTCAACTACATGATTCATTTTTCCATGGAAGGTTCAGGCTTTCATGAACTTCATTTCCACATCTATAGTATCTTTATATCCCTTTGAAACATTTTCATATGTGTTTCTTTCCACATCTTTGACACATAGGTTTTTGAACACACTTACCTTTTTGATTATTACCTGAACATCCGTAGGGATTTGTTTATTACATATATGATGCCTTATAAAAATCACCAAGGTTTAGTTGGTCAATCATGACTCCAGATAGTTGGTTGATAATAACCACAAGAGTTCTCATTGTAGCTCCCACATCATTCAGTTGCTCATTCAAAAAATCGTCACAGTTTTCTTCATATCCACTATTACATTGGTGCCTGGTAGATCCATCCATTTACTAAAACCAAAAAGGTCAGTGTGAGTATATCGGTAAAAACATCATATAATACTAAGATATAATTATTCATGTTATCTTAAACTCATTCACTTTATCTAAAAACCTATGACTCTTTCTAATATCCTAACCATTATGGTAATGTCACTAATGCTCAAAGAATACCCTAACCTCTAAAGTTATCTAAAACTCCCTCTGATACCATCTATAAGGACCCAGCCTTAAAACATTACATAATCTTGAATTAAATGAAAAATTCACATTGAGGATCTTTTGAGGTTTAGAGTTTTAGATAATTAGGACATAAATATTACATCTCAATGATTACAATGTAGACACATCTACTCAGTTTCCATTTTAAAGAAAATTAAAAACTCTTGAACAAAAGAGTCATGTATAGTTCTATGTTTTAGACAACATGACATTTCCATGATCCCATCCTTGACCCTATTCCACATTATGTCCTGTGAAAAACTTTTCAAAAATATGGGATGAGCATAAAAGGCCCAGTAAGGGATATACAAATAAGGAAAGAAAGCATTAGTCTATGTATACATAGGAATCAACGAAATCATACTTTACTCATAAAACATAAGCACTTTAACATAACTCATGAAATCATGTGATTTAATAATAACTCATAGAAATTATAAGACATAAAGTTAACTTGAGGCATTTATAACATTCTAACGTAGGGAGTAACCCACGTGGTTACGTTTGAAATACCCATCACAGTATATTCCCTAAATCGTTTCGGAGAAAACTTAGTGTTTAACTCCTTCGTGTAACCCAATGCATTGGAGAGCTATCTCGGGGTCACCCACCCTTATTTTATCATAGAACCACCCGACAACATAAACAATGTCCAAGAACCATAACATAATCATATCACATAAAACATGTATAAAGGAAACATAACATTTCCACATTTCAATCAAAATATATCAATACAAAAAATTTATATAATCAAAACATTATCAAACCCATTTTCAGTACCAAAATAAAATACAAGTAAAACAGGGTATTTATTTTTCTTTTAAATAATGTTATAAATTGTAGTTTTAGCCGAAACTCAAATAATGTTCATGACTGCGGAGAAGTCATTGTCACCACATACGTATGACAAAAAAATTCCTTTTGTCGTTTAGTAAAACACTTCATGTAAAAATATTCCTATTGAATGAAATGAAAATTCAAATGGTTTTAATACACCGTATAAAATAATGTCAAGTATAAATCAAAAGATGCCTTAATGAAAAGATATTGAGATGAAGTCCCTTACAAAGATGGTATCCTTAGATTAAGGATAAATCAATTACATAATCATGTGTGAAAAATATAAATACACCCAATATAAGTGGATATTAATAATAAAATAATAAGAGGTCATCCAACATATTAATAGCCTGACATAATCAATAAGTAGAAGTTTAACCCAAATAATTGAAATTGGGTTAAGAAGTTCCCTTACAGAAATTAGACAGCCTAACAATGTCACTTTAAAATTCATAAACTGAGTTGATGAGATATAAAAATGGTATCTCATAACTTGGACATAAAATTTACAGTTATAAGGATATATAAGAACATATCCCAACATAATAATATGTAAATTAAAAGACCTACCAAAAATAAGTCTTTTAAAAAGAGAAGGGTTAAAGGTTCCTTTACTGATTTGGGTAACTTTTGAAATGTACACCCCATTAAAGGAGAAATATACAACATTGATGTAAATACCCATAAAATAAAGTATATTACACAAAGCGTTGAATAATGGGAAGTATATACACCACTCAAAGGTGGTAGTCACAAATATAGCATGAATCTCATGGGTATAAATAGTGAAATTAAAACCCCTTAATTCATTGTAATAAATTGTTCCGTATAACAAAAAGATAATATGAACAAAAGAATCACACAATTCCATGAATATAAATAGAATCATATTAAATGGCAGTACACAATACACCACATGCAACAAATAATTGGAGAACAATGGAAATCTCACAGAATTAAGAGTGAGATAAGAAATCCCCTTCAAGTCTGACTTGTTTTGTTTATTTCATTATATTATTGAATAATAGACATAGGTCAATTTATAATTTCTTATGGACTTCCATTAATGTTTATTATTCAATTCATATCATGTTATAACAATTAGTAATATATGTGAGTTCATATCATACGTTTTGTCGATGTTGGGTACATGAGTCAAAAATGAACTTCTTTGAAAAGAATTTCCCATGTAGTTATAAGTACATCATATGAAAAATGATATTAATGATTTAAATATCATATATATCCAGTATATATTCATTTTATACTATTCCATAACATTTGGAGATAAAAAAGGAAATGCACCGTTCATGGAGACGGTTGGTCGTACGTACGCATGAACGCTACTTTCATTTAATTGTTATAATAAATGAATTAAAACTAAATGAGACATATATATATTTTAATTCCAGTATAATATATATGTTATATAGGTAACATAAGTTTATTAATTAAATTATTTATAAATTCCATGTTTGGCATGAGCGAGTCACATCACATGAGAGGGAGATAGTCCACACTTCCTCATATGACATTATCACATTTGGACAACATGCAATGCATAAAGAAATTATTTATATATAAAATAAATAAGAATATAGAGGAAATAAATTTAATATATATCATATATAAATATAGTGACATCATAATGGCCACCATGAAAGGTGATAAAAGAAGATTGAACAATAATGGTTTCATGAGGTAGTAATTCACCACCCATAGAAACAGTATGTTCTTTAACCATTAGACGGAGGTATGTGGATGTGTATGTAGAATCCTTATCATAACAAAATACTAGTATATTTAGGATACTTGTGTTATTATGAGGTCAAATAATGAGAATATTGTGGTGAGTGAAGATGGAAAAAAAATAAATAAACTCGAGAGAAGACATTACCTCTAAATCGGGTTACTCTTTTTGATTTGAGCCAAAGGCTTCCTTGGAAAGGCTTCTACCAAAAGTGAGGCTTCATGGAGTAAGAGAGGTATTTGGAGAGATAATTTGAATAGAGGTTGGACGATCCAGGGTCTTGAGAGGTGTGGGTAAGAGGGTAGATGTTGGGGCCTTTTATAAGAGGGAGGATGGTCACTTTTGGAAAGTCTTGAAATATTACTTTATTATAAAATTATATTTGGATTTTAAAGGACCCACAATAATATATTTCTAGGTTAAGGTGAAAGGGGTTCTAAATCTACCCATCCAATTGGATTTTGACAAGTTTATGTCTTATATTTTAACTTATCTTTTTTTTTTAAATTGTTCATTAATGAGGTAATCACTACATCATCATGGTGTCATAAATAAATTTACTTATTTAATGTCTAAAAATTATAAAAAAATACCAGGATGTAGGAAATTTTTTTAGATTTATAATAACTATTTATAGTTTAATAGATCATTTATGTAAACAAAATTGAAATTGTTTTACTTAGGATATAAAAACCTTTTTTATATTTCTCACCTTTTAAAAAAATAATGTCATAAATGTCACTATTACAGCCATGTGACTCCATGGGGCCTCATGTTCGGTTAAAAGCATACCATGGTCGGTCATGACTCAAACAAGAGGATTTGGAAACACGTTGGGGTCATTTTATATTATTATTCTATTACCCTTAACTACCCGATTACTAATTAATCACGATAATTAAAGATTATTATCATCGTTACTATTCATAATGTCCAAAAAAGAGTATTAATTACATAATTTGGACCATATGATTACAAATATGGAATCCATTTTACCAAATTCCGAACATAGAAATTTAATTAATTAATTTAAAACAAATTCCTGTTCTCACAACCAAATACGAGTTTTTAAGAAGTAAAATTTATTAAAATATTGGCTTGTTTTTTCATCCAATTGAAAAATGAAATTACATCCAATGAAAAAAAAAATTATTAAGTGATAAAAAAATTAAATTACACATTAAATTCAATTTAAAGGAACATTTAACTAGATCATTAAATTAGATGAAAAAGCAGTTTTGAAGTAAAATGCAATATTTTTCATTATTCATTAAAAATGAACATTTGTCAGAAAAATACAAAAAATTTATCCAAAGAAAATTTGATATCTCAAATTAAAAAATGATTTCCATTTTACCAAATTAAAAACATATAAGTTTCATTAATTAATTTTATAATTAATTCCCTCTTTCAAGACAAGTAGTGTTTTTTTAAGAAATAATATCTATCGAAATTTTGACACTTGTTTATGTCTAATATCAATGTGAAATTAATTCCAATAATCACCATTGGATTAAATGGTAAAAATATATTTAAACTACACATAAATCCGAATAAAAAATATAATTTAACCATA
Source organism: Viscum album (assembly GCA_963277665.1). NCBI lineage: Eukaryota > Viridiplantae > Streptophyta > Magnoliopsida > Santalales > Viscaceae > Viscum > Viscum album. Next base: position 2,042,481,723 of record OY728136.1, read on the forward strand.
TAAATAAATATGATTAAAGAGAGGGTTTGAATTAAAATACATCATTTTCACTATTTATTAAAAAATGAACTTTATCAAAAAAATACCAAAAATTTAGACAAAGTAAATTTTGATGTCTTGATTCTAAAGAAAGATTTTATTTTGTAAAATATAACATATAAAAGTGACAAAAAATTATATTTAAAAAGGCTTTTCCATCAAAAGGCGGTTAATCGACCTTTTAAAGAATATTAGAATATTTATGCTTAAAATTGGATTCATTCGCATTTTAAGCCACTATCATTTACTTGGTAATTGTTTAAATATTTAACAAACATATATAATAATTTTGTAGTTAGTTCTATTCATTCCCGCCATTAAAAAAGCTAGGCATTTACTTCCATTTAAATTAATATTATTATATTATTAGTGTGCAATGTAAGATTTAAAAGAAACTCATTGTTGCGTATTGGGTACGCCATCGAACATAGATTCTACGTTAAAGTAATATTAATATTTTATTCAAAAATATTAATAATTAAGAAAATGTCATATTATTTATTTACCTGGTATATTACAATATATCTGTATCCCTAGGATTCTACTAAACATCCTATCATACAAATGATGACAACACTATCCATATTAACTTGGTTCCAATTATTGGTTAATTAAATTGGAACTAGATATAAAAAATAAAATTGTAATGGAACTAATATTTTAATATTTTAGATAAAATATATACATACTTTAAATTCATGTTGAATTTTAACTCATAAAGCACACAATATATATTTTCTTTGGGAATGATAATATTCTACGGAGTGTATCCTTTCATATCCATCACCCAAAAATTATTGGTATATAGGTAAAAATAATTCATAAAAAGGGTTGAAATCATATTATTAGTAATATAATGTGAAAATTATAATCTTCCAAGAATAAATAAGAAAATTAATATATAAAGGTAAATAATGGATATATATTCCATTTAATCAATAAATTAAGCCTAAAATTGATGAACTAAATGATCATCAAATGGATACATAAATTTAATAACATAGTCATGTAACATATCCATTCATATTATATATAATTTTATAATCACATGGAAATATCATATCTCATATAGAAGGAATTCAAAATATTTGACATTAAAATTGTAAAGACCTTTTGGAAGACAGTTTAAATTTCTATGTTAAAAACACTCTAATAATGTCAATTGATTTGTCTCGTAAAGATATGTGGATGCATTGAGGTGGTCTCTAGAATCATTCCCACCGATCACATGATAAGTTTAATGAATTTATCATATAAAATGGGTCATACATAATCACCATAAAAATTCATATTGAGAAATTAACATATAAACTTTTAATAAATAGAACATTCATATAAACATAATCATAAACTATCTGGTGTAATATGATGAATGGTATTAATATTGTACAACATTATTAAAATAGATCATAACAATCCAAATAAAGAATAAATTTTATCTCAATACATTATATACCACATGGATCAATACAACAATAAAGGGATTATGTAATTTAGGTATACAAATACCATAAAATATTTATTAAAAAGTATTTGAAGATAATATACATTATATATTGAAAATCTATATTAGAATCAAAAATATTATAATTTTTCTAAAAAAATAAAAATAACAATTTAATATACTTAAAATATACATTTCCACATTTATTGGTCATGAATATGGAAAATTACCGTTATGGAAAAGACTTTAATATAATTATTCCTTTAACATATTAATTAAAATCCAAAGGGGGTTATTTTGAAAATTACATGATAATTCCTTATATTGTTTTTTAAGAATTTATAATGTTATAGAACATATTTAACAAATAATTTTTGTAATTTTATAACATTTTTTAATCATTTATAGATACATTGATTTTGATGAAATTTTACAATTGAACAAAACGAGAAACAAATTAGGGGTTTCTTAAATAAATTTTACCAAAAACTTTTAGTACTAAAGAGTGAGAAACATGAACTATTACATGTTAAAACTTAATAATAAAAAATCACAAAGAATTATTTATTGGATAAGATATAAATATTAAATAATTTTCCAAATGGATACATAATAAAAAAAATATAGTAAAATTATTAGAATATGATATAAACCCTAAACAATATTTTAATAATAAATCATAAAACCCATCAAAAAATAACATAAAATGAAACAAAAAATACCATTAATATACATATATTCATGATATATAATATCAAAAGGGAAATTATATACACTAACAAATAAATAAGAACTAAATATGGTGTATGTCTCACAAAAGTAAAAGCGAGATGAGAAACCATTACCCCAGTTTAAAATTCCCTAATATCAATCTTCAAATTTTATATAATAAATATATGATTACTAAAAATTTATCATATAATCATAATCTTAAATCTCATACAATATATTATTTTAATATATTATTTTACCCGTTGTTTATTACTATTAATTTCTTTTAATAGCTATTCTAGGTAGAAATTGGTTTGTTCATCATGTGTGTTTTAGTCTAGTAAATATGGTCCCTTAATTTTGATCATGGTTACATAATATAGTGATTTTTTACAATGATTTTAATTAGTAATATATTCAAATATATATTTATTTATATTTATATGTTAATTTTATCAATATATAATGGATTACACTGTATATAGAGACGATAGACCGTACATACGCATGAATTGTGTTTCCATTTTTCATAATGGATAGAATAAAAAGAATATATATTTTAATTATTAATTTTAAAATAATCTTTTTTCTAGTATATATAATTTATTTTAATAAAATACTTAATTATTACAATACATGTAAAAATAAAGGAAAAACATTTTACATCAAAATGTTGAGCCGGTAGTCCACACTTTCAAATGAGTGACGTTACTATATTAAAATGATTTGATGGGAAGGATTTGGATGTGTTATTATGTTTACAAAATTATGGTTGTGATAAAAATACCAATATTATTATTTATTTTAACACTACTAATTTACATTTAATTCATAATTAAAAAACTAACCACACATCTTTATGAGGTAGTAGTCTGACATACAGACAAGAGACATTATTAATTTCACCGTTAAATGATGAGAAATGTGTTATTTGTGAAATAAGAATTTAAAAATTATAATAATTTAATATATATCATATTAATAAGTGAAATCATTAATTATATACAATATATAATTATTGTAATGGAAAATTAATTACATTGGTAGGTGGGATGATAGTCCTACATGTACATGATTGATTGTTTAATTTCCCATGTGATATAAGTAGAGATCGATCTGGGTAATTATATTAATATTATAAAACCCTAGTATATATTTCATACTAGTATTTATGTATTATAATTTTAAATAATTATATAGCTTATATGAATAATTAAAATCGAAACACATATTAAAAAAACATTGCATCTTCATCGGGGAAACTGTTTAGGTTTATCCAAAATCCATTATAGATTGTTTTTCTTATCTAAACAAGAATTCTAATATGTAGAAAGGGATATACATTATGTATTTTTTTGGGTAATTTGGGATCTAAATTGTTTGGATTTTTGAATAATGGAGGAGAGGGGTGGTCTTTTATTAGTGAGGGAGAGGACACACAAGTAATATTTGAAAAGATAAAGTGATTCATGAGTTTTTCTCATGTAAAATCATCCAAAAATTTTAATTATTGAAAAATAGAGGTGATAGGCTCTATATATGTCAATATAATGGTATGTTTACATTTATTTGTTCCTTTTTAACTTGTATCTTTTTTATATAACCCCAAAGAGCATGAATTTATCCATCACAACAATAATTATTTTTTTATTATATTATAGTTATTTATATTTATAAAATAAGATATAATTTTTAAATATAATATATTATGATTATTAAAAATATTGAATCCATATTTTTCAAATTCACTTAACCAAAATTTAATATTTCCAATAACAATTTAATTGGTATGCGGGACAAAAAAAGCTAGTTACCTGGGATAAAATTCTGAAAATGAAAAATGGTTTTTCTATCAAAATAAAATAATAAATTGATTAAAAATACCAAAATTTAACTTTTTATAATATATTTTAACATATGTTACATATAAATTAATATAACTTATAAGTTATCATTTTAATAATTTAAAAGAATAGATTGTTTTAAAAAAACATAATTTATCACCATTGATCGAAACATGAAAAACTTCAAAATTTACCAAAAATTATCACTATTATAATTATGAGGTACTGATTTCAAAAATTATTATTATTTTATAAAATAAATTTTATAATAATTTTAATATTAATTTTTTCTTTAGTTTTCATTAATAGAAAAAAACAAATTTTATTAAAAAAATAAAATTCGTCTGAAAACATTTCTTTTTCAATGAAATGGTTCATATTTAATTTATAATCAATATATTACCATAAAATTTACTTTATTCATTTCTACCATGTAAGGTTCATAATTTATTTATCAATCTTCTTACCTTAGAGCATAACATTATTGTTATAATGGTTATGTCTAAAAATTAATATATTAATAAAGCATTATGTTTCATTTTACCATAGTTTTGGATAAATTTCATTATGTCAATAAGATTTAATTTATTTTAAAATAACTATTTAAAAAATTCTATCGGTTTTACATTATCCACTACATTAATAAATTCTATACTATCAATTTAATGTTGATCCCAATCATCATTGTTTTTTTATTTCAAAATACCCATATTGAAATCCCACATCATGAAAAGGGATAATAAAACACCCTCTTGATAAAATATTATTTGAAGTAAAAAGGTTATATAAAGTAATATCATGAGTAGGTTTTACAAGTATGAAAAAATTTAGGTAATGTGATGATATTTATATGTATTAAATTCATAGTAATAAAATAATGATGGAGGTTGATGGAGGTTATTGATCTCAAGAAAGTGAGTTATCAAGAGAAGTTAAAAAAACCCAAAACCATAAATATATGATCAATTTTGGGAAAATATGATTAATCATAAATAAATATACAAGAATAATGAAATTAAGATAATTTTCCAGGAGTTGAGGAATTATATTACCACCTAGTCTAATAAAATATGAAAAATATACACACTTTATTTATTTATATTTCATTGGATTGATTTCATGCACTATTTGTTCTTGGATCAATCCCCCCTTCATTTCTTACTCCAATGAAATGAATATCCATATTGAAATGTTATTCGCCAAGAACATTTTACATATCATTAGAATGAAAAGTCACTCCACTTGTCTGAAGATATTTTTTAAAACCAAAAAAGATAGTACGAGTTATACAATAACAACTAATGTTGAAATTAATACATTCCATATATAGTTATGATTAAAACTAATAAAAAATTTGTATTTTCAAATTCAATCTCAAAAGTATTTAAATAAAGGTAACTAAATACTCATTAATTTCCCCCCCAAAAAAAATAATGGATCTTAGTGTCACATTCCAAACATATGAATACCTTCAACACTGTAAAAACTTTATGAAAAAATATTTCTTTTAAAAAATATCTCACAATATAAAATATATTAAAAATAATCATTACTTGAAAAAAACACCAAAGATGATTTAAACCAACAAAACACTAACCAATTTTGATGTTTCTAACACTATATCATTAAAATATCATTAATATATCATCTTTAGAAACAAATTAAGCCTTATCCTCACCTAATAATGTGTTTTCAAAGTGGTTAACAATTTTAATTAATTAATTTTCTTAGTCCTCAGTAAAGTTCAACATATACTTTCAAATAATCAATGAAATAGTATAGTTTTACAAATTTTATTCATTTATTGATTATTATAAGTAGAATATAATTTGTAAATTACTCTTATTTTGTAATACATGAATAAAAAACACTAATAATTCCAAATCCTCTTTGGTAATATGTTAAACAAAACTATTATCCCATGTCTTATTTTTTAATATATTCTCATTCATGCTTGGAGAATTAATTTGTGTAATTACCAATATGATTTAAGTCTAAGCCTATCATATCCCCACATTCTATCATAAACAAAAAATTACATGAATGGTTTCATTTCTCTATACACAAGTATTAAATTTTCATTCCCATAAAGAATGTTCTAGGGTGTTTCCTTAAAAGACCAACACATTATTGAAATCCCTTATTCTAATTAATCAACTTATCCATTTTTGATCATCCTTCATTTTATTATATTTCTTTCCATCAAATCCATGATACATCGATAATTATTTCCCAGTTTTGATAGCACATGATTCTACTTCTTCATAAACTTTTTGTTTTTTAGATACTATATCCCTTAGTATGATTGTCTTAATCCCATTAAAGAAACCGTTATTCTTACCTTTTTGATTATGTAATTTTATACAACTGAAATTCATTTTTCAAGGTACAATTTAAAAATAATGTAATACACAGTATTATATTATAAAATTTTTTTTCAATATTTATAACACCAATACTAGTGAAATAAATAATATAAATTGAAAACTTTATTCCAAGATAAAATTATAATCATAAAAATGGCAACATTGGGGGTGATTCTAATTCATAAAAATATTTTAAAATCCATCAAAATGGTTTGTAAATTAAATGTAAATTATCCTAAGAATATTCTTAAAAATTATTCTTGTTGAAGTGAACTTGGTGACAACTAATACAAGAACTACCTAGATTTTTAAGAGCTATTACACCTAGGTATATTTATTTTAGAACCATTTACACATTTAGTATCAATTGGGATGGGTATTGATAAGTAAAACCATATAATATATATCTTACCAAAATATTATGACGTTCTTATATACTAAACCTCAATGTCTATCATAGGGTTATACTACTTATTCTATTATTTATTAAATATACTTAATAAAAATTCTATTAATGTTTCTATGACACTAACTGTAACAACCATAACCCTAATAACTTGAAGCATGTTTATTCATTATTAAATTAGAAATTTATATAATAAATTTCATCTAAAAACCAATGGGCTTAATAGTATTAGTAAACTAGATACATACACTAAATTTACCATACATTTCAAAACATAAAATTCAAAATATATTATAATTGATAACACCATTAGTTCACTTAGATTATCCCTCTATAATAACCAAAATACAATTCCTGGTATCCTGGGGAAAATAAAACATAATAAATGGGTGATCATAGATACTTAGTAAGGGTTAGTACCATTAGAATATACATTGAATAAATAATAATCATAAATACTTCAAAGAAAATAAATAAAATAAATTTAAATTAATAAATAAAATGAGAATAATATGAACAAAATAAATTATGCTGAAATAAGACCATGTAAACAATCCAAAAATATTGAAACTTATCCATGGATATTGTATGTAATCCAATAATCACATAGAAATAGATGATATCATAATGAGGGAATACATAATTTAAAATATCTGAAACTATCAATACCGTTCAAAATATAATTTAAATTTACGGGAAGACACCCATATATTTTAGAAAAATGATATTTCTCTTGAAACCAATCAATATAAATTAAGGATATATATAATTGTGACCCACCTATCACATTATTTGACGAATTAGTTCATCATAAAAAGGGTGAAACATAATAAACATGACAAATATTGTAAAAAAAATAACAGATCAAATTTTATTACCTGTCCCAATTAAATAAACACAATCATAACCCATCTAGAGTAAAATGGTAAAGTTTAATAAAAATGTACAACCTCAATCAAACTGATCATAAACCATCCAAAGAATGAATATTGATTTTTTCTATATAATATATCAATTTTGTATCATAAGTTGAATAATGGTTTTATTTCATTAATGAATATAAAAAACTATAATTAAAAATATTTTTTGAGGAAAATATCATTTTCACTATGATTTTTTTAAAGATTATAATCGATTTTAAATATAATTTTAACTGAATATAACCTTTTAAAAAATTTAAAATAATATTTAAAACATTTAGTTGTAATGATGTAACAAAATAATATTCATAGAGTACATATTAAAATAATGATTTCATACACAGTTTCAGTAAAAACCAAATGTTCATTATTTTGTAAATTAAATTAATATTCCTATTAACAAATATTAGAAAAATGAAAAATGTGTAAAAAATTGTTCCATTATTTATTAAAAAATGAAAGGAAAATTGAAAACAAATTTTTAAAAACTATATTTTTATTATAAATGATTTTTGATCAAAGAGAAAAATAATTTCATATCTACTGAAAAAAAATTTATCTATAATTGAATTTTCCAAACAGTGTAAAAATGGTAATATTAATTAAAAGTTTTCATGAATAACCTAAGTATATGAAAGTAAAGTTTTTTTAAGAAAAAATTAAATAATTCCCCAAAATGATATATAAGAATTAATAATCCCGAATAACGATGTGATTATGTAATTAACACTTAATGCATTGGTAACATTGAATCATAATCCCCATGAAATAAATAAAATAAAATTAAAATTAAAAAACGATGAAGTGAAATAAACTCATGATATAACATATCAAAAGGTACAATATATACACCACAAAAATGAATAAATGTTTTTAAATATTTTTTATAAAAATGGTTTATATTTATAAGTATAATGAATCTTTTAGAAAACAATGTGGTATTTATTAATCCCATGTATATCATCTTGGTGACTTATGTAATAGATTTCTATAGAAACTAATTTATAGTATTAAATTAATTTAGGTGTTTTCATTAATTATAAATTTTAAATCCAAAAAGATTATTTAATATTCTTGATAATTATGTTCATATTATAAAAAATTACCATTTAATACTGGGCATAAAAGTATAAATAATAATACTATATATAATGGCCATATTAATGGTAAAAAATTATATTATATGAATCGTTTTATTATTATTTTTATTTTTTATCTAATAAAATATATAAATCTACTAAAAATTTTACTTTAAAAAAATTATCATTAGATAATTTGAAATGCCCTAGATCTTCATATTCCATTACATTTCCAAATTTTGGTGTTTGGGGTGTCCTAGACACCAACGGTGAGTCAGGAGGGCATTTGTGTCAGTTGCAGGGTGTCACTGTAGTGTCATATATTTGTTCCCCGATTGGTGTCTCACTGATCGGTCTCCCCAATCTATGACGCACCCTAATAGTGTCACTATGGGGTGTCAGGGCTCTATCCCCAATTTTCCCTGTAACAACTCTTTTAAGCCTTCTTCCCCTTTTAAACTTGTTTAAGTTAATTTTTAAAACCATAAATGATGTTTTAAATCCTCTATTAATGAGTATACCATTGACATACCAAAATGTGAGGCGTTTTAATTGCTTTTACACTCCTTTAATATGTTTTCCAAATCACTCATGTTTTTCCCTATTACATGTATTTTCCATTTAATGTTGATTTATCAAATCACAATTTTGTGCTGCTTCATGTCATCTGTCTCTAAGGGAATTATTAAATCCTAAATAATTTCTATGTGTGAAACCACCCAACAGTGTGGTCCACCCATGATCCCCTTTTCATGAACTTTGAGATTTTACTTCCCATAACTCTTAGATTGGCCCATTTAATCACATAGAGATCTTCTTACTCAATCTCGTTTTGTTTCATCTTGGGGTGGTTGGTGTCCCCCATCTAGAGATGATTCATTCATTCATAAGAACCCTCTTGTCTGATTCTTCATGGAGTTACTATCGCACAACCCCAGTTCTTGGTTCTAGGAGAAAACATCAATAATTGATCATCCATGTTGGGATTTTTCTTTCATATCACATTACTGTGCTGCATGAAAGATGATTATGATGATGATCCTTTGAGACATATATAAAAGCAACATTAATGAATATAATAAACATAATTTTAATGTATTATGGTATGGTACCTTTGATGATGTTGTTTGGTTATACATTAGTTTCCCTGTATTGAATTGTATAGACTCATGTCCATAGAAAATTGTGGCCATCTGTGGTCCTTGATTACACATCAACAAAACGTTGTTTTTCTAGATAATCTGGTAATTAAATGCATGTAACGTGGATACTAGTTAATCACATAACATCAGTTGTTTAAAAGGATTCCTGATGAATAATAACCCCTGTGTGATCACCCCGATTAACAAAATGGAAATAATGAAGTCAGTAAATGTTGTCGGCTAAATCTGAAAACATCTCAAATCTATTTTTTTTATATGTTTTGTTTATCTGATTAATTCCTTGTGGGTTGACGTAGAGGGTAATGGATCCTTTGAATGGGGGTTATTGGTTTGTGAATATGAGATCGTGTGGATCTGGTATGTTGGGGCTCGGTTTGGTTCCAATACTTCATGGGATCTCACATATCCCATTCGATGTCGTTACATTATAAGAGAACCATGTGTGAATGCTTAAAAGATTTCTTGGAAATTATACCATTATTTGTTATTTTGGCATGTAGTTATGAATTTTAGTTACTCATTAGTGGAGGGATGATTTAAATGGGATCACTTGAACATGATAATTAGAATGGGTACAATAGGGGAATTGTTTTCTAGAAATGGGTTGTTCTCTGTTTTTGGTTGTTGTGTATTTTTGCATGCATGCATAAGATCAAGAGTGGTTGTGTATGGGATGGTTTTCTGTATTGGGACTCTTAGGTTGGGATAAGTACTTCATTACTTATATTTATATAAATTGGTTCTTTTGTTTCTTATATGCACCCCACCCATGTTGATCACTTATCGTCGAACACCCCCATTTCATGGGGGAGGGTGCTTTTTCCTACAATCATATGATTGGCTAGTAATTAGATTCAATATGACCCCTCTACTAGGTAACCCAATAATCATTTTGATGGTTTTGATGGCCTAATATTCCTTACATCCAAAGACTTTTCGAGCAGGGTGTGTTTTGGTGGTGGGCCCAAGTTTGTGTGGGCATGTTTTTTCCCAAGTTTCTTTGGGTTGAGTCCCAGGTGTCTTCATTCTTAATAGTGGTTGTTCTAGACTAGGAGTCTTTCAGCATAGATGTGGTTGTTTTGGCCCTGGTGTCATCAGGCGTTTCAGTCTTTATTGTGGACCAGTTGTCGGGTGTGTGGTTTTGTGTGGTTCTGCTGGCCTGGGTGTCTGCGGGCATGATACGTGGTTGTGGTGGTCCCAAAGGTTGTTGTTGGGGGAAGTATTTGGATTGCAGTGGAACTTGTTGGAGAGGTATGACACATAATATGTCCTAAATATCTAGTTGTAATGTTGTGTGGGGTACCCAAATAACAATGTGTTATTATTATTACTTTACCTATCTTGCATTAATTGGGGAGTGTGCAGTGCTGAGGATGGGTGGATAGTTTCCATATTAGGTGTTTTGGTTATCTATTTTTTCATGAGGAATTAGAATGCTTTTCTACTTGTTCATGATATATTTTTTGTTTTCCCTACTACATATACCATTATACTCACCCTACGTATGTAAAACTGCATTCAGGTTTCCATGTGGACTTTGGGGACCATGTCGTACCTTAGTAGCTCTAACATCAAGATTTTTCATTGCTAATTTTATTTCCTTTTTTACCTTTCATCTGGGGTTTTCTTGTAATTTTCGATAGATTAATTTGAACATTTTTATGGGAATAGATTTTTTGCATTAATTTTACTTTTAGTATTTTTGGATTTATTAGGGATTTATAAACACATCTCCCGATCTTGTTATATAGAAGGGTAATTCCTTCCATATTATGTGAGATTATATACTCTTGTTGCTAGTCTCTACTCCAGGGACTATTGAAAGAGGGACTTAGGAGTCATTATCTCTCCTTAAATTCGAAGAAGGAAGGGTCTGGTATATTTTTGTCCCTTCCCTCATCTTCGTGAAGGTGGGTCGTGATAAAATGGTATCAAAGGAGGATGGTTGAGAGATAAAATGGTGTTCGGGGTTAGGAATAGTGAAGATTGCATGAGATGGTAGAGAAACAGTGTTATAAAATCTTGGTGCATGAAATAGTCCTATTATGACCAGATAGGACATTGTATTTTAGGGAACCCAGGATCCGATGCAAGGACTCTGGACCTATCGATCGACCATGTAAGGCTAAACTTAATGAAGGGTAGAGACTTTGGGAAATGGTACATGAATTATAATGACTTGTGTTCTTGGGTGTTTTTGGTGTATTGGTAATTGAATATGAATAAAATGTTTATACAATATTTATTGTAATTTTCCACACTACTTGGGCTTAGGAATTCCTTTTTTACATTACATCTCTAGCACTCGAACGACCTCCATGAGTAGTGCGGGATATCGAGGAAAGAAATTTTGATTTGGATTATCAGTAGATGGATGATCGAGAGGAGGAGGATGTCCAGTTGTAGAAGACATTTTTCACCATTCTGTGGAAGACCCTCGTAAATACGAGGGTAGTGTCTTGGTCATGAATAAAGAGAGTGGTCTCGAGGAGCTGGTGTTAAATTTCATATTGATTAAGAATCTGGAATAGTATTGTGTTACTCTAGCCATGATCTAGATGTGGGGAGTGGCACATCAGTGTTGGATGCTCTATCTTGGTGAGAATAAGAGAGATGAGGTTTCTTGTAATCACATTGAGAAGGTGTTTTGGGCATAATTCATATCTTACACAATGAAGGCTAAATAAGGGATAAATTTTCTCTCTATGAAGAAAGGGGTTACGATGGTAAATGTGTTGGGGATAAAATTCAATGACCTCATTAATTATTTTCTAGACCTCTTCCTAGATGAGGATGTATGGGGAAGGCTCTTAGAGGAGGCACTCTGACCTTCCCTTCAGTACACTGTTACTCCTTTCACTCTGTCGATGTACCTGGTGGTTTAAAATAAGGATTAAGTGGTGGAGAGGAAGCACACGTTGGGTGGCATGCCACGAGAAGGAATCCAGTTACGTTTATCAAGGGGAAGACTATCTGTAGTAGGACCCCAACATCAGTGACTTATAGGTTTCTGCCGGTGGGGAGTATGCCTCCACAGTTCCAGTTCCAATCTCTCGATCCTTTCCCTTTCTACCTAATCATATGACCGATATGATTTTTCTATGTCAATCATGAGTACCATCAATATAAATTCATTTACCAAGTGCAGTATAGTGTGGGTGGGCAAGATCAGGGTCCACCTCAGTAACACCAGTTGCCGGCCAGACATTTTTAGCAGCAGTAGTAGGTATAGAGAGATCCCAATCTACTAAGGGTGGATGGTGCCAGAGGAGGCAGACCTAAGGATGCTTCTTAGGGACCTAAACCATGGCATGGTTGGGGATGATTCCAACAATTGAGGGGTATAGGGGTAGATCATGGGATGTTTCATGCTATAGAGGCAACAGTTCTAGCAGAGCCAGTGGTCGTTTAAGGTAAAATCAGTTTGTTTAGTACACTTTCTTTGCCTTGTTTGATTCTGGAGCTTCTAAATCCTTTTCTTAACCTACTCTATCCCATTCCTTGGGACTATATGTGGAGTAAAATTACATTCCCCTGGTGTTGAGCATGCTAGTTGGAGGTCAGACCAACCTATTTTTTGTTTTCCAAGGATATAGACTAATTTTAGGGCCACATCAGTCCAGTGGGGATCTCCTCCTATAGAAACCAAATCCATAGGATTTCATCCTACGAATCGACATTCTATTTTCTATGCACGCTATTATTGAATGCTTTCAGAGAAGTATCATGGTCTGAGATATGGGCGTCCAAAATGTAGCATTCATCAGTGAGTGGGGTTTCCAGGATCTAACCTAGTGAGTGTATCCCCTTCTTTCCTAGATAGATGAGATGTCAGTGGATTCAGAAAACACATAGATGGAGGTTTTACAGTGGATTTTCAGTGTGTTCCTGGACGTCTTCCCCGAACAGGTTGTAACTCTACCCCCTTGATGAGATGTTTAGTTCAGGATAGACATACAACATGGTGCTCATCTGATTTCAATGGATCCCTATATAATAGAACCTTATGAGTTACAAAAGTTATGGATTCAGGTAAAAGACCTAATGAAGAAGGGTTTTATTTGACAATGTGTGTCACAATGGGGTGCTTCAGTCTTGTTCACAATGAATGAAGATGTTGGTCTCATGCTATGCATAGACTCCCAAAAAACAAATCATGTGACGGTTGAGAAAAGTTATCCCTTCCGATGATTGAAGACCTTTTCAACCATTTGAAGGGAGCAGTCTGGTTCTCTCAGATCTACATGTCGTATGGATATCACTAATTGAGGTTGAAGGAACGTAATATCCCTAATACATCTTTTAGATGTAGATATGGGCACTTTGATTTAATGGTCATGTCGTTCGGCATTATAAGAACACCAGATGTGTTCATGGGGATCATGAACATAATTTTCTATGAGTATCGGGACCGGTTCATAGTCATTTTAATCAATGATATCATGATCTACTCAAGATCAGAGGAGGATCACACCAAGCATCTAAGGATAGTTTTGGAGGTCCTCTGAGACCACTATATCTATAGGAAGTTTTCAATGTGAAAGTTTTGGACATGATAGGAGCACTTCATAGGACATGTGGTGTCCCATCATGGAATATAAGTGGACCCTTCAATGGTCTAAGTGGTTTTTTCATGGGAAGTAACCAAAATTGTTGTATAGGTTCATAGTTTCCTTGGACTGAAATGTAACTACATGGGGTTTTTACCCATATTCACTCGAGTTGTTGCACATTTGATATCCTTGACTAAAAAGGAACAAGATTTATTTTGGAGTGAGCAGTTCTCAACAACATTCATTTATCTAAGATGGAAGCCGGTTAGTTCTCGAGTGCTGATGTTTCTATAAGAAGGGGTAATGTTTGAAGTGTTCTGCAATGCTTCAAATCTAGGCTTGGTGTGTTTGATGATTTATTAGAGAAGAGTGGTCTCTTATGGGTCTAGGAATTTACATCATCAAAAAGATATATTTTCCAACCAAAACCTAGATCTTACATATCTGGTGTTTGCACTGAAGTTGTGGGGGAATTAACTGATCAGGGAACACATTGTGGTCTTCACAGATAACAAGAGAATGAGTTATGTCTTATCCCAGTGAGACTTGGACTTGAAGCATTGGAGGTGGATTGAGTTTCATTAGGACTGAGACATCATGATCTAATACACCTCCACAAAGGGAAATGTGGTGGCCTATGACATGAAAAGGAAGTCAAAGAAGGATGTGGTTTTGGAGTCAGTAGTGGCTTGGAAAGCAATGGAGGAGTTGGCTACATTACATATCGGCATGAGATTGGAGGATTGTAGTTACTATTAGTTTATGATGATAGTGAAATATTCCTTGGTATGGTAGGTGGTGGATTCTTAGTGGGGTATGTATAGGCTGATGTGATGTGTGATCTAGTTGACCATGGCAGTGCTCCAAAAGAATGGTCAGAAGATGGTCAAAATCCAATGCTTTTCCATAGGAAGTTGTTTTTCCTAGAGATGATGCAGAAGAGTGTTCTCGATGAGTTCCATAACCCACTTTTGTAGGTACACCAATGAGTTTCCAAGATGTAAAGGGCTTGCTGGGTCAATTTTTGTGGCCCGGAGTGAAGCAGGCAGTGGTAGGGTTTTTGGAAAAGTGCACTGGGTTTCAATAGGTGAATGTTGAACACTATGTTACTAACGGTCTATTGTATCCCTTAGAAATTCCCAAATAGATGTGGGATGACGTCTCAAAGGATTTTTTTCATATGATAACTAAGGCTAATGGATGTTGTGATTCTATCTGGGTAGTGGAAGAATGTTTGTTGAAATCGTCTCACTTCATAGTGATTAAGGAGGTTAATATAGTGGATGTCTTGGCAAAGAAGTATTTTAGTGAAGTGGCACGACTGAACGGAGCTCCAAGAACCATCATTTTTTATTGGGATAAATTCTTTAAATCAAAAGTATATAAGTGATTCCATCATGCTTTTGGCACCCAGTTATGCCTTAGCACTGCTTTCCACCCTCAGAAAGATGGGAAATCATAGAGGACCATGTAGTCATTTGAGGATATGTTGGGGGCATGTGTTAAGGATGTTGAAGGATCATCGGTATGACACTTTTCTTTTGTATATTTTTCCTTAAAAAATATCTATCACTATACCATTGGAATGTAATCATATTATTATTTGTATGGAATACCATGTCGATCACCATAGTGCTAGATAGAGGTTGGGGAGGTAGGTGTTCTTGGCCCAAATGTGGTGTCGAGAACAACAAAGAAGATTCAGATTGTGCATGATAGTATGGAGGTAGATCAAGATTGGAAGAAGTCATATATCGATAATAGTAGGAGACCCTTAGAGGTAGAGGATGGGGACCATGTGTTATTGATGGTCTTCCATCAGTGTGGATAACAGAGGTTCTCCAGGGGAAAGAAGCTTACTCTATGGTTTATTTGACCCTTTGAGGTGTCGGGATGATTTGGCAAGGTGGCGTATCAGCTGGCATTACCACCTCCACTAGATGGGACCTAGAACATCTTCCATGTATCTCAGCTCAGTTAGTATCTACACAATGACTCCCACATCCTCGATTGGGGAGAGTTTGATATTATGAACGATGCATTGTTCGCGGAGAGACCGCTGAGAATCGAGGATCATAAAGAATGTTCTTTGTGGATAGACAAATCTCTTAGTTTGATTGTTGTAGAGCCAAGGTGGACTAGAGGGGAGTAACGTGGAATTTTCGGGATAGGTGTGTTCCATGTACCCAGATCCATTTTATTTTTTGATCTTTTGTTTTTTGTGCCTTGCTGTGATTTAATGCTTGACCTTGTTTTCTATAATATGGGTTGTTCCCCTGTACACTGAATGTGTCTTCAAGGTCATCACTCTGGGAAATGGAGGACCTAACCCCTAATAAATACACATTAAGTTGGATGTGATTAAACCTATATGGGCGAGTCAGTGTGACCCAATGAATATTGTATCAACACAAGGAAAATGAACTCCCTAATACATAAGTTGGACAATGTGACCTTTATATTTTTTTGTGGGTGTTTGGTTAAAAAGAGTGGTAGAATTTATGTTTCTGTCCACCAGATTGATGTGAGAAAAATTCTCCATAAAATCAAGTTTTCTTCTACCTTTCGAAAAAATATAGGATGGTTTGACCCTGATTAGTATTTTATGAGGTGGTTGTTAGGACCCCTCTCTTTTCTCTGGGAAATTCATCAATTCTAGAAGATGAGAATATTTTGATAGGTATCTAATAAAATAACCTAGACCTTTTTGGTCCATTACATTGACAAATTTTGGTGTTTGGGGTGTCCTGGACACCATTGGTGAGTTAGGAGGGCGTCAGTGTTGATGGAAGTGTTTCACCGTGGGGTCACCAATCAGTGCTGCTCCCAAATGGTTCCACCGTGGGGTGTCAGGCTTATTTCCAAATTTTTCCCATAACACCTTATTTTATGTCTTCTTACACATTAAAACAGGTTTAAGGCCATTTTAATGCCTATAATAATTTTTAAATCCCATAAAATTGGGGATAACCTTGAATTACGAAAACGTCTGGAATTTTAATATGTTTCACACATTTTTCCACATTTTCCCAATCTCATATGTCCTCCCTATTACGTGTTTTCTCTATTTAATGTTGACTTATCAACTCACAGTCGTGTGATGGTCCACATCAGCCATCTCTGAGGGTATTATTAAATCTTGAATAATTATATTGTTTGGAACCACCCAACTATGTGGACAAACCATGATCTTTTGTTCAACCACATCAAGATTTAAAATCCCAAAAATCTAGGATCAGGACTTTTTATCAACCTGGAATATTCTTCTGTGGTCTAATTTTTTTCCTATTTCTATGATTGGAGTCCCCCATCGAGAGAGGAGTCATGCCTGCATGAGATCCCTCCCACCCCATTCTTTTTAGAGTTTCAGTTGCATGGACTCAGTTCATGGAACACCGATTAAACATTGATCTTTGATCATCCAAGTATGGTTTTTCTTTGTCTCTCTTAATTGTGCATCATGAGGGGTGGTTATGATGATGATCACTCACAACGTATATGAAACCATCATTAATGAAGATAAAAAAGGAATTTTAAATGATAAAGGGATGATAATGTTGTTGATATTTCTATGTTATAGCTTCATTTTAATGTTCTGAATTGTATATAATTGTCTCCACTAAAAATCATTGTCATTGGTTGTCCTTTTATGTGGAATAATGAAAATCTAATTTTTTGGATAGTCCGGTGATTGAATAGATGTAACATAGAAACTCGTTAATCACATAAACTCAGTTTATTAGATGGATTTCTGATGAATAATAACCCATGAGTGAAGAAACATGTTAACCAAATGGCATGAAGATACTCGAGTTATGGTGTTGGATAAATATTAAAACTTAATTTCTCCATTCTAGTGATAAGTGTGGTTGCTATGTTTGTTTACTTGTGGGGTAGAGTAGAGGGTAGTGGAACTTATGTTTTAGGGTTTGAAGGATTGTGAAACTAAGGCCATGTGGAGCCAGAATGTTGGGGGCTGATTTGGTTCTAGTACATAGAGGGATCCCAGAAATCCCTTTTGATGGTGTCACTTTACAATAGAACTAGGTGTTAATGCTTATATCCATTCTAGAATATATTTTTCTTAATTATTGTTTTGGATTCTGGTTATATATGTTAGTTTTCCGGTAGTTGAGGAATGTTTCAAATGGAGTCACTTCAATATGATAACAAGAATGAGCACAGTGGGGTTTTTTTTTGAAATGGGCTATCTTCTAGTTGTGGTTGTTGGGTATTTGATCTTTTAGGGACAACATCAAGAGTGGTAGTTTATGGGTGGGTGGTCTGATTTGGAACCCTTAGGTTGGGATGAATGATTTATTACCTATATGTATAAAAATTAGTTATTTTGTTTCTTATACAAACCCCAATCATGTCAAGAACATTGTGTCAAACACCCCCATATAATAGGGGAGGGTGTTTTTTTACAACCTTCGTCGTGCAGGGTATGATTGATTAAGGTTCATTATGGCCCAAGACTCTTTCAGCTAGGTGTCTTGTTGTGGTTGGCCCAGATGTGTGCAGGTAAGTTTGTTTCCAAAGTGTCTTTGGGATGAGGCACATGTGTATTCAGGTGTGGTAGTGGTTGTTCTAGACCAGGTGCCTTCGAGCATAGAAGTATATGTTTTGGCCTAGGTGTTTTCAGGAATGGAGGTGTTTGTTGCGGCCCAAGTGTCTACGGGCATGGTCATGAGTGGTTGTGGTGGACCAGGAGTCTGAGAGTGGGATGTGTGGTTGTGTTTTCTCTTGAAGTTGTTGAAAGTTAGTAGTGGGACTGCAGTGGAACATGTATAGGAGGTCTGACATATAAAACGACCTAAATAACTAATGGGAAAGCGGGGATGGGTACCAAAATATCGATTTACTATTACTATAATATCACCTGACATACATTATTTGAAGAGTGTTCCCTGGTGAGGCTGGGTGGATAGTTTATTTTCTAGTTGTTTTGTTCACCTATTTTTTCACGAGGCATTAGAATTCGTCCCCACTTGTGCACACGGGATTTCGTTTTTTCCTAATGATATCAACTATACACTCACCATATGTATTTGAAACTACTTTCAGGATTCTAGGAGGACATTTAGAACCATGCTAGATCATACAAACTTGGGCTTCAAGAGTTTTCATTTATGCTTTTCTTTGTTTTGGTAATTCTCACCATGGTTTTTCTTGTACTGTATATTCGTTTATTTTGAACATGTATATGAGAATGGATTTTTGGCTTTATTTTACTTTTAGTTTTATTGAGTATTTTGGGATTTACCTTCTTACCTCTAGATCATTTTCTATAAAAAGTGTAATGCCTTCCATATTACATGATATTTTATACCCTTGGTACTAGTTTCCACTCCGGTGCCTATTGATGGTTGGACCCAAGGGTAATTATCTCTCCACAAAATTCTAGAAGGATGGGTCTGGAAGTTTTTTTTCTATTCCTTCATCTAGGTGAAGGAAGGTCCTAAAATATTTAAAAAAAAATTTCATTATTTAATTTCTTTTCAATATTAAATAAATTTAAAAATTCATAATGGTGAAAAAAAATTTCAATCAAAATGTTTTCTATATATTATTTTTTATAATTCTGAAGAAAACATTACATAAATAAAAACTCAATACGGTTAATTCTAAGAAATTTAATTTTATAAAATCAATATTTATTAATAGGTGTTACCTTATATTTTAAATCAAATATAAATTACATTGTGAAATACTACATTATAATTTAAAACCGATATGGGTAATATTCTATGATCTAATGGTAAATATCTTAAAATATGTTTAAATCCCATGGGAATTCATCTTTGAGGATTTATCATACCTTATTCAATCGCACTTTTTAATTTCATATTTATAGTGTTTTTAGCACATAAATAGTTTAATTATATATTTTAATAGTATATAGTATTAACAAAAGTAAACTTTTCATCACTTATAATAGGGGACACTTCAACCCCTTCATACCACACACTTTCATTCAAACGTATTTCTAAAATTCTCTAATTTTAAAATTATATAAAACTATATGAGATTAATAGCCCAATATAATCTATTATTTATCCTATTCCATTCAGTAACAAGTATAAATATTATAGATATTTCAAGGTACCAATTAAGTATGGAACACGCACTGTGTGAATCATTAAGAAGATAAGGGATTCTTATCCCTACTTTTCACCTTATTAAAGAAACTCATTACGTTGCACATAGTTTTATTTGTAATGGTTTATGTACTTTAATGTAATATTATAGAATCTTAATTTAGTCATATTTTTTGATATTCAGTGCTCCTTCTATCACTGGGGTTTGACTACAAAACATTAAAAGATGTAAGATTTTTTATTTATTAAACTAATTAATTGAGTCATAATGATTTATTTTTAAAATTATTTCAATAGATTGATATGATATATTATATATTTATATTATCATTTCTATCACTCTAGATACTGAAATATTCAATTCTCATAATTACCGTGATGAATTTCTTGTTCAAAATAGTTTTTCATTATTGAGAATAATTAGTATCCTCTTGAATGATCGTTTTTCCTCATTGTCTATAACATCCCATATTTCCAAGTATACCCATGTTAATTGGAAAAATATTTATTTATTACTAATTTTACCTTTATATTATTAGTTTCTAATTTGGAAAATAAATTATCATTATCCTTTTTATTATGTGAGATTCCAACAAGGGGGTTTTAATAACATTAAAAGGTAACATTTTGATTTTTAATTTATTTTCATGTAACACACCCTAATATGTTTTAAATGAGATTATTAATTGCAAAGGAACATTATAATAAATAAAAAATCCTCTATCAATTATTTTATAGAACAATTTTTTTATCATTCCTTGAATGGTCCCATGATCATTTTTTGAACTCCATCTCCATTGCAGTAAATTTTTTCTCACTTATCCTTAATGCTTTTGTAAAATTTCAAACATTAGAACACAATTGTAATGTATGATGTAAATTTATTAAAATCATATCATCTAATATAATTTATATCCTTATTATTCATGAAGAATAATGATATAGTATTTAGTTATTCTTTGAAAAAAGATTATGAAAACCAATTAATTATTAGTGTTTTTATAATTCTTCAGTTTTATGTAATGTTTTATTTCGTCATGTGGTAAAATTATTCATCTAAATAATATGAATTTAATTTTTTATGGTAGTTCAAATATTATTCATCCATCCAATAAATTGGGTAATGTGTTTAACTCGTGAGATACCATATATGGTTCCCTAACTGTTGTCATAAGAACTGCATTATTAGAAAGGTGGGCCCCAAAATAACAAGCAATCAAATGAATTAGGAATGACTTATGTCTTATAATATTATATATATATGATTTAGGATTTATCATAATTTTCTAGGTGATATTTACCACTATTTTTATATAATTGGGGAGTGAACCAAATACCTTATAGGAATCCATATACTATGATTCTATTGATAGTGATACTTAATGTATACTTATGATATAATGTCTTATGTTAAGGACAATATTCCATGATCTTATGATATCATTTACATGTGTCATATTTCCATGATTAGGATCTTCATGTAAATCTTATTCATTATGAATTCAATATTTTTTTGTACTTATCTCTTTATTACATTTTCATACCTATATGATTTTCTTATTCTCACTTATGATCACTGATTAATATCACCTATTTTTACCCTTAATTTTTTTATAACATTAGTGTTTAATTTTTTATTCCCCCTGATATTGAAGGAATGTAATATTTGTGGTAAGACTATAATATTATATCATGGATATAGTTTTTGGGAAATGATGATAAATTGTTAAGGATAATAAAATTTCTACACAAATAAAAAAATTTCTATTATATAAAAAATGAATAGGTTTTTTAGTTAATATTTTTTCTTAACTACATAAGATAATAATAATAAATGTTATTTGGTCTGTATTATAATGAAATAGTTTATTCATAACCATTATTTATACAGTCTCATCCTCAACTATATATAGTTGAAAAGATAAATTTTATGACATTGGATTCATAAGGACACAGTGGAAAATATGTACACTGCATTGAATCACAATATAATTTTTCATCTATGTAATGTTTACCTGAAAATATAATCCCATGTTTGATAGGTATATGATATAATGGATATTTAGAATATTTCTCATTGTTACAATATAATTTTTTGAGATTATATGCTTGTTTGGGAATTACACATGTTGTGTTTCAATTTGTGGGGATTAAATATGTGATTTTGGTCACAATAATATAAAAATTATTGTTAATTAAAAAAAAATTGAATTCATAAAAGTTGCATGACACAAAAAGAGTGTAATTCTAAGAGTTGATTTCCAATTTTAAACTTTAATTATAGGATGAGTTAAGAATGTATCATGAAATGGATTTCATAATACATCACAGTGGATGATGAAATCTCAAGTGACTTCTCCACACTATGTTACCAATGTAATAGTCATAGAATTTTGGAAAAGTATTTATCAACAAATAGTTATAGACACATTGTGATTCCTGAAAGATCTAGTATGAGTGTTAGCATACTCTCAAGAACAAATGTAATAATTTTATTTTATTGGTATAATTATTTGGTTGTTTTGATTTTACAATGGCAGCCAAAATACTTCTTAAAATGATGATAGAATTTTTTCATTTCTTAATACATCTTAATGTGTTGTGTTGAGACTATGTTTGTTGGGTGATATAGTCTTAGGGATTCTAAGAAAGATTTTTTTCTTTGTTAATATATCCTTGACCATAAAATATTATTTTAATCATCATTCAAATACTTTATTTCTATTCTATTACATCATTATTCATTGTAAAAAAAACATATCCAAAAATCAATGAATATTCCAAAAGAACATAAAGATAATGATCATATATTTAATGAATGAAAAATAACACATGGATGTTTATTATTATGATCTAAATCCAAAACCAAAAACAAATAAAATAAAATTCTATAATCCATTATAATCAATAAAATACATCATATAATATTCTTGAAAATCTATCCCAAACTAGTGAACAATTTTTTTTTTCAATGAAAAATCTCACAAACTAGATTTATTATTTTTCCCTCAATCAATTTAACTCAACATGTGTTACGAGGATAAAAAATCATCTATTGTATTATTTAATGTGTATATAATGTGAAATTAATAAAATTTAGTAAAATAATATTTCAATTATGTACCATAATCACAATTCAATTTCCATTATGTTTTTCAAGCTCTGTATTATTTATCACTTCCTTGGAAAAAGTAAAAAAAATATTTTTCCCTTATCCCTTATTTTTGTGTTTTTAATATACCCTCAGAATTTATTTCATTTCAAAATAATAGATTTTTTAATTTTTTATTTTTATGTAATGTAAAAATATATTTACTTCCTATTGGAAAATTTTCATTTTTTATATATACCATACATTATAATTGGAATACCATAATGTTATTTGTGAAATCATAGGAATGGAATAAGGATATGGGTAACCTAATCTAATGATGCAATTTAAAAATTATTCATATATTTTATTATTCAATCCCTTACTAAATTTCTAATCATAAAATATATTTTATGTGGGATCCCACTCTTACATTTTACTACAATTTTAGAGAAATTATATGTTTATAATTTTTTTGCATCTTTATGGTGTTATTCCCACAACCAAAATAGTTTAACCCAATTATAGATAAACTACAATATAAACATGTTAGATTATGATTCTATTTAAATAATTTACTGTTATATATCATTGAATAAAATCAGTATTAAAAGAATAAATTATTTCATAATGATCCAACTTGTATAGAATATTATGGAAGGGTACCCACATGGGTCTCTTCTAATAGTTTACCCACCAACTCTACCCAAATAGAGATTTTATCATAGAAATAATTATATACATATACATTATAATCAAGTATGATTTAAAAATAATCTAAAATAAAGGTGATGGTGGTGTCTATAGTATATTTCGTGCCTTTTCATCTTGTATAGTATGTATCATTCAATTCTCCTCAATTTTTATTTCTATAATAATGATGGAAAATTAAATTATCACACTCAATGTATGAAATTTTAAACAATAAAAATAAAAATGGAAATTGAATACCTAGACAACCCTCCCATGATTTTTGGATTTCTATTCATTATCATTTATATATATCCCTTTATTATTCAATAATAAATGTAATGGATTTATCCATATTATTTCCTAGGAAATATAATCATAGCCTTTACTCACTAATAGTTAATTATTTTTAACCCCATCATAAAATCATAGAATATATATTTATATTCACTTCAAAATCCTTTTTTTAAAGGTTTGAGGTGCAGTGACCACTTTATTGAAACCAAAAAAAATCATCAAGAAAAGATTACAATGAAGAACCTAAAGGTACCTCAGAAAGACAGAAGAATAAATGATACCATGTTCTAGAGCAGGTTCTGATACCCTTGTATCCACACATCACCTTTATTATCCAAAGGTTCTTCCGCATCAACATGAGTCATCATAGATGCATAGGCATCATCATTCATTGATCTATCTTCATTATAATATGAATAGAGCATATGAAATTGGTTAAAAATTCTAATATTATAAAGAACCATTTACAAAATAGAACTCTAGTAATCCAAATTTAAATTCAACATAGCTTTGGAGGTCTTATGTTCATTCACTACTGGTAGATGGTGTCTTATTTCAAATATTGGTTTATAATATCACATATTAATGTTCATTTTATAAGTAGTTTTATATTTCCATCCTGTACCTTATAGATTATATTTATAATCCATTTTACACAACTCTTAATATTTTATAGTATTGTATAAATTTTCCCATTTCAACCAATCCGCACTCTTTTGTGTGATAATCTTTTTATGTCGTTTTTATACACCCATATTTTATAATACTCACTTAGTGAAGAAAATAATTAAAGCTATTATCATAGATGATTTCCATGGGATCTTCATATATATCAATTAAATGTTTCTTTATATATATAAACAGAAACCAAATAAAATTATAAAGAAGAGTTATGGATTCTACCCATTTGCTTACATAAAAAACTACCAAAAATATGTATTAATTCCAATTATATTTTTAAAATGATGTCTTAAATTATTAACCTCTTATATATAATATATAAACATAAAATATTTATTATTTTCTAATTTCATTCCGCTTAAAGATATTTTTTATTATTTGATATTTATTTTATTCCCTAAAAATTTCATTGTTACTCCAAATAATGTTTGTATTTAGAAACCACTTGAAGGAAAATCAGATTTTATTTTATTGTTCAAATAATTTACACTAAAATATAGTGTATCATTATGATGGGGAATATTAAATATGTCCTCTTATCAAATATATCTTTTATAAATTATTGAATCCCCTTTGTTGTATACATAAAACCCCTCTAATAAAAAGTACTTAATATTAGTTTAAAAACTCATCTTCACATGCCATGTTATATGCTATGATTTTTTACTTGTATATAATTAATTTTAATAACAGTAATTCAATATAATTAATGTTTTTAAATATAAATTCATTTTTTACTTTTCAAAAATTGACAATTCATATGATAATTATATTCTAATGTTACAATAATTAATCATCATTAATAGTATTAAAAGTATTTTCATCTCACTTAATACATATTATATCCAAAAAAATATATCTAGAATTGAACTCAATTTGTCAATCTTGGTTTGGAATCACATTTCGACCTAATATACTCCAAATCTATGTTTTCGTTGTAGAAAATCACCATAATTGAATAAAGTACTTTCTAAATTTCCTTAACCAATACAGTACTATTAATATCTATTTCTTGGTTGTTGTTGTGTTTTCCCCAATATAATATATTAGTTCACTATTTGGGGGATGATTTATTTAAAAATAGTATAATTTAATTGAAATTGTGTCTTATAAGACTATCCTCCAACACTCTTATGAGTGAATGATCTCCATATTAATATTTTTACAAAATAAAGAAGACAAAAAATCAAGAAACACATTATATAGATGGATCAAAATATAATATGAGATGATATATCCTTTGAATGATTTGGAATCACATACAATAATATTTCTTAGTACACTCACCATGTAGATATTTTGCATAGAGTTTATCATTGACCTCCTGGTACATGAATGCAAGAAAACATAACACTAGCATAGATAAAAATGATTCTTGTTCATTTAATCATTTAGATTATGCGAAATTTAATTTATCACATTTTAGAATATCTGATTTATCGAAAATATTATATAATCAATTTTTTTAACAATCCCCACTTTATAAAGTGTATGAATAGTTTTGGACCCTGTTATTTCATATCACACAAAAGAGGTGTAGAGATCACACATAAAAATGTCTATATTACTACTTCCTCTTTATTTTTCTATGAATACATCACTTAATAACTCTTATTATCTTATATATTCTATTTATTCCATAAATAACCATGTCTGAATGGACTCAATAAATAAATTCTTTTTTATCATTCAAATTTGAATTCAAAATAACACCTTAATTCTTCTTATCATGACTATTTTTTAATCTTTAGATAATTAAAGGCCCCTTAATCATTGTTGATTTCATAGTTGTAAATTAATGAATGTGTATGATTAGGTAGTGACTTATCAAATTAACAAACTAAAAAAATCCTATAATATTTTAAACTCATCAATGATTGTGAATCAATATTATAAAAAAATATATTTTCAACATCGTTTTCATTAACTAAACAATGAAATAAAAAAAAGTCCTTTGAAACACCTTAGTAAAAACACTTTCCACTAGTAACAATTGAAATCAGGTATTTTTCCTCACAACATAGAATGTTCCAGATCATATGGATTCAAATTTTATTCCACATAGAACAACAATGAGTAAATCAAATGTTTAAAAACACTAAGAAAAAATATCCATATTTTATTGACTTCAACAATGAAAAAGAATCCAAGGTGGACAACGATATGGTCAATAATGTTTTATGTAATAGAAAATTTATATCCCACTTCTTCTAATTGTTTTTCCGTTTAATCTATTTTTTACTTCATAGAAATTAATAAGGGTAAATACACATTCACATGAATTCAATCATAGGCTAGACACCATTATATTTCTCCTCCTTTATAATAATTATAAGATTTATACCACTAATTCGACCATGTAATGTAAAATAATTATTATCTAAAAAATATTAGATTATCGATTTTAACAAAAAATTTATTGATTACCTCTTTATTTTAATTTTTAACGTTTGTTTTTTCATTGAAAAAAGTTATAGTGGAGTCTTCTTCATTTTAATAAAGATATCTAAAACCTATTTTACTTATATTTAAATTATTGTTCACAGTCAACAGTTTAACTATGATTTTTTTATACTATTAAGGTGAATAGTGATACCTATTTATATCAACTAATATCAATATACAATCCTCAATATAAAACTCCTTTTATATTAGTTTAATAATTCCAAAACAATGAAATTGACAGAACCTCAAATTTACACCACATTATTCAGAATAAGGAACATGATTCATGAGTTTATAATAAATAAAACAATGAATATTCTATAACAACTTAATCAATTATCCATTTTATCATCCCTCTGAATAACATCATTAATATTAAAAATTTATCATCATCTTCTAACATCCATTTTATCCCAAAATCAAAAAAACCACCCCATGGTCAAAAACACTCTCGATATCACCATATTCAATATTTGAGGTCTCAATAATCTACAGTGTAGAATTTAATTGGAATATAATTAACATTAATAAATATTTAAATGTGAAACATTTTTTATTGTTCAATATTTAAAAATTTAAAAAAATAATTGATAGAAAATTGTGTAGTAAAAAATAAAAATAATGAATAATTCCATTTTATCCATTAAATTTACATACATATACATATTAATTGCACTTGAAACCAAATGAGATCATATTCAAAAATAAAATCATATTCACAAAAAAATTATTTTATGAAATAGTATATAATGTGTTCCTAAAATGATTATAGAAAAATATATTAGAATATGACACAACTCAAGTACAAAAATGATGAATTCATAAAAGAAACCTTTTTAAAAATTACCCCTAAATATTTTCCCCCTCTAACGTTATTTCATATTATTTGATTTTATTTTCCTCTTATCCTTATTGGAATAAAATTTATTTAAAATAATATACAGACTAATTACCAGACTTTATAAATTTATTATTTAATTAAGGAACTTATTCATTATCCAATTTTTATATTAATTTAGTAAAACCATTTATACACTACAAAATTGATCAATCAAGAACTTCTTCATCTGCTATTTTATATTTGTTGGACACATTATCTTCTTCAATTAAATAATATTACATGATAATTACTAATACTTTGTGATTGTATAAACATAAAATTATTTATTAGAATATTTAATTTTTTATAAAAATCATAGTAACATATTTTAGTATCATTATCTAATAAATTTATCTTTATATAACCCATAATTAATTTTTTAGGAGTATACATATTTTAACCATTTCTTGTGTCAATAATCTCTAATGGTTTCTCAACATCTTCCCTACTTTTCAAACTTTAAATCAACTTCTTTTTATATTTATTCGAGTTTTCACTTTTCAAAAAATCTATTAGATCGTGTTATTGTTTCTACTGCACCTATTAGATCTTAGGAAAATCTTAATGGAAATATCCTTATAGATAAATACTTATACACACTTCATTAATGTCGTCAAAATGTTTTTAAATCTTCATAGATTGTTTTAAAATAATATTTTGTGTGACTTTTATTTTTGTCTCGTGTTTTATCACACTATATGTGAGCCTTATATAACTAATCATAGAATAAATTTTTAATTCCAACCATACATCCCATATTTTATCTCTAGTGTCTATAAATCCAAGAGTTAACCAAAAAATCAACCAAAAATAATAGTTTTTTTAAGATAAATACATTTCTAATGTGAATCACTATGAAAGAATTATCCACCTCTATTTGATAAATAAGAACACTAATAAATGATAATTTTTTTTCATAATTATATAAATTTTATCAATTTTATATCATTATATACAATGGAAGATTATAATTTATATGTCATTATCTTTAGAAGAAAATAGATAATAAAATTTATTCTATTGTGTGACTATCTTGACATTACATGACATCTATTATGATTAAACCATTTATCTAGTGACCCAAATATTAATATGAATCATTATATGTGATCATAATTAAATCAAAACATATCATGTTTCACATCATCCATAATATAATTATTTTAGATCTCATAATATCACACTCCATGTATGGGAATTCAAATATCATATCCAAAAATGATTAATTTATTTTTTCCCCATAAAACATTACATTGACATTTTCAAGATCATTCACCTAGGAATGCCTTTTGTCATTAAAAAAATTAATGTATATTTTCTTTAGGGTGGGTATTTATCGTACAACATAAAGACTCGTCAGTAACTAAATTTTATTCATTATAAATTTATACTTAACTAATTCAACCATATTGGATACATTCTTCATTATCTATGTTTACATTTCAAACATTACATCCATATTAAGTTTCTTCACTATTTTCGTATCATAATATGAATTGTGTTTGAGATTATTGTTACAAATTATCAGTTATTGATGAAAATTCTTCTTTATTTAATTGAATCATCTTCACCTCATGACTCATTATCATCCATTATTGTATTGGTGTTCTTATTACCAATAGAATTGGTGGAAAAAAATTATCACTACTGTAACATTATATATTTTTTTTTTTGGATAAATATAACTATTGTTGGTAAAATAATTATTACTTCTTGAACACATTGATGAAAACATACCCTCTTAAACAATTCATGGAATTTTTCTAATAAAATACCATGTGATGATTCACCTTCATATTCACATTAAACTTATTTTAAAATGGATCATGTATTGAAAAATAAACATTACCTCTATTGTTGATACACATTAATGATCATATAAAACTATACTTATCATTTCCTCTTTAAAATTAAATTTAAATTAGTTACAAAATCTTTTAATTTCATATATTTGGAACATCATTTCAATGTAAATATATAACCCCATTTTTTCCTTCATCTTAAATTTTAATTATGTTTATTTTTCTAATTCATAGATTTAATAGGGATTTCTTTTTAAATCAAACACTTATTATTCAATTTAATAATAATTATCAATTAATATTTAACCATGATGTCAATAATGTTGTTTAATGGACGTGTTTTGAGATTATGATAGTTTATTTCCAATAAAATTCTGTCAAATATGTCCAATAAAAAGGATGAATATTTTTAACCCCATTTATTCATTAAATGTAACTTGAAATACTATAATAGTTGTAATTATATAATTATACATTGTATATAATACAATAGAAAATAACAAATAACAAAAAAATCATTATACATCAATTTGTAAATATTTTATTTATAATTTTTTAATATAACATTTTATTCATATATAATTTATATTCTTCACTAAATGAAATGAAAATTCATGATCCTTGTATCTATTAACAAATAATTCTTAAAAATTGTGGATGAAAAGGAATTTATTATTCACCCAATGATTTCCATTTTACCATCCTTAGTAAAATACACACTTTATGAAATAGGTTTAAACACACCATTCATAATGTTTAAAACATCCATTAAAAATAAATGTAAATAATTATGTATTTAATCATGAGAAACATTTTATTTTTACCAATGATTTTTTAAATTAAAAATATGTTAATTTTATTATTATTATCCATAATTGATATAAAAATTTCAATCAAAAAATAAAAAATCAGAATAAACCTTCAATATTGATACAAAAAAATTTACCTCAATTTAAAATAAGATATAAATAAAAAAATACAAATTGATATATAAAACCATTATTGATTTTTTTTCAATATTATTGTTCATTAATTGAAACATATAGGTATTTAATAAATCATATTATAAACTAGATCCTAGTGTTGGTTCACTAAGATAAGAGTGAATTCGAGAACAATATTCATTTAAAAAAATTTCAACATGAATCAAAATATGAATACAATGAATTTTGTTATCTTTAAAATCATTTTATCAAATACTACACTATTGTCTCACTATATATAAAAAAGTCCATATCCCCTTATTTTCTTGTTTATTTTATTTTCCTTTCATTTCCACGGTAAATATTATAATTTTATTCTAACTAATTATCAACTCAAAATATTTAATCCTATTAAACGTATTCATGATATATAATATTTGTGAACCAAAATATTTATCATCATTGAACACTACTGTAATGATCCCATATAAATAAAGTGATTAGGATATTTATTATTCAATATAATTTCTATTTATCTATAATCAATTCTTTTTTAGAATAAATTACTTATATATATATTGTTTAAAAGATCTATATTTATATAGTATAATTTAACCAAATTTTGATGTGTTATTCATATTTGGAAGTTGAAATTGAAATTTAATCAAGAAACAATTTAAAACTATCTATTACTTTTCATAAAATTATTCTGTATATTTTTAGTCATTAGATCATTAATGAATATAATGTAAATATTGATTTTTATTGAGAATTTAGATATTGTGAATCAGTGGGAGTAGAGTAATAATGTGATCCAAAAAATAAAATCCACACAAATTATATAATTTTTCATTGAATATGTGTTATTGATATTCACTATATTGTGATGTACTATATTTCAGTTCAAAATTACTTGAACTTAATTGTGAATTATTTCAATAATACTTATATTATGCTTTATTATCCAAACATTATTTCTAATATTGAACTCATTTTCCTACCCAAGAATATTCTATAGAATAAGAGTCTAAGTATTAGACAAAAAATATCAATGATTAAATAATATCATTTTAATTCCCTAGGTACAATTATCATCGACTTATTAATTTATTATAAACTACAACAATTGGGGATCAGAATATGGTTAAAGCTATTTTGATTCCTATAAATCATATTTTTATTTTCCACCATATGGTTTACAATAATGTTAGATTTATTATTATTAAAAGTTATTCACATGAACATAAATTCCCACAAATAATATACTTCACAATAAAAAATGGTTTTTTTATCATTTAAATTAATCATTCACGTTCCACCATGACCTATACTATGACATATTGAAACCTAAACATTTCTCATAGAAAAATTATCCAATTGAAATTAATTATAAAATGTATATTTTAAGTATAATTTAATATTTTTACATGCTATAGAATTTACATCATTAAACCATCATATAATTGGGTTCTTAATATAGACTATTTTGAAAAAAAATTCATTTCATGGGGATCCATGGAATTTTACATCTTATATTATTTATGTGATCATTTTTTGTTATAACATGATGTAGTGATGTAATCATCAGTTCAAATTACATCCATTTCCACTATTAAACATAAAAAAACATTCCATGTTCATTAAATAACTCCAAATCCTTTTAGTTTAATTCATCTCAAATTAATAAATATATATCACAAATAATAGTACATGATTCATCTTTTAAAAACAATAATCATCAAAATATTCATATCTACTTCATCTCCCTTATAAATTTTCTTCCAATTAACATATTGTATAGTTCTGGGGTATTATTTTTCATCACATAAGCTCATAATGTTTCTTCTACATCCCAAAAACCTCACCATAGAAACAAAAACTATTGATATTACTATACATTCAACTCAGGATTTCAAAAATGGTATATTTTATTTGTGATATTTTTAAAAAATTGTTTGAATTATAAATTACACATTACATCTACTATGTTTTATTATCAAGGACTAATCTAATTGGATATTCCCTTGAATCTCACACGATTTAAAATTACGTAATTTATTCAGGTTATTTAATAATAGAATATGATATCCCTTCATTTTTTCAATTTGTGGAAATATCTTAGACATTTATCATTAAATAAGTACATGAAATCCATTTTCATAAATAATAAAAATAGAATATTTATCAATGAAATTTTATTTTTTAATCATCTGTATAACTATGAATTTTTTTGATGTATTCTCACTACTATGGTTTCTTATGAATGTGGGATAGATGAAATAAATTCATATTTAGCATTATCATCTTTAATTAATTATTTGGATATTCCACGTCCAAATCTATTTCCTTCACACAATATGAATTAGAATTTGTACATATAGAGAAAAAACATGGTTTCATTAATTTTATTTGATAAAAGTAACAGAGTCTCTAAATATTCCATAAATATAATCTAGAAAATAAATTAGATTACTAGGAACACATCAAAGATATTTTATACAATGTTTCATTTGTTGAAGATTATATATCTCATAGAATTGGATAGTTTCCATCATAATTGATAATAAATTTTATGATATAAAGATATTTGATATAATAATTTTAATGATATATTCTCATATTCTATAAGAGAAATTAGAACATGGTTTTATATTGAGAATCAATAAATAACATCAATCATTTTAGGAAACACTTTTATGAATTTCAATGTTAAATAATATTTCCATATGTCTATGTTTATACTCCAATAATATATAAATACTCATATCTCTGTTGAAGTACATGTAAAGATTTACTCATTACATTTATTTATGATTTTAGTAATACTATAATTAATGTTTATGTAATGATATTAGATTAGATAAAACATATTTTAAATTTGAAATATTATCGTAACATCAAAAACATATCTTACTTTCACTATAAAAACATCATTAACATTAAAATTCATACTCTGATGGAAGTTAACAGATAGATTCTCATAATATCACTTTATAATTTGATTCTAAAATATTATTGATTTTTTTTATTTAGAATATATTTTCCCAAAAAATATCATATCATTATTCAACACTTAAAAATATTAAAATTAAATATAGAAATCATCTTTCAAAATGAAATTTAGTGTCACTTATTCATTTTATTATAAACATTTGAGATTGGAGATCAATTCAATAAATTTAAATCATGATTAAAATTTTAATTATTATTTATATAAACATCATTCATTATATGTATTCACCTATAACCTCCAAATTTCATCACTTAGAGATTTATCCTCACTATTTATATGATATTTTTCAAAAGTATAGGTTAATTAAATCTTGTATTTAATTTCCCTAACTAGACATGTTTGAAATAAGTAAAAAAATAAAACTAATAAATTAGGTTGGGGTAAATGATAACAAACAAAATATAGTAATAAAACATATATTAAATCATTATATCATAAAATACATCAATGATCTCTTTATATTATCCCAATAAAAAAGTATATATCTCAAAAGGTGAATCTAGTAATTATCCTCCAATGAGAAAGGATAATATTATCAAATCAAAACTAGAAAATATTTTAGTTTATAGTCAATATGTTTAAATTATATATATATGGTATTATGCTCTCAACATCTATGATCATTGTAAAATACCCCATTAATCATGTTAAGAGTCTTTCCAAAATAAAATATAATAGTTATAAAACACATAAATTCAAATTAATAGTGAATATTGAATATCCATTAATCATTAATTGTCAAATATATCATACTATAAATGATAAAGGTAAACTATTCTTTATTGGAACAGTGGTAATCACTTAAAAATATAACTTTTATGATATTATATTCATTTAAATTATGGAATGATATACAATCCCTTATCATTAAAATACACGTGGATTATCAAATTAAATCATCCAAATAATTTGAAATAACTTTTAATGACTATTAGTGAATATATATTGTTTATTATATGCATTTAAATCAATATAAAAAAGGGAAAACCAACTAAAATAGTCATTTCTTTCAATTATTTTATAATTTATCCCATTAAAGTCAACTACAAAATTCTATTTTTATTTTTATTTCCTTTTATTTATTATTGAAATTGGTTTCCATATCGAGATAAAAATTTACATCAGGTAACCTAGGTTCCTCCACATGTCAACATTTTATATTATATCCTCCAATTTTCATAGTTTTTGAAAAAAAGTATATTTTTCTGTTGTAAATATAAATATTCTTTTTTACACTGAATATGTCATTTTTCTTATCTGAATTATTTAAATTTCCATGTTATGAATTCATTCCTAATTCTATTTTATTAGCAAATGTATTCGTGGAAAATTAGAATTAGTGTCCATGGAAAAAAATTAATTATCATTTTTCCCCTTGATATATTGATATATATATATATATATATTATTCAAAGATAATTTTTTTAACTATGTTATATTTCTTGGATACTGATTCATATTGTCCATAAATTCTATTATTATTTATAGAGTGGTTGAAATTTTTATAGTTTTCTTGAAACACACATTTCCCTTCCTTATATAAAATGCTTTTTAATATCCATGTTATATACTGATAGTTTATCTATATAAGATTATATGTATTTGAGAATAAATCAATTAAAAAGGCTGAATTCCAAAACATATTTTCTTAGTGAAAGAATCATCTAATTGAGTAGTTGGTGAATTCAAGAAAATCATGTCAATTATCATATAGTTGATTGCATATTGTCCAAATAAATACAATTTTTTTTCTATTTTAGATTTTGCGACCAATACTATAATATTTCAATAAAAATGAATAATTTTTTTCATTATAATCATCCATTATTAGAACCTCATTGAATAATACTCTTCACTCTATTATTTAATTTAGAATAAAATATGGATCAAGATTATTATATAGATTATTTTGATCGCATTCCATAATATAACTTTATAGGTATCCTATTAATAATTCATAATGTTTTAATATCATATAATTTATACATAAATAAAAATCTAGAGTTCATATAGTTTGATAATTGTTTATAAGGGAACTGTTAGTAGTAGTCCTTAAATATTTCTCACACCTCAAATTATTATTATGAATCATTGTGTATATATGTGTGAGTTTTGAAACCATAAATACCAAGTTTATTTTGGTTGATTAAATATAATTATGATGCTATTATAAATGTTATTCCATTTATGATTGCCACGTCCTCTATATATATACTATATGTTCAAGCATATCATTGCAATAATTATGTAAAAAATATCATGTTGAGATATACTTTAGTAACTCTATCTAGTTGAAAATTGTGGGACATAATAAAAAAACATTTAAGGAGTAATAGGAAATCATCTAATAGTTATTAATTATTGATCGGTAAGGGACATGAGTTACAATCATTTTTCTCATAATTTGTTAATGATATGTATAAGAGATATAAAATGACCTCAGAGACACATAAATACTATTTCATGAAATGAACTTACTAATAAAATAATATATCAACATGGTGCTATGTTATAAAATTTCATATTTATTTAAAGAGAAGCTATATTCTTCGATTTGTTTCTAGCTATACTCCTGTGAATATTTTCTTCTTTTCCATTTAAAATAGGTATTATGTACCCAATCAATATTTTTTTTCATATAAATGAAACAAACAAATGCATTATTATAAAATGAACTAAATTATAAAACTAACATAAATTATGGGTTTATAATATTGATGATGAATGTGTAATACTTTTTTATATATATGTATTTAAAATATAAATATATTATTTACACTATAATCGCTATAATATTTTCTAAATATACTAAATGTGACCTCTGTTGTGGTACAAGTATTAATTTTATATTATAGAGTATTTTGTTATATTATATTAATAGTGGATTGCCTTATAAATTATATATATATGTAAAGTGATATGAACATAAAAGGTCAACTATTGTGAGAAATTAATGATAAGTTTTGGTGTATTAATGAATAATATATACTAAAAACTGGAATTATAAAATCACATATTTGGATGAAAGTAATTATGATGAGAAGATAAGATATTTATATAATCGATGTGTAATCAATTAGATTCATTTTATGTGTGTCAAATGGTTTTATTTTTTAAAATTAATAATAAAATAATTACATTAATATTTTCTAGATCACTAACTATATTGTTCCATGTTCTTTATAAAGTTACTCTTTAACTTTACATTATTGAAATTGGTCCCCATAATAAGAAAAAGTGAATTATATTTTTTATTTGGTTAATCAATTCATTAAACTCATAGAACACATACATGATATAGAAAAATAATACTCTTCTTTAATGTCATATGATCAAATTTCAATACACCATTATTCAAATAGAACCATAAATTGATTTATAAATTTCCCTAGAAAACTTATCAATATGTAACAACAATGATGATAAATAGAATCTAAATCAATAAATATTTTTGAAACATTTCAAAAAATTTCCTATTCCTAACAACAATGGGTTATTTATAAATCATATTAATTTTAGACAATAAAAAGAAATTAATAATAAGAAGGAAAAATAATTGTTATCATGGGAAAACATATTGAAATTTAATGTTCTACATTATGAAATTTGAAAACCTTATTCTCTATTTTAATAGCTAATCTATCAATAGATTATTTTATTCATTTATTTTTCTTTTATACTTCCTCTAAAATAATATAACCTGTAATAATATGTTGTAAATTATTTTGATCTCTCCATATGTCTAGTGAAATTGAAAACAATTTGTTAATATATAATATCTTACACGCATGGATCAAGATCTCTCTATCATATATAATACTTTACATAATAATTATTTCATATATTTTACTAATTTTGTTAGACATAATTATGGATGGATTTTCTTAGTCCCCATAACCTAAACATATTTTTCATTGGGAAAAAAATAATCCACAATCCCAAATACATAAAAATTATTTAATATTTTTAATAGAAAAATATAATGTAATATTATTGTGTATTTATGATGACCAAATTCTTTTATAAATTTTTTTTATACATCACAAATTGAACTATATTATTATCCCAAATTGGAACACTATAGATATTTTAAATAAATTCCTACATTGATTCTCATTATTAAATTATTTCTAAAATGTATTCTACAATTTGTATGATCAAGTTTGATATTGAAGTGATGGTTATATTTTTTCACTTTTTGAAATTTCCATGGAGTGAAAGTGTTTCCTCAAAGAATTAATTTAATTGTGTTGGTTTTGTAATAAACATCATATATGACATGAGTCACAATGCAATAATAATATTAGATCAACTACATAGAATTAATATTTTTTAAAAATAATATTATATCAATTCATAGTGTATTTCTATATGTGAAAAATTCATTTTTACGCCACTTGTATATTGATTCATAAAAATCCCCTATGTATTTCTCTCTATATATGCATCTATTGTTTAAGAATCTCAGGTGTTCAATAAGTTCCCTATTGGGGAAGGAATAGTTTTAGTAGTTTGATGCAGTGTCCATTTATATGTGTACATGTCATCAATTTAATTAATACATGATTTCATTAGTTCTATAGTGATCCCTCAAAATATTATATGGGGATTTGTTTTCATTTTCATATTCTTAGGGATATATACAGTGATATGTTTGTCCCATAATTTATTCTTGATAGAGGTTGTGTCTTTCTAGTGGTTTCTTAATACATCATCACATTCATTTCCATAACTATTCTAGATATTGGGCATAATAATGTTGTTCATAATATATTATATGGCGTTCGGTAATGTTTTCATAACCTAAAATTGTGATTCTTCAAAATACATTTCATGCTATATTGTAGCCTTCTCCCTTACATACAAAATTTTTTTATTATCATTGGGTACAACCTAAACATATCTTCATTTCAATGAATTAAAATTTATACATTTCGGATCATTATTATTATATTATTCTAAGAAATCTAAAAAATATCACAATTTACTAAGAATTTTTCATAATATCAAAAAATGATATAAATGATAACTAGTGAAATATCCATAATAAATAAAATATAATTGTTATTAAATGTCCTAATGAAATTATTCAAACAAACATGAATACTAGAATTTATGAATTAATTGATGTTGAATCATGTTTTAATCATAAATCTAGAACTAATTCCTCCCAATAAAATATGAGTCATGGATATATTCATCATTCTATGGAACATTATTAACAAAAATTCAAAAGAATATACAATCCTTCTAATTTTACAAAACATTATTCGACCTAACATCATATTTTTTACAGATGATAAATAATTTATCTTCATTTTAAATATTTGGAATTGATGTAATTTGTCTATAAAATTCAATGAATGTTCATATATTTTTATTTTTCATTAATAAAAGAAATTTTTTCTCTAATTATATAGTTGTAATTTCCCCACAATTATGGCTAAGGTATAAATTTTATTAAATGTTGTCTATGATTTAAGGATAAATGACCAAATCTAAACACAAAAAAATATCAATAAAATAATCTTTATATATATAAATAATCTCAAAATTATATAATCATAATACATTAGTTCCATCAAGGAAAATAAATTCAATTAAATCATTTTACATAACTTGTGAATAATTCTCTATAATTTATCAAAAATAGATTCCCTTATATACATCAAATAATTTATAAACACCTTTATAAACTCGATATTGTAAAAATATTAAAGGGTTTATCTCTAAGATAGAGTAAGGGTAGACCCATACACATGTCATCAAGATATATCTTAATGAATAGTAGAAGAATAGATAGTGACAAAATTCTTATAAAAAATATATGAAATAGTACTAATTTCCTAGACATTGTGATATTAAGCCATGTAATCTCTAAAGGGAAGGTATATATCATGAAATAAGAGTGTAAAAACATGAGATAATAAACATGGTCCATACAACAAAAATATTGGCATAATAGAATTAATTTCCTAGAAATAAAAAATAAATCAAACTGTTGAACTAAAAAGTGTTAATAAGATATAAAATACTAGATTGAGAATGACTACATGTGTCCCAAAACATGATGGTGAATTCAACACAACCTAGGTAAAATAGTGAAGAAATAATGATTAACTATTTCAAATAAAAATTATGTATCAGGAATCACTACATAATTCGTATAACATAGTGGTGTAGTCATCTAGACCATATTTCTAGAACATAGTGGACCTAATGGTGAAATAATCACAACAATATTCCCATTATTTTACATTCCTCAGTATTTGATTCAAATAGATATTTCATTTGATATAAATCCTTAAAAAATCTATTATAAGTCCATATAGGACCCTAACCACCATTATAAAATTTATTCATAAAAGAGTGTTCCATTATAACATTTAAGCATTTAGAAATAACACATAATTAATTTTAGCCAAGGATGAGAGAACTGTTTCATGAAAATCGTTCCTAGTACATTGAATAAGAAATCTATAGATAAAGTTTTGTGAGTGGAGTAAATATATCCATGGTGTGTCTTTTAGATATTTATGGATTATCTCATACGTGTAAAACAATATCATACAATTCTTAGGTAAATAATTTTAATAACAATAAAAAATTACACTTTTTCATAGGATTGAAATACCTATAAAACATATACATTAAAAATAAATACATTTGATTCATAAAAACATTTTAAAATAATATTTTAGAAAGAAACGTGTTATTATTTGGATTATTATTTTATAATAATTTAAATATTAATATGATACAAAATATAACTAATTATAATTTTTATTCTAAAAATATAAACCACTAAAAACACTAATAAAATAAATAATTCTTCTAAAAACTCATAAATTTACTTTTGGAAAATATATGAATATTTATTATTTATTTCAAAATAATATATATAAAAAATTATTTTTATAACAAACATAAAAATATAAAAATATATAAAATATTTCTCAAGATAGATATGAGTCATTTTTAGTAATGTAATTTTTTTATTTTGATGGAATTTAGTGAATATGAGTATTTTAATAAAAAGTGAATTTTTTCCATGATAAAAAGGAAAAATTCAATATAAAATTTTAGTATTTAATAAAGAAAGAATAAAAAAAATTAATTCCAAGAAGTGGACATATAACAATGGTACATATGATTAGATTTTTCAAAATAAATTTCAGATTTAGTAATAATGGAATATAATACCCTTGGAAAGAGATCTTAAGATGGACATGTAAATCATTGATATTTCATGATTTTTTTTAAATTATAAATATATTAAAAATATAAATACGATAAAAATGATAATAGAGGTGAATATGCATCATATCATAGTGAATAAAAAATCCGATTTAAAATCATTACATACTTGATATAAAAAGAATAAAAAAACTTTTAATAAAAAATAAATTATATCTTCATAAAGCCCATTATTAAATAAATATAGTAAAACAAATTTATTATATTTTATTAAAAAATATCATAGAAAGTTAACTTCAAAATATTAAATATATCTTTGGAAAATTAATTATAGAAAAAGAACCCCTTATCTTAAATCCCCCATAGAAAAATATTCTGTAGACTCATTGAGAACATGAGAAATATGTTTTAAATATAAATATTAATAAATGTATTTGACAAAATTATTGAGTTTATAGGATTATAATCATAGGAATATTTCTAGTATAAGAATATTGGTCAATTTTAATAATTAATTTAATATTTATGTGTGTATCGTTAAGTGGTTTAAGTAATCCCCTTCAATAAGTGACATGAAGTGTAATTTTGGAAGTACACATTTCCATTCAACCATTAAATGTCATTATTAAATGTTAAAAAAATTATATAATAATATATGGGATGATGGTTAGTTGATCCAAATCTCATCTGCACTTTTCTTGTTATGTATATTAAATTCATTATCCCTTTTATAATTAGTAAAAACCCTTTATCCATTTTTACATTTATTATGATAATTAATGTTTTTAACCATGGTAATTAATTTTATTGTACAAATTGAATTTGAATATTTCTTTAACATTATAATTATAAGATATATTAGTAATATAATTTATAAAATAAAATATTGAATGTTATGTAAAAAAAATTAATAATTAAGGCACTAGATTTTTCAAATCTATCTTTATGAATAGTTAGTTTTATAGAATAAAATTTCTGGGTATGTTGGTAGTATAAATGTTATTCATTTACATGATATAAATTTTTTTATTATAAAACAATGAAATTTTTGTGGCTTACAAATAAAAAAATCTGAATTTGACCAATGAATTATTTCAGTTAAAAAGTATAGAAAATTTGTTTAAAATGAATCAAATGTTACATAAGTTATAATAATTAAAAATAATTTTTATAAGATTATAATAAAAATTAAAAGGAATAATTTTACACCATGTATACATATTTTATTAAATAAATTTTTTAATAAATTAATAATACATAATTTTATAATTAGAAGTTAAAAATTTTAAATTCTTTATAAAAAAAGTATTTTTACTATTCAATTACAAATAATGAATATTTGAAATATTAAAAAAATTTATCATAATATAATATTTATTTGTTAAATAAAAATGTATTTAATTTTCTGAC
This sequence comes from Viscum album, assembly GCA_963277665.1. Lineage (NCBI taxonomy): Eukaryota > Viridiplantae > Streptophyta > Magnoliopsida > Santalales > Viscaceae > Viscum > Viscum album. The sequence continues at coordinate 2,042,524,778 of OY728136.1, forward strand.
ATTTAAAATTTAAAATTTAAAAATATATATTTTATATAAAAATAAAATATATTAAGGAACACAACTTTTCATGGAAATTACCCATTTATAGTAATAAGTTTACTTAATTCTATTATGAAAGAAATATTAATTGTTGTAGATAATTGTTTTTACTATATGATTTTCCATTATTGAATTTAATTAATAATATCCATCTAATAAGTCACGACATGTTTTGTTTCAGTGTTTTATGTGAAACAATGTATCGAACATGCTGTTAATTTAGAGGAAAATATGTTCCAAAATTTATGGGTGTTATATTCTCCCCTTTAAACAAAATTTTTCATTACATTATAAAATTGTAACATACGCATTGAAATTTGTTAAGTAAATCTACAACATAAACACAATAAAATATATATTTTAAATTAATGTGTGTACATAAATGTATTACCTAGGACAAAGAAAATAAAATTTCCCTCATTTTCATCATTAACAAAGATTTCATAACCGTTGTTCCAAATATGATTTCTTATTTGATTCAAATATATAGAAGATTCAAGGGTTATGGATTATTAAATATAAATTACCTTTTACTCCATTTCAATGGTTGAGTTTTGAAGCTCAATGGTGAATGATGATGTGTCACTAAATTAATTATATTCATCATAAAGTTTTTAAATTTCAACCCCTTTGTAAAGACATATAAATCCGGTGGAATTTTTTTTCATAAGTACATGAAAATTTTATGAGTCCTCAGTTTTAGATGGAACCTGATTCCAAGGCCCAGTGTGCACGTAATCAATTTTTGAAGTTTTGTTCGGGTACGTTTAGTAAACGTACGTGCGGGATATTGTATATTTTGAACCGGTGCTCGGAATTGAAATCTAAGGACACCGATAAACTCACAGTGCCGATATTCACATAAGGAGACCTTTACCATAGTTTCATTTTATGAGGAGTGGATGTTAATTATTGGGATTCTTAATAAATTAAATAAAATTATTTGTGACATAATTCTATTTTATGTGGTGGTAATTTTCCCCAATGGGAAGTTGGAGGTGTCCCCCCTGCATAACCTCCCATGTGAGAGTAATGTGTTGTAGGGCCCACACGAACACCAAACCCCTCAACTACCCTTGAATTTATTAATGCCACTACTCTCTCAATTTAATGTTGAATCTCTCCACCTCCCTTCTTTTAAATTTTAAACCTTCAATATTCGTTCATTAATGTTTCGACACCTATGATTAATTAATTCCACACATAATTAATCTATTTGAAATCTTTTGATTTTATTTTTCCAACATTAAAAGAATATATTTCATTATTTTAATTGAGTTGGCATAAACTTGGTTGGGAGAACGAAGGAGAGGAGGAGAACTCTTGGAGGAATAATACCCTCTCGACAAAGAACACCTTTCTCTAACGAAGAACGAAGTTCTTTCTAACATAGAACAAGGAAGACACTCGAGCCCGGGGTCAGTGGTGTGTGACAGGTGCAACGTACGACATCGTCTTTGAATTCTCTTCACGCGACACCGTCAAGCGAACATTGAAATTAGGGTAGGGATTTGAATTCGAGTTCGAATTCATTTTTTTAATTCTTCATTTCCCTTGGATAAAAACAAAATCCGCGGATCGACCCTCGAACATGTCAATCCGCCGAATGGATTTTTATCACGGAATGGTATAGATATTTAGTTGGGGTCTGTTTCTGGGAAAATTATATGCTGGATTACTATTTGAGCCTCTAACATCGAGGGCATGGGCTAACGAACAAGTCTGGACCCTCCACCAGTTAGTTCTTGATGCGCGGTTTGATGGGTGACGGATGAACGGAAGGGAAACCCTGATTTGAGGTCGTCGTAGTGAGGAGCAAGACCTGAGGAGTCCATAGGCGTAGAAAAGAGGAAAAATGGACCACTGGAATGACTCCGGTGTCCCGCGGAGGAGTTCGGCGGCGCCCCTCTCGCGCCACCGGCGGAAGACCGCCGCGGCACCGGCCATGGAGGATAAGAGGAACTCGCATCCATAGGTTTCAGGATGTTTGGGCAGCTCTATATGGCGCCTCTATTATGGTACATTTCCCCCCCCCCATCTTCTCACCTTGCGCGTAACGTGCTTGGTTGGCCGTCGGGCTGGGCTGCATCCGCCAGGCCGGGCTGGGCAGCCTTCGCACGGGACGGGCCGTACCTGTGAAGCCGGGTCGCGCCCGCGAGGATGGAACTGGATTTGGGTTGGGTTGACCTGGTTCGGGCCGACCCCGGGCGGGTTGGGTCGGGTCAAATCGGACCTATATCCCCCTCTTCGGACCACTTTTGGTTTTTCGCCGATAATATGAGCTACGATCCTCCAATCGATGCACCGTCAGTTGTGTTGAATTCCATAGATCGAGGTATTCGGTTTGGTATATCACACTCAATGTTTTGGCGAAGTTTGTGTATGGAAGGGATGTTTTGAACCCAAAACCAACCGGGCCATCGCAGTAGAAACAGTTATAACTTAAGGACCAAACGTCCGATTGACGTGCCGTCAACTATGTCTGATTACTTTTGATGAGATGGTACTTTTTTGGATACAACACATAGGTATCAGATGAGGTTGGAGTATGGTCGGGTTGGATTGTACCTGAAATCCAACCGGCCCCTTGGAACTAAAATGCCAATAACTCTCAGACCGGACGTCTGGTTGACGCACCATCTATCGCGTTGGGTTACTTATTATGAGACAGATCTACGGGATAAATCAACTCAGTACTTCGTGATAGTTGATGTGTCGACACATGTCTCGATGAGAAGACCCTCCCAGAATCGAGCGTGCTGTGTGCGGGAACCCTAGGGTTGGCTGCGACTGAGATGAATACTGTAATGGAATCCTACATGGGTTCGACAGTGAAGACATCTGTACTCGGATCCTATGTGGGTTCGACATCGATGACTACGATACCGGAATCCTACGATGGTTCGACAATGACGACTTCTGTACCGGGATCCTCCGTGGGTTCGACAACAGTGACTTCTTTACCAACATCCTACATGGTTTCGACAGTGATGACTACTGTACGAGAATCCTACCTAGTTTTGACAGTGATGACATATGTTCCAGGATCCTACATGGGTTCGATAGCGCTGATATTTTTCTAGGATCCAATGTGGGTTCGACAGAAGAGATGATTCAGAGGCTTCATATAATCATCTCTGCCCCTCTTCATGAGTTGTATACCTGTGTGATCTGAGTCATGTCTTTCAAACAATATCAACGTGATGATTGACTTTAGTTTGTGAAATGATTTGTGCTTGGCCTCAAGAGTTGGAGCCAGACTGTGATTGTTAATGTAGTTATATTTATGGGCATATACCTAAGTATGGTTGGTTGAAACTTCGTGATTGTACATTTCTACTATGGTTTATCCTTTGTAGATTTTGTGAGACCGTGATGGTCTAAGGGTCCCTACTGAGTATTGTTATACTCACCCCTGCATAGACTATACCCACACCTCATTGTGTTGGATGCAGAAAACAGACAACGCTGACCGAGTCAGAGTGTACGAGGACTGGACGGTACCTGGAGGTGGACCTCATGATGAGTCGGTACCAAGAGGAGACAGAGAGCTGTGGAGCACTGAGGAGGCTATCTGTACCTACACATCAAGTAGGATCTGTTCTGGATGATTCAGTAGCTTCTAAGAACCTTCCAGTTGTGTGTCTTTTTAATTGTACATGTTTGTCCTTTCCATGTACTTTACTATTGGGCTTGTATTTATGGCCCTTGTACTTTCCAACACTTCTTCTGTATTCAGTTATTACTTATAGTTTTATCTGCTTGTTCTCTGGTTGTGTTTGTTTGCAATTATAAACGTAATGCCCTCCAAATTTAGTGATTTATGCCTATGGTTCTAGTCGTCATCCCCTGGCCTATGGAAGACGGGCTTGGGGTAGTTAGGACATGAGCCCTAGGGGATGATTCTTGAAAAATTGGTATCAGAGGGAGGTTCTACCGTAGAACATAGACTCAGATTTTTTTAATCAAAATATTGATAAGTGTTTTGAGCGTGGTTATCAGATTAGGGAAACCGGTGTTGGTGCGGTGGCCAACATATCCATACACTAGGACTCTGACTTCTGATCTCCGACTCAGTGTATGAAAACACTGATTACGTGTGTGTTTCCTTTGAAAAAGTGTTCTTCGAGATTAATTTTTGTCAGCTCACCAGGCATATAGTTTTAACCGTGGCACACCAGTTTCTTTTCAATATGGTGCCACAATGGTAGCCAACTTGGGTTACAAGTTTTGTATGATATGGTAGACTACTGAGCAACAAGGCCTCGGTGTAGGGCCTCATTATAGTGGAAGCACCAACGGTACCACTACATGCTGGGCCATCAATACCACAGGCTCTAGCAGCAACGAGTATACGTCACCTGAGTGCATTGCATGAGTTCCAGTGATAGAGGCCACCAAGGTTCCTGGGAAAGACGGATCCACAAGAAGCTAAGAATTGGCTGCAGGCTGTCATGAGAGTCTTTATATTGGTAGGGACACCAGCCAACCTCGTGGTGATCCTTGCTGCGAATCTGCTATAGGCAGTAGTAGGCAGATGGTGGAGCCTGATGCTATAGGTGCATGATGAGGCATCACTACTCCGTATAGAATTTGAGAGCCTGTTTCGAGCAGAGTTTTTATCAGCCACCCTTTATGTGTTGTAGATTCAGGAGTTATATTATCTACAGCAGGGCATCATGACAATAGCATAGTACTCAGTGAGGTTCACCGACCTCTCGCGCTACTCCACGAATTTGGTACGAGACCCAGTCTTCAGGGCCTAGAACTTTGAGCTGGGACTCAGGCATGAGTTTAGTGCATCAATGATATTCTTCAACATCCTGACGCATACAGGGTTAGTTGAGTGAGCCCTCCTAGTAGAGAGTTTCCTGGAGGAGAAGTCTCCAGCAGCGAGACCCACCACTATTCAACATGCACCAAAGACTTCTGTAGCTGGAAGTAGACAGATGGCATAGGGGTCCAAGAGGACCAAACCCATAGGTGGTTGACTGCAAGTCTTAGGTTCTGTTTTGTGGGGCACAAAAAACAGAGCTATCCATACGAGGAGTATGTAGTGCTATGCATGCGGTGGGCAGGATCACATGGATCGAGACTGCCCGAACCACCCTACAGATGAGTAGTAGGTAGTAGAGAGACCTCACGGGGAGAGGTAGAGGATCGACTATGGTATTCCACTGGGAGCAGGCAGACGTGACAGAGGAGCCGACCGAGTAGTAGGTTTTGGACAATGTTTCTAGGCCCTACCACCACAACCACCTGGAGGTACACCCAGACCACATGGAACATGTGAACAGGGGGAGCTCAGCTTCAGGCAGGTGAGGCTTATGACCATACTACTCCGGGAGTAGGTGGAGAGGAGCATAAATAGTTCCAGTCATAGATTCCTTTGTTCATGAAGCTTATATCATCGTTGTTGTAATTTTTTGTGGTTTCCTTGTGTATTTTCACCTTGAGTTGTAGTAATAAATGAAACTTGTCCTTGGGACGTTTGATTTCCTATTTTTTTTGGATAATACTAAGAGATTCTCGAGAAAACTGTTGACTTGACCATCACATTCAAGATTCCAACTGGAGGAGACGCAGTGACTACACACTGATACCGATTGTGTGACTCAACCCTTGGAGGCGAGAGTAACTATTGGATCTATTGGTAGTATCATCGAGGCCTTACGACGTCATCCATGGCATGAATTAGTCCCATTAATGTCAAGATAGACTGTGTTAGTCAATGGGCATGGTTCATCAAGGGGATGAGACCAAATTTCTATTTTCGGCAAAGGATAAATTTTAACAGCTATTGTAGGACATATGAGAAGAGGGTGTAGATGAACACTTTTAAATTGTCTATTCCCACCCAATGTTCGTTGGGAGAATTCTTTACAGTCTTCTCTGACCACCAAAGTCTCTGGTATATCATCTATCAGAAAGACATAAACCAAAGACAACATCAATGACTTGAATTCCTCTAGGACTATGACTTCTAGATACTCTATACTTCTAGAAAGGGGAACGTTGTAGTCGATTCACTCAGTAGGAGAACATGAATTCAGTTTCTAGGATAGGTGACGGAGAAGCTGACCGTGTTTCAGATATCCTTTGTGAATCGGGACGGAGAAGCCTTTCAAAAGTCTCTCATAGTCACTTCCCCACTTGTTCAATGAGTCATGGAGGCGTAGCATAGGGACGGTGAATGTGAGACATGGTGTGCTCAGATATCCTCAGGGAAGTCACCCAAAAAAATTTCTAAAGGTGGGGAGCACGTCACTCCTTACAGAGGATGTTCCATGGTACCAGATTCACTACAAGAGGACGTGTTACGGGAGTTCCACACACCCCCTTTAGTGGTACATCCAGGAGTGTTAAAGATGTACTAGGACCATCGATGATAGCACTAGTGGCCTGGTATAAAGAAGGCAGTAGTAGAGTTTGTCTCTCTATGCCTCACTTGTCAGTAAGTGAAGGTGGAGCATCAGGTACCAGTATTCTTGGTTCATCCTTTAAGGGTCCCAAAGTGGAATAAGGATGAGATATCCATGGACTTCGTGATGGGTCTTCCACATACGTCTAGGGGACATGACTCAATTTGGGTGATCTTCGACCGACATACCAAGTCGGCCAACTTCATACTAACAAGAGATGGTACGAGCTACCACAGATGAGGTGCAGGTCATCCAGATGTGGATAATGACTATGTAGAGGTGACAGAAGTCATATGCTGATAGGAGACAGAGATCTCTAGAATTTGTGGATAGAGACCACATCTTTCTATGGGTCTGTCCTCGACAAGGTCTACTGAGATTTGGATAAGGTGGAAAGTTATCTCTGTGATTCATCAGTCCGTTCCAGGTCCTCAGCAGGGTAGGCGAGGTGGCTTACCACATGGACCTTCAACCTCAATTGCACCGGGTACAAAACGGATTCCATGTATCTTAGCTGAGAAGATATGTTCACGATCCTTCCCACATCATCAACCATGGGGATATAGACATTGATGACGGGGTGACATTCATGGAGCTTTTAGTGGAGATAGAAGATCGACAGGCATGGGTCCTACATGGATGCTCGATTCCTCTGGTGCTCATTCGCTGGAAGTACATGAACCTCTAGGAGAGCACATGGGAGCGGGAGGCTTAGATGTGTGCTGAGTACCCCCATTTGTACCCTTATTGTGTGTTGTAGCTTACGGGGACGTAAATCCCTGTGGTGGGGAGAATGTAAAGACCCAGAAAACCTGGTATAGTTTTTTTCTTTAATACATGGGAATTTTACGAGTCTGTAGTTTTAGACAGCACCTCATTCCGAGGCCCAGTGTGCTCAGAATCAATTTATTAAGTTTCTTTTGGGTACATTTACTAAACGTACATGCGGGATTTTTTATCTTTTGAACCATTCCTCAGAATTGAAATCTGAGGACATCGATGAACTCACAATGCCAGTATTCTCTTAAAGAGACCTTTAACATAGTTGCATTTTATCGGGAGAGGAAGTTAATTATTGGTATTCTTAATAATTTAAATAAATTTATGTGTGAAATATTTTTATTTTATGTGGTGGTTATTTTCTCCGAAGGGATGTTGTAGGTAGAATCCCCCCACATAACCTCCCATGTGAGGATAATGTGTGGTGGGGCACACACGAACACCAAACCCATCAACTCCCCTTGAATTTATTAAAGCCACTACTCTCTCAATTTATTGTCAAAACTCTCCACCTTCTATCTTTTAAATTTTAATCCTTCCGTCTTCTCTCATTACAGTTCCAACACCTACGATTAATTAATGCCACACTTAATTAATCTATTTGAATTATTTTGATTTTATTTTTCCAACATTAAAAGAAGAGATTGAATTATTTTAATTGGGTTGGCATAAACTTGGTTGGGAGAATGAAGGATTGGAGAAGAAATCATGGAGGAATAATATCCTCTCGATGAAGAATTCCTTTCTCCAATGAAGAATGATGTTCTCTTCGACGTAGAACGAGGAAGAAGCTCGAGCCCAAGATCGGTGGTGTGTGACGGTCGCAACGTATGATGTCGTCTTTGAATTCACTTCTTGCGACACTATCAAGAGAAAATTGAAATATAGGTAGGGATTTGAATTCGAGTTTGAATTCCTTTATTTTAAATTCTTCTTTTACCTTGGATAAAAACAAAAACAGTAGATAGACTCCCGAACATGTCGATCTGCAGAATGCATGTTGATTGCAGAATGGGTTAGAGATTACGCTGGGGTTTGTTTCTGGTTAAATTATATGCTGGATTACTATTTGAGCCTATAACGTAGAGTTCACGGGCTAAATAACAAGTCTGAACCCTCCACCAATTTGTTATTGAGGCGCGGTTTGATGGGTGAATGTATTTGGAACCCGTATTTGAGGTTTTCCAGTGAAGAGCAGGACTGGAGGAGGCTGTAGGCGCAGACTAGAGGAAAAACAGACCACCAGAACAACTTTGGATGACCGCGGAGGTGCGCGGTGGAATCGGCGACCGGAAGCAGTGGCCGGAACCGGCCGGCCACCTGGGGGTGACTGCGCCCCTCGTGCGTTGCTGGCGGAAGACCATCGCGACACCAGCCTCGGCGATGGAGTGGAACCCGCATCCACGGGTTCCGGGAAGTTTGGGTGGCGCCATCAGGCACTGCCATTATGGGACACCCCACCCATAGATTTATGCCTTGTGCATAATGTGATTGTCTGGCTGGACAATCCCGGCCCGACCACCATTCCAACCCGCCTACCACGCTGGCCGGGCTTCCCTCGCGCGGGTCGGCCCGCAACCGCCTGCCACACGGGCGAAGCCAGTCTCTCGCGGGTCGGGCCGGGTCGTAGCCACTAGGCCTGGCCGCACCTGCCGAGCTGGGCCACGCCCTACCGGGCCAGACCTGGATCTGGGTTGGGTCGACCCAGTTCGGGCCGACCTAGGGCGGGTTGGGTTGGGTCGGACCGGACCCATACCTTCATCTTCGGACCACTATTGGTTTTTCACACATAACCTGAGCTATGGACCTCCGATCGACATACCGTCAGTTGCGTAGGATTTTTTTGATCGAGACGATCGTTTCAGTATATAAAACTCAATGTTTTAGCTATTTTTGGGTATGGCCGGGTTGGTTCGAACTCGAAACCAATCGGGCCCTCGAAGTCGAAACGCTTATAACTTAAGGACCAGGTGTCTGATTGTCGTGCTGTCAACTACGTTGTATTCTTTTTGAGATGTTCCTTTTGGAATACTTCACATAGGTATCATATGAGGTTATAGTATGGCTAGGTTGGATTGTACCCAAAATCCAACCAGCCACTTGGAACAGAAATGCCAATAACTCTCAGACCGAGCGTGTGATAGAAGCACTGTCTATCGCGTTGGGTTACGTATGATGAGAAAGAACTACGGGATACATCAAACAAAGACTTAATTATTGATGATGTATCGACACATGGATCAAGGAGAAGACCCTACCAGAATCGAGCGTACTGTTTGAGGGAACCCTAGGGTCGGCTGCGACTGAGATGACTACTGTACCAGAATCCTATGTGGGTTCGATAGTGACGACTTCTGTACCAGGATACTACGTGGGTTCGACAGTGATGACTACTGTACCGGAATTCTACATGGGTTTAACATTGATGACTTCTATACCGGGATCATCAGTGGGTTCGAAAACAGTGACTTCTGTACCAGGATCCCACATGGGTTCGAAAGCGATGACTACTGTATCGGAATCCTACGTGGGTTCGACAGTGACAACTTCTGTGCCATGTTCCTACATGGGTTCGATAGTGCTGATATTGTTCTATGATCCTACGTGAGTTCGATAGAGGAGATGATTTAGCGGCTTCATCTAATCATCTCTACCCATCTTTGTGAGTTGTATACCTGTGTGAGCAGAGTCATTTCTTTCAACCATTATCAATGTGGTGATTGACTTTACTTCCTTGGTGGAATGGTTTGTGATTGGGATCGAGAGTTTTAGCTGGAATGTGATTTATAACATAGGTATATGTATCGGCATATACATAAGTAGGGTTGGTTGATACTTCGTGATTATACCTTTCTACTATGGTTTATCCTTTGTGGATTTTGTGGGACCTTGAGGGTCTTGGGGTCCTTACTGAGTGTCGTTACAGTCACCCATGCACGGGCTATGCCCGCACCTCGTTGTGTTGGATATAGACGATGGAGAATGTTGAACGAGGCGGAGTGTACGAGGACTGGACGGTACCTGGAGGTGGACCTCACAACGAGTCGGTACCCAGAGGATACGAACATATGTGGAGCATTGAGGATGCTATCTGTACCTACCCTTCAGGTAGGATCTATGGTGCACGATCTAGGAGCTTCTAGGAACCTTCCAGCTGTTTGTATTTTTAGTTGTACATGTTTGTCCATTCCTTGTACTTTACTATTGGGATTGTATTTCGTACCCTTGTACATTCCATCACTTCTTATGTATTAAGTTATTACTTAGAGTTTGCTTCTAATTGTTCTCTAGTTGTGTTTGTTTGCAGTTATAAAGGTAACACCTTCCTAGTTTAGGGATTTACACTGTTGGTGCTAGTCGCCAGTGTAATGGCCCGGACCTCTCCGGTCCATTACATTGTGAATTTTGGTGTTGGAGGTGTTCCGAGAGATCAAGGGGACTTATCCCCAACACATTGCCAATTTTTCCAGTTCTGTGAATAGTGTTTCCAGTTTTATGAACAGTAACAGATCGGTCTCACCGATCAGTCTGACAGATCGGTCTCACAGATCGGTTTCAGAGATCGGTCTGACAGATCGGTATCAGAGATCGGTGTGACAGATCGGTTTCACAGATCGGGCTGACAGGTCGGTTTCACGGATCGGTGTAACAGATCGGTTTCACAGATCAGTCTGACAGATCGGTTTCACATATCGGTGTGACAGATCGGTTTCACAGATCGGTCTCATAGATCGGTTTCACAGATCGGTGTGATAGATTAGTTTCACAGATCGGTTTCATGTACAGTAACAGTGGGTGAACAGTGTTTCCAGACTCCTACAGTTTTTTCCCCTTTTGACGTTTCCTTTGACGAAAAATACATTTGAAGCCTTATTTTAAGGGCTCTTAAGGCCGTTTAAAATGTCATAAATCCTATATTAATTATTCCTAAGGCTTGGAATGTTTTACTTGGTCAAACCGCGTGGGTTAAAGCGATCTGTTTTTAATGGAGAATTAATCTGATCTTAAACCGTCGCCCCATTAAATATTCAAAAAGGGACGAGATATCATTCTCCCTTGTTCTTTCCTTTGTCTCAATTAATAGGCACTAGAACCTTTCAATCCTTTATGTAGGAGTTTCACAATCAATCATTACTCCTAGGATTGGTTCTGCTCTATTTTGGATGCAACTGAGCCGTGTCGATCAATCTTCGATATAAGGTATGTTGTATCATCTTTCCTTTGGGGGTTCATATTCTCCTATCCTCTTTTCCATAATTATACCATGTATTCTCCAAGATTTTAATGGGTTTTTCTTGGGTTTGTATGGTTCTGTGGTACCGTGGCATCCTCCGGTGGATGCAGTTGTCGTGAGAGGAGGATTGTGACCCGTTGTGTGGATAAAGGACATCAAGAACTCTTCGAGGTATGGGATTCATGGCTTCTCTAATTGTATATGTGCAATAGTAGAATTAGCATGATTTATCCCTTTGGATCAAAATGAAATTGACCTAATTTAATACTTGAACTAGATTAAAAGAATTGGTTGATCGCATGTTGTTGCTTTATACCGTGATAACGGTTTGCCTCATGTTTTCCTAGATATAGTGATATCTATGTTTTCTTTGATTTTTTGTTCGTTCATGATAGAAATTTATAATGAACGTAAAGCCGGAATTAATTGTTAATGAATTGTCTAAAGATAAGGAGCCATGTAAATTAATCTGGTTATTGCAGTTGTTGTAGTTGTTCTAATTTGAGGATAATCAAATTAGGGAAGTAAGCATGGTTATTTAATTGTGATAGCTTTCTGATTAGGTATCTATGATTGGAACCTACGAATAAAAAATCTTCCAATTCAATATGGATTAAAGAACATATTATGTGGGAATTTCTAAAAGGGTTCTGAGTTACCTTCTTGTTTGCTAAAGGGTCAAGAGCCCCTGGTTGTGATTGTTGTTTTTCTACTGCTTGTACTGTGATGTGAGCCTGGATGGCTGTTGTGATATGTGGAGGCATGGAGGCCTTGTGGTAATGGCAGTGGATGACGCCTAGAGTGGCGATATGCATCAGTTATGCCTGTGGGTGTCGGGGAGGACACCAGGGGTGATGGAATGGGATGTATGTAGTTGTTGGATGCTTTTGGTTTTCTTTGAATGTTAATCTGCTTTGCTTTTCCCCACTCCTCAAGGCAGCTGGTCTTGCTACCCTTCTTCCGAAGGAGGTGAAGACGCGTGGGGTATGCCACGTGCTTTCCGTGTTTAGCCTCTCGAGGGAAAATGGGTCTATGCTCTTTCTATAGGCGGCAAAGACTCGATGGGTAGTATATATACTCACCGTGTTGAGCCTCCTTTGTGATTAGAAGCATATGATGCTTTTCGAAAATGAATGGGAATATGGAAAAGTAATTTTGTAATGAATGTTTGATTAAATTGTGAAAATCCACGGGGATGGAGATACTGGAATTGAAAAGGTGATGCGAATATTAAAAAGAACAGTTGGTACTGAATGTGATGCCAATTCAGTTTAATGTGGAATTTTTCATTCTTAATTAATGTTTAAAGAATTAATTAACATACAGTGGAACTGATAAAATGATAATGGAGTAATCTAATAAAGCTCTTCAAATGTTTGTGTGCTTATAGGATACCTAGTCTTAGAAGTATCAGCCTGGAGTCTGAGAGACGTTAGCTGCAGTTGTGCCTATGACTAGGTAATGCCCATAGTGTGGCTGTGAGTTATATATATTCTATACTTTTTGTGTTTTTATTCGCTACTCCACCCTGTCTGTATGGGCAACTGACACCCCGGGGATTCTGAGCCATGGGGAGGTGTTTTCCCCAACATTCTTATGGGAGGTTGAATGGCTAACTACCCCCTTTAGCCCCGCTCTCTTCTCTTGGTAGATACACAGTGGTTAGTTTTCCCCATATATGTGTGTAGAGGGCTGTAATGGCTTGTGGTTATTTCACACACATATATTCTAGATATAGTATCCTATGAACTACTATATGTGTAACGTGTATAGGTTATGATGGCTTGAGGATCCTTACTCGGCATATGGGATGTAATGGCTTGAGGTATTATACACGACGCATGATACATGTTATACGAGCTGTGGTGGCTCCCAGAAATTACCTGGTTACTTTGGTTGTGAGGACAGTGTGGTGCTTCACCCAGGTGTCTGCGGGCAAGCCTTTGTGGTGCACGAGGTGCAGATTGTAGAGCTTAGCCTTTGTGTCTGTGGGCAAGCCTTTGGAGAGATATGCACAGGACGTATGTCGTTGGGGAAAAGCGGCAAACCAGTGGGGATGTAGTAGCGAGGTACCCTTGTTATTCTTTACTATATGCTATATTCTTGTATGCATTACTTGGTGAGAGTATCCATGGTGAGGTTGGGAACATAGTATACCTGTTTAGGTGATGAGTTAGTTTCACTTGTTGTTCTCTGGGCTTTAGCATGCTTTTTTTACTTTTGCACGAGAGGCTTGGGGAGGATCCTACTAAGTATACTGTTATACTCACCCTATGTATATATAAACTGTTTTTCAGGTCACATGGAGCAGGATGGAGATCAAGCTGGTTACTACTAGCTTGCGGTTGGAGGAGGAGATGTTCGGGCTTGTGGTCGCTATCATTTTACTTTCTTTTGGGTACTTTTAGTTTCCTCTTTCAGTTGTAGTACTTTTGCATGAAATTTCATATATGTAATTGGTTTCCTTTTATTTCTCAGTTCTAAGTTGGATTTGATTGGAGTCTATTCTATCTCTCTCTTCTACATGTGTTCACTTAGAGGGTAATGCCTCCCATTTGTATGTTTTTATACCCTCGGTGCTAGTCGCCACCCCGGGGCCTACTGGAGGCAGGACTCGGGGGTCATTATCTCCCTTTTCACATTGCCGGCCCAGGAGGGGTACACTTTGTGGGGAGGGGGTCGTGACAGAGTGGTATCAGAGGTCTGGTTGAGGGATAGGATGGAGTTTGGAGTTAGGCACGGGTGAGGATGCATGGGATGGTAGGGGAACAGTGTCATTCATGTTTAAAAAGTGTGGTAAACACTGGAGACCGGCAGAGACATAGGCGTTAGGGACCCCTATGATCTGTTGCACGGACCTTTAAGTTTACGATGGCTACTGAAAAAAGTGATACTGGTTGCAGGGTAGAGACCTAGGAAAGGATCATTCATCATTATTCATTGCGCTTGTGTTTGAATGGGTAGACCTTGGGATAGGTAACCTAAAATTAATAAAACAAAATAATTAATTAATTAATGTTGAGTCTTCCATATTCCAGGCTTAGGAGCTCTAACGGTTTTTATTTTATAGGTATGGCTACAGGTCGACGTCCTCGTCAGGTTTGCGTAGAAGGTGCCCAGCAGGCTGTTCCAGCAGATCGCCGCCGGGTATAGGATGACGACGATGACACTTGGAGGAAGACACTCCGAGATTTTCAGCGCCATAGTCTACAGAAGTACGAGGGCTCCATTTCCGAAGCAGTCATAGAATATTGGTTGGAGGAGATCGAGATAGGCTTCAGTTAGATTCGTGCTCGGAAGGAACACTGGGTGTCCTTGGTTGTGACGATGCTTCGTGGAGCAGTGAGGCAGTGGTGGTTCTTGTTCCTCGGTGATCGTGAGGAGTCAGCAATCTCATGGGAGGAGTTTTGAGATAGGTTTAGAGTCGAGTTTCTTTCATCGACTACGAAGGCGTCCAGTCGCCAGGAGATTTTCACCCTTCGACAGGGGAGCTCCAATGTTTGAGTGTTTGGAATCCGTTTCAGGAACCTTCTACGATATGCTTCAGACCTGTTACCAGATGATGAGGCCAGGGCGAGGCATTTCGAGGAGGCTTTGCGTCCAGATATCCTGCGTCATGTCACTCCATTTATGCTGAAGACATATCTTGAGTTGCTGGCGAGGGTAGAGGTTGTTGAGAGGACTTTGGCCAGGACTGGATCGTCACGAGAGGGGAATCGTCATGATTCATAACGAAGGAGAGATGTGGTCCGGGGTTCCCGGTTTTCAGGACAGAACAGTTTCCGTTCACCTGGGGGTAGGTCCCAGCCCTTCCCATCTCGTTTCTATGGAGGCAGCAACTCTCAGGCCTATGCCAAGGGATTAGGCTCTTGTTTTTATTGTGGTGGTCGTGGTCATCAGCAGCGGGAGTGCCCGAATTTTCAGAGTAGTCATCGTGCACCGGGCGATCCACTCCAGGTTCCTCCGTTGAGGCAGTTCCATCCAAGGCAGCAGCAGCAGGTTGCACCAGCTTTAGATCATCAGAGGGTAGATGGAACAGGTAGAGGACAGCCCCATGACGCTCCCCGTCCTTAGAGAGTAGAGCGTGGTCATGGTGGTGGTCTTCATCAGGGTCAGAGAGGCCGTGGAGGAGGTCGTGGTCAGCTTCATGCTCTAGTGTTGTCAGCCCTAGGCGAACCAGATGTCGTTCGAGGTACCCTTTTCTTGTTTTCTACCTTGGTGTATGCCTTGTTTGATTCAGGAGCAACACACTCCTTCATATCACCTACCCTTGTCCATGCTTTGGGACTTGAGGTAGAGAGGCTTCTAGTGCCCTTGGCATTGAATACGCCAGTTGTAGGTCAAGCTGACTTGTTTGAAGTATGTAGAGACTGTGAGCTAGTGTTGGGGAAACACAGCTCTTGGGGAGATTTCCTATGTTTACGAATACAACCATATGATGTCATACTCGGCATGGATTGGTTGTATTCGGTGTAGGCTATTGTGGATTGATACAGGAATAAGGTTGATTTCTTTGATGAAGATGGAGAGGAAGTGGTGTTTGTTGGTGAGAGAGATCCTTGAATGAGTCATATACGAGTTCCTTCCTTATCATCCATAATGGCTGGGATGATGCTGAGTTCTTCAGAGTTTCAACAGTTGGCGTTTCCTAGGGTCGTAGAGGAGTACCCTGACGTCTTTCCAGGAGAGGTTGTATCCTTACCCCCTCGACGAGAGATCGAGTTCGGGATCGAGCTACACCCAGGAGCGTCCCCTATATCTATGTCTCCATATAGGATGACCCCTTCTGAGTTATGAGAGGTACGTATTCAGCTTGATGGTCTGTTGCAGTGTGGTTTTGTTCGTCCAAGCGTGTCACTGTGGGGTGCACCAGTTTTGACTGTGAAAAAGGCTGACGGCAGTTTGCGGTTGTGTGTCGATTATCGTCGATTAAACAAAGTGACAAAAAAGAACAGATATCCTCTTCCACGGATTGATGACCTATTCGATCAACTAAAGGGTGCAAGTTGGTTCTCAAAGATCGACTTGCGGTTAGGATATCACCAAATGCGTATAAAGGATGAGGATATCCCAAAGACTGCTTTCTGTTGTCGTCATGGGCATTATGAGTTTGTTGTAATGCCATTCGGCATGACGAATGCTCCAGCTGTTTTCATGGGGTTGATGAATGCTGTGTTCCGTGAATTCCTGGATAAATTTTTTGTGGTTTTCATCGATGACATCCTTGTTTACTCCACATCTGAAGAAGAGCATGCAGAGCATCTACGAGCCGTTTTGGGAGTTCTTCGCCAACATCAGTTGTTTGGGAAGTTGTCCAAGTGTGAGTTCTGGGCTCAAGATGTTCGTTTCATAGGGCATGTTGTGTCCCAACAGGGAGTAACTGTGGATCCATCGAAGATAGAAGCAATAGTGTCTTGTGCAGCCCCCAAGACAGTGTCAGAGGTGCGAAGTTTCCTTGGTCTCGCAGGCTATTATAGGAGGTTTGTAGACAATTTCTCCCGAGTTGCGACTCCTCTGACAGCTTTGACCAAGAAGGATCAAGCGTTCATATAGACTGATCAGTGTCAGGCATCTTTCTAATATCTAAAGGAGATGTTGGTAAGTTCTCCAGTCCATTGTCTTCCAGCGGAGGGAGGCCAGTTTGATGTTTTTTGTGATGCTTCTCATCTGGGACTAGGCTGTGTTCTTATGCAACAAAGGACAGTTGTTTCTTATGGGTCCCGAAAAATGCGTCCCCATGAACGCAACTATGCCACCCATGATCTTGAGTTGGAATCCATGGTGTTTGCGCTGAAGTTGTGGAGACATCACCTCATTGGAGAGTGCTTTTTGGTTTTCACCGATCCTAAGAGTTTGAGGTATGTTTTCTCTCAGCGGGAACTGAACTTGCGGCAACGTTAGTGGATGGAGTTCTTGAAGGAATACAACTTTGAAATATCATATACACCTGGGAAGGGAAATTTTGTTGCTGATGCGCTGAGCCGAATGTCACGTAGTGATGCTGTGCGTGAATTCAGTGACTCTTGGAGAGTAATGGAGGAACTGTCAGCATTACATCTTGATATGGAAGAGTTTGGATGTATAGGTTGTCTTTTCCAGATGACGGTGCAGTCATCTCTGATTCAGAAGGTGGAATAGTCTCAGTTGGGTGATCCAGAGGTGGAATTTTGGAGAGACATAGTTGTTTGTGGAGAGGCCCTTGATGGTTGGTCGGAGGATGAACAACACCGAGTGTTGTATCATGGAAGGCTTTTTGTTCCCTTGGCGATGCGCGAGATGGTTCTCCAAGAGTAACATAGTTCACCCTTGGCGGTACATCCTGGTGTGATGAAGATGCATCGGTCCATGAGGAGTTAGTTTTGGTGGCCTGGGCTGAAGCGTGCAGTGGTAGACTTTGTGTCTCGATGTTTAGTCTGTCAGAGGGTGAAGGCCGAACACCGTGTTCCTGGTGGTCTTCTCCAGCCATTAAAGATTCGTCAGTGGAAGTGGGACGACATCTCAATGGACTTTGTTATAGGTTTACCTCGAACTCTAGGAGGACATGATGCTATATGGCTGGTAGTGGATCGTTTAACAAAGTCGGCCACTTTATAGCGATCAAGAAGTTGAGCTCAGTGGAAGTTTTGTTGAGGTAGTATCTAGAAGAGGTGGTGAGACTTCATGGAGTACCTAGGACGATCATTTCTGATCGTGACCCTCATTTTACCTCTAGGGTGTGGAGAGGTCTCCAACATGATTTTGGCTCTCAACTGTGCCTTAGCACTGCTTTTCATCCTCAAACGGATGGTCAGACAGAGAAAACCATCCAGACTCTTGAAGACATGCTGCGCTCTTGTGTTCATGATTTTGGAGGTTCATGGGTGAATCACTTACCCTTGGTAGAGTTCACTTACAATAATATTTTTCACTCTACCATCGATATGGCGCCGTTTGAAGCCTTGTATGGCCGGCCATGCCGTTCTCTGTTGTGCTGGACTCGGGTCAGAGAGTCAGCAATTCTCAGACCAGAAATAGTACAGAATACAACAGAGATGGTTCAGGTGATTCGTTAGAGGATGAAGACTGCACATGATCGTCAGAAATCATATGTTGATCAAAGAAGGAGACCGTTAGAGTTTAATGTTGGGGATCATGTGTTTCTGAAGGTGACTCCCCGTCGTGGGCAGTGAAGGATTAGCCTTGGAAGTAAGCTTTCTCCCCGGTTTGTTGGGCCTTTCGAGGTGTTAGCTCGTGTTGGAGCTATGGCGTATCGAGTAGCACTTCCCCCTCAGATGAGTCGGATACATGATGTTTTCCATGTATCACAGCTCCGTCATTATCTTCCTGATGAATCTAATGTTATCGATTGGGGAGAGATCGATATTAACGATGATGCAACCTTCGAGGAGAGACCTGTGGAGATCCAAGACCACAAGGAGAAGGTGTTGCGTGGGCATTCTATCCCCTTAGTTCGTGTCTTGTGGAGACACGGTGGCATGGAGGAGAGTACCTGGGAACGTGAGTCACAGATACGTGCTCATTACCCAGAGTTGATTAATGTTTAACTCTTTTTTTGTAACGATGTTTCCATTATGGTTAGACCTTTCTTGTTTTATCTATGTACCTTTTCATGTGATGTTATGAATGAATTGTTTGGGTATGGATGGTTTGTTCCCATACTCCTGGATGTCGTAGTTTTGTTCCAGATTTCGAACAACTCATGGTGGTTTTCCCCTGAGAGGTATATTTTGGGGTGGTTGTTCAGACCCCTCTTTTCTTCTTGGTTGGTTTTTAATTCTCGAGGACGAGAATGTTTTGAGAGGTATCTAATGTAATGGCCTGGACCTCTCCGGTCCATTACTTTGTGAATTTTTTTATTGGAGGTGTTCTGGGAGGTCAAGGGGACTTATCCCCAACACATTGCCAATTTTTCCAGTTCTGTGAACAGTGTTTCCAGTTTTATGAACGGTAACCGATCGGTCTCACCGATCGGTCTGACAGATCGGTCTCACATATCGGTTTCAGAGATCGGTCTGAAAGATCGGTTTCACAGATCGGTAAGACAGATCGGTTTCATAGATCGGTCTGACAGATCAATTTCACAGATCGGTGTGAGAGATCGGTTTCACAGATCGGTCTGACAGATCGGTTTCAGAGATCGGTCTGACAGATCGGTTTCACAGATCGGTGTGACAGATCGGTTTCACAGATCGGTCTGACAGATCGGTTTCACAGATCGGTGTGACAGATCGGTTTCACAGATCGGTCTGACAGATCGGTTTCACAGATCGGTCTGAGAGATCCGTTTCACAGATCGGTGTGACAGATCGGTTTCACAGATCGGTTTCACAGATCGGTTTCACAGATCGGTTTCATGTACAGTAATAGTGGGTGAACAGTGTTTCCAGACTCCTACAGTTTTGCCCCTTTTGACGTTTCCTTTGACAAAAAATACATTTTAAGCCTTATTTTATGGGCTCTTAAGGCCTTTTAAAATGCCATAAATCCTATATTAATTATTCCTAAGGCTTGGAATGTTTTACTTGGTCAAACCGCGTGGGTTAATGTGATCCGTTTTTAATGGAGAATTAACCGGATCTTAAACTGTCGCCCCATTAAATCATCAAAAAGGGACGAGATATCATTCTCCATTGTTTTTTCCTTTGTCTCAATTATTAGGCACTAAAACCTTTCAATCCTTTTCGTAGGAGTTTCACAATAAATCTTTACTCCTAGGATTGGTTCTGCTCTGTTTTGGATGCAACTGAGCCGTGTCGATCAATCGTCGATATAAGGTATGTTGTATCATCGTTCTTTTTGGGTTCATCTTCTCCTATCCTCTTTTCCATAATTATACCATGTATTCTCCAAGATTCTAATGAATTTTTCATGGGTTTGGTTGGTACTGTCGTACCGTGGCATCCTCTGGTGGATGCAGTTGTCGTGAGAGGAGGATTGTGACCCGTTGTGTGGATAAAGGACGTCAAGAACTCTTCGAGGTAGGGGATTCATGGCTTCTCTAATTGTATATGTGCAATCGTAGAATTAGAATGATTTATCCCTTTGGATCACAATGAAATTGACCTAATTAAATACTTGAACCGGATTAAAAGAATTGGTTGATCGCATGTTGTTTCTTTATACCATGATAACAGTTTGCCTAATGTTTTCCTAGATATAGTGATATATATGTTTTCTTTGATTTGTTGTTCGTTCATGATAGAAATTGATAATGAACGTAAATCCGGAATTAATTGTTAATTAATTGGCTAAAGATAAGGAGGCATGTAAATTAATCTGGTTATTGCAGTTTTTGTAGTTGTTCTAATTTGAAGATAATCAAATTAGGGAAGTAAGCATGGTTATTTAATTGTGATAGCTTACTGATTATGTATCCATTATTGGAACCTATGAATAAGAAATCATCCAATTCAATATAGATTAAATGACACATTATGTGGGAATTTCTAAAAGGGTTCTGAGTTACCTTCTTGTTTGCCAAAGGGTCAAGAGCCCATGGTTGTGATTGTTGTGTTTATGCTGTTTGTGATTTGATGTGAGCCTGGATGGTTGTTGTGATATGTGGAGGCGTGGAGGCCTTGTGGTTATGGCAGTGGATGGCGCCTAGAGTGGCGATATTCATCAGTTATGCATGTGGGTGTCGGGGAGGACACCAGGGGTGATGGAATGGGATGGATGTGGTTGTTGGATGCTTGTGGTTTTCATTGAATATTAATCTGATTTGCTTTTCCCCACTACTCAAGGCAGCTGGCCTTGCTACCCTTCTTCCAAAGGAGGTGAAGACGCGCGGGGTATTCCATGTGCTTTCCGTGTTTAGCCTCTCGAGGGAAAATGGGTCTATGCTCTTTCTATAAGAGGCAAAGACTCGACGGGTAGTATATATACTCACCGTGTTGAGCCTCCTTTGTGATTAGAATCATAGGATGATTTTCTAGAATTCCTGGGAATATGGAAAACTAATTTTGTAATGAATGTTTTATTAAATGGTGAAAATCCACGGGGATGGAGATACTGGAATTGAAAAGGTGATGCGAATCTTAAAAAGAGCAGTTGGTACTGAATGTGATTCCAATTCAGTTTAATGTGGAATTGTTCATTCTTAATTAATGTTTAACGAATTAATTGACGTACAATGGAACTGATAAAATGAGAATGGAGTAATCTAATAAAGCTCTTCAAATGGTTGTGTGCTTATAGGATACCTAGTCTTAGAAGTAGAAGCCTGGAGTCTGAGAGACGTTAGCTGCAGTTGTTCCTATGACTAGGTAATGCCTATAGTGTGGTTGTGAGTTATATATATTCTGTACTTTTTGTGTTTTTATACGCTACTCCACCCTATCGGTAAGGGAAACTGACACCTCGGGGATTCTGAGCCCTGGGGAGGTGTTTTCCCCAACATTCTGATGGGAGGTTGAATGGCTGACTACCCCCTTTAGCCCCACTCTCTTCTCTAGGTAGATACACAGTGGTTAGTTTTCCCCATATATGTGTGTAGAGGGCTGTAATGGCTTGTGGTTATTTCACACACATATATTCTGGATGTAGTATCCTATGGACTAATGTAGGTGTAACGTGTATAGGCTTTGATGGCTTGAGGATCCTTACTCGGCGTATGGGTTGTAATGGCTTGAGGTATTATACCCGACGTATGACACACGTTATGCGAGCTGTGGTGGCTCCTATAAATTACCTTGTTACTTTTGGTTGTGAGGACAGTGTGGTGCTTCGTCCAGGTGTCTGCGGGAAAGCCTTTGTGGTGCACGAGGTGTAGATTGTGGAGCTTAGCCCAGGTGTCTGTGGGAAAGCCATTGGAGAGAGATTCACAGGACGAATGTCGTTGGGGAAAAGCGGAAAACCAGTGGGGAAGTAGTAGAGGGGTACCCTTGATATTCTTTACTATATGCTATATTCTTGTATGCGTTACTTGGTGAGAGTATCCATGGTGAGGTTGGGAACATAGTGTACTTGTTTAGGTGACGAGTTAGTTTCA
Organism: Viscum album; assembly: GCA_963277665.1. NCBI lineage: Eukaryota > Viridiplantae > Streptophyta > Magnoliopsida > Santalales > Viscaceae > Viscum > Viscum album. Next base: position 2,042,547,246 of record OY728136.1, read on the forward strand.
CTTGTAGTTCACTGGGCTTTAGCATTCTTTCTTTACTTTTTCACGAGAGGCTTGGGGAGGATCCTACTGAGTATACTGTTATACTCACCCTATGTATATATAAACTGTTTTTCAGGTCACTTGGAGCAGGTTGGAGATCAAGCTGGTTACTACTAGCTTGCAGTTGGAGGAGGAGCTGTTCGGGCTTGTGGTCGCTGTCGTTTTACTTTCTTTTGGGTACTTTTAGTTTCCCCTTTCAGTTGTAGTACTTTTTTCATGAAATTTCATATATGTACTTGGTTTACTTTTATATCTCAGTTCTAAGTTGGAGTTGATTGGAGTCTATTCTATCTCTCTCTTCTGCATGTGTTCTCTTAGAGTGTAATGCCTCCCATTTGTATGTTATTATACCCTCGGTGCTAGTCGCCACCCCGGGGCCTACTGGAGGCGGGACTCGGGGGTCATTATCTCCCTTTTCACATTGCCGGCCTAGGAGGGGTACACTTTGTGTGGAGGGAGTCGTGATAGCCAGCCCCTGGCGTATGGAAGGCAGGCTTGGGGAAGTTACAATACGGGCCCCGGGGGACAGGTCATGACAACCTTGATATTTTATAATACTATTTTCATTTACTATTTTATATTATTATTTTTAGTATACTTCCTTACATGGAACTACAATATAAAATAAATGGGGATATATTATTAAAATAGAATTTTATGGTTATAACCAAGCCTTTAGATTGATAGCTATAAATAATATTGACTAAATTATGAAAAAATTTATGGATTAAATATTTATAAAATAAATTTATTGGTATACAATATATTAAAAATAGTAATAAATTCATTTAAAAGTAAAAGTGATATACTTCATGAACACTAATTTATACAAGATAACTATATTTATAATAAAAAATTAAATTAATCACATTTGGGGATTGATTTTTGTAATATATATAAATATTACAAATCTATTCAAATGTGTTAACATATATCTAATGTTTTTTCTAGTTATGGAATAACAATAAAATTATGTTTAATGCTTAAAAATATATTTCGAAAATATGATTTTCATCATGTGAGTTACAGTTATTTTAAAATTAATTTCTATCAAATTATATGTATTTAATTTGAACAGATTTATTCCATATCTAGAATTAGGAGGTCAAAATTTGTTAAAAAGGTCCCATTAATTGTTTTCCAATATTAATAGTAGCATTAGTAATATTGATCACTCTAATTAAGGGTAGATCATGTTATCCTATGTTACATCTATGTAATAATGACATAATTTTCCATTTTAATTATTATTGGATGATTCCAATGTGACCCTTGTCTCTTTAGTTATATAAAATGATTTTTTGGGATACATGTCCATGAAAATGACTTATATAATATCTAAATCATAGAATGTTATAATATGACTTTATTTTAGTTTAAATTATCACTTATATGTCAAAAAAGGTTTAACTGAATTTTATTGACGAATATAAGTGTACATGTTTAGAATAATTATATTATTGTAATGATAAAAGTCTATTTATAATTTCCATATATTTTATTTTAATATTAAAATCATGTGCAACAGTACTGAAATATTTATGTCATTAATAAAAAATATAATAATTGATTAAAATAATATTAAAATTAATATAATTTTAGGGATGTACTATGTTACATAATTGTTTAGACGAATTTTATATATCAGTTTTATTTGAAAATTTCCATTTTAGAATTAGAACTGTCTTCAATGACTTATAATTAAAATAATATTAGTAGTGTCTAGATTGAAAACAATGAAATTTTATAAATATATTATTTTATTAAATTACATAAAAATAATTAAAATATTAAAATAGGGAAATTGGGGTAATATATGGTCTAAAAGATCATCCATTTTTTATATTTAAGAAAATGGGAAGCATTTTTCATAATAATGAATTAAATTGATTATAGTCTTTTATGAAATTTCAAGACTTCCCCACCATTCATTTATAAACAAGAAATCTGAATTTCTCTTCTTTATGAGAAATTGAGACATCAAGATCAACCAAAATAATAAAATTTGTCTTCTCTACTATCATAGATATATTCAATAGGTTTTATTCATCCTAAAAGGAAAACTCTAGATCCATTAATAGGAGATCTAAATGAGTAGTTTCAAAGAAGATTTAATGACCTGAACCGATCAATTTCATTATTATTATTATTTTACCACCTATAAATATATTTTATTATTCATAAAAAAACTAATTTTTATAAATATAATTACATGTTATTATTATTATTATGAACCCACATTTGTTCACCATTTTTTTATAAAATAGTTAATGAAAGTATCACTTATTCTTACGTACTATATATCATCTCCACATATAGATAAAATTAATTTTATATCCCAGCCATTCAAAAATAGTTATTATTTTGATTCTATGTTTTATATATGATATGTAATATCCTTAGTTTAAAGGGAGAAACAGTATGTTCAACTGAATAAATGACACTCTACATCGAGCTTAAACGAACAAATAAATTTTATTATTAAATATTACCTCTATCACCTAGTCATTAGAATGGAGGGAATGAAAAATATCAACTAAATTATGAAAATATGGTTTACACATGTATAAAAAAATGAATCATTGGTTTCCAAATTTATTACAAATGGAAATAGAAACCAATTGAATATAAACGATGTGTTTTTATGAAAACCTATTTAAAAATAGAATAATTATGTTTATAAAATAATATCACTCATTATGGTTTCTTATTTAAGGAATAATATATTTTAAATATTCAATTTAATGTTTTAAATTCACCTTATATTTATTCTACATATGATATGAGAACAAATTCAATTTTTCAGATAAAATTATTATTTTTCTAAAAATAATGTTTTACTGGTTTTTAATGGCAAAGACTTTATAAATATAGTTTTTGACACCATTATTAGTTTTGATTTAAAAAAAAAATTTATTCTATAGAATTGGGACATCATGTTTTAATATTTATATTTTTATATTTTTTTAATAATAATCATGTTTTGATGAATATTAAAAATATGCTAAATTTTAATTGAAAACATCCTTTTCCATTGAGATAATTAATACAGTTTAATTATATATTTAATGGTTTTAATGTATAAATGGAGTATAATTTAATCATTTATTATAATTTAGGTCATTTATTTTTTTTTCTATATTGAATTCATATGTAAATAATTTTTAATCTTTTGCAATGTTTGAACATTAAAAAAACCAACATTCTCATTTAGACAACGCGAATTAATTTTAAATTAACTTTTTCCAATTATGTGTTTTGAATTTTTAAAAATGGATTCCATATTAGGAATCATAAGGTCAAGATTTTGAATATAAATACATTTTATTTTTTGACATTGGAATTGTGAGTTTAGTAATTATTTTTATTTACCATGGTTAAAGGGTAAATTAGGTAAATAAGGGAAAAAATAATATTATAATAGTATAATAGTACCCTAGAATGTGTCTTAATCTTATTTAATGAAATATATCTGTCTATGAGCATCCTTATGCCGAATTTTGGCATTTTGGATCCACTTGGTTGTTTAACTGAAATTTTATAACATTTAACTTAAAGAAAAGGGAAATATAACATAAACATGTATCTTTTACTAAATAAATATTAATAAAGGGTAATACAAATAATATATATGACTGAAAATAGTTATTAAAAATTTAAAACTATTTCTTACATCATGGTAATTTATTTATAATTTTTATAGATAACAAATGAATTTATTTATGACATAATGATGATGTAGTAATTACTTTATTAGTGAATGATTCAAATAAATTAAGTAATAAATATTAAAATAAATTTAATTTGGTCATTTTGATGAAATACATAAATTTTATGGATGATTATAACATATTATCTTTGATTTAATTCTTTCTTTCGTAGGAATCAAGTTTTTCAGACTTTAGGAAAATTGAATTACTAAATTATATCAATATTGACATAAATGAGTTTTAAAAAAAATACAAATTTATTAAATGGTATAATAGTCCTAATAATATGATACTCATCCAAATGACATATATAATTTTTAATATTTTATTAATGAACCATGTGTGGTTGTATTGACATTTTATAGTAACTATAGTAACCATATATTATAGAAATATAAGAACACATGGTAAGAGTTAATGTTTTTAACTATGGGTTAATGCTTAAAGAAAATGTAACTTTTGTGACTTAAACTTGTCTAAAACCTATTTTTAATGGTTTTATACCCATAATAATCTTATAATATAAATTTTTCACTATGGAGTTATTATAATTCTAAAATAAAGTTTTAATAAAATAATATTTCAAGACATTCATAAAGTGCCCCTCCTCCTTCTTAAAAAAGTCTACAACCTATACACACATAATAGAACCTCTAGAGACCCTTGGTTCATCCTAATTATTCTTACATAAGCTTATGACATCCCAAATTTTCATATATAAGCCTTATATTGGGTATAAGAAAACTAGTAAAATCCTATTGACTGAAATCAAAAGAAGTTACCCGATTTAGATGTAACGTATTCTCTCAAGTTCCATTCCTTTATTTTCCGTCTCCAATCCCCATTCTATTTTAATTATCTGATTACTTAAAAAAACAAGTATACTCAATATATTATGATTTTCTTATGATATCTATTCAAACTACACTTACACCCACTTCCGTCTAATGGATACAAACATATAGTTTCTGTGTACGGTGAACTACTGTCTCATGAAATGATGGTGGTACAATTTTTCCTACCGCCACTAATGGTGGCCATTATAATGGATATATATATATGATATATATTATATTTATATTGTCTCTATTATTCTGTATTTTTATTTATAACATACCTTTATTCATTCCATGTTTTAAAAATATGATAATTTCGTTTGAGGAATTGTGGAGTACCACCCCTCAAAGCGATGCGACTCATTCCTATTATACATAGAACATATAATGGATTAATTAATTAAAAATATTAATAATAAATGACATAAATATAATAATGGTATTATAATATACATTTATATCTTTTAATTATTATTATTTTAATATGAAAAATATATGAATGTAGCTTTGATGCGTACGTTCAACATACAGTCTCCATGAGCGGTGCATTTCATTTTTTTTCTCCAAATATTATGTATATTATAAATAAATAAATATATGATATATATGATATTTAAATTATTAATAATATTTTGGATATGATGTACTTTTTACTACATGGACAATTTACATCAAAATGAGTTCAAATTCGACTAATTTAGCGAATATCAAAAAAACATCCAATATGAACATAAATAATTATCTTATTAATATAACATGGTAATAAGTGATATAAAATACATAATAAACATTATTGTGGTTCTAAATAAATTTTAAATTAAACTATGTTTATTATTTAGGAACATAACGATTGTATGTGATGAGTCAGACACAAGGTTAGGGACTTCGTCTCAATCTCCTTTCATTGTGGCATGTCTTGATAATTTACACCTCTATTCTTTTATAAGGTGTATATACATACACTATTACATTTCATAGATTTATTTCATCTATAATAATCTTACATAAAAATTAATAGATATTACGATTTAAAGTTTCAATGTGGTATGGGAAACATTGAATGTTTAAATATTTAATTATCAAATCATTGTCTTCATGATATTAATTTAAACATATATTTATATAGATGTAAAAGGATTAAAAAAACAAATTTTGTTTTTAACTAATTTATTGAAAACATTTCAAATACAATATTTTAATACAAGGAATTTTACTTTATTTACAAGATGACAAAAGGAATATTATACTATAACATATACAACAATAACAACTTCTATACCACCGTAACAATTATTTGATATTTGAATTCCCTTTTATCCCTTAAAGTATTTTAAAGAAATCAATTATTTCTTTATTTGGGTTTCTTGTTATTGAAAATGGTAACTTAAATAAAAAAGTTATGTTTATATGGAAGTTTATTTCATATGGGATTATATGATTTTTTTCAAAAGGTTTTTATGATGAACTTGTTTTTAAAAATGGTAATGAGCATTATATGAAATAGGTGAGCCTATTACAACCTATACGAAGGGTTGTGAAACATTATAGGTCACATATGAGACTGAAATAGCTTATATGAAGGGTTTAGCCCCTTTATAACCCATGAATGAGCCTATTATAGCTATATGAAGGGATGCACCCCATTATAGCTCACTTGTGAGCCCGATATAGCTTATACGAAGTGTGATCCCAATTCATGATATTCAATTTGGATGTTGACCATATGTTTATTTTAATTGAATGGGATTTGAAAGGGTTTTAGGTATATTATGCTATAAGTAACCTAAATTAGTTTTAATATATTTTCATTATATTAATGTTTTTATTAGATAAAAAATTATGAGTGTTATTCATGTGAAAATGTTTTGTTTAATTATCTCAAAAAAATTGAGTTACAAAGTTCTAACGAAACTATTTATTTTAATTATTTTTTATGTTCATTAATGAGACTATTATTCTCATTCTTATTTTTTGATTTTTTTTCATATGGTATAGGGACAGATAAGGTAAAGTAAAATTTCAAAGTGTATTTTTGTCACGAAAAATAAATCATGTTTTTAAAGGGTTTTATTTATTGGAAATAGTTGATACTGAGTATAAATATCTACATATATTTTTTGGGTCTATTATGTAATTTTTATGCATAATTTTCGGAAACTCAAAACCTGAGAAGATCCTAGATGTGGATTTTTAACAAAAATCATGATTTTGTAATATTTAAGAATGTGACCTAATAGTTGGTATATGTGTATGGTTTAGATAACATTAGAGATTATGATGTTTTATTAATGGTTAGGGATATCATAATTTTATGGTATATCATATGATCAATGCCTTAGAAACACCTTTTAAGGATTTATGATCTTGAAAATTATGGTGACTAATGGTATATTTGGATACATTAACCTTTTAGGAAACTATTGGTTATTAATTGTTGGTATGAAAAATGTGAGGTATGAGATAACCTTAGAAATAAAATATGTTATGGTAATCTTATAGGATTTTATATCATTTTATGTATTGTTATAATATAATATTGTTTTTAAAAAATACAACACACATACTGTTTGACAACCCATTACATCATACAAAGCTGCAGGAATTGAACCTACAACCAATGTGAGACTGATATTTATCGCATACTACTAGCCTACATGAAGTCTATTGTTAGTATGGCATATTATTTTTCAGATAAATGATTTTATGGATCAAGAATATGTTGATTTTGGGAACATATGTTTTATCAAATAGATATCCTTAGTATATGAAAAAAAATTGTTTAGTATGTGAGAAGTGTTGTTTTGGAAGACGTTCTCTCTTTTAGGAACACTATAGGCCTAAATAAATTAGAATACTATAGGGATTTATTTGAGTAGTTAATGTTGAATTTTATTTTGGAAGATTCTATGTTTTTATTATGTACTTATGGTGATTTATCTTATTTATAAATATGATTACCCTGTCTTGGAGAATGTGTGATTTGGTTAATTACTTTTATGTATGATACATAAAGAGTAGTCGATGTTATTTGTAGATAAATTTTTAGATTTATCCTAAAGAACTATAGGATTAAATACATCTGAATTTTGTGTTTCAATTGTAGTTTGGAATATTTTTATGACTTTTATGGATAACTATTTATTGAATTGTCTTTGTATAACTTTAGGTATTATTTTTTCAATTTTGGTGATTATGTGTAGTATTATTTTATTATGGATTATTTTTTCAGGGATTATCAGATCTTTTACTAATAATTTTGGTTTTTGGTTAATTTCTAAAGATAGGGTAAATATATGGTTCATCTTTTTGGGATTATGAGATTCTCTAAGAGTTTATTGTTATGAATTAGGTGTGATGAAGTTATATTGAGTACTTTTCATTTGGGGAAAAGAGGAGTTTCTGGTACAAATTTATTAAAGGATGAAATTCTACTTGACATGTAAGTATGTTTCCTTATGTTCTTAGATAATATCGTAAATAAATTTTTCAAATTTATGAAAATTAACAAAAAAACAAAAATGATTTTTGTTTACTTTTCTAATAGGTAAAACAAAAAAATGTTTAAGACATTACATATTTATGGGTTTTTAGTTCTTAAATTTCTTCTATTCATTTTTTTTATCACTCTCCATCTGAACAACATGGTCAGTTTCTCTTCCATATCTATGTTTTTCACATGGAATCCTAGTATGTGTTATCCCGAGTGGCCTTTTTAATTCTCTTTATTTCTTTTAAAGTTATAATTTTACTGACTATTTTTTTGATGTGGTATTTTCAATGAACATACCAAGACATATTTTAAAAGTGCGAGGATGATATTTTCAAAAGTGGGGAGTGATGTAACATCCCATGTTTTAAGATATAAACACTATGTTTAATTTCATACATGATACGCTACATCAAGCTTAAACAAAAAAAAATATTATTTAAATTTTGTCATTGTAGAATAGTTGTTGGAATGGTGAGAATTAATAGTATAAACTGAATTATGAAAATTTTGTTTAAAAAATTTAAAATAATAATTCATTTGTTACCAAATTTAATATAAATTGAAATAAAAAGAAAATTAATATAAAGGATGTGTTTTTATGAAAACCAATTTAAAAATATAATAGTTGTGTTATAAGATAATAGGAATCATTATGGATTTTTATTTATTGAAAATTATATGTTATATATTCAATGTAATTTTTTAAACTCATCTGATATGTTTTCTAGATATTATATAAGAACAATTTTATTTTTTCTGGATCAAAAAATTTTCTCTCTAAAAATGTCTTTTTACCACCTTTTGATGGAGAACCCTTTTAAATTTAGTTTTTGACACATTTAAATTTCTATTTGAATACAATAAACTTATTATTAGAAATTTGGACATCAAAATTTACTTTAGATGAATTTTTTATATTTTTCTGTTCACTTTAATTTTTTGATGAATAATAAAAATTTGATAATTTTAACTGAAACAATATATGTCCATTGTGACAATTTATATGATGAAATAATATTATATAATGGTTTAAAAGTACAAATGGAATATATTTTATCATTTATTATAATTTATGTCATTATTATTAATTATATATTGAATTCGGATATAAAATAAATTTAGTATTTTGGAATGTTTTAACTTATAAAAAAACCACGCTTCCTCATTATGATATTGTAAATAAATTTTAAATTAATTTCTTCTAATTATGTATTTTGAAATTTTAAAAATGTATTATATATTTGAAATCATATATTAATTTATTTTTAAATAGGTACCTTTAATTTTTTAACAATATGAATATGAACTTCAGTAATTTTTTTACAATTTTCAAAGGGTAAATGTAGTAAATAAGTGTAATGAAATAATATTATAATAATATTAAACGAACATAAAATGTGGACTAATCCTATTTTAGGATATATTTCCGACTCGAAGCATCTTTAGGCAGATATTTTGGCATTTTGGAGCCACATGGGTTTGAAAATTACATTTTATAATATTTAATTTAAAGAAAAAGAATATATAAAATACACATGTACCTTTTAATATAAAAAATATAATATAGGGTTATATAACTGATATATATAACAATAAATAGTAATTATAAATTTAAAAATATTTCATAAATAATGATATTTTATTTATAATTTTTATATATTAAATAAATAAATTTTTCATGACACAATGATGATGCAATGATTACCTTACTAATGAAAGATTCAAATAAATGAATTTATAAATGTTAAAATAATTTTAAATTGTACATTTTAACTCCATACATGAATTTTTAGGATTATTATTACATATTAAAATTGATTTAATTATTTTTTTTCATAGGAATCAAGTTTTTATGATTTTAACAAAATTGAATTAATAAATAGTATCAAAATTGACATAAATGAGTTTTTAAAAAAGTACTATTTTATTTACTGATATTATTGTACTAAAAATATAATATTTATACAGATAACTTATATAATAATAAAAAAATTATTAATTATCCACTTTTGGTTCTATTTTAATTTTATAGTAACTATAGTAACCATATATTATCAAAATTCAAGAAGACAACGTAAGAGTTAATGTTTTTAACTAATGGTTAATGCTAAAATACAACATTAAATTTTTTTTCCTAAACATGTCTAAAACCTATGGGTTGAGAGGACTTAGTCCCATACACATCTTATTCTCAAAATTTATCACTTTGGAGGAATTATAATTTGAAAATTAATTTTTAATAAAATATTATTTCAAGATGTTCTTAAAGTGCCCCTCCTCCCTCTTATATAAGGCCACTTAATCTACCCACAAAATCTCACCTCTCAAGCCCCTTGGATCATCCAAATTATGCTAAAATAGTCTTCCAACTTATATTATTTCATAATTAAAGGATTTACTTTGGATTAATGAAAATCATGAAAACCATTTGGCTAAAATTAAACAATGTAACCCCATTTAGAGGTAATGTCTTCTCTCAATTTCCTTCCCATTATTTTCATTCTCCACTCCATATCCTCTTATTATTATATGATTGAATAACAACAATAAAATCATAAATATACTAATATGATTTTATGATAATTATTGAAACTATACTAACACACACCTCCATCTAATGGATACGAACATAATGTTTCTGTGCACAACGAACTACTACCTCAATAAATGATTATTGTTTAATTTTCTCTTACCACCACTCATGGTGACCATTATAATGAAAATATATAATTATATGATATATATTATATTTATATAGTCTCTATACTTATGTAATTTTTATTTATAACTTACCTTTATTCTTTTCATGCAGTGTTAATACAATAATTTTATTTAAGGAAGTGTGGACTACCGCCCCCTCAAAGCTATGTAACTCATTCCCATTATACATAGAACATATAAAGGTTGGTTTTATTTAACATATTTTACATAAAAGACCTAAACATAATACTTGTATTATAATATAAATTTATATTATTTTATTATTAATCTTTTTATGTGACAAAGAAATGAATGGAGCGTTCATGCGTACGTACGACCTACCGTCTCCCTAAACTGTGCATTTAATTTTTTATCTTCAATTATTATGGATATAATAAATACTTATATAATGGATATATATGATTTTACAACATGAAAAATATTCTGGGTATTATTAACATTCAACTTCATGGAAGATTTAAATCCAAACAAGTTCATTTTCAACTAATATACCGAATATCGACAAAACTTCTGATATGAATATATATAATTATGTAATTTTGATAACATGGAAATAAATGATATAAAAAATAATAAACATTAAAAATGTTCTAAATAATGTACAAATTTACCTATGTTTATTAATTAGGAATATAATGATTGTGCGTGGTGAGTCAGACTCCAGGTAAGGGACTTCATCTCAATGTCCTTTCATTGAGGCATTTCTTGATAATATCAACCTTCATTCTTTTTAAGGTGAATATATATACCCTATGAAATTTCATATCCACATTTTATCTATACTAATGTTACTTATTAATTCATGGTGGTTATGATTTAAATTTTCAATGTGGTATGGGACAAATTGATGTTTCAAGATATAATTATCAAATCATTGTCTTCAGGATATTAATTTAAATATTTTTTTTAAATTGATCTAAATGGATTATAAAGGAAATTTTATATCAATATAGAATTTAATTATATATCATTAAAAGTAATATTCTCATACAAAGAATTTTATTTTCATTACACAACTAAAAAAGAATGTTATTTTTTTTATCATATACAGTGATAATGAATTCTTCATCACTATAATCATTATTTGATATCTGTAATACTCTATTTGACTTAATGTATTTTAAATAAATCCCTTATTCTTTTATTTGGGTATTTTTTTATTGAAAATGGTATCTTAAATGAAAATGGTATTTTTATATGGAAATTTATTTCATATGATATTAGATGTGTTTTTCAAAATTGTTTTGTGAGGAACGTGTTTTTGAAATGGTACATGAGCATTAAATGAAACAGGTGATCCCGATATAGCTTATATGAATGGTTGAGCCCCATTATAGAACATAGGTGAGCTAGAAATAGCTTATAAAAAGTGTTGAAAACCATTATAAATCATGGGTGAGCCCGTTATAGCTTATATGAATGGATAATCCCTATTATTTCTTACAGGTAAGCCTGATATAGCTTATATGAAGGGTGAACTACATTAAAGATGTTCAATTTTGATGTCACACATATGGTTATTCAAATTAAATGGGTTTTGAAAAGGTTTTATGTTTATTATTCTTTTATTCGACAAAATGCATTTTTATTTCATTCTATTAGTTTATTATTTTTACTTAAGAAAAAAGTTTGAATATTATTCATGTGAAAGTGTTTGGTATAATTCTCACAAAACCATAAATGAATTACCATGTTTTAACCAGACTAATAGTTTTATTTCTTTTTATGTCCCTTACCAGGATTTTTATGCTCATCCCATGTTTTTGAAATCATTTCCATAGGGTATAATGATAGGTAAAAATATGTAATAAGAATATTATATTTTTTTCATAAAAAAATCATGTTTTGTATAAATGGTTTCCTTTGGTTGAAAAAGTGGATACGGAGTGTAACCTTCAACATGTAATGCTTGGGTCTCTTAGGTAAAAGTTATTGACTAGTTCTCTAAAACTCTAAACCAGAAAATATTCTCAATGTGAATTATAGAATTAGACCATGATTAGGTACTATTAAGATCTATGGACTTATATGATATCTACCATATAATTATTCTTTTGGGACGATAATATTGTATTTACCTTCATACATTTCAAACTATTGGGTAATGATAAATTTGTTCATCTGTAGGGGTTGACTACCACCTCCACATAGTGATGGTATTTAATTTTAAATTCTTCTAAACACTGATGGTAATAAAATTATATTTAATAAATTTATATAACATCATTTATATTAAAATTATTTTGTAAATTTCCTTTAATATTTACCTTTTTTATATTTATCATATAATAGAAACAACATTCTTGCGTATGTATGACCTACAATCTCTATAATTGATGCAATTTATTTTACTATTTGTAATTTTTATAGATGAATCATAATATTTATTTATTGAATATATATAATATTTATTTAAATATAAAAACTATGCAGATTATGGAAACATGATCAACGTAGAAGGACCGAAACTATTAAACCAAAAGATATATGAAGTGTGAAGTTGTTAGAACATAAAATATTGATTATAATAACAAATTGTTAATGGAAATGTGTTAAAAGGTTATATGTAAATCATATATAGTACAATTTAAATATAATTATGTTAATGGAAGTTAATTATAAGTATTGGATATTTATTTTTATAGAGTTTTAGATAAGCACAATGGACGTCAGACCTGATGTTAGGGGAAAAAATTTATTCCTAAATTAATTTGGATTTTTTATGGTTGAATTTTAATAAGGGGAAATTATATTATCCTTGTATGATTAATCTATATAATTTTTTTTCTTTTATTGTTTTCTAAATAATCAACTTTTTCATTCAGTAACTTCTATTTAAATTCTCAATAGAACATATGAACATTTTTTGAGGAATATCACTAATGTTTTTATATTTTTTATGAATCCTCTTATTTCTAAAAGAATTTGTTCTAAAAAATATTCAATGATGTTATTAATATTCTACAATAAAATTTTCTAAAGATATTGTAACAATTATTGTTTCTACAAAAAAATTAAATTAATTTTTTTTGTTTTCCAAACAAGGTACTTTTCAATTTTATCCAAAAACGTGAATGTAGTGTTTTCTTTTAACATATATGGTATAAATGGATCTTCTGAACATCAGAATAGCTCAATGTTTTCAACATTATCTAAAAGAATAAATGTATATTTTTTAGGAAAATATTTCCCTAATATTATATAATTATTATATATTAATTATATTTTCATATTTGAAGTGTTGTTTCCTTCAAGAAATATTTCAGTGATCTTTTAAAGGATCTTTCATATATAATGACATCATATGATCCAATGTTTCAATTATTATTATTTAACTATATTTTTAATTTTCATATTGATGATATTTTTTTTAAACATATTTGTTTTACATGTGTTATGATATGATGAATAAAATAAAATTTTTACCAAACATTTTTTTACACAGATTATGATGTTATGATACAATGGATATTTTATGAATTTAGGGTACCCATATGTATATTTTTCATTATATAATGGGATTTTCAATAATTACCCAAGGATAGTAGTTGTGTTTTAAAAATTCATGATGGTAATATTATACTCAAAATATTGTCATTACATTTAAACCAAGGATGGGGATTATGTTGTAAACCATGGACAATAGTTTCATTATTATCGTGAATGGGTGGAATAAATTCCAAAAAGTTAAAGATGTATATAATATTATGTTATGGTTAAAACCCTATATTTATATGATAACAACATTATCTAAATTCTATGAAATTTTTTGGGTGAGTCAGGGGCCCATTTGAAGACCGAAGATCTAGAAATTGAGGACGTAGATTGAGTTGCATAGTTAGCATATGGTTAGTGGTAACCATGAAACTCAACCATTCGAGTCAGTTCGTGCGTAAGGAAGGTTTTTTTTTCAAAAAATATGTGTGAAGTATGCTACATTATTTTTCAATTGTTTCACACATTCATATATATCCATTTTTTATGTGTTCACACTATTAGCCAAAATGTGCACCAAGACCATGTACGAGGTTTCTTGGGATGTTCATATCACACAGTTGGTTCACGTTTTGGACAACTCTATGTCCAACCCATGTGACCCCAAATTTAATGGGTAAATTATATTATTAACATTGATATTTTTTATACTACTAAAACCGACCTTCTCCTTTATTTTTCTCAAAAAGATATACAATAAATTTGTTCATCCTCCTCTTTTAAGAGTTGAATCCACCCTCTCATCATCGATATGTTTTTATTTTCATCATGTGGATTGGATTCCTATCAAAACTCTCTATAATGATATTCCTTCGATTATAAATTTATTTTTATTTATCTTATGATATTTTAGTGTGATATAATTTTCCCTATTTTCAGGTCACATGAAAATTCTTCTATATTCTACCATTCTAACTTGATTCAATGGAAAAACTATATAGGGTGAGAGATATGAACATTTTATTGGTGGTATAGTTATTTTCCCTCAACTTTGGTTTCATTTATATCATTATCCATTGTTCATCGCACAATAAATTTCTCGAAAAACCACTAAAATTATTTATAATTAATTTTTTTATTGGAACTCCATTCCCTATACAGTCTTAGAAAGCAGTGAATCAACACATTGATTGATCACATTGACATGTTCCACCACTATGGGTTTTCCATTACTTAAAAGGCCTAATTTCCCTTTACATTAAATTTTTTAAGAAACCCTTGAGGTGTGTTTTCCACTATAATAAATTATTTTGAAACAATTATTTTAATTAATAGAAATTATATTCCTTGAGTTAGGACCCATAAACTTCATTCAATAATTAATGTGATAGATAAATAAGTCTTCCATGTTTTTTAATGACATGGATAGGCTATATATAAATTAAATGTATTGGACATTTTGAATAATGTGTAATTATTATAAAGGACTTTTGAAAAGGTATGCTATCTTTATAATAATTCTCTAATTTCATACCTAGATAATTTTGATACAAGGGATTACATTTATAGATCACCATGGATGATATTTTCATGCTCAATAACTGAAATTGTAAACTAATTGTATATACATCGAGAGAGACACTAGGTATTCCTTGGATGAGATCACCATGTGTTTTATCTACAACCATGTGAGTGATATCGGTTCCCCAGGGGGGACACCATGGATGATATTAGTGTCTAGATGGTTATACTAGTCCACAAGTGATACTTGGTCCCTAACATGAGTTTATAGGGCTAGAATGAAAGTGTATTACGGTTAGATCATGTCAATACTAACACATGGGATTCAATTTATAGATTTCCTTGGATAGAATAACATGGTGTTGAGTTTTTTTTTATTATGGTAAAATACTTGGTTTTCATGGTATGGTTTTCCTTGGATGATCCCAATATGATGCTTATCTAAATTAAATATATTCCCTTTTGTCCAATATTATTTAATTTTATTACTATATTAAAGTATTCTTCAATTATGGATAACATCATGCTTGGTAATGGTCTATGTCGTGATACATTATTTAAAAAATAACATTATAAATTATTACAGGCTTAAATTGGCATCCTTGGTTCAGAGACACCCATATTAGGTCAAAGTAGGTATATTCGGTCAGGTATACTAGGAAGAACCTAGTATAAGGTATTTTTTTATTTATTTCCTTATGTTTTTTATTATTGTAACACTATTCATTATATATACACAGACTCAGTTGATCTAGACACCATTGGAGTGGTTAAATAATTAGATCTTTATTCTTTCTTAGGCCGCCCTTAGTAAAAATGTAGACATCATTATTGGGGTGGATCCCAACACCGATGTATATGTAGTCGCAAAACACCACATAATTCATCTGAAGTCCTTTTATCTCATAAAATAATTTTACACACCACCTGAATGATTTTTTCACCTGAAGGATTTTTGACATATTCACTTGATGGATAATCAAAACACACCTGAATGCAATTTTACAATGCACCCAAACAGAAGAACGTACCATTTTGATGTACCCATGATCACCGCAACTGGGACCCACTACTTGATCTCTGCAACCAAAGGGACTTTCAATGCATGGCACCATCATGAATCTCTTAGAATGCTGTCGTTGAAATTTCTCCCACCATCGTCACATGTCGTTGTCTTTGTTATCTCTTAGACCGAGCTACTGAAAAGAACAACCTCGTCTTGTTTACATCTTGGAAGTTACATCATGCATTCCCCCTCTCATCTAAATAGTTACCTAAAATGTGGCAACCCCTTATCGATTCTCTCACATAGTGGATGCATCTTGCAGACTCTCTATTTATTCTTTATCATATCCTGATATATTTAAAGGCATGAACCACCCCTATCAAAGATAAAAACATATATTTTTTTTCATTTCTAATCAATCATATCTCTTTTTTTATATCTCTATCATCATATCACTTTTTTATATCAAAAATTTTTATCCCTTGATCTCTATAATATTCAAATTTTAATATAAATTAATATATCTAGACAATCTTCTCTTTGAATTAAAATTTGACTACTCCACATTAATCCCCACCATTAACGTCCACATGATTTTCAGCTCCACCATAATTAAATCATCCATAAATAGATCTATCACATCCAATACACCTTAGTAAGAACTTCATCTTCATCTGATCATCCATGTTGACTCTGACATGATTCATCAGACCCATTATATTTTCCATAGTTTTAGATATCTGACGAACTCTTTAATGGGACTCCATCACTACATCTCGATCTTCTTGGGTCTGAACTGTGAACCTCCTCTTGATACCAATTATTGTGGTGGAGACTGAAATAGTAGCCGAAGCAGTCACAAAACCCCAAATAAATCACCTGACGTCCATTTATCAACTAATGAAATTTTACACCGCACCCGAACAATTTTTCTACCAAAAATATTTTTGATATAATCACCCAAATGATTTTTACACTAAACCCAAAATAATTTTTACAATGCACCCACACCCATGGAAGTACCATTTTGAGGTACCACTAATAACCAAAAACTAAGACATGCTGCTTGATCTCCGCTACCAATATAACATTGTATACTTGGCACCATCAAGAATATCTTTACCTGACATTTTTGACAATTCTCTCACAATTTCCTCAAACCATTGTCTTCATCTTCACTTTGCATGATCTACCACAAATTGTATCCTCTTCTCTATTATCTCTAGTTAACTACATTTCCACACCCCCTATCTTTGTACTGGTTACTAAAAATGTGGAAACCCCTTATCAATTATCTCTTAGTGCGGCTACATCTTACCAACTCATCTTTTCATCATTATCACGTCCCCATATATATATAGTCATGCAACACCTCTCTAAATGATAATAAACATAACTATTTTCATATCTAATCACACAATTATCTTTTTTCATAACTAAATTTTCATATCTCTATTTTCATATCATAATATTTTATGAATTTTTGTCTATCATAATCAATTTTTTTTTCAAAAAACAATATCCCAACATTGATAAATTCCAGTGATAATAATGGGTACCATTTAGTTTTTCATTATTGATTTACAATATTAAGATTTAGTAAATGAGGGGAAGAGTGATCCTACACTCATTATGGAAGTTGAGTATTTTTTCTTTTCTTTATTTTTGGTATAACATTGGTATATTCATGTTTCCCATGAATCCATTTTACTCAACTTTTTATAGATACATTTCACGATCATCAACATCATTTTGTATCTATTTTTTATTCATCTTAAACCAATTTTTTAATTTTCTTAGATGTTTATTATATATTATTCAAGTTAATACCATTATTTTATTCCACTATGTAACATTATGATCAATGATATAATAGTCTCCCCATAAACACACCATAGGGACTCCCTACCAGTCGTTAGCCATTGGCATGTGG
The DNA here is from genome assembly GCA_963277665.1 of Viscum album. NCBI lineage: Eukaryota > Viridiplantae > Streptophyta > Magnoliopsida > Santalales > Viscaceae > Viscum > Viscum album. The sequence continues at coordinate 2,042,565,937 of OY728136.1, forward strand.
GGAGGAGCTCTTGAGGACATGTGGCCAACCTTATTGGGGAACCATTCACTATATTTGTGGGAGAAACAACAGAAATTGGGGTTAGAGCTCTTTTTCATCTTATCTTACCATTTGGGTATTTTGAAAATACACTAGTATGTATAGTGATTTGGTAATGAGAATTTTCATGAATTTTCTAGCAAATTTTTAGGGGAATCCAAAATTATGTGGGATAGGTCATCGAAGTTCTAGTTATTTCCTATTACACATTCATTGATATCACTATTGGTAGACACACTTGTTATATGATGTTATAATTATATATATTATTATTCTTCTGGATTTTTTCAGGATTGTTATTATAAAAGGTCGTGTCTCATGCATCATATTAGGCACTTGAGGACTCACATGTCATGAATTATGCCATCCATATTTATATTACTATTTAAATTGCCTGATTATCATATAAATATTATTATTTTCATGATTTTAATAAATATATTTTTAAATATTCTATCATTTTGGTTTGGGATAACATAATTAGAATAAATAATGTTCATTAATCAATCTAAATTGTGGTGTCCTATAAAGGCTGGTGATGAAAAATTAAGTACCTAAATTATACCATAATTGATCTTCGAACCACTAGTTTAATTACATTATTTATTATTTTACTTGATATATGATTTAGAATTTTGAATTATTAGGTGATTACATCAATAAATTGGTAATAGTAGTTATTACAATCAAATTGCTATACATTAAATGTTACATCACTATACTGAATGTAGAGGTCATATGGTAGTAACTTGATATACTATCTCAAATTTATAAAGTGTACAAGCCTTTATATATTAGGAATGGTGAATAATTTAACTCTATTAGGATATATATACTAATATAAATAATAATGAACATTAATTGATTAATTATGTAAAATTAAATGGTACCAGTAAATTGTAATACAATTTGAAAATTAAAGGTTATTTTACTCTATGCCTTATAATTATGACTCTATATGCCAAAACATTTCTAGGTTATATGAGATATTAACCCTAACACTACCTTAGTTGTGATAAGTAGGATATTTATCCTATGGTATTTCATGATCTTCCCTATCACCTAGACCATTCATTGGGAACATGTAGAGAGTTCTGACCTATTTATATGAAGGATTTATAGACACCCTTTTTTATACTTTTCGTGCTTTCTATCTGTTGTTAAATCCTATCTGATGGGTGATCTTGCTAATTTCATAAATAAAATTCAATTATTTCCTTGATTCATGGTCGGTGATGATGACCTTGCTATGAGGGTGATGGATCCTTAGCCGCCGGTATTACACCCAATAATTCTACATGATGCACCTTTTTTGATAAACCACTGGGTGATGATTTACAGTTATGAGACAGTTTCACACTTTTTATATAGTCTTTACATGGAACTCCATGAGCTTCCCCAACTAAAAAAACTGATGCAATAATTCCATAAGAATTATCCTCTAGCAATTTTTGGGGATGGTGTTTCACGGGAAACTGAGCCATTACCATAGGAAATGTTTTAAACATCTCAGCATTTGGAGATGCCTATATAGAGGAAGGTTTATCTGGAAATCATCATGCTTAATGATTCTTCTAAACATTGGTGTCATGTCATCACATAGGACATAATTCTTCACTGTATGGTTTGGGAAGGCTTAAAAGTAGTGTTTTATGAATTCTTCTTTCCCCTGACAATATAAAAATAATTTTCTCATTATATCATACTGCTAAAGTAAGGTTCCATGTCTATGAAAAACTACTCATATCATTTCATCAATATTTAAATTTTTCATAGACCCTTAAAGTTGAAAAGATAATCAATATGATTAGATTTGAGGATGGATTAATTTACTCCATTTGATCACATGAAAATGTGTTTCGGTTGACCACAATTACAGAGATAAAAAACAAGGACCTCATCACTGAGTGGAACCTAATAGAAGGTGGAATTTTCATCCAAGATAGTTCATCTTCTATGCTGGGAGATGGGATGTCGAAAAGCATGAGATATATTTTTTGGAGTGCATGTTGGTGTAGTTCTATTAAGAATAAATGCACCAGAAGCTATGTAGTGTGTCACTAGTGTGGGAGGTTTGGGGAAAACCATACCAATAAAGAACCAGATCATGTGTAGAGCTTGTGATATTATGGGTCACATTCCGAGATTCTTCCACAAATTCCAACCTATGTCTAGAAACAAGAGATGTATATTGAAAATGATTTCCGATACAGGATTAGTAGGATTCACATCAGGATAGCAGTAATTCATGTATAGGACGATCAAGACAAGGAAATGTTCATAGTTGGAGTTGTCAGACCTCATAGGTTCAGTGGAAATATAGTAGATCTTTATAGTATAATATTTTTATATCTTAGGAAAATGTATAATTCTATATATTTGGAGTGTAGGGTACTATTTGGGATAATATTGTATTTATATCAATAGTCTAGGGAACTATTATAGTATCATCTACCTTAGTATCATCCCTGTTTAATATTGGTGAATTACACTCCTTCAAATCTTCTGCACTTACGAAATTTATGGGCTTGTATGTAGAGTAATTAAATGGAGTTATTGTTTCTACACAGAATTTGGGGTTTTAATAGAGGGTATATGCTACTTCATGTATTTCACACTTGATATAGGTGTTTAAGATTACCTGTGGAATATCATTTTCATCAGGATTAATGTTTTTTCATCATTCTCATAATGGAATTGGTAGTGAATTATAATTACCATGTGTATTTATATCAGTAGAGGGTTTATTTCAAATCACATGAGGGATGTTCCTTTATTCATAAGGATGAATTGAATATGTAGGTGAGTCGAGATGGATCCAAATGTATTGGGTCAGGTAGAGTGACAACCTTGATAAATATCCTTTTAATTAGTGCCCATGGAATGTGGCTTGTATAATCCCATCATATAGCAGATCCTCTCATAGAATTTTTTCTACAAAATTCTATGATTTACCACCAGTTAGATTCATGGAGTTCTCCCTCAATATAGTTTTAGGTGTATCACTAGTTCCCACTCCACAACATAGGATGAATCCTACTGGTCTGAAGGACTACAAGAAAAATTAGGAAGATATAAAGAAAAATGGTTTCCAATAAACCAGTACCTCAATGTGTAGTTCATCTATCACATTCATTAAAAATAAATATGGTATCGTCATGTTTTTTGTGGGTTTCTAGTAGTTTGACCAGCTTATGGTAAAGAATATGAGTCCATTTATGCTTATGGATGACCGCTTCAATATGTTCTGAGGATATTTAGTTTTCTCTCTGATCGATTTTATTTCAGTATATTATCAGGTAAACGTTAGAACATCAGTCATACCATATAAAAAATTTTGGAGTTGGTAAGTCTTATATTAATATCTATTTATTCTATTTGGTTTTAAGATTTCTACTTCTATTTTCATGGAATTTATGATTTAGGTTTTCCATTGATAACTAGATTTTTTTGTTGTCTTCATGGAAAAAATTTTGGGGTATTCTCATATTATACATGACCAATATAAAATTTTCATATCATGATTAATATACTCAAGGAGCACAAATTTATTTCTAATCTTATCAAAATACACTTTTTGAATGATATGGTTCACTTTATGGTTTATATTATTTGAGAGGCAACCATATCTATTGACCTATTGAAGGTTAGTGTCATGGTATCTAGGGAGTATATCTAGAAATTATTTTACATACAAATCATCATGGGGATGGTTGGATATTATATGAAATTATCTAAACACATATCACACCTAGAATTAACTTTTATGAGCTCAAATAAAAAAGTGTCTTTTGTTTTTATAGTTGAACACTTATGAGGCAATTTTCTTAGTGTGGAATGGTATACTGTCTTCAAATATGATCCAAATTCTTCTAGAACTAGTGAGATAATAATTTTTTTGTGATTCTTCATGAATTGGGATATGAGTAGTTTGGATGCAGGGTGATCAGGATGTATTATACATGTCCCAAAAACTAAGACCTGATCAGTATAATTACCATGAACAAAACATCAATCTTTTATACATGGTCCAGGAATTATTTTTTGAAGGCATTACTAACATGGGTAGAGTTTATAAGTTTACATGGATTAAAAAAGTCACTAGTACATCTCCACACCACATGACATGAATCTGTTGGAGAACATGTGGGTATAATACTTATATTAATTTGACTTCAAGCATTCTTTTACACCCAGATGAAATAATGAAGTTGAAAAATCCCTATGTCATGAGACTAAGACACATATCTTTAAGGAGGCCAGTAGTGAGTGAAATTTAAAGGATTAATTTTTTGAGATGCACCTCGAGGTTGTTGAATATCCTGGGAAATCAGTTTTCATAGCTCTAGTAGTGTAATAATACATTCTATAATGCATGAGGAGGATATAACTATTATATTTTAATGGCCTCATCCCAATGGAAGGTGTCTTGGGTGATAACCCACCACCTAGATTTGTTGTTGAATAGAATGATACATTGAAATACCATTAGAGTTTTTGGGTTCCTGCTAACATACGAGAACAGTTGATTTGGGAATCTCATGCCATTGTTTTCTCAGTAAATACCTATAATATAAAGGTATACTAAGACATATTTCATTCATATTGTTGATTGGGTATTAAGTGGAAGATTATACGCTTCACCATGTCATGTTCCACCTATTAGTAGGTGTAGGAGGAGAATCAACACCAGTTTGATATCTAAAACATCTATCCCATTATGATTGGAAATAGAATGATGTCACTATATATTTTTTTCTCCTATTTCCAAGATCATTTCATGGAAGAAATTATGTTTTGTTGATCATTGACAGGTTGACCAAAGTCACAAATTTTACACCATTTTTATTGACTTTCTCAGTCATCTAGATTGAGGGATTTATATCTGGGGATTGTGTTCTTTCATTATGTTTCTTATTCTATATTATCAAAACGATATTCCCATTTTACATCATGGTTATATAACATGGTGTATAATGAATTGGGTTCAAAGATTCTCTTATGTACCATATATCACCCTTATATTGATGTGATGTCAGACCAGATAATATAGGTGTTAGAGAACATTATCTATACATGCATACCTAATTTTGGAGGTTCATGGCAGAAAAATATATTTCATGAATGGTTTCCTATGATAACACCTTTTTTAAAATCATTTAGATGGCTCCACATGGGGAACATTAAGAAAGGCCATACATTTATCCTTTGTGTTGGTTAGAGGATTTTAAAAAAACACTACTAGGTCTTGGTCTCATTTTGGAGTCATTATGGAAATTTTAACTAATATTGAAATGTATGGAAATAACATAGTCTATCATGAAGTCTTACACTGATCATTATCATAGAACACTAGAGTTTGAGGTGGGATATTGGATATTTTTTTAGGTTTCACCATGATTGGGTCATTAGAGAACTTGGAGATAGGGTAAGCTATCATCTTTTTATTTTGGAAGATATTATTTGGGGGAAAGATTTTGGCTGGTAGCCTATCAATTAATGCTAACTAGAAGGTACCGTTCCACTTACTAAATCATCTATATATCAATGATTTTCTTGAATCATTCTGACTCGTCTAATTTTTTCCATGATGATATTGAGTTTGAGGTAGATTTATCCTTTTAGGACCATGATATACATATAATGGATTTGGTCAAGAAGGATCTCCAAGGTTAGTCAATTCCTATTGTCTAGGTGATATTTGTAATTACCCAACCATAGTTTCCCAATATATGTTAATTATTACATAACATTGGAAAAATACAAGGAATCATGTCCCAAAAGACCGACCTGTTTACTAGCCTAAATTAAATTTGTTTTTTTGAATTCCTCATCCTGAAATATGATCAATGCAATGAAATCATGGTATCTTACTTGAGAGTAAACCATTTCATGTAAAATTATAAGATAATTACTGCGAAGCATGGGTTAGTGAGTAATTTTACCTTGAGGATAACCACATTTCCTATAAAAACATGATGTATAGGCTTGTGAAGAATTGTACAAAATTGTATAGTCCATGAGTTTTCTCAACAACCAATCTACATAATACTTGATAATGTGAATAAAAAATATTCACAAAAAAACCTCATAACATGTATGTAAACCCTTACTAATTGTTTTATTATTAGAGAACTAACTGTTGGATCTTGAATATACAGATTATACACAAGAGGGGGGGTGAATTGTTTCTTTTAGATTTTTCATTAACTCTTCGATTGAATGAGTTCTGTCCTCTATGCTTTATCAAATTTGATCATGCAACAGAATAACAAAAATCTGGGACACATAGATGTATAGTGGTTCAAGTAATAGAATTCCCCTAGTCCTCTCCACCAATGCTCAACTCCACGAGCTTGGTGATTTTCACTATATGGTCCTCTTTTCCACAGACCTTCCGACAACTAAAAAAATAGGAAGTTGAAACCTTTACTATTTTCAGGCTATCAAAGCCTTCTCGTTCAAACACGAACCTACTCAGCTTATTTCGAGATGATTTGTTCTCAAAGTAAAAAAGAATTTTAGAAAGAACTTTTCCAGTTGATCTTCACAATTGCAACAGAATACAATTGACAGTAGATGGATCGTCGTCTCTTGAAATATTGATTTTCAAGTTGAAGCTGTTCTTAGTCGATCCGGTTGCAGTAGATATAGAGATATAATACACAACCTCAGCAGTAGTAGATCCATAATATATATTATATGTAGAACAAGTGAATCTCTTATAGAGTTCCTTCTTCTTAAACAAACAGAGCTTTGACCCTTCTTCTGAATCAGCAGAACTGAGTGCTTTTAACCAGTATCTGTTTTCCACCTTTTTTAATAATATATTGATCACCAGACATCTGTGCCTGGTGTTTCAGAGAAAACATATAAAATAATTCCGAGCATATCCCATGCACATTATGATCCATAAAAGTCACCTTTTGATTCACGATATAATTTTTTTTAATTTACAGAGTAGTCGTAACTTCCCTCAAGACTCGGAATAAAAATATCCTTTTAATTCGATCATTAATACATTGATAAAATGTCTTTGAATCAGTCAAAGTTATAATTTAAAATTGACTTTAAATCTGGCTTGAAATCCTCCTAACAATCAGCTTGCTGACCGTTGCATAAAAGTTTTGTCTTTCAAACTTTTCAACGCCAAACGTAAGGTTGATGACGTGGCCTCCAAATGTAAGGTTGACAATGTACGGTTGAACATAAATGTAGTGTTCATGTTACATTATTCATATTTATGGTTGATCATAAACGTAGGTTTGATCATCCATACTTTTTCTTCAACTCTCAGATGAAAGGTAAAAGATCCATTCAAAGAACGTATGGTTGTTTACAAAAGTAAGTTTGATGAACCATACATTTGAAAAACAAACGTTACGTGTATTACTTACGTACGGTTCTCCTTCCATAATTTTTTGATAATCCATATGTAAGGTTCCTTCCTAACATAATTTTCTTCTTCCATACATTGATGATAATGTATGGTTTATTAACCATAATTTTCTCTTATCTCAAAAAGTATACATTCTTCTCATCCTTATGCTACATTTATCTACGTAGGTAGGAACAGTGATTCTAGGGCTTGCTAAAGTAGATCCTGAATAAGTAAGGTATGAACAGTGATTCCAGAACGCGCTAAAATAGTTCCCAAATAAGTAATAAATTCTTGTTCATTCAATAGTAAAATAAATTAATAAATTTCTGAAAAATATTAAATAAAATCATTAGAATATAATTAACGGTATTTGTGAGCGTCAAAATTATCATAAAGAGATAGAGTATTATTTTTAATAATCTCCCCCTTTAAATAACATTATTATGTATTGTTGAAAACAATTATTTTTTCAACAATATACCCCTTATTTATGATCACAAAACCCATAAAATAATTAATTAAATCAACTAACAAAATTAATTACATATAGTTTTGAAATTATGATAAGATAAATACAATATTAATTTTTCCTAAAATTTATCCATTTTTAATTTCTCCCCCAATAAGATAAATGTAAAACTAAATTTCTCCCAAAATGATACTAAAAACAATGTAGTGTTTTTCCAATGTTCTCCCCCTTTTTGTGATATCAAAATGATTGATAAAATATTGAATATAACACAGATTAATGTTGTATTGAACATTAGTAAATGCTATAATTAAATGTTTAATAGTAAGGTAATCTTATATACTGGCATATGTTAACATAAAACAGTAATAAAAAATAGAGAAAGAAACAAATAAACAATGAAGGAAATTTTCATTCAAAAACAGCAGTATGTACATGACAATGATATACATAGGAATCGAGGTTTGGGCAGGGTAGTTAATAGGTTTTATCTCCTCTGGATTGCAGACTTGATTATTGTAAACTGTTCCCTGAGTCTCTTCATCATCCCATCTCCAAGTTTGATAATGAGATTTATGTTCTCTTGAGCCATATGAATATCCTTGATTAAATTGACCCTAAAAAACTCATTCAACCTTTCCTATTTTTCTATAAACACTGACATCTTTTTTGACATCTGATTTAACAGCGTTCTGATTGGTGGCTCAGTAGATGTCAGTTCATCCACTAAATTTTTTTGATTGTCCAGCAACACTGATAATGGAGCACTATTACATTGAATATCTTGCTACCTGTCATTCATGTTTCTCATCGTGGCTGTGATAGCTTGAAATCTTCTGATTAAATCAGGTGAAGTACATAATCCACTAACAACACTATTTGCAACTGATGAAAATTGGTTCTCCATAAACAATTTTAGATCTGATAAATCTTTCTTTATAACCATTTCAAATTTCAACTTGACAACTGCATTCAACATATCTTCTTTAAACATTTCAAGTTCTTGCCTTGAGACTGTACTCTCGTTCATCTTTTGAAATCTAAATTTTTCTATGTCTAAGGTAGTTCGCAGAGTGACATTCTCAGATTCCAACTGAGACAGCTTTTTAGACAGTTCTTCAACTTCTTTCTTCCTGGAATCAGAGGCACCATGTGCTTGATTCATATTATCAGACTCTGGATGATGTAGCAGTACCAAATGTAATGAGTCAACATCATATTTTTCTTTCTCTTTGTTTTGAGTGAGTTGGTCCAAATATTTTTCCTTAGAGTCCTAAGACTCCTCCACAGAAAAAACCTATTGAAGTACCTCTATTGGAGAATCAGGGAGATGTTCATCACAAACATCATCATCTCTATCTTTTACTGTAATTTCGAGAACAATATTTTCAGGAGGTTCATGAGGTCTTGCCACTTCCACACCAGGCTCTGCCTCCTTATCTTTTTACTGTTGAAGTGTAACTTCAACATCAGTTAAAATCTTTTCGTGAGTCTCCTTTTGAGATTCTTCTTGAACTCTTGATCCCTCTACTGGTGTTGTCCTTTCACTAACATCTTCCATGTACTTATCAATAGGATCTTCTCTTACAAAAGTAGAAAAAAATAAAGCTTCTATTGTTGCCAATGCTGGGGAAGTAATTTTCTCATTAACAGGTATAGTTCTTCGAGATTGAAGTCCCTCATGACTTCTTTCTTCCTCAGCATCTTCCACTTCAAATTGGATCCTTCTTGCTACATTGCTGACTCTTGATTTAGCTTGTCCCTCCTTGGACTTAGCAGTTTGATCCTGAGTCATCCTCAGCTCCTACTAGAAATTGTTTTCCTTTAATGGTGCTCCAAAAATAGACAATTTTTCTTAGAGTTCCAGCATTGAATACATTGCTGTGATGACAACGAACTCTAGCATCCATGACTCTCACCATATCCTTATTGAAAAACAATTTAGAATTAAATCGACCGAAGGGGTAAAAGTAAATCCATGCATCACTTTGACAACAGAATTGAGGTACCTTACCATGTACCTTGGGAAGTTTAATGTGATATCACTTAACAGAAGATACATTATGTACATATCTCGGTAAAAAATCATTTCCATATCAACCATTCTGGGAGCTATTCCAGTCTGAACAAATTTAACCAGGATCTTCTGATCTAGTTCTAAATCTTTCACCATCATTTTCCCAGTAGTAGATGTTCCAAAAAAATGACATAATATCCTCGGATTTATGCACAAAATATCCTATGTTTTTCAAATAAAAATGTTATACTCCTTTATGTGAGAAATTTAGGATTTTTCATATTTCAATAGAAGAGACTGAGAAATATCTGTCCTCGACCATTGAAATCATATTGTCTTCATCCTCACCTAGACAAAACAAAATTGATTTAAAGAAATGACACATTTATGCCGTATAAAAAACCCTGACCTTTCACTATTGAATGTCCTCTCAACGTTTTGAAAAGATAAAGCCTGTTTTAACATCAGATTCATCTCGAACAACCATTCCAGATCGATAACTTTACCTTTAATTTTTTTGTCCAACTGTCTTTTGCTTCTTCACGTCACTGCTCTCGGGTTCATCTACTCGTTTGGTCATTTCCATTTATGAGTATATTTCTGAATGTTCGAAGATTTTATGGATTGAAGATTTGAAGATTAGGGGTGTGAAACAGTATGCGGTTTTCACGTTTGAAAGGGTTTTGTTGGGGAAATGAAACTGTTTCGAATTCGAAAGGGCTCTGACAGCCTTGATTCCCATGTAATCACTAATCATTAAATTACAAAAACAAATAAAATTTTCATACGGTGAATTTAATCATAAAAAATTTCTTAAACAGTGTACAAAAACAAAATAAAATTTGTAGCAATAAATAAAATTAAATAAATAACATTAAAAAAATTATTTAAAATTAAATAAACGTAGCTCCCCCTTAATAAAATAAAACCTTGAAGTGGGAAGTGGTTTAGTAAAAATATCTACTAATTGAATTTCTGTAATTATAAATTCAAAAAATATATCCTTTTTAATAACATGATATCTTAAAAAGTGATTCCTTATATCAATGTGCATAGTTCTAGAATAACTAATAAGATTTTTTGAAATATTAATTGCACTTGTATTATCACAAAAAATAGGTGTAATATTAAAATTCAATCCAAATTCTATAAGAGTGTTTTTCATCCACAACACTTCTACACAACAACTGCCAGCAGAAACATATTCTGCCTCAGATGTTGATAGGGCAACTAAATGTTGTTGATTACTAGTCCATGACACTAAAGACATTCCTAAAAAGTGACATGTTCCTGATGTGCTTTTTCTATCTAATCAACAACTTCCAAAGTCATCATCTGAAAATGAAATAAAATTAAAATCATATGTTTTAATATAAAGTAGAGATTGAAAAATAGTTCATTTAAAATATCTAAAAATTATTTTGACAACAGTTAAATGAGATTATTTGGTATTTGATTGAAATCTAGCACAAAGACATACTAAATACATTATATCTGGGCTGGTAGTAGTAAGATATAACAAACTACCAATCACACCTCTATATAAATTTTCGTTAACTGATTTCCCAGTTTCATCGAAATCAAGTTTTATATTAGTACACATAAGAGTTGTAAATGGCTTTCTTTTTTCAAGTCCAATTTTTTTAAGTAAATCAGCAATGTATCTTCTTTGATTTAAAACATTTCCAAAATATTTTTGAAATATTTGAAGAACCAAATAGAAATATAATTCTTCCATCATACTCATTTCAAATTCTTCTTGCATTAATTTTTAAAATTCATGACAAAGAGTTTTATTAGTTGATCCAAAAATTACATTATCAACATAAATTTGAACCAATAAAACATTATTTTTTAATGTTTTCTTAAAGAGTTTTGGATCTACCAATACAACAGTAAAGTCATTTTTCAAAAGAAAGGAACTTAATCTTTCATACCAATCTCTATGTGCATGTTTAAAGTCATAAATTTCTTTAGTATGCTTAAAAATAGAATCATGTTTTTGAGAGTTTTCAAAACCAGGAGGTTGCTCAACATAAACTTCCTCCATTAAATTTCCATTTAAAAAGGAAGATTTAACATCCATTTGAATCAATTTAAAATTCATATAAGATGCATAGGCTAAAAGGATTATAATGTCTTCTAACCTAGTTATAGGTGGAAAAGTCTCATCATAATCTATTCTGTCTTCTTGATTATATCCTTCAGCTACTAATCTTGATTTATTTCTAATTATTGTGCCTTGGTCATCCTGTGTATTTCTAAAGACCCATTTAGTTCCTATTACTGGATAATTCTTAGGTCTTTCCACTATTTACCATAATTCATTTCTTTTAAACCAGTTTAATTTATCTTGCAATGTTATTACCCAGCTTTCATCATCTAAAAATTCTTCTATAGTCTTGGGTTCTTGTTGGGATAGGAAGGCAGAGAATTCCACTTGGTTTCCTAAGTTTCTTATAGTTTAAATACCAGTCTCTAAGTCACCTATAACAATTTCTAAAGGGTTATTCTTTAGGGTTATAGACTGTCTAGGAAATAAATTTAAAGGTTCTTCAGTATCATGTTCCTCTGTACTAGACTAAATTTTATTTATATAATTTTCAAAATCATTCATTATGTTCTCAAGTCTCATCTTATCATTAGAGTCTGGTTCATCCATTTGATCTGTCCTTTTCTAAAAGGGATCAGATTCATCAAATTTCAAATGAAATGATTCTTCAACAGTCCTTGACTTTTTATTATACACTTTATAAGCTTTGAAGGTAGCATAATATCATCAGAAAATATCTTCATCAGATTTTAGATTGAACTTACCAAGATTATCTTTGGTGTTCAAGATGTAGACCTTGCATCCAAAAACGTTAAAGTAATTTACTTTATATTTTCTATTATTCCATAGTTCATAGGGTGTATTTTTCAAAATAGTTCTAATTAAACTCTATTAATTATATAGCAAGATGTATTTATAGCTTCTGCCCAAAAATATATAGGTAGGCTATATTCATTTAGAATTTTTCTATCCATTTCTTGAATTGTTCTATTTCTTATTTCTACAATCCCATTCTGTTGAGGTGTTCTTGGTGTAGAGAAGGTATATTTAACACCAATGTTTGAGAAAAAGGAAATAAATTACTGATTCTCAAATTCTCTAACATGATCACATCTCAATGAGATTATATTAAAACCATTCGCATTTTGAATAGATTTGTAGAAACTGTCCAATAAAGTAAAAGATTCATTTTTAAATTTCAAAAAGAAAATCCAAGTAAATATAGAATAATCATCATCTAATACAGAAATATATTATTGAACATATAATCATGCTACACTAGAAGGTCTAAACAAATCCATATGGATATGTTCTAGAGGTTTAGTTGTAGAAACTTTATTAACAGATTTGAATGATGATTTGTGTTGCTTGCCAAGTTGGCATGCATCACATAATCTGCCACTTTCAAATTTGAGTCTAGGAAAATCAAAAACTATATGTTTCTTAGATTATTTATTCAAAACATATACATTACAATTTCCAAGTCTCCTATGCCAGATCCAAGATTCACCTACTTTAGTAGTCAATCAGTTTACTTGTTGTTTACACAGGGAATTTAATTCCAATGTATAGACAGTATCAGTTGTTGGTGCCTTAAATTTAAATAGTTTATCTTTAGAAAAAATACAACAATTTCTAGTAAAATCAACAGTATATACATGATCACAATGTTGAGAGATACTTATCAGGTAGTGTTTTAATCCTTGTACATAAAGTACTTTGTTGATTGAGACTGTTTTTGGATCTCCAATAGTTCCAATGCCAATGATTTTACCTTTGGCATATTCACCAAATGTGACCAGTCCTCCTTCCTTTTGTGTGAGTGAAGAAAAATTCAATGAGTTTCCACTCATATGTCTTGAGAAGCCATTTTCTATGTACCATATATCTTTTCTACTCTGGTGGCATGTTACCAGCAAAGACATTCAAACAAATTGCTTTGGTACCCATATTCTGTGGGGTCTAGGGGTGTTAGCTAACAATGATATGGGTTTCCAAATATTCTTTGTTCTTTTAAAATCAGCAGAATCATATAAGACTTTTGAAACATAGGCTTTCTTAATACCAAAAATTTGAGGTTGTCTTAAGAAACAGTTTTTAGCTATATGTCCCTTTGTCCCTCAAAAATTACAATTAACACTTTTAGAGCTAGGGAAAAAATATTTTTTATATAGATTAGGTTTTTCTCCTTTACTTCCAATTCCAAATATCTCCTTTTTAATGATAGTTTTTCCAATAATTTCATTTAATGAAATCTCTCCTTTTGTAAAAATCAATGCAGCCAGTTTGTAAGATTCTACTTCATCCTGCAGTGTTTTTATTCTTAATTCAAAATTAATATAGTTAGTGTTAATAAAATTGTATTTATTAGTTAATTCCTTATGTTGTTTTAGCATTGTGTCTCTTTCATCTAAAACAGCTTTATGTATGTTCTTTAGTGACTTATATTTCTTAAATATAGAGTCATATCTTTCTTCAGGCATATTGCAGTAGGCTGCAAGTTTTTTATTTGTGTAGATTGATTCAAAATTTGATTCATTATTTGAGTCAGAGGAGTAATATGAGTCTACCTCATCGGTTTCTAACATGAAACACATGTTTGCTTTTAGATTTAATTCTTCTTTCTCTGAGCTCGATTCAGGAGAGCTTCTGGAGTCTTCTGATACACTCCAAGTGGCTTTCATATCTTTCTTGTCATTCTGCTCATAGTCATTTCTTTTGAAAAATTTCATCTTCGTTGCATCTTTCAATTGTGGGAATCTGGTCTGATATGCCCCATCTTCTTGCATTCATAGCATCTTACATCTTTATCATCTCTCTTAAAGGATTGTTTGATGTTTCTTTTTTTGCTGTAAAATTTACTATATTTTCTGGCCAGCTGAGCCAGTTCGTCATCTGAGTTTGATGAGTCAGAGATCTCTGATTTATCATTGACTTTTATCTTCTTTATATTTATATTCTTTTGTTGTGACGTTACCTTCAAGGAAGTATCATCCATTTTGATGTAGACTTTATGTTCATTTGCCTCATCGTTCATTTCAGCTTCGTACATCATCAACGTACCAATCAACTCTCTAATTGTTAGATTTTTGACAGGTGTTGATTGTCTGATTGCAATAGAGATACCATTCCATCTGGTAATAAGTACCCTCAGTACTTTTAATGCTTGATCAACCTACATGATATGTTCTCCTAGAGCTGTTTTATTATTGAAAATTTCCATAAATCTCCCATTCATTTGGGTAATGCTTTCACCTTAAAACATTCTGAAAGTTTCAACTTTCAATTTGGCAGTTTCATATCTCATTTTTCTCACATTGTCTATTCCTTCATATGCCACAACTATTGTTTTCCACATATCATATGCTGTTGGGAACTATGATACTCTGTTAAATTCATCTGGTCCTAGACCTCAAGATGATTGTATTCATAGCCTTCGAATTTATATCATACTCTGCCTGTGTAGTAGCACTCCATGTCTCAGGCTTTTCAGAAATTTCATTAGGATTCAGAATATCTGAATAGATTTTATATTCAAGGCTTTTCAGATATATTATCATGCATGATTTCCAGCATCCATTGTTGTCTCCATTAAAATATGGTTCTCTGACCATTGACATCACTTCTCTTGTATCAATTATGATGCTATGTTGTATAATATTTAATTTCTTCTAGCTTGATAAGGCTCTATCAGAAGCTCCACCTCTGATACCAATTTTTGGATCATGAATATATAGATTAAACACAGGGGGGGTGAATTGTGTCTTTCAAATTTTTCGTTAACTCTTCGATTGAACGAGTTATGTCCTCTATGCTTTATCAGATTTGATCATGCAATAGAATAAGAAAAATCAGGGACACATAGATGTATAATGGTTGGGGGAACAGAATTTCCATAGTCCACTCCACCAACGCTCAACTCACGAGCTTGGTGATTTTCACTATCTGGTCCTCTTTTCCATATACCTTCCAACAACTGAAAAACAGGCAGTTGACACCTTTACAATTTTCAGGCTTACAAAGCCTTCTGGTTCAAACACGAACCTACTCAGCTTAGTACGAGAAGCTGGTTACACAAGATAAAAATAATTTTAGAAATAACATTTCCAGTTGATCTTCACAATATCAACATAATACAATTGACAACAGATGGATCATCGTCTCTAGAAATATGGATATTCAAGTCGAAGCAGTTCTAAGTCGATCCGGTTGTAATAGATATAGATATATAATTCACAACTTCAGCAGTATTATATCCATAGTAGATATTTGATGTAGAAAAAGTGAATATCCTATCGAGTTCCATCTTCTTAAATAAACAGAGCTTTGGCGCTCCTTTTGAATCAACAAAACTGAGTGATTTTAATCAGTCTCTATTTCCACCTTTTTTAATAATAGATTGGTCACCACACTAATGTGCCTAGTGTTTCATAGATTACATATATAATAATTCCAAGCATATCCCCTTCACATTTAGATCCATAAAATTCACCTTTTGATTCGTTATATTCAAAAATTTGAATTTACAGAGTAGTCGTAACTTCCTTGAAGACTCAAAAAAAAAGATCTTTTTAATTAGATCTTTAATCCTTGATAAAATGGATTTGAATCAGTCAAATTCATAATTTAAAATAGACTTTAAATACGGCTTGAAATCCGCCCAACAATCAGCTTACTAACCGTCGAATAAAAATATCGTCTTTCAAACTTTCCGACGCCAAACATAAGGTTGATGACGTGTCCTCCAAACATAGGGTTGACAATGTAAGGTTAAACATAAACATAGGGTTCATAAACGTAAGGTTGATCCTAAACTGAGGGTTGATCATCTATACTTTTTATTCAACACTCTGATGAAAGATAAAATATCCATTCAAAGAACGCATGGTTGTTTACGAAAGTAAGGTTGATGAACCATACTTTTGCGAAACAATCGTAACGTTTAGTGCATACATACGGTTCTCCTTCCATACATTGTTGATAACCCAAATGTCAAGTTCCTTCCTAACATAAGGTTCTTCTTCCATACTTTTCTGATAACGTATGGTTGATTAACAATAATTTTCTCTTATCTCAAAAACTTTACACGCTTTTCATCTTTACACTACGTTTATCAACGTAGGTTATGAATAGTGATTCCAGGACATGTTAAAGATGATCTCGGATAAGTAAGGTATAAACAATGATTCCAAAATGTGCTAAAACAGTTCCCGAATATGTAATAAATTCTCATTATTTCAAGAGTAAAATAATTTAATAAATTATTTCAAAATACTAAATAAATTCATTAGAAATTAATTAAGGTTATTTGTGAGCATCAAAATTATCATAAAAAGTCATATTATTATTTTCAATAATCTCCCCATTTAAATAAAATTATAACGTATTGCTGAAAACAATACTTTTCATAACACTAACCACTATTAAAATAATCACTTCAAACGTCTATATTCAATTGTTGTTGGTTCTTGTACCCACTCACCTCATCCAGGTAACATTTCTTAGCCTCCTGAGTCTTTGCCTCATTAGGTTTTCTATCCTCCACTATCATAACATTCCACTATTCCCCAATAACCCACACCACATTAGTGACATTTATTTTTAGATTGCATTGTTTTATCATCTTTATATCATTATAATTTTAAAAGAACATAAAGCTATGCATGTATTTTTTTGGCATGTATTAGTCCTTTTTAAGATTTAATTTCTCTTCTTTTAACCTTATTTATCACCATACATTGATTTCCGCTAATAATACAAAAAATTAAATATATTTATTTTGTCCAATCCTTTTTTTGGTGGCATCACTTTATCTATCCCATTATAACATGCATCAAAATCCTCTTCCATAAATTCATCAGTCATAGAACAACCATCATTTTTATATATGAATAAATATTAATCATCTTCATCATTTATATCTCCCTTGGCTTGACTCATAATTTGTCAATAATATTTATCATAGTGATTATCTTCAACATTATTTGTAACTATAGAAACACTATATAAAGTTTAAACCCCACCAAAATACAAGATCATTGAGGACATGTAATTGATAATGTCAAAAATGTTATGATATTCTTTCCTTTGAGAATTCAGAAGAAATGTTCTTACTATTACATTAGACTTATAATTAGATCAATGTAATGTATGTATGATCCATGATTAGTATTCCACTAAAACTCCAAATATGAAATATCCTTATGAATAATAATTTTAATGGGTTTGGATAAAAAGAAGATATTGTCTAGCCTACACATCGACATGGAGGATTTTAGCTTAACCAGAGATGTACAATTCAGAGTTATCCCTATAACACAATACAAATATTAGAGAAACATGGGTATTATTAGTTTAATGATATAAATAATAAAGTAATTTAGACTAACAAATCAAAATAACATGAAGAAAATATAATAATGCTTCTATATTAAAAAATTGATTAGATATTCAAAAAAATAGATTATCTACTATGCATAAAATATAAAATAAGGTAGATAACAATGGATGGTTCTAGGTATCCTATTGAACCATAAAATACCATAAATAAATGAGATATACTATAGAGGTTCTAATCTTATTAATATTTAATAAGAATTTCATCAATTGATTGGTTGAATTCATATTGAATATAAATTTCATATTAAAACAACAAATAATAAATAGGTTGACATCATGTTGAAAATTAGACATGAAACATTACATTAAAAGACGACAAAATACATATTATATAATATAAAGAGGATTGAAACAAATTTATATGGAGGATAAGATGATAAAATTTAAAATATTCTATCTATTCAATTGATGAAATAAGTTTGGATGTGATTCTTTGAATCTACAACAACAGAACACTCATCAAATGCACACAACTCAAGCTAACTATAAAAAAAATAAGTGAATCACAAGTGTCTAGTTTAATCATTCCCTAATGAGAATTCATACATTTCATCCATGTTCAACACACAAAATCCAAAAATTATTCAATTAATATGATTTTGAATATTCAGTAACATATCATTTCTGAAAAACAAATAAAAAACCATTTTATAAATTTAATTAACATGGGAAGCAAAATAAATATTTAAAAATTAACAAATAATATATTAACTTAAAATTAATAAATAAATCACCATATATATATTGCATAAAATTACTGATTATAAATAAAAATAAACTATAATTAAAAGATATGATAGAATGCTAAATTATAATCATCTAAAAATATATTAGTGATCTTTAAAATATTTTGACCTCATGGATTGCATTTTAAACTCTTAAAATAACATACTCTCAATATCAAATTAATTTGAAAATATATTATTAATTTAATAAAATGAATATATTGAATTTAAAACCCATGCAGACTGAGAATCAATCATTAATCAAGATAAAATGAATCATTGGTTTATTCCACGGACCAACTCAAAAAATAAATTTAAAAAAAATACAAAATGACAAAACATTATTCATAAAATGAAGAATTATTAAACTTATAATAAAATTATTGTAGGTGAATTCATATATAAAACATTCAATCTCCACTAATTTAAGCTGTAACTTTTTTATGTGGATTTTATATGTTACTACAATATATATCATTAAAACATTTTAGTTTTTAAAAAATAACTCGTGTACCTAGAATGTGACTTTCAAGGGATTTTAGTCATTATGTATTTCCAAAAAAATAACATTTATCAACAAATGGCCCACCTACCTTGGGATGAATCAAAGGTGTAGTGTAGTGGGTAACATTCAAGTGTAATGAGTTATGCTTTTTTTAGTGTAAGTGGTGTATTAAAAATAAGAAAATTGAATTTTATTCTTAATAACTATGTTTTAGAAGGGTTTTATAACTTTTTTTATCACTACGGTAGTACTTTAGTCTATGAAATATGAAATGTTCAACAGAGGAATTCACTCAATATAATAATCCATTCATTAAGAAATAAGGATATAAATTTTCCTTTTTGACACCAAAGTGTTCTTAACTTCCAAATAAATTTTCTTTTTATTATAAATTTAAATATTCCTTTGTTTCACCAATAATTTGAGTGTAGTGGAAGAAAATGATCCTAGAAATAAATATTTCCTACCAAATGTGATGACATTAAAAGAATACGGAAAAGGAACAACATCGGTAAAACAAAGAGTTTGGTAATGAATGGAATCATACTTGTTAATGAGTGGAGAAACATCAACCAAGTGGTGACATAATTAAGGGTGATGAAATAAAGGGAGATAAACCAATGGGGGTTAATAGTGACCTGAATAGGTAGATGATGCCAATCAATCCCGAAAAACTAGTATGCAAGTTCATCAATAAAAATATTTAGGGAAATTGGGTTGAGTGAATATGGTTTTCCTCATATGAATTTTATATTTATTCAATTGAACAAATATTTTAAATAATTATAAAAATGATAATATTATGAAAAATAGAAAATTCATAATTTATTATAACAAATTTATTCATTGAATTTTTTTTGTATAAGAAAGATAATGTAACAGATGAAACTATATGTAAATGAATTGTTACTATTAAATTGTTAATATCAACAGAATATTTTTTTAGTACAAAAATGTGTTGGTAATTATAATTAATATTAAAAATATATGTGTTTATGTTTTTTGTCTATAAAAATAGATGTTTTATTTATCAAAAATATTATGTTGGTATTATTCATTTTTATTAAAATGTTGATAGAAATTTCAATCACCTATATCAATGAAATATGTAAGGAAACCTATGGTGAATTTATTTAGTGGAACCGGGATGTGTTTATAATATGGGAAGGATGATCATAGAGAGATTGAATATTCAAGGGTCCTGAAAAGCCTCATTGATATAATTGAGGAAAAAAGAATCCATCTAATGCACCACCCATGGTCCAATACTTAAAATTGATGGGGTTTGGTAATTATGAAAACTAGTGCATGAATATGAATGTTTTTGATAATTAGAATCAATATCATCCTATGAATGAAGATAAACATAAATGTCATGTGATCATAATTTTCAATGTTTTTAATGATAATGATGTGTTGAAAGGTACACATATTATTCACTTGATAACTACTAATATATTATTTGATTTTGGATACACCCACTAATTTATATATAATGAATTATATATGGTAATTTAATTGTCATCTCATTTATTATATATTTACTTGGTGGTGAAAGATCCTAATGTTACTATGGTCACATCAAAAGTCTATACTTCCTCTCGCATTAAATTTTGTAGAAAAGTTCTACCAGTAAATCATATGACTCCCTTTATTTAAATTTGATATGATTATAGAAATGGATTGGATTTATATATATGATGTCTATATGTGAAATCACATCCTATATGATTGTATTGAGAGGGTGGTGATATGATAATTTCTCTTATGCGACACCCCCATGATTCCTATGGCAGGAAATAAATGCCAAAGGTCTTCAATATATGTTTGGGATGATTTTCCCATTAAAATAAAACAACATACCAGCCAATAAAAAACCAAAAAAACCAGTATATGATGCATGATAAAATTTATAGACATCTAAACATTTCAGTTATCAAAATCATACTTAAATAATGTGCCCCAATAGAAGGCCACAATATTAGAGTAAATAGTGGAAGACTGCAAGACAAATTAAACTTGAAGATAACAAAAACTCAAACATCCAAAAGCTTGATGATCCAATATACCCAAAAACCCATGTATCACAAGGGGGTGTTAAATATGTGTAATCTGTTACATTTTCCCATGTTCCAATAGATAAAATTTTCAATATAACCAACATGAAAAATTCGATGGGAGTACTAAAACTCAGTAGGTTTTCCTCATTGACTCCCATACTCTTGAAACTAGAATATAAAAGATAGAAACAATTATATATAAAAAATTAGGTAACCATTTATAACTAAATATAAAAAAAATTCATACAAACCAGTTTTAAAAAACAAATTATTTTTTAAAGAAAGTAACCAATCAATGCTTTAGACCCATTTCCCATGTTCTATTTTGAATAACAATTTCATTCCAAAAATTTATACCATCAACCATGCATATATAATTATTATAGTTCCATACTCATGAGAAATCTCTCTCTACTTTACCATGTCATCGTAGGGTAATTATATCTCATGTGTCATTACACAATTAGCACTGAATATGAGGTCATATTTCAACCAATCCATGTAAATTCAATATAAACACACACACCATGTATGCCCCAAAACCATGCCAATACTAACACGCCAAAACTATTTCATTAAAGAATTTTTTTTATTGAAAATCATTTTCCAAAAATACATTTCAAAAATCCATAAAATCCATATTTTAAAATCAACATTATAAAATCAAGAAACCAATAAACATAGCATAACAAATTACTAAAAGTCCACAATTTCACCAAAAACCATAAATTGTCACCAAAAAAGGTTTATAACGTGATTTTATCCATTATTTCCGATCCATTCCAAACAATTAAATCAATTTGAAACTAAGCAATGAAATTATAGCAAGAGAATTCTAGAGTGAAGCTAGATACATCGACAGTTTTCGATAATTTAAAAAATAGAAAACAAATGTCAGAAAACAGGGTTGAAACTCCAAAAAACAACCATAGATCATTTACCATATCATCATAAAGAAAAAATATAAACATATATGGCATCCAAAAACCTATATATACCCAATGAGTGCATATATCTACAAAATAGTTAAATGAGTGAATTACATATTCGAAAATCATCAAGAACATCAAACAATAACTACTTACAATATAGAATCATCTATTAGTCAATGAAAAAGGCCTTTAGATCACCCCTATATTGATGAGAGAAACTTCCTTGACTATTTAGAGTGGTAAATCCCATGTTAGGGTTGTTTTGGGGAATCATGAGTCATTATAAAACAACGAAGGCCTAAGTACACTTTTTTAGGATCTGGTTTCTTATCCGTGCATGGATTGGTGACATTGTTAGGAAAACTATGTAAAAACCATGTGCCATAAAATACCATAAGGATAAACGTCAAAAAATATCCGTACATAGAATCCAAACTACGGGCCATCAATGATAAGGAAACTACATAAAAAGGAGAAAAAAATTTAAAAGTACATTGTTTCTACAATGAAGTCATTGGGTTTAGACAAGTTTTTCTTGACCTATGTGCCTTATCTTTTTCTCATATCTCAATATTCATGGTGTCTATAGTTGTTTCATTATTTTCCAAAATTGTGAAACAACCACAAACCTGTAGAAAATACCCAAAAAATTCCTAAATGTTCTCCAAACACTCCCAAACACCACCTATATATATTATATACATAAAAATAATCGTTTAAGAGTTACATAACAGAAAGAAGGGGTGAAACATTACCCAAAACATTGGACATTTTCTCATTAGAATGATAAAAACCATCATTTCTCTCAATGAGTTATGACAGTATATCTTTCATTTTTTCTCTTCTTCCCATGTCTATTCTTGAATTTTATCATGTTTTCATATAACTCTCTCAAAAATGATACTTTTTCCAAACAATATTTTTTCCTATCACAATCCTATTCGAGATATGTTCCAATGAAGAAACTCGCTCAAGGTAATAGTGATCCCAACTAATCACATGTATATGGTCTGGCTAATTCTTTCCAAACTGATATACATGGAACAAATTATGAACCACACAAAACTGTGGTGACAATTCTAAATAACGTTTCACCGCTCAACTTGTTCCAAAATATCACAAGGGTTTATGTATTGAGGAGATAACGTTTCCAACATCCCAAAACATCAATGTCAAAGCCTTGATGAAATCCATAGGAACACATATTAACTGGCCTTGAATGAAAATGGATGTCGAAGATGACCCATATTTTATTTCTAATGTCACTAAGACATCCCCATCTATTTCTTATTCAAGTGGATCATCTCTATTGTTTATTAGACAAGGTTTGGCCCAATCAGTGAAGTGTCACATGCTTCCACCCAATAAAATGGAGAATGGAAATGAATACCATAAAATTATTCAAAGGGAGCCATATGTATTAAAGCCTAATAGCTGTTGTTATATGTGAACTCCACCAAAATGACATGCTCTTTCATGAGTTACCAAAATCCATTACAAATCCTTAAACATGTCTTTAAAAATCTATATATTCTTTTGAAATTGGTCATTTTTATATGTATGATAGGTCTTATTCATAGTCAAATGAGTCCCAAGGGATTTATATATATATTTATATAAATGAAATTTAAACATGGAATCCCTATCTGACACTATCAAAACTAGTTTCTCATGTATCTGTACTAGTTTTCAGATATATATTTTAGAAAAATCCTCCACCTTATGAGTTTTACTAATAGGTATGAAATGAGATCAAATGGTATGTCAATCATCATTCTCCCATATGGAATTATTTTTCAGAACCATTCATGGATGACCAATAACAAAATCTATATATATCTACTCCCAATTCAACAATAGAATTGTAAAAGACTGCTACATACATATTGTTCTTAAATTTTCTTCCTAATCGTGCTTACATGTTAAAAATCTTGAAACAAAGTCATCAATATTTTTCTTAATGTAGACCAATCAAAAATATTCATTAAATTTATTTAACAATATTTTTATTCCATAGGAACTACCAATCTTGAATAGTGATTAACATGTAGTAGTTGTTCCTAACAATACACAAGTACAATAATTGAATTTCAAAATCACAATACTGAAATCCCATCTAGTTTTCATCCCTCAATGGTCTTCCCATCATTTAGTTTTGATCTCAAAGCAACACATTTGGGATTAGATGATTGTTCCAACATTACCATATTTTCGAAATTAGGAAAAAGTATAAAGGGAAATAATCTTTCTTCATCACATCAGCCTTCAGATTCCACGTGCTTGTCAAAGAGGACCAACATCAGTTAATAAATATTGGAATCCTTTTTTTTCTAACTGAGCTTACAAAATTATACTTAATGCATCAACCACTAAATTTCTATTCCTCGACGTGTACATCATTTCAGTTTCAAACATTTGGATATATTCCATCCATATTTTTTTCTTTAGATTCAAATATTGTTGTCATAAAATATGTTTCAAAATTTTATGATACGTAAACATAGTAAATTTTTCACCAATGAGATTACAATGCCATGTATTTAAAGAATTGATGACTATAACTAAATCAAAATCAAGTGTTGTGTAGTTTTTATCATGAAATCTCAACTACCTATATCTATAAAAAACAACATGGTCAAATTAGATGATAAAAAACCCCAACCAAGATCCTGGGGCCTTACAATACACCATGTAAAATTTTCTTGATTCTGGGAAAATCATGATTCGTGCACATGTAAGGAAGTCATTTAACTATTGAATGTTTTTTTGGCATTATTTATTCCACTAGAGTAGAACATTGTTCTTTTTCATAGATGTCATAGGTGAATAATGTTGTAAAAAAATTACGAACAAAGATTTGGAAAAAAACATAAACACCAAGAATACATCATATCTCAAAGTCATTATCCGGTGGTTTCAAAGATATAATAGCTTCTATATTTCCTGGATCAACTAGAAAAATTCTTTCAGAAATAGAGTGTCCATGAAATCATAATTATTAAATTGAAAAGTAGAACTTTGATAGTTTGGAATACAGTCAATTGTCCCTCAAGATTTCCATCTCGATTTTCAAGTGTTTCTCATGCTCATACATTATCCTTAAATACACCAATATGATATACACAATAACCACTATAAAAGATTCTAGATATCAATTAAATAAATGATTTATCAAGCTATAAAGGTCTATTGTTATTCATAAGATCTAAAAGAATTAACAAATATTCATAATATCCATATCTGTTTCTGAAAGATGTTTTGGAATATCCTTCTTTCTATCACATAATTAGTTATATCATGATCGCAACTAAATTGTAGAGAACCATTGATCTCCCCTCAATTGATCTAATAGATCGTCATTGTGTGAACGTGGAAACTGATTATTTATCACAACACTGTTAATCATACAATAATAAATACACAACCTAAGTGTTACATTAACATACTTCATGAACAATATTGGTGATTCCCATGGAGATGTAATGATGAAATGAACCATTTTCCTTCCATCTTTTCCAATATCACTTTCATCTGCCTTAATTATTTTGGTTCCATCCTATAATACGGAAGGAAAACAATAAAAGTCCCTAGGAGGAGATCAATTATAAACTCTACTTCCCTTATAGGTGGTAGACCTACTAATGTTTCTGAAAAAACTCCCTAAAATTGATCCATGATTGTGGGAAAACTAGTATTCTTGATTTATTCTATCGATGAAAATGTAAACGTTAAAAACTAGTAAGTGATTTTCCCACTGCACCCGACAACATGCACATTTCACAAATCTTTACATTCTTTTCTCCTATAAATTGATTATCTAATAAATCCTCAACTGTGAAACTAACTATTATTCTATAATAGTTTATATAAACCTTGAACATTATCAAAAATTCATAACAAAGATAAAATCATATCTATACATCATTGACACATAGAAATATATTTTTTAGTTTATCTCCATCAATAGTTATAGAATATGTTCTACCAAAAATGGATAAAAATTATCTTAGAAAAATATGAGTTTGATGTTTTCTCATAGAGATAATCATATATGTTTTAATGGAAGAAAATGAACAATATTAGAAAAAAAATTGAAGGGTATGCAATAAAATAATAGTACCTCTCACCAATGATGGTCCATCCTCATCATCTATAATAACAGTCTTACCTCCATATAATTTCTTCATCACATCACTTTTTTATTCTTTTCCCTACTAATATTACACTTACTGAGGAGTTGTTGTATTCCTAGAATCACTATTGGATAAATATGGTCTACTAAAAATATTGATTCTTTTTTCCTCTCCGTATCAAAGAATATGAAGCACGTGATACCTGAAAAGTGCTTCGAGCACTTGGCCTCAAAATTCTTTGACAATTGTTCTAAAGATACAGTATCTTCTTGAAATGTTTGCATTCCCTTGGTGGGGTCATACGCAGTCTCTTAATGTGGTCGAGAAATCCACATTTGAAACATCTAGGTTTATTCTTGTATCTTGGAGAATGATTCATGGATCCAAACATCTGATTTTGATTCATGCTCCCAATATGGAAATAGGATTCTGTCATCCTCTTTTTTCCAGCAGTATATTTCCCATCATTTCTTATATGTATCAGCATACTTCCTCTTACCATATCTCTATGAAAGAATGATTTTCCTTCTTTTGGATGAATATTTATATCC
The DNA here is from genome assembly GCA_963277665.1 of Viscum album. Classification (NCBI taxonomy): domain Eukaryota; kingdom Viridiplantae; phylum Streptophyta; class Magnoliopsida; order Santalales; family Viscaceae; genus Viscum; species Viscum album. The sequence goes on from OY728136.1 coordinate 2,042,593,201, forward strand.
TTTTTTGAATCTGGAAAATGTGAGGATAGAATTGTATGTGGAATAGTTCTTCAAAATCTTCTTAATGAAGTCTTTGATCTACATTAGATTGAACCGCTAGATCCCACTACATTAATGTAAGATCATTTAGTATGTTTGTCTCAAATTTGACATTCAACATTGTTGGAATAATGATGAAATCAATTATACAATTCATCTTATTCATCTAGTACTCTGACATTTTTATTTCTGAATCACCCTGGAAGATAGGTGGATTATATTTTAAATGATGGATAGAAAGATCAAGTTTTCTTGGACCATCTCCCTAATTCCTTATTTCTATAGCCTTAAACACAATGATGATACATTGATCCATTTTTTGGTTCACTAGTGGCTAAGGTGAATCCATATAATCATAATATTTTTCAAGTTTGTTTCTACAACACCTACCTAGATCCATTTTCTATATGATCAAAAAAACACCAAAATTATCACTCATTAGAAACATAAGGGTTAGAATCTCAAATTATATCACATAAAAAATCACAAAATTACTTTCAAAAAATAAAACCTATTCAAATTCCATTGTTTTTTAATATATATATATATATATGTTATTTTTAAAATCAAATAAATTTCAAAATACCCCATCCATTCTCTTTTTAATGTTTTTTCATTGAAAACAATTTCAACCTTTTAAAAAAAATCATATTTCACCAAATAATTTATCATTACCCAAATTAGTTATGCACTCTTAGGGGAACTCATTCCTCTAATTCATGTCCTACTCATATAATTGGATAAAACCTTGGAAATGATATTTGAAACCAATGAATGTCTCCAAAACACATATGTAACCAAATCCATGGTAATTTGATGTCCCAGATAGAAATTTTAGTTATTTCTTTTCATGTTTTACATTTCTTTCCCAAAAAATCCTACTTTTTTATATGATCTCAACTCATGGAATATACAAGAGTTAATTCAACTCCATGACCAAAAACTGAGACCAAGTTAAAGAATACATATTCCACAAAGGAAGGACCAAGATGATACCACTTATCTCTTTATAGATTTTTGGACAAAACAAAAATAATAGCATTTGTCTAAAATAAAATTTGGACCAAATAAAACTATAACTATTTATCTGTAACATACATTGGACCGAACAAAATTGATTCCATCTGTAATATCCCACCCCTTCTCATTGGCTTAAAAGGGAGGTGAGACATTAGCTGGCCATAAGTCACATCCTTATTACTCCAATGAAAATAAATAATTGATTAATGGGATTAAATATATATAAGGAAAGATTTTAAATTTAAATAAAAAACTAACCAACCATGAAAAAACAAAAAAGACACTATATGATGCATGTTAAAAATTAAAGACAACTCAACATTTCATTTATCAAAATCAAACTAAAATGAATTAGCACATCAAAAAGAAATAATATATATATAAATATTGGAAGACAGAAATACCACCAAAACATGAAAATAATTACAACTCTAAAGATATAAAATCTCCATGATCCAATATAGAAAAATATCCCAAGTATCATGACACAGTTCTAAATATTGGTTATAATTTAAATTTATTTCATGTCTCGATAGACAACATCAACAAAACCATCAAATTTCCAAAAACGTGTTGAGTAGTAAAACATAGTATGTTTCCCCCAATTACCCCCTACTCATGCCACCTGGATAGAAACAATATAAAATTTTATATAACAAATTTACCTAAATTCATATATGAAAAAATTTATAAAAAAACATTCCACATCAACAAGTTTATGATAAAATATCTATTTCAATGAAAGTAAACAAACAATGATGCAGACCCATTTACCATAATCTATTTGGAATAACCATTTCATCTCACAAATCCAAAACATCTACCATTCAGGAATCCTTAGGAAAATTCGATTTTCATGAGTATTCTGTCAGATATCTACCATGTCATCAAAAGGTAATTATATCCTATGTTCTATTTCACCATTCACACATATCACAATGTCATATTTCAACCAAACCTCATAAAGTCAATATAAACACACACGCCAAGTATGCCAAAAAAAATGCCAATCCAAAAATGCCTAACCAATTTCACTAATACAATTTTTTTTATTGAAATTATTTTTCAAAATATCCAATTAAAAATCCAGAAAGTCTATATTTTAAAATTAAATTTTTATAATCAAGAAACAGAAGCACTTTCTAAAAAAATTCAACTATTACATAATTTCACCAAAAACCAAAAATCATCAATAAAAAGAATTTATACCATGATTTTCACAAAAAAATAACAATCAATTTCAATAAATTTAATCAATTTAAAACTAATCCATTTAGTTATAGTAGTAGTTGATAATATTGCATCCTCATACCTTAATGTTTTATTGAAAATGACAAACGACAAAAAAAAACATCACAAAACCGGGTTGAAACTCCATGAACACGCCTTAGATATATTTTTCTATCATAAAAAAGTCAAAATATGAACATATTTGGATCCAAACCATAGATATTTCCACAATAGGCATAGATATAAGAAACTGATTGAATTAATGAAGTACATATATGAAAAAACATAAAAAATTAGGAAGAACGACCACTTACCACGTGTAATTGACTTCTAATAACCAAAGATCCCCTTAGATCACCTCTAGATAAATGGGAAAACATCCATGACATTTTAGAGAGAAAAATACTGATTTAGAATTTTTGGGGGTAAAATGATGCATTAAACCACACGGATGACCTAGATACACTTTTGTATGATCTATTTTCTTTGTTGTACATGGTTTTGTCACACAGTTAGGAAAACCATGTGCTAACCATGCACCATCCACTATCTTATGTATGAACCTCACACAATCTCTAAACCATACACAAAACATTTTGAAGCTTCTATATATAAAATATAATCACACTTCTCAAAGTGCACAATTTCTACTAGAAATCCAAAAGGTTTAGATAAGTCGTGCACCCCCCGTGAGCCTTCTCTTTTCCCCCAGTCTCAGAGTGTACTATTTCTCACAGGTGTTGCATTCTTTTTCAAACTATGCACCAACCATACACCAGTCAAAATTATTAAAAAAATCTATAAATGTATTAAAACCTCTCCCAAACCTCCCATATATACTTTATATATATATAAAAATAATTAAATGGTTAAAAAAATTGTGGGTGCAATACTATATCAATTTATAAGGAAGGGGAGTCATAGTTATTTCTCAAATAGTACCCATACTCAAATATTAGTGGAATGATGAATATAATCTAATGGAAATTAATTCAACTTTGTTGGTATTAATTCATATAAATGAACTCTATTTCTCTCATGTCATTATGAAGAAACTCAACATCTAATACATTAACATTTTTTTGGTGTTTTTTATGCATTTTAGGAATAGTTTTCAAGCCTACCACTGAGTCATGAATCTGAGTTCCCAATAAACATCATACCCATTTAAATATTGAATTAAAATATGCTATAAATAATTTCACTGATTGAGTTATATTAATTTAATAAGTAACACCAACAGAATACTGAAGAGATATTCATTTAACTATGTGAATAACATTGGGGTGTGATTATTCCTCTTCATAAAATGAATGTTGGTTTAATGTGAAAATAAATTGATTATAGAAAAAATATCAAGATCACTATCATAAAATTGTTTCCCATACCCATTATTGATAGATTTTTTGATCAACTATAGTGATGTTAATACATTTATAATATTTACATTTATTCTGGATATCATTAATTGAGGTTCATGAAAGAAGATAAACCCATCATTGAAATCCTTTCAAGGTATAAAAACATTGAATTTATAGTGACACCATTTGGTCATTAAAATACACCAGATATCATCATGGATTTATCGAATTTATTATTTATAGGTTACAATGGTAATATTCTGATAGTCTTTATAGTTGATATTTTTATATAATAAATGAGTAATGAGTTTCAAGCACATCACTTGATTAATTTCCTAAAACCATAGAGTATGTATAATATTTAAGAGAAATTTACCATGTATGAATTTTGGCTGCGAAAAATTTTATTCTTGAATCATATAATCTCATTAGAGGGTTTATTATTATATCAATTAAAGAGGAAAATTATTCAATATTGGACTACAAAACCATAAATAATGAGATCCATATTTTTATTTTTGTTTTGATATTATCAGTGCTTTTTATATAATTCATCATTTTATTCTAATACACTCACCATGTTTACTCGAAAAGGATACACGTTCTTTTTTTATGGATGAATGTGGAAATAATTTAAATGATATGAAGAGAAGGTTGGTTTGTATACCTGTCCTCACACTACTTGGTATAAGAGAAGGGTTTATAATCTATATAGATTCATTCAAGAATGGGATGGGATGTGTTCTCATGATTAATTCTATAGTGATATCTTAGAACTATCACCAAGTTATGGTTAATTATAAAAATTACCCAACTCATGACATAGTGTTATTATCAGTACATTTCTCATTAAACATATGGAGGCATTCACCTTATACTGAAAGGTGTTACACATATTATAAACATAAATTTTTAAATTATATTTTTATAATGAAATAGTACAATATACATTAGATACAATGGTTATAGATTGTTAATTATTATTACTTCTCAATATCATACAACCATTAAAAAGAAGATGAATATGAAGATACACTGATTTTAAAAGATAATTCTTACATATCTATGATGGGTGTCATGATAGATATTATGTATTTATTTTCAATGGATATATATTGAAATCATGATGTAAGGGGAAATTTCACATATTTTTAAAATAAATTTCCAACCATCAATCCAAGTGAAGATTCATGTGGAATAAAAGAAACATGTGGAACTAAAAAAAATTGGTGGGAAATGTTCCAATGTTTAACCATTTTTGATATGGAATAATATGGTTTAGAAACCTTGTATGTGTTCCTTCCATCCTAAATTTGAATAAGGATCTATTAGATAAAGATCAAAGTTCATCATTCACTATTAATCTTGGAAGTAAAATGTATAAGGATATGAAAGTGAATTTCTAGCAGGAAAACATAAAAGTATATATTGATTAGTATGTATATCATTGATTGGTATGTCAGAATGTTATGGTAATGAGATAGAAGACAAATGGTTTGTTATAAACACTTCATAGTCTTAAATTAAAATCAGAAAATATTACAATGGATTTTGTTATCAGACTCACCAAAACATCTAAAGGAAACCATGATATTTGGGTTCTAGTCGATTTTATTAAAAATTATGAAAACTTCAATTATATTAAAGAATATTTATCTATGGATCATATCTTAGGGATATACATTATGGGAGTGGAATTATTTCATGGAGTTCCACATTCCCTTCTATCTGATCAGTATCTAAGTTTTATCGGAATGTTTTGGTGAAGTATTCAGTAGGATCTAGATATAGGCATGAGTTTCAGTACAAAATATCTTCCTCAGATATATGTTTCATCAATGTGAACCAATAAAACTATCGATTTTATGATAAGATATTTTTCAATGGAATTTAAAATGTGGTATACATAAACACCTTAAACTAGTCATGTTTATTTATAATAATTACTTTCACTCAAGCATTCTAGTGGCTCGTTATGAAGTCCTCAATAGAGGGAATTGTATAATTACAATGATCTAAGTTGAAGTAGGAGAGATGAATCTATTGGGACATGATCTATCTAAGTAAATGAAAGAAAAGTATAGACTTATTAAACATAACATAAGTTATACTCAGATAAAAAAATAGTTATATTGAAAATAATTTATGATATCAACATTTTGAAGTCAGTGACAGTGTACTCATATGGATATCTCATCAGAATATGGTTATGAAAATTTGAGAAAAATTCATGTTGAGGCTTAGATATTTTTTTCCATTGGAAATTAGTTATTATATTAAGATAGTATTTTATCATTTTGTTCTTCCATTAATTCAATTACATGATTTAAATATGTTCCATTATCTCTATTATATATGAACATACCAGATCATTCATATCTGCTAAACTCATAATGAATACTAGTAGATCATGATCTTTCTTATGAAGAATACCTGATAGAAATTATGGATCATTGATAGATTGTTTTCCAAAACCAGATCACTCACCCGATCTATGTTTTTAGAGAAATCATAAAATTGAGGAAGCTAATTGAGAACCTGAGGATGTGATGAGGTAGAAGTATTGTCCCTTTTTTATATCTGAATGATGATTTTTTTGGGAGAAATTTATTTTATGTGATGTACAATGTATCACCCTACTATTTTATAATATATTTCACTTTGAATATTTTTTTTCAATTCCATGTCATATATAGAACAAAATGTTTAATATAACCATAATATATTAATAAAATATTATGGTATGATTAGCACATAGCCATTAGATTGGACGGTATGAATAGAAATAAAAAATTATGAATATTTTATTATATAGCTATTTATAAAAAAGATAATTGGATACTATTTTATTGGAAATAAAAATAAAATCATCTGAAATGGGAACTTATATATATTTTAAAAACATATTTTTTCTTCAAAAATTAGGTTTTTCGAAACAAATTAAATAAATCTCTTTTAATGAATGATTTCAATGAAATTTATAAATATTATTCAACTAATCAATTTTTTATACTCATATAATATTTTTTCTAATTATGGAATAAAAATTTGATGCGGTTTCATTCGTAAAATGTGTTTTTATAATAAGATAAATTTCATCATGTGTTTTATTATGGTTATAAAATTAGTTTCAACCACATATAGGTATTGAATTTTATAAAATAGATTCAAAATTTTAAATAAAGAGGCACAAACATGATAAAAATTTCCCTTTTATAATTTTAAATATTAAAATTAACATTAGTAAATGTATCACCTAATTAAAGGGCAAATTTTATTAATATAGGTTAAAAATAAATAAAAAAGTCATAATTTTTCTTCATATAATCATTATTGGAAGATTTTATTTTGAACCTTATAATATTTTGTTTGAAATGTAGCTGTTCAAGAGATAAAATTCCATGAAAATTACCAATATAATGATTTAATAAAAGAATGTTAAAAAAATTCACTCTCTCAGTTTTAAAAAACTCTTATGTGTCCAAATGAAGAAAAAAAATGTTATGAAAAAAATATGAATGTCTATTTTGATATTTATGAAAATTATTTACTCATAGAAATATATTTATAATTATATTAATTTTAAAATAACCTTATTTATTATTCAAGATTGATGCTGAATTTATTTAATTTAAAAAAAGTATAATAAATGCTTTTGAAATATTATAAGTAAATACTTATAGTGTGTTATAATGTTCCATAAAAGTTTTATATGGATATGAAATATAATAGTTATGTAAAATTATTATTTTATAAGTAAAAATATTACTTGTCCTGTTTACATAAAATTAAATGAATACTACATAGAAAAAAATTATGATATTATATTAAGACAATATTTTATAAATTAACTTAAAAAATAAAAACAATAATATATTAGAAGGGGAATAATAGATGGCCTAAAAATCATCACATTATCATTTATTATCTATTTTTTCCATTTTAATTGATAGTAACTTTAAATATTTATGTATTTTATGAAAGCTCGATAGTTTCCCTTTATTGATCATAACTCCAATTGCCCAACATTGGTCTCTTATTTATAAAATTCTCATTGATAAAAGGGTATAATCATAAAGGATTGACCATTTTATCAATTTTTAAGAATCAAATACATACATGATACTAATTTTATATTGGTAATAGATAATATGATATAATTCATAAAAAAATAAAATTCACCTCATCCTTGAAAATACATTCCCAGAAATCTTCTTAATATCCTAGGGAAAGAAAAAAAATAAGGGTGAAATCAAATGATCAGTAAGGTTTAAGTACAATTAAATATTTCATTAATCAAAATTAATAATAAACATAAAAATTTAAATAATTCATTAAACCTTTTATTTATATAACATTACAATAATGATATTACAAAACATAATCAAAAAGGCCATTTAAAATACTAAAAACAAATTCCATTTAATTAACAACTAAGAATGAAATTAATCTAGATATACCATCATAGATATAATCACTTAGACAATCATAATTACTATATTATTTATGAATGAAATTATTATTTATTTATCTTCATGTTCTTAGGCATCATGATACCTTTTTTTCTAAGATCATTCCAAATGATAGTTTAAAACTAGTGGGTAAAACCCCCATATGATTTGACAAACTAATTTGACTCATGATACTTTTTGATGTATCAAGGAGATAAATATAACTGGGAATCACTCATTTCAGAATATCCAAATAATTCCTCGTATATCAAATATAAAATTTAGTTCTTGAATAATATTCCTCATGAATAAATATCTATATAGATAAAGTATAAATATTTATCAATATTTCTCAATCTATTAATTAAACATTAAATATATTAATTATATGTAAAAAATGTAAAATGGTTTTGGTAATAATCATATCCACTATATAATAATATAGATATTAAATATATATATAATTTCCAATGAAAATTGATCACATGAATGTGATTGTTTCAAGAGAATGTTAAAAATCACATCCGAATGTGAGAATTTATAATATCTATTATGTAATGTCTCAAAAATTTTGGATAATTTTTTTAAAATTATATGGAATTATTTCTAGACCAGTCATTGAGGTGGTATATAATTCAAAGGCCCAAGTTTCCCGGAAGGTATTTTGGAACTAATATTAATGTACATTCAGTAATGGTGTGAGCAGGGGTTTCAACATTTTGAACTAATGCTTGGATTATAAATCTAAGGGCACCATTGAACTTGAAATGGTGGGATTTTCCAAGAGAGGACTTAAATTTGACTAGAAATGGTCAAACAAAAAAAAATATTTTTCATAATTTTTGAAAAAAATAAAATAACATAAAATGTTATTTTATTTTTATTTCTCACTGTTGAGAAGAATATGACGGTGCAACGGTGCGACGACGTGGAGAATTAAAGAAAACACACAATGACCTATTATTTGGAAAGAATTATGACATGATGTTTTAACGTAATAGTAACACTGTGACGTGTTTTATTTTAATAACACATTAATGAAAATGAGTTTGAGGAATTTCTCCGACGAACGTGGTTCCTCTCTCTCCCTATATCTCCTACAATGAATGATATCGACGAACGCTTATGGGACGGATTTGAGAGGCGAAGAACAAAGAAGAACACTAATGAATCAAGGTAGCGGCAATTGCTGAAAAATAATGAACCCCCAATAAACATAATGCTTCATCATCAAACATCAAATCGAGTAAGAGGTTATTCATTCTTTGCGATCATCGTTCTTTCCCTGTTCTTCGTTCTAAAACAACAAATGCCTATCAACACAAAAATAGTATGATCCCCAAATCTTTGCTTCTTGAGTGAGGGATGTTAAATTTGAAGACTTGAATGCCAGATTAGATTCGTGTGTTGAAATCCAAAACCTACATTGGATGATATACCTCTAATTCGGAGGGCATGAGCTGACACGAAAAAATCATGAGTCCCTCTACCTTTCATGTTATGATGCATTTTTCATGGATGAATTCTCAAAATGAATGAAAAAGTAATTCGAAGTCATCACAGTGAAGGTGGACACCCTATGGTTTCGTAGGAATAAATAGTTCAAGAAAATGACCATCAGAGCAGATCTGGTGGCCCATAGAAGGAACCGACGATGCAAAGGTGGAGGCCACAGAGAGAGGGATGCAACGCACCCGTCGGCGCACAACAGTGGCGTGATGTGAGGTGATGACCAGCACTGCATAGAGGGGAGTCACGTGTTTGGGATGCTTGGGTGCACTGGAAGCATGTGGTCCACTAACCTCGTGCTGGTGTAATGGTTGGATTCTTACTATTCGTGATGGACAAAACAGACATAGCTTTGTCGCATCCGGGTAGACCGAACTAGACTGGTATGGGGACCGGTTGACCTTAGGTGGCTGCACCAGCTGGAGTCTCCTGCTGACAATCCGTATGCAGTTAAGCTATGTCTAGGCTGAAAGATCCACCCTTGGACAATGAGCTAGACCCACTATACCTTGCTGGACCTAGGTAGGACCGGATCCAGGTGTTTCTATATATGGGTCGGGTCGAGTCCATCCGAGCAGGCCATACCTACCCCCGTTTCACTAAAACGCTTGTAACTAAAAGAAAGAGAATCTGATTGATGCACCACCTGTAGCACGAGGACCCTTGCTAAAAGGTCCTCCTTCTGAGATACTATACATGTGTTTTTGCGGCAGTTGGCATATGGCCAGTTTGGATCGGGCTCATCTCCACCCATAACCTTTTTACAAAAAATTCCATTATCTTACCAACTGACCATCTGTTCGACGTGTCCTCTGTTGTGTTGGGTCGTTTGTTGGGAGATGTTCCTTTTGGTTACTCAATATGGGACATATTTGTGGTTGAGGTACGACTTCTTGATTGAGGATAAGATCCTCTAGAAATAAATCATTCAATGTGCGGGATTTGAGTTCTTGGCTGTGATGTGAATAATAAAGAGTGACCCTTTAGTGATCAGAAACAGAGCGACCCTTCAGGTATCAACACGATAGAAAACATTAGTGGATCAGAATTAGTGTGACCCGAAATGGATATCCACAGAGAGACCCATCTTGGTTCAGCAATGGTCCGACCCTTCATAGATTAGTATGAGAGTGATCCTTCATGGATCAATCTCAACACGAATCTATGTGGGTCACCACCATGGTGTCCATTCCTGGACAAAAATTAAGTGACCCACTGTAGATCATCATGATATAGATAATTCTTGGATAAACATGCGAGTGAACCTTTGTGGATCAGCACCAGAGCGAACCTTCTTGGATCAGTAGCAGAGCCTCTCAATTGAGTAAGATGATCTTGCTTTATGACTAATCATCTTTCCATTTATACATAAGTTATATCGGGTGTGATATATGTCTTTTTCTTTGTTCTTTATGTTTAGATGTTGTTTTTTTTATTTAATTTGTGTAATTTTCCGAGATATTTGGGTTTCTATGGGTCCCTAATGAGTATTGTTATACTCACCCCTGCATAAGCATTGTCACACCTATTGTGTCTTGTGTAGATGACAGACATCATTGATTGGGAATTTTTAGAGCCAGGGCATGATGGTGCATGGAGATGGAATGATATACATGGTGTGTTGTATTGACATGTGATAGTGATATGTACCTACCCTTCATGTTTGATCCTTGGAGGATGAACTCTGAAAGTTTAACTTCTGTAGTTGTACTTTCTTTTTAGATAGGATTCTATTCTGGCCCCTTTACTTTTGAATTACACAATTTTCACTCTGTGGTGGTACTTTGTGGTGGTTGTACTACTTTCATTCCTTTTTGGTTTGATTTGGGTAGTATGCTCTTTCTATGTGTGTAGATGTATAAAGTAAATGCCTTCCCTTTTGGGATATTTATTTCTGGTGCTTGTCCCCTACCCCTGTCCTATGGAAAGCGGTCGTGGGTTCGTACTGGTGTGGGCCTCGAGTGATAGGTCGTGATAATGTGGTATCAATATGCGGTGAATCCGGGAGGATGTGACCAATTTTTCCTTCACTGGAGAGAAGGAAACCATTGCAACACATGATGGAATTTCTTAGAGGAGGGTGTGGCCGATAGCTCACCAGTTGACTAGCCTCACCCTCGGTGCAGTGGAAGAGAGTAGTATCATCATTCATATAGTGGTGGATGATTATATAGCTGTATTTACAAAATATGATCAAGGAATACCTCCTAATATAGAGGTATACTTATGAATTGACTTCTACTTAGGAATAGATCATATATCTACACCTGCATGTCAGATGGAACCCGCAGAGCCCTGAGTGGTGAGAGCAGAGTTGGAGGACCTGTATAAGAAGGGGATAATAAGACCCAAGGTTTCTCCATTTGAAGCCCGGGTGTTGTTTTCCAAGAAAGTAGATAGATACATGAGACTATGTGTGTACTTTTGAACCAGAACCAGGTAACCTTGAAGAACATGTATCCACGACTAAGGATTGATAACCTCATTGATCAACTAAAGGGAGCGAGATGGTTCTTGAAGATCGACCTCAGACCAGGCTATCAAGAGGTTCAGGAACATTATGAGTACTTCCCAAATACATCCTTTTGATGATGGTATGGACACTATGAGTTCTTTGTTATGCCCTTCTTTTGGGAAATTCCCCAATAGTGTTCATGGAACTCATGGACAAGATATTATAGCCTTACGTCGAACGTTTCGTAGTAGTCTTCATTGATGAAATTATGTTGTAGTCGGAATCGGAGGAGGAGGATGTTAAACACATGCTGATAGTCCTGGATACCCTCTTAGAGCACCATATTTATATTAAGCTCTCAAAGCACTAGTTCTGGATTCGTGAGGTCCACTTTCGGGGACACGTCATATCAGAGGCAAGAGATGTGGTCGATCCGGTGAATATAGAGTCATTTATTTTTTTGGATCCAACTAATAGCATGACCGAGATATATAGTTTCTTTGGTTTGGTTGGGTACTAACAGATGATCATACTCAGCATTTACAAAGTGGAAGCACCTTTATCATCTTTTAAAAAGATGGTAAAACCCTTCATGTAGATAGATATGTGTCATCACTATATCCAGGAGTTGATGCGGAGACTAACAAGTTCCCACATCATGAAAATATTAGAATAGTAGGTTGGGTATTTAGTCTCCTATGATGTATCAGGGACTGAACTAGGTTGTGTGCTTATACAAGATCAATCAGTGATCACATACGTTTCATAGTATTTGAGAAAACATGAGCATAACTACGCAACCCATGTCCTGGAGTTATCAGCAATTGTCTTTTCCTTGAAGTTGTGGAAACACTACTTCATGGGTGAATTGTTTACCATCTAATTAGATCCTAAGAGTCTCAAGTATATATTATCATAGAATGACATGAACTTGAAATAGTGGTGATGGCCGGATTTTTTTTATGGACTATGACTTTTAGATAGTCTATACTCTTGGGAAGGGTAACATGGTGGATGACACGCTCAGTAGGAGGTATGGTTGGCCGCTACTGTGTTATGTGATAGAACAACTATTCGTGATGCAGATATACATCGTAGATGATGATGGAGCAACTTACCTCTTGTCTATGACTGTCAGTCCACCACTCCTTTAGTGATTTAGGGAAGAAAAACATGTGGATGTTGTCTGTGAGGTCCGATGTTCTTATTTATCCTCCAAACATGCTCTTTATGAATTTTTGATAGGCAAGGATCACATCATTATTTTATTAGGATGCTCTATGGTTCCAGTGATGTTATGGTATGATGTGTTGAGGTAGTTACATACAATCCCTTTGGAGGCACATCCTAGTGTGGAAAAGATGTACTAGGACCTCTATCGTCAGTACCGGTGGATAGAGTTGAAGAAAGCAGTGGAATATTTTGTTTAAGGATGCCTCACTTGTCATAAATTGAAGGTTGACCATCAGGTTTTAGCAGGCTTGGAACATCCACTATAGGTATGATAATATAAGTTTTATGGTATCTCCATGGACATCATGATGGGTTACCACACACATCAAGGGGGCACAATTCTATTTGGGTGATAATTAATAGACTTACCAAGTGATCCCACTTTCTACCCATCCGGAAGAAAAAATCGTTTGAGCGGTTGGGATGCCTCTACGTCCAAGAGACAGTACGACTTCACTGGGTGACTTCGATGATTGCCTCAGACCATGTTGCACGATTTACATCCTAGTTGTGGATGGGGTAGCCGGAGGCATTCGATACTCAGCTGCACATGAGCATATCTTTTCACCCCAAGATAGATGGTCAGACGATGTAAACCATACATACCATGGATGACATGTTTCATGCTTGTTTCGTGGATTTAGGTTGTAGGTGGGAGGACCACCTAACACTATTATAGTTTGGGTAAAATAATAGATATCACTCCTCTATTGGAATGTAAATGTTTAAGGCCTATAACAAGAGGCCATGTAGATCACATCTATGCTGGGCAGACCCTGGGGAGTCAACACTCATGGATCCAGAGTTAGTATTGGAAACCACTAAGAATGTGAAGATCATCCCAGATCTAATGAGGACTCCATAGAGCAGAGAGAAGTCTTGTTCCAAGAGGATATTAAGACCCTTATAGTTTGAGGAGGGTGACCTTGTTTTCCTTTGGGTCTCACCCTGATAGAGATTGATGATATTTGTCTGAGTTTAATGTTATTATGTGGTTCATAGGACTATACCAAATTCTCAGTAGATTTGGTAGGGTGTCGTACCACCTAGCTCTTCCCCCCACAAATGCATCGGGTGTATGATTTTTTCACATGTCGTAGCTGAGAAGGTACATGCAAGATCCACCACAAACCATTGACTGGGGAATGCTGGACATTAACAATAGGACGATGTTTGCGGTGTTGCCAGTGGAGATAGAGGATTGACATGAGTGGGTCCTTTGTGGGTGATCGATTCCCCTCATACGCATTTGGTGGTATTATGGGAGCCTCCAAAATATCTCATTGGAGACGGTGGATCAGATTCCTACATTTTTTTCTCATTTTATTTTATTATCCTTGTTTTGGATTTTGGGAATGTAAAGCCCTATGTTGTGTAGAATGTAATGTCCCACAATTTCTGTGTAATTTTTGAAAAAAAATTGTAGAGAATTATTTTGAGACCTGGTGCGGAGGCAGCAGACAATTCAAAGGCCCAGTGAGCCTGAAATGTATTTTTGATCATTTTTAATGTATGTTTAGTAAAATTTTGAACAAGTTTTTATAACAATTTAACTAGTTATCATATCGAAAACTTGAGGGAATTGATGACCTCATTACACCAGGATTATCCTAGAACGGACATAACATCGACCAGAAGGGTTCAGATGGAAATGATAACATTCAAAAATTTCAGAATATAAGAAAATAAATTAAAAATATATTTTATTTATATTTAACAACGTTGTGCAGAAGATGACAGTGTTGTGGTGCCGCGATGAGGCACATTGAAGGAAACTCATAATGGCCATTTTTTTGCAATCCTAACATCTAACCTATTTCTTAAATTAATAGTTCAATGACACGACATTACAGCATATACGAAATGATGAGACTAGTTTTCTTTTAATAACACATTGGAGGAGATAAATTTGGGGAATTTCTATAACGACTGTGGAACCTCTCTCTTCATCTCTCTATCTAACAATAAGTGATATCTATTAATGCTGGAGGGACAGATTAGAAAGGTGATGAATGTTGATGAATGCTAATGAAGCCAGGATTCGACGATCGCCAATAAAGCATGAACCCCCCAAGTGTCAAATGCATTAGCAGGGAAGATCAAATCATGGTAGGGGTTATTAATTCTTTTTTATATTTGTTCTTTTCCCATTATTTGTTCTAAAACAATGAATGATTATCAACATAGAAACAGGTTGATCTAGAGATCATGTCTTCATTGGGGAAATTGATAAATTCGGATACATGAATGGTGGGGTAGATTCATGTGTTGAAATAAAAAATCCCCCTTTGATTATACACCACTATGGAGGAGGGTGCAATCTAATATGAACAAAGCATGAGTACCCCATTCTTGAATTCTCTTGTGTGTTCATCATGGAAAATTTTTCAAAATGATGAAAATGAAGCATTGATGACATTGTAGTGAATGTGACATCCATATGGTTTAGTAGGCATATACAGATTATAAAACGGACAATTGAGGCGACTATGGTTGCACACAGAAGGAACCATTGGCGCACTGATGGTGGTAGCCATGGGGGGAGTGCCATGGCAGTCGCTACAGGAGGAGGGAGGAGGTGCTTGTCGGCATGCCGCAGTGACATGAAGATCAGCACTGACCAGTGCCACGTGGAGGGGTGGCTTGTGTCCAGGCTACACATGGGTGCTAGAGGCATGCAATTCGTCAATCACCTATAAGTGGAACGGTATGCTGCCTGTCGGAAATGCTTGATGAAATGGATGCAACTTTGGTACCCCTAGAGGGACTTAACTGGTCTACTATATAGACCAGTTGACCCTATGTAGAAATACTAGTCGCCGCCACCTGGTGATGAACCGAACGTGGATAATCTGCATTTGTTCTAAAAGATCTATCCCACTATGGTGTGCCAGGAAATGATAGTCGTCAAGACCTACACCTGTGGGCCGGACCTGCACGAGTGGAACAAACCCTCCCCATAAGTCCATACCCTCCATAACGGTCCGAGCCCAGGCTGAACCAGATTAGGGATGGGTAGGGCCAGAGCTAGGTTGGGTCAGGTTGACACAGATATGGTTGGGTCAAACCAGTCCAGGGTCAGGTCGGCTAGGAATAAGACACAACCGATCATTGTTTCACTAAAACGATTGTAACTAACAGACCATGCATTTGATTGACGCATCATCTTAGGCATGAGGACACTTGCAATGAATAGGTCCATCTAAAATACTACCTGTGAGTATTTTTGGCCATTGGAATACATCCCATTTATATCGGGATAGAATCCAACTTATCCCTTTTTAAAAAATTTCCCATATCATAAAGACTGAGAATCCATTCGACCTGTCATCTATTGCATTGGTACCCTTAAGACGAGATGGTTCTTTGAGTTTCTATATCGGGGAATTCCTGGTGAATGAGCTGTG
Source organism: Viscum album (assembly GCA_963277665.1). NCBI lineage: Eukaryota > Viridiplantae > Streptophyta > Magnoliopsida > Santalales > Viscaceae > Viscum > Viscum album. The sequence goes on from OY728136.1 coordinate 2,042,609,906, forward strand.
GATGATGGAATGAGAAGTAGATCCTACATATATCAAGTTTTCTAGGTGTGGGAAACCTTTGGATGGTTGTGACATGAAGAATAAAGAGTGATAATTTGTGGATCAACAAAGAAGTGACTCTTCAAAGATCATCATGAGAGAAAACCTTCATGGATCAGAAGTAGTGTGATTAGATGTGGGTCCTCCAAAAAGATACCCATTGTGGATAAACAATGAAGTGACCCTTCATAGATCAGTATGAGAGTGAATATTCTTGGATCAACAGTTGGGCGACCCGATGTGGGTTAGTAGGCCAGCAACCTGTCACAGATCAGCAATGGAGAGACCCTTCATGGATCAACATGAGGGTGACCCATCATAGATCAATATGAGAGTGATCCTCCGTGGATCAACATGAGAGTGACCCTTTGTGGATCATTAGAAGAGTGACCCTTTGTGGATTATCAAAATAGAAACTCAATAGAATAATGTGATTTAGCTTTACAACTAATCATATTTACTTTTGTACTTAAGTAATACATAGTGTGAGCTATGACATTTGATTTTTTCTTTACATTGAGATCTTGAATTGTGGAATTTCCTTCATGAATTATCAAGAGTCATTAGGGGTTATATGGGTACCTACTGATTATTGTTATACTCACCCCTGCATAGTATTTTCCTATGCATGTTTTTCCTTGTGCAGACGAAGGGATGGATTGACTGGGAAATCGGGGAGATAGGGCTAGACGATGCTCAAAGGTGGATCGATATTCATAGTGTGCTATAGTGACATTTGATAGTTAGTTGTAGCTACCCTTCAAGCAGGATCATTGGTAGTTGACCTCTAAAGCTTGTTTATCTTTTTTTTGTACTTTCTTTTTAGTTGGTATTATATGATGTCCCCTTTACATTGAGTTTACACCTTTTCCTCTTAGTGGTGGTACTTTGTAGTGGCTGAACTACTTTATTTACTTTGTGGTTTTTATTGTACAGTATGCCTTGTCTGTGTGTACAGGTTTAATGAAAATGCCTTCCATTTTTTTGGATATTAATTTTCAGTGCAAGTCAACATCCCATGGCCTATGGAAGGTGGGATTCTATTAGTCACGACATGAGCTTCAAGGGGCGGGTCGTTACATTTTACCAAATAGTAATTTTTATGTTAAATTCACTTGGATTAAATAATTAAAATTTAAACTAAAAATACAATGAAGTAAAAAATAAATCATGTTATTACATGTCAACTGGGTAATATATATACCATATAAATGAAATTATGTGAATAAAATTACAATATTCCTTAATGAAGGGAAATTAAGATGATGTCTCATACCTCACACTTCGTTTTTGTGGAATACGAGTTAACCTCTTATATATTGGTTTTTAAAATTTATTAACATATAATAGAATAATAATTATATTTATAATATCAAATATTATCACTTTATAATAACCTATCACTAGTTTTCTAATAGTCTTTCAACATTTTTATTGCTTCAAGTATTAATTATGTCATTTTCTCATTCATGTTTTCTCATTAATGTTATAATTATTATTTACATCATATAGATATATAATCTTATGAATAATAATAATGAAATTATTATAAAATTTATAATCAAATTTATTTCTAACAACAATAATGGAGGATAGTTCTTAGAAATGATGTACATTATAGTCATAGAGACAGTATGTCACAAGTAAGCATGGGTAATATTACCAATTTTCAATGATCATAAGGTGAAGAATTTATATATTATTATATATTTACAGAATGACTATAATATTGGAAGTACAATATTATTTCTGTAAATAATTTTATATATATCATCCAAGTGCTTGGTTGACAAAAAGAGAGTCACATCACTCCTAGTGGTCCATACTCTACACATACACGAATGATGTTATCATATTTAGGTGAGTGAAAATGTATGAAATAAAATGATATATTATCCTTTTATAATGATTAATATGGAATAAATATAATTAATATAAATATATATGACATATATTTATTATTATTATATTAACATCCATGTAATTGGATATTGAAAAGAACACATCACTCTGCAACATAGTAGTCTTCCATACACATGAGAAAAAATATCGTATCCCCTATAAAATTTAATGTAAAATGATATGTATTATATAAAAACTATATTATTTTATTAATTTTAAAAATAAAATATATATTCATTACATCCTTCATCTTACCCAACCGTGAAATATGGAAATGAAAAAACTAATAACATCAGTTCATGAGGTGGTAGTCCACCATACTCATGAATAGTGATATCGTAACCCATTTGATGGATTTTTGGAAGGGTTTATGTCATTACCATAATGTAAACTAATATCATTTTATATATCATCTTTATTTTTTAATATTTGTATGTTTTTATAATAATGGTGGTTGTTGTAAGAAGAAATAAACAAAATTATCTGTGAGAAATGTGACATATTCATTTGGAATCCTCTTTATGATTTAAGTAATATACTTACTAGTTTTTATATATACCCAAAATAATTCATCTAGGATTATAGGATTGAATCTGAAAAGTTCATTATAATTTTATTTTGTAAAGAAAATTGTTTTAAAGGTGTGATGAATAGGGAATAAGGGTGGGTTTTATATGTGTTACGAGTGGCACATTAGTAATATTTTAATCAAAAAAGTGTTTCCACGTTTTTCACACGAGAAAAGGGTAAAAATGGACAATTTTCCAGAAATAGGAATTATAAGGTCATAATAGGGAAATAAAATATAATTTTTTTTACATTTTTTATCACATTATAACTCGTCATTTTTTAGTTTTACACCTGCTAAACACATTATTATCTTAACTACCACATATAAATTTTTATGTTCGTACTTCTCATTATAGAGAAAAATTATTTTGTATAATTTAAATAATTAATATTTTTATTATTCCAAATAATGATTAAATTTTTAAAAATTAAATTCATTTATCTTGAAAATATTAATTGAAATATAATCTCACAGGCGAGATTAATAATTAAGTTTTCATATAGACAATTTCTAAAATATTATAATTTTTTTTGTTTAGAATTAAATATTAAACTGATTCCAATGACCTAAATTGGATAAATTTATATATAATTGAAAATTTATTAATTTAAAAATAAATTAAAAAATAAATTGAAAATATATATATATAAGTCAAAAAAGTAATATTCATTTAAAAATAAGTATTTTCACAATTCATTGAAGAAATGAATGATTTGAAAAAAAACTATAAAATAGTTGATAAGATAATATTGATATTATAATTTCAAAAATGATGTTTTGTTTAAAAAATAAATTTTATAAAAGTGGAAAAATAATAATTCTACAATATGTGAGTGATATGAGAGTAAATCTTTATTTATATAAAATTCAATTTTCTCATAAAATAATACTTTTTAATTTTAATTATTTTTATTTTATATCTAATCAGTAGATAACCATAATTATCAAAATTTAATTATTAATATTAATACCCACAATATTTATTGATAGGTAATAATTTTGGGAATTAAATAATATTTTCATAGATTATTTTTGTGTACCCCTAGTGTTGTGTGCATCACAAGATATTTAAGAAATAAAATTTATTCTGAAAGAAATATATTTTAATGTATTAGATAAATTAAATTCATCCCTGTGGAAAAACCACATTAAAAAAAATTTCAGGGATATCACCATCTGAAAAGATGATGGTAGTTCTTCTTTATAACATCATTTACTTCTAATATTTCTCCATCCATTTTTTGATTCCTCTAAAATTTTTTACTAGGTTAGTTTTTTGATTCCCCAATACTTCCTCAACAGTGTCAAAAATATAAATGGTTTCATCATAGTAAAATAGATAACTTCCCAATTCTGTTTGATCATACCTGAGCACATGTGTTGGGTCTAGATTTTAATTTCTTAGAAATTATATATGGATGACATCATGCACTTTTGGTAGATTTTGTAGAATTTCCAAATGATAAGTAAAAATTAAAATTAACTTAAGAATTTAAAAAGGTGAAATGTACTTGGGGATCAATTTTTTTCATTTTTACCAACCATATAATACCCTTCAACAGAGAAATTTTTTATTAAACATTTTATTCTACATGGAATTCCAAATCATTCATCTGATTATAGGAAAACCGCTTTTTCTTACTTTGAGCTGCTTTTATGAGAACCTAAATAACATTAACCCTTTTTTACTCTTCCAAATGTTTTGGGCCAACATGTTTCATTTATCCAACTTATTAAATAATTTTTGTGTATGAAATCTTTTTCCAGATAATTCATCATACAACACACCTTCAATAATTGAATGAAATCTTTTGTTATTTGAAAAGCCTATCAATTGTAAATACCGATGACACTATTAATAAATGTAAATTAATAATGACGATGACTTGTATTCAACTATTTTAATAATCCATTTATTATCTTAGATAGTTTAAGGAATGATGGTAGTTCTAAAATGAAGAGAAGTATCAAGAGAATTTTGAAGACTCTACTTGAATTGATATGTATAATGAGAGTCATGATCATAAACAATTGAATGATGTTCTCTATTTATTCATATAACATATAAGATATTGTTCATTGTAAGGTTATTAAGAGTTATATATTCTTTTATTAGAAAGAAAAATGAATATTTTTTAGAGGTTAAATGAATTCCCACATTACATTATTCTTTCTAGGATTATTTAGTAGTCCTATAGCAGAGTACATAGTAATGTCATCGAATTTTTTTAAAAGAATAATATGAGGTTTGATGAATTATATAGAATTCATTAAAATATATTTTACTTGTTGATCAATCCAAACACGTGCACACATAATTATAAATTTCTCCTCTACATATAATCCCACAACAATTGTGCCATCATATCCTACTACATAATAATGCTACAAGATTGTATTGAATTATTTAAGATATTAGAATCATTGTACTATTCCATTTTTAGATTAGGAATATATGGAATTAAAAATATCTCTCTAAATTTAGGAAAACCATATTGATATTTAAATTCTCCTAATTTCCCATCATTCATATGTTTAATTTTTTTCTAAAACATCTTATCATAATATTGTGAAATTTTTATTATTTTTAATAAAGACGGTTTCATAATCATTTGAAAACTGATTGACATATATTCCTCATTAACAATTACCATACCCATCACTAATAGATATAAGTAAATAGGATCTATATAAACCCATATTTGTGTCATAATTACTTGATCTTTCATACTCAATGCATCCACTAAATTATGTTCTTTCTATGGGTGGTTGTGTATTGATAAATCACAATCTATAAGTGTATTGATCTATCACATTTGTCTAATATTGATCTAATTTATTGAAAATATGTATTTTGGATTTTATGATTTCTTTATAAATCACAACATTTACCATTTAGATAAATTATCTATGCCATCAAAGAAAATATTACTTCTTTTTACTCAAGATTAGGTGTTGTATTGTTCTATTTGTGGGTCTACAATTCCCTTTATGGAATACGTTTATCATTTTTTTATTAGAAAAAAACCAGGTCCCTTCATCAATAATCCAGTATATATCACGAACACATCATTTCATTTAGTCTGTGTCTAAATCCCGGAATTGATAAATTTCTACCTTAGTTGTAACACCTCGAGCTTCCACGATACGCTTCTAATTCAATAATGCAATAGCTTGCATTGTACGCAACTTCGAGTTCTAAAACACCGCGACTAATCAAAGAAGCCGTTATGAATAGTAATAACCACTTTTTAATATTATGGAAACATTATATTTCAAAATGGACTTCATTTTTGGATTCGGAATATCGATATTAGCCTATGTTGAATTTTTGGTATTTTTCTGAGAACTTCTAATTTTTTATGAATAGTGAAAAATACTTAAAACAACTTTTTAATCAAAATAATTTATTGTGATAAACTATAATAATTAGTGGTTTTAAGGTATAATTAGAATATATTTTTACCATTTTATCCAATGATGGTCATTATAATTAATTTAACATTGAAATTGGACATAAACAATTGCCAATCTTTTGATATAAATTGTTTCTTAAAAACATGCTATTTGTCGTAACAGCGGGAATTAATTATAAAATTAATTAATGCAAATTATATGTTTGGAATTTTGTAAAATAGACATCATTTTTGAATTCGGAATATCAATTATATCTTAGGGTGAAATTTTGGCCTTGTTCTGGATAACTTCAATTTTTGATGAATAGTGAAACCACTAAGTGGTAGTTAAATAACTGATTTTTCGTTTAAATGAAATATTACCACTTCTATGATTTGATTTTCAAAAATCCGACATAAATGGTTGTCATTAATATGTAAAATGTGGTTCAATGAGATTAAAATAATTTTTGGTGAGTAGTAACTTTTAAGTTCTTATTCGCGATTAGAGGTAATTAGTGTAGTTTAAGGTAAAAACAATGTTTTAATAATATGATATGAGATTTACACTTGTAATACTCCTATTGGATGAGTCATGGCCGACCAAGACAACCCATGGGTCAACTTGGGGACCCCATGGAGCCACATTGGTTGGAAAATGACATTAATATATATTTATTTAATGTTAAAATTAAATTGACACAAACATGAGTTGTTTTACGAAAACAGTTTTTAAGTGGGGTTACAAAAGTCCAAATTTTGACTATAAATATTCTTTGGAAAGATAAAAAGATTTAATACATCATATTATTTTTTTTATAATTTTTAGACATTAAATAAATTAAATTATTTATGACATCATTATGATGCAGCGATGACCACATTATTTAACGATTTAAATAAAATGAGAAGATAATGAAAAATCCAAGGCTTAAACTTGTCCAAAGCCTATTGTATGAGGCTATTTAGAACCCCTATCACATTATAAACGAATTATATAAGTTTGGGACTTTTATAATCCGAAAAGAATTGTATAATAATGTAACATTTCAATCTTTCCAAAAGAGCCCCTCCTCTCCACTTATAAAAGGCCCCCACCTCTCCCACCTTATTCACACCTTCAAGCCATTTGGCTCGGCCAACCTCTGCCCAAATACTCTCAAAACTTCCCTCCCTTACTCCTAGAAGACTAACTTTGGGCATAATACTTCCCAAGGAAGCCTTTGGCTCAAATCAAAAGAGTTACCCGATTTAAAGGTAATGTCTTCTCTTATGTTATTTTATTTTATTTTTCTTCTCCAACCCCATAAACTCTTTTTATTCATTTATTTTGTAACAACACCAGTATACTAAATATACTAGGTTGTTTTTATAAGAAGGATTCAGGCTACACTTACACACACCTACATCTAATGGTTAATGAACATACGGTTTCTGTGGATGGGGAATTTCTGCCTCACAAAACGATGATTGTTCAACACTCATATAACACCATCAAAGGTGGCCATTAAGATGTCACTATATTTATATATGATATATAATGTGTTTATGTTTTACTTATGCTTCTGTATTTTTCATTTATGGCATACTTTACGATTTCCATTATGGGTAAAACGCGATAATTTCATTTTAGGAAGTGCGGACTACCGCCCCCTCAAAGTGATTTTAATCGTTAATGCCATATGTGGGATGTATAAAGGACGGATTAAATGGTATTATACACTATATTATACTGTTATTATATTATAAATTTATATCATTATGATTCTGTTCCATTAAATATGAAATAGAAGTGAAAGTATCGTTCATGCGTACGTACGGCTTACCGTCTCCATGAACGGTGCATTTCATTTCTTACCTCTAAATGTTACGTGACATTATGAATGAATGTATATACTTTATATATAGGATATATATGATATCTACATCATGAATATAATTCTGGATATAATGGATATTTCACCACATGAACAACTTGTAATTATAAGAAGTTTATTTTTGACACAAGTACCAAAGATCGACAAAACGACCGTTATTAACTTAAATAATAAAATAATGTTCATAACATGGTAATAAGGGATATAAAAGGAATAATGAACATGAAAAAGGTTCTTATGTAAATCTAAATTAAATATAGTTTATTATTCAGGAGGTTAAAGAATGGTCGAGTCAGGACAGGACGCAAGGTAAGGGAACTTCTTAACCCATCTTCCATTCTTTGGGTTAATCTCCTACTTTCAAATTATGTCATGATATTATTATATCTTATTTTGTATTTTTACTTTCATTATGTGTACCTATAGTGAATACACATAATATATATATTTTATTTTAAAAATGATCTTTTTATGGACTTCATCTCAATCTCCTTTCATTGAGGGATATTTGGTTTTATACACAACATTCTTTTATACGGTGTATAAACCCCTTTGACTTTTACGTTTATTCAAAAGGAATATTTTTTATACAAAGCGTTTTACTAAACGACAAAAGGGAATGTTTTTCTTTCCGTACTTATGCGGAAACAATGACTTCTCCGCCACCTTGACCATTATTTGAGTTTCAGCTTCCTCTACAAGCCATCATTTTTTTAATGAAAAATAAATACAAAGTTTTAACTTTATTTTATTTTATTGAAAATGGTTTTGAAAGCGTTTTTATTATATCAATGTGTTGTATTTATATCTTGTGATTGAAATGTGGAAATGTTATGTTTCCTTTATGCATGTTTTATGTGATACGATTATGTTATGGTTTATGATATGTTTAATCCTATTCATATGAGGAATGCATTGGACATAATAAGTGACGGGTGGAGCCCGCTATAGCTTCTCGATGCATCGGTAGGTCTCATGAGACAAACTAGTGTCTTGGCACGAGGCCTTGACAAAATCTTATTTGTGGTCTTGGCACGAGGCCTTGACTACGTGGTTATGATAGTCTGGCATTATGCATTCCATCATTATGAAAGTGGTTATTGATATTGCATGTGATTATTCAACCAGTAGAATATCCATGTGAGTAAGTAAATGGCATTATTTAATTTTATTTTTTCCATATCATGCTGAAGTTCAAGTTTAAAAGGCTTTTGTTTTAGTTATACATTGCCTTAAATGTTAAAGTTTATTTATGAAAGCTTCCACTATATTGTTAACCTTACTGAGCATCCGAGCTCACCCCTTTCAATGTTTTAATATTTTCCAGGATGTGAAGAAGTATTTTATGAATGACCTGCAGGGATAGTCCGAAGAGGATAGAAGTGTGGACTATGGAGACTGTGTTATTATATTTTTTCACTTTGTGATGTAATGTAACATTTATGAATGTATCTAGTGTTTCCAAGTCTACAAAACTAATCGGTCTTTCGAGACATGATCTTTTGTGATCATTCCAATGTTACGAAGTAACACACCGACTCCGGGCAGCTGGGGTCAGGGCGTTACAGTTGGTATCAGAGAAAGTTTAGTACAAACCTTGGAAGCTAGATTTAGATAAACTCTGATTAGAGCACATAGCCCAAAGATAGACTTTAAGGATTAGTATAGAAGAACTTCCTAGAATTTTGTTATTGTAGAGATTTTGTGAGTTTTCTGAGCAATACATCCCTGTCTGGATACGGGAAAGTAGAGGCGGCTCTGGAACATATGTACCTAGGGTTAAAACCCAAAAACACCGCTTTGAGCTAGACTTGAATGAGAACTGGTGCACGACAACAGGCATTGCTGTACTCTTGGTTTCGACACTCCCGGGGGATATGCTTAGGATAATTCTCATTTTCTTTACAAACCACTATGAAGGGTTATGAGTATATACTTTATCAAATAATACATTTCTTTTTATGATTATGGATTATATCCATAAATAGTTCAATTTATGTAAAGTGTTTTACAAATATGGAATTATGTATTTTAATTCGTAAACTAATATAGTTTATGCCATTGTTTAGAAATGGTGCCTAGTGGAAGGAATGGAAACCATATCAATGCACGCACTCCGTGTAGGGATTTCCCTCCTGCTCAAGACAATTATTGTGGAGCTGGAGATACAACTGGTGCTGATCAACTTATTACCATACTGGGACAACTCACTCAGGTTATGAATAATAACCTTACTCGTATGGAGGACCCTGATCTGCAACGTGGAGGATCAATGTTAGACCGCTTCATGAGGCAACAACCACCAACATTTAATGGGGGTACAAATCCGTTAGTAGCTGAGCAATGGATAAACTCCTTAGAGAAAATATTCCATGCCTTGGGGAGTAGCGAAAGGGAGAAGGTTGTCATGGCAGTTTACCGCCTCACTGGAGAGGTCGATCAGTGGTGGTCGCTGATTCAAAACACAAAGGAAGATGATGACGTATCGAATATGGAATGGAGGGAGTTCAAAGAGCTTTTCATAGAAAAATACTTTCCTCGTGACCATCGAGCAGATATGGAAAGGCAATTTCTGAGTCTGAGGCAGAAGGAGGATGAGAATGTCGCAAAGTATGAGGCTAGCTTTACAAGGTTTGCGAGGCATGCTGCCGATTATATACATAACCCAAGGAGTAAGATTGATCGTTTCTTTGATGGGTTAAAACCATTTCTCCGTCGATCTTTAGTATCACAATCCTTCTCATCATATGAAGATATTATCTCGTGTGCTATCAAGACAGAAAATGAATTCTCTAAGTCTTATGACAATAAAGTAAAGCAAGAAACGAAGAGAACGGTGGAACAAGAGACAGATAAAGGGAAAAATAGAAAGAAGGATTTTCCATTATGTTATAATTGTGGGAAGAATCACCCTGGTACTTGCCTAAAAGGAATGGGAGTTTGCTATAAATGTTGAGAAAAGGGTCACCAGGCTCGTGATTGCAAGGGAAAGAAAGAGGCTATCAATGTTGAATGCTACAATTGTAGGGAAATGGGGCATTATGCAAATGAATGTCCTAAGCGTCAAGGAAACTTACCTCAGAAAAGGCCAAGGGATCAAGGCCAATCTTATGCTATGACTATAGTTGAAGAGGAATAATTAATGTATTGGTGCTTTTGGAATCAAGGATTATATTCTGCTTATAAGAATAATGTGTTATATATAAATATTGTACTGCAGTACTTGTTGATTTCAGTAAGGTTTTAATATGATGAAGGTAATTATATTTTTAGTATGTGACAATAAGAGAAACTTTACTTTTTTTTGGGGAATCTGATAAATTGATTTTGGAATTAAGAGACCTTTTAGAGAAAGTCTGTACAGAGGTATTTTGGATAACTACAATGGTTGGAGTGGATTAAGATGATCTTTGGATAGTATTGTTTAAGGTTAAAAAATTTATGAAGATTATTTTTGGAATATTATGATACTATAGTTTTAGGAAAAGGACAACATACAGGGTGGGGCATAACCCGTCACGTCGGACAAAGCTGCAAGAATCGAACCCACAACCATAGTGCGACAAGCCTTTATTTCCTACCACTAGCCTACAGGAAGTCCCTGGTTATTACAAAATAGTTTTACTAATCTAAATGGTATGTTTTAACATTTTTAACCCTATACAATTAGGATAAATAGAATATTTTTGAGTTCAGTTACCATTTGGAGTAAAAGTTGGGTTTGTGGTAAAAATTTATTAACGAATGAAAGTATACATAACAAGTATGTATATTCCCTTACATTCTTAGTAAATCTCCTAAATAAATTCCTCAACATTATAAAAGGAAACTTAAAACAAATATGTTGTTGGTTAACTTTTCAAACTGGGGATTCAATGACCGTTTAACCAATCACAAGTTTGTGATTTTCTTGTGGTTAAACTTTCTCCTAATCCTGTTTTCTATAACTCTCCATCAGACCTTGATGGTTTGTTTCTCCTCTATATCCATATTTTCATAGAACCCTAGAATGGGCTATATCGGGTGACCTTTGTACTTATCTTGATTTCTTTTAATGTTATATATTTATTAACATTATTTTCGATGGGGGTTTTCCTCAAAGGTATTTTCTCTTTTCAACCTTTTATTTTCAAAGAAAAATTTCAAATTGCGAGGACGCAATTTATTGAAGGAGGGGAGAATGTAACACCCCGAGCTTCCACGATACGCTTCTCATTCAATAATGCAATAGCTTGCATTGTACGCAACTTCGAGTTCTAAAACACCGCGACTAATCAAAGTAGCCGTTATGATTAGTAATAACCACTTTTTAAAATTATAGAAATTTTATATTTCAAAATGGACTTCATTTTTGGATTCGGAATATCGAAATTAGCCTATGTTGAATTTTTGGTATTTTTCTGAGAACTTATAATTTTTTATGAATAGTGAAAAATACATAAAACAACTTTTTTATAAAAATAATTTATTGTGATAAATTATACTATTTAGTGGTTTTAAGGTATAATTAGAATATATTTTTATTATTTTATCCAATGGTGGTCATTAGAATTAATTTAACATTGAAATTGGACATAAACAATTGCCAATCTTTTGATATAAATTGTTTCTTAAAAACAGGCCATTTGTCATAACAGCGGGAATTAATTATAAAATTAATTAATGAAACTTATATGTTTGGAATTTTGTAAAATAGACATCATTTTTGAATTCGGAATATCAATTATATCTTAGGGTGAAATTTTGGCCTTGTTCTGAAAAACTTCAATTTTTGATTAATAGTGAAACCACTAAGTGGTAGTTAAATAACTGATTTTTCGTTTAAATGATATATTACCACTCCTGTGATATGATTTTCAAAAATCCGACATACATGGTTTCATTAAGAAGTAAAATGTGGTTCAATGAGATTAAAATAATTTTTGGTGAATAGTAACTTTTAAGTTCTTAATCGCGATTAGAGGTAATTAGTGTAGTTTAAGGTAAAAACAATGTTTTAATAATATGATATGATCTTTCTACTTGTCCTAATCCTATTATATGAGTCATGGCCGACCAAGACAACCCATGGGTCAACTTGGGGACCCAATGGAGCCACTTTGGTTGGAAAATGACATTAATATATATTTATTTAATGTTAAAATTAAATTGACACAAACATGAGTTGTTTTACTAAAACAGTTTTTAAGTGGGGTTACACAAGTCCAAATTTTTACTATAAATATTCATTAGAAATATAAAACTATTTCCTACATCATAGTTTTTTTTTTATAATTTTTAGACATTAAATAAATTAAATTATTTATGACATCATTATGATGCAGCGATGACCTCATTATTTAACGATTTAAATAAAATGAGAAGATAATGCAAAATCCATGGCTTACACTTGTCCAAAGCCTATTGGATGAGGATATTTTTATCCCTTATCACCATATCCAAGAATTATATAAGTGTGGGACCTTTATAATCCGAAAATCATTGTATAATAATGTAACATTTCAATCATTCCAAAAGAGCCCCACCTCTCCACTTATAAAAGGCCCCAACCTCTCCCACCTTATTCACACCTTCAAGCCATTTGTCTCGGCCAACCTCTGCCCAAATACTCTCCCAACTTCCCTCCCTTACTCCTAGAAGCCTAAATTTGGGCAGAATACTTTCCAAGGAAGCCTTCGGCTCAAATCAAAAGAGTTACCCGATTTAAAGGTAATGTCTTCTCTTATGTTATTTTGTATTATTTTTCTTCTCCAACCCCATAAACTCTTTTTATTAATTTCTTTTGTAACAAAACCAGTATCCTCAATATACTAGAATGTTGTTATAATAAGGATTCAAGCTACACTTACACACACCTACATCTAATGGTTAATGAACATATGGTTTCTGTGGATGGCGAATTTCTGCCTCACAAAACGATGATTGTTCAACACTCATATAACACCTTCAAAGGTGGCCATTAAGATGTCACTATATTTATATATGATATATAATGTGTTTATGTATTACTTATGCTTCTGTATTTCTCATTTATAGCATACTTTATGATTTCCATTATGGGTAAAACGCGATAATTTCATTTTAGGAAGTGCGGACTACCGCCCCCTCAAAGTGATTTGAATCGTTAATGCCATATGTGGGATGTATAAAGGACGGATTAAATGGTATTATACACTATATTATACTGTAATTATATTATAAATTTATATCATTATTATTCCAATCCATCAAATATGAAATAGAAATGAAAGTAGCATTCATGCGTAGGTACGGCTTACCGTCTCCATGAACGGTGCATTTCATTTCTTACCTCTAAATGTTACGTGACATTATTAATGAATGTATATACTATATATATATGATATATATGATATCTAAATCATGAATATAATTCTGGATATAATTGATATTTCACCGCATGAACAACTTGTAATTATAAGAAGATTATTTTTGACTCAAGTACCAAAGATCCACAAAACGACCGTTATTAACTTAAATAATTAAATAATTATCATAACATGGTAATAAGGGATATAAAAGAAATAATGAACATGAAAAATGTTCTTAAGTAAATATAAATTAACTCTAGTTTATTATTCAGGAGGTTAAAGAACGGTCGAGTCAGGACAGGACGCAAGGTAAGGGAACTTCTTATCCCATCTTCCATTCTTTGTGTTAATCTTCTACTTTCAAATTATGTCATGATATTATTATGTCTTATTTTGTATTTTTACTTTCTTTATGTGTACCTATAGTGAATACACAATATATATATATTTTATTTTAAAAATGATCTTTTTAAGGAATTCGTCTTAATCTCCTTTCATTGAGGCGTATTTGGTTTTATACACAACTTTCTTTTATACGGTGTATAAACCCCTTTGACTTTTACGTTTATTAAAAAGGAATATTTTTTATACGAAGCGTTTTACTAAATGACAAAAGGGAATGTTTTTCTTTCCATAATTATGCGGCGACAACAACTTCTCTGCCGTCGTGACCATTATTTGAGTTTCTGCTTCCTCTACAAGCCATCATTTTTTTAATGAAAAATAAATACAATGTTTTAACATTATTTTATTTTATTGAAAATGGTTTTGAAAGCGTTTTTATTATATCAATGTGTTGTATTTATGTCTTGTGATTTAAATGTGGAAATTTTATGTTTCCTTTATGTATGTTTTATGTGATACGATTATGTTATGGTTTATGATATGTTTAAACCTATGCATATGAGGAATGCATTGGACTTAATAAGTGACGGGTGGAGCCCGCTATAGCTCCTCGATGCATCGGTAGGTCTCATGAGACAAACTAGTGTCTTGACATGAGGCCTTGACAAAATCTTATTTGTGGTCTTGGCACGAGGCCTTGACTACGTGGTTATGATAGTCTGGCATTATGCATTCCATCATTATGAAAGTGGTTATTGATATTGCATGTGATTATTCGACCAGTAGAATATCCATGTGAGTAAGTAAATGGAATTATTTAATTTTATTTTTTCCATATTATGCTGAAGTTCAAGTTTAAAAGGCTTTTGTTTTAGTTATACATTACCTTAAATGTTAATGTTTATTTATGAAAGCTTCCGCTATATTGTTAACCTTAATGAGCATCCGAGCTCACCCCTTTCAATGTTTTAATATTTTCCAGGATGTGAAGAAGTATTTTATGAATGACCTGCAGGGATAGTCCGAAGAGGATAGAAGTGTGGACTATGGAGACTGTGTTATTATAGTTTTTCACTTTGTGATGTAATGTAACATTTATGAATGTATCTAGTGTTTCCAAGGCTACTAAACTAATCGGTCTTTCGAGACTTGATCTTTTGTGATCATGTCAATGTTATGAAGTAATGCACCGACTCCGGGTAGCTGGGGTCGGGGCGTTACATTAGTTCATCAAATATTTCTTAAAATTAAATTTTTTGAAAACAATAACTACTTTATGTCTAATATTTGATAACATGTTAGATAATCAGGAAAAATTTAAAATGAATCACTGATAATAACTATCCAAAAAATGAAATTATTTTTCTCTGTTATGTTTGTATATATATTCTATTCTATGAGTACCTTAATCATTATAGGATCAATAGATATTTTATCCTTATAAAAAAATGTATCTGAAAATTATCATAGTGAATTATAAAATCAAACACACTAAATATACCTTAAAAATATTTGATTTATAATTGTCTCAATATTGATATGTATGTTATTCCTATAGTACTTATATATTTTAAAATACACCCAAATATCATGTACGAATACCACAACAAAATCATCATTATATTCCTTGATTAATATAATTCATTAATCCATATATACATAGGGTTGATATGTCCATAAAAATTGCACTACTATAAACTTGTTATGTTAATAACTCACTTGAATGAAATTGTTAGTAATTTTTTTTATTATTTACATTCAATTGATAACACCTATAACTATGGTCAATCAATGATTACTATCAGGCTCTCTGATCATCAATGAAGTCAAAAATGTGGGGAAAATTATTTTTTTTATCATATTATCCTTGTATTCCCTATAATAAATGAATATCCTTATGGATAAATATTTATTTTCAATAAATAGAGAATAGTATCCCCATGGTGAAATATTATGTTGAAAAAATCTATAATGAACAAAATCATCTAGTTATTTATTTAACTATAATAATTACATAGTTTCCATTCAATATGGAGTGTTGATAGTGGTCATTTATCCTTAATTAAATCAATAGAAAACGCAACATCAAACTCCAAGGGATATCTATGTAATTTAGGAAATCACTCAATGCATTCATGCACAATAGGTACATCCTGAATATGAAGATTATATTCTCCAACCCTATATTTTTTTTGTTACCCATGATTCTAATTTTGCAGAGCTACTAGAAGATGATATTATATAAATAAGATAATGAAGACACTACTCTAGTGGTAAATAATTCTATATATCCATCAATAATTGCAGTTTATATATTATTGTTATAAATTTGTGCATCATGTTTTGATAGATATTCTATACCAAGGATTATATTGATTTTAACAACATATATGATAATAAGTTTAGTAAATAAATAATGTTTATGTTTCATAATTGGAACATCTTGAAACATCCATGTTGCAGTGTAACATCACCCATGAGTTTTGACTAACTACTCCTTTATTAAATTCAAATAGAACTATTTTTTTCTTTTAATACTACAAATATATAAGTATAGTTAGGATATAGAATCAAATAATTAATTATTTAGATTTTATGATATGATTAATGTACCTTCCACCACATCAATGGTTTCTTATACCTTAGTTGTAGTGGTCACATAATATTGAACTTCCCCCATTAATCCTCTTATATGGGTGATTTTCTTGACTCATGGGAAATTTATTTTTGTTGTTCCTTATCTACCAACATTCGACACACTAAATAAAAATATATTATTTCTTAAAATTACATTATTTTTCATGGTGACCCTTATCATCAAACATATAATAATCATTTATCACAGAAAGCATTTCCAAGGGTTATTATTGGAACATCCTTTCCAAAATAGGAATCGATGTGTTCTCTTATTTTTCCTTGAATCATTTCCTTTTACATAGTGTATTTATTAATTCATAATATATTTACTTCCCTTGAATATGTAATATCTATATAATAATTTCTCTATTTTTAATCCACATAAAATGAATTCTTCATACAATTAAAATAATTTATATACAAGCTCATTTCAAGGACATGGATTAAGACCTTTAAAGAAATTGTAAATATTATTCTCTATGTTACATTTTTAATCTATAGTATATGAGGAGAACAATGTAAAGGTAACATTATATTAAGAAACAATTTATTCATCCTTTTTGTAAATGAAAATGAACTTTATTTTAATTATTGTTTATTTCACATGAATGAAATATTTGTCGAATAAATTCTCTTTAAAATATTTCAATTCCCGGAGTACTATTTATTATACCCCCTAGTATTCTTTATAAATGACCACCATTGATCAAAATTTCATATGAGACAATAAAATATAATTTTATCAATTTCATTGTCACCACATACCAAGGAAATTAATACTATATATATAGACTTAATTCATTTTTTGGATACTATTTTACTTGTAGTCCTACAATATTCAAATACACTATATTGCATAAATTGATACAAGATATGATACTCTCAATGTTAAATTTGTCACTATAGCTGAGTGAGTTTTATTTTTAGATCCTAATAAGATGTACTAATATAATAATAATTACCTCAATTTTGATTCCATCTCTATTGTCTTTATCAATAGGGAAATATCTACATTTTCTATGAGTAATTATACCCTTATTATTTCAGTTTACATTTATAAACAATAGAAAATATTTATTTAGATCATAAAATTATCAATTTTTAATCATAAAATATAATTCCTTATATGGTGTAAATATAAGAATAAATTAAATTTTATTGATTATTAATCTTGTAATCATAAACTTGATTTCTTCAACGATATCATTTTTCGAATACTTTATATTTATTTTTAATGAAAATGTGAATTATTATAAGTGCATCCTATAGTAGTGTTAATATTGATGCATAGTATGTCCCAGTAGCATACCCCAAGTGAGGATCAGGTCAATCCCAGTATTCCAATTCCAATGATATTACCCCTAGGTACATCTATTCTAGAACCATGTACACATGTATTTCTATGAAAAAAACATAATCTCTTCCATAACATGATTTTTGGATGTTCTTATACAAATATCCCCAATGTATATAATAGAGATAATTTTTGTATTCTATATTTTTCTTAATAAATATCCTAATATTTATGCTAAACATTCAATGGAATCACTGATAACGACTCTGACCCGAGTATCCAAGAGTATGGGTCTACTTTATTAAATTTCCATAAATAGAAAGGTTATATCCAAAAGTACATATCAGCTTAGAAGTCTGGAAAAACTAGATCAATACAAGATACACATTTTATATTGATAAATGATAATAAAAAAAGAACTAAATCCATGAAAAACCATTCCAATAATTTTTTCATCATAGCATGGGGAATGAAAAAAGATGATTAATTCAAATTATCAATAAGGGTTATGTACATAAAAATATATCATTGATCAATAATTATAATAATCATGAAAATTTAAATAACTGAACATACATTCCATTTAATTATCTTGACAATCATGATAAGATATTACATAATAAATATGGGATGTTAAATAACTAAAACACAATCATTTAATAAATAACATAGAATGAAATGAATCTAGAGAAAATATCATAGTGAGATTTTAATGGACAATGATAATATATATATATATTCTAAATGAAAAATATTCAAAATTATTGGACTTAATGATCTAAAAAATAATTTTTCTACTACTATCAATATATTTTTAAAATAAGATTTAATTCTACTCAGTAAAAACACATTTTATTTGTATCATGACACCCGTCAATGAATCAAGGGGTTGTATATAACTATTTCCAACCATATATTCATTTCCAAATCATTACCCATATATATAATAATTTATATAATTCATGAATAATATTGTATATCAATAAATATCAATATCTAGTATAGGATATTGTACTTTCAATATTTTCCAAATTAATCAAAATAACATTAAACATATACATTGTATGTGAAAATGTTATATGTTTTAGTAAATAATAATATCCATCAAAAAGTAATATGTATATATAAGTGAAATATATTTTTCAATATAAAATTATCATATTAAAGAGATTGTTTCAATGGAGAGTTACCAATCACAAAATAATATGATATTGTACAATACATTTTACCACTTTTTTATTTTCATGCGAAATTATATTTAATGAAATAACATAAATTGAAACATAAAATATCATTATTTATAAATTAATCAAGATAATATATATCAAAGGTTATTTATATACACAAAATTAAATTAATTATATTCATAACATTAAAATACAACTCAATGAATGGAAATTCAGATGAAGTACCCCCTAACTTCCTTTTTGGTTGAACATGTTTTATCATAATGTGTAATTTTTTAAACAATTTTTTTAAAATCATATAACTTAATTGATATTTATAATAGCATATATGATCCATTTATAAAAAATTATCACCCATTTTTTATAGTGTTTTACTATTTTCATTATTTTAAGTGTTAATTGCCTTGTTTTCTTATTTGTGATTTGACATGAATGTTGCGGTAATGGTCTATATTATATAGTTTTATAAAATAAAGAATAGTAATCATAAAATAATTATATTATATATACTTATATTAAAATTTAAAAACTGATACTGAATATTTTTTTTCAATAAATGAAGTAAAATACGATCATAGAGATGTTAGGTTGTATGTATACATGTGAAACATTTTCATTTTTGAATGATCATAATGTAAAGAAGGTAATTAATATTTTACATTTCCAGACTTATAATAATATAATAAATATCATATTAATTATTAAAATGTTCATATAAATATAGCATCTATGTGTTATGGTCGTGAAAGGAGAGTCACAGTGTTTTGTGGAGGTGGTAGTCTACAAGTAGAAGAATGGTGTTATCACTTCAATGTGACTAAAAAGGTAGGAATGAAAATGATATATTATATATTAATAATTATAAATATATATTTAATACCATAATTATTTCATATATGTAACATATATTCAATAACAATATACTTATTACCTTCTATGTAATATGATCATGA
This sequence comes from Viscum album, assembly GCA_963277665.1. Taxonomy (NCBI): domain Eukaryota; kingdom Viridiplantae; phylum Streptophyta; class Magnoliopsida; order Santalales; family Viscaceae; genus Viscum; species Viscum album. The sequence continues at coordinate 2,042,630,435 of OY728136.1, forward strand.
AAAATGAATCACATTGCTTCATGAGGTAGTAGTCCATGGTACACACAAGCGATGTTATCGTATCCCAAATGAATGGAATTTAAAAACATATTCATAACCTAATGAAAAAATATATTATTATATTATAAATGTAATAGATATTCTTCATATAATTCTTCATTTTAAATAATGAGAAGTGGTAATTGAAAAACGAATGACATCAGTTCACGAGCAAGTAGTCTGCCATATACATTAATGATTATTCCATAAAAAATTTGTTATAGTTATAGTTGTACATCATGAACATAATATAAATAAATATATGTATATTTAATATTATATTGTTATTATATCATAATCATTTAATATTAATTTAATGATGTGGAAGATGAAATGAAAAAAAATGCTTATTGAAGAATGTTACTTCTTCATGAGGTATCATCCTTAGGATTTAACCAACATCCTTCCTAGGTTGGATTTATGCCAAAAATAATTCTTCTATGATTAGGGGATGGAATATGGAAATTTATTTAGGTAGGTTTTCACCAAACCAAATAGTTTGAAATGTGTGACGAAGGGAAGATGGCGGTGTCCTTTTAGACGTCAGGTGATTATCACACTTCTAATTTTTAAATGAAAAAGGTGTACTGAGATTTTTCACAAGAAATAAGGGTCCAAAATTGACTAGTATCGATATATAAGAATTATAAGTTAGAATAATTTATATAAAATCTATTTTGTAATAGTTTTTTTAATTATAACCCTTATCCTTTTAGTACAACCCTAGGTAATCAGATTTTTTCCTCAAACGTAGTGAATAATTATTACTGTTTTTACTCATTATTATTTTTAAAAATAATGCTTACCATATTATATGATATAAATTATGATTATTCCTAATATTGAACCAAATTTCTAAAATTCCATTTACATAAGTGAAAAATTTAAATTTAAAATTGACCCAACATAAGTAATGAAAAAGAAAATTTTCAAACAAAAAATGATAAAATGTTTAAAACGTTATTATATAAAAAATAATTATTAAAATGATTCAAATGAACTAAATCAGATTAATTAATTTATTATTTAACTAATATATCAGTAAAACCACTTCTTAATAAAATATATAATTATATATCATCTAAATTAAAGGGAATTACTCAATTAAAATTCATTAGTGTTACTATTCATTGAAAAATGAAACAATCCAGAAAAATCACAAAATTTCACCATATGATAATTATTATATGATTATTTCAAAAATTAAGTTATAGTTATAAAATAAATTTTCCAAAATTGGAAAAAATGTATTTTAAATTTTGTGTTAATAGCAATATTAAACCATATTTTCAAAATACATATATTTTTATCAAAACACGTCTTTTTCATTTAAATGATTTTCATTTTATTTCTATTAAATAAATAATAGTTATTTTTTAATTTATTATGTATTATTAAAATATTTCAAATTTTTGGATAGGTTATAACTGTCAAACATAAATAATTTTTTCAGAGTATTTTCGTTTACACACTCTATTTTGTTCATCACAACATATCAAGGGAATTAAATCTATTCTAGAAATATATATTATAAGTTAATTTGGTGTTAGTTCCCCTCTACTAAATTATAAAAGGGAACCCCTATGTATATTTTTCAAATTATATTGATAACTATAGATTAAATAACCTCAATAAATTTATTTTTCAACTCTTGAGGACATATTCAAGTTGTTCTGGTCCTCCAAAAAGTCCAACACTAGAGCCCTTAAAAAAGATCAAATGGTGTACTTTCAAAGATGTGAAATTCATCCTAACAATTAAATTAATTTTTAATTCCCATTTTATATCCTATAAATATGAAAAATTATCCATTAAAAATTAAATTCAATGTAATAACAAAATTATAATGTTATTATGATTAAAATAAGACCTTTATTATCCATATTTCAATCTAATGTGATTTGAAATTATCACTCATGCATACGTAAGGTTTTCTATATCGATGTTGCAATAAAATTCATATTCCATCAAAATATTTCACAAATAGTTATTGTGATGGAATCAATGATTATAAATAATATTTTTTCCTTTTTATTATTATATAATTTTAATGTCATATATTCATTCTTAACTTTCATACCGTTGGAAAATGGTGAACTCATTATTGTGTATGTGTGGAGTACCACATCCACAGAGTGATGTGATTCATTATCCATTTTCACATTACATTGGTAATAATATGGATAAATTTAAGGAATATTATATATATATGATTTAATAATTATTCTATAATAGTGAGTTGTCATTTACCATTCATTCATTCTGTAAATCAAAAAACAGAAACGATGTTCATGCATACATACGACCTATAATCTCTATGAGTTGTGAAATTAATTTTTCGATCTTACATTCTATGAATGAATATAAAATGGTATAAAATGAATATATATTATATTTATATCATAATTAAAATTATGGAGATTATTTACCATCATCAATATAAAAGGACCAAAACTACTGATTAAAAACATACTACAAAATCAATGTAGTCATAAAAAGAAATAGTGATTTTAATGAAGAAAAATAAATGATTTGGTTCTAAAAGGATATAATAATATCATAAGTGGTATGATATATTTAAATATTGTTATATAATATACTTAAAATAATTTCTTTTATAATCCATGAGGTGTGCACACATATAGAAGAAGTCAAACCTGAGTTAAAGGATTTATATTTTATTCGTATTTTAATCATTATTATATATTATTGAATTTAAATTAGAAGAAATTATATTATCTTTATCAAACTAATATATTTATTTTATATTTTACTATGTATTTTTTATGAGAAAAAGTTTTTTTTAAATTTTATTAGTTTATATACTCAAGAGGCAAAACAAATATTTTGAAGGTAATCCGACGATGTTTTTCAATTCTATGTAGAAATATTTTATTTAATATGACTGATAATCAAACATGTTTTCAAGAATGTACATTGATTTATCTTATTATTTAAGAAATAAATTTTTACCTTTGATTTATTTTTGCCATTTTTTTTAAAAGTAATAAAATATTAATTTTTTAATGAGAAAAAAGTTACCATTTTTACAAAAAATATGAATGGAATGTTTTCCATAAACATATATGGTATGAAAATAATATCATTAGATAAATAATATTAAATTTTTTGAAGACTTATTTAAATGTTTCTATTGTTATATTCATATGAAATATTTCTATAATTTAATTGTAATATTTTTATATTAAAATTATTTTTCAGATATAAATATTTATTATACTCATGAAAATTTTAAGTGAACCTTTTATATAATTTCAACATATAATAAATCCTTTTATAATAATTATGATTTTCTAGAGATATGATACAATGATAAAATTCTTAATCTTTTTCTCAATGGTAATTTACTGTTGAAGGGTTGTTAATGTAACCCATATATCTTCCATGCATTGTGGTATGATAAATTAGAGAAACGATAATGAAAGCAATTTTGTTTACATGGGATTTAGTGTGATGATATTATGAATGATTTATGATATTATTTCACACATATGTCTGGTTTTAATTATTTGATAGGTGGTTAGATTATAATAAAATGATGGTGTTTACATTATTTCCAAGTATGGTGGGTCTGTTATAAACTAGTTATGGTGGTTATTTCATTACCAAGGATAGTGGTAATTTTATAAACCAAGGATGGTGGTAATGTTGTAACTAAGGATTAGTGAGCCTAGAATTATAAATTACATTAATTCATTATGTAATGATTAATATATATTTAGATAAATGGATCTGGAATGGGGATTTATCCCAATTCAATGAGGGAATTTATCCACAATGATTGTCTTGGGATATAACCATAGCTACATTGATTGAACGGGGCGTTATTCCAATACACAGTTATATTCAATGAAATGAACCATTACATCAGTAGAAATTATTTTTTGGCATAAGAAACAATTAAATGTATTATTCTAATGGTATGAAAACTTGTCCATTGTTCATTGTTATTTTTATGATAACTATATCATGAAAATCATAGAATAATTCAATTAATAAAGATCATCATCCTTTATATGTAGTTTATGTTTTTTATCTAATTTTTTATATAACTATTTACATTTTAGGTTTAAAATATCATTTTAATCTCACATAGTTTCCATGACTGTGTATATGATGTCACACTATCTTATTATTCTATCACCATGTTATAAATAAAGGTATTAATTATGGTATCCTTATGATGGATGATTATTATGGGTAAATTAACCAAAGACCCTTATCAATTAGTTGTTTATTAGTATATTTTTTCAAAGATACTATACCTGTAAAATTTTGGATTGAATTGTAACTCCATGATATGAATTTTTATCTATTAAGACGTAATATATATAAATATGAAAATTATTCGTCATTATATAAATTATATATATTCTAATGTTCATTCCATAGGAGAAATTATGGTCTAAATGAGTGTGAGAAACAACTTATTGTTTTATAAAGTCATGGATAAGAAAAATATAGTATTGAAATGATATTCCAAACTTATTTGCAAAAAATGAATTTGACATCAACCAATTGGAATGCTTGAAAACATTGTTTTTTTCATAAACATATAAAAATTAATATAAATTTTAATACCATATAGATATGTGATACTGAGACATCACTCTTCTCTATAACATTATAGATGTTGTTAGGACCACTATTGCTTTGTGAAATTCTGAATTATTAATAAAGTCCTTTATTATAATGCCGAAATTGAGTTATATGAAAATTTTGGGTCATTAATATATATATATTTGAAGTTTATATTGAAAAATAATGTATAATAATTATAGGATAGTGGTATTTTTAGTATTGAAACATGAAAATGTGGTGAATTATAAAAATTTGGAACGATTAATCGAACTAGATTTTGTGAAAATGATCACATTTAAATCATCTAGATTGAATAATAGAGTAACATAAAATTTATATCATTCCATATTTTTATTAGATCATTTATATATTTAAATAAAAAAAATTATTAAAATGAAATGAATTCCAACTAATTACAATGTAATTATATACCTATTACGTACATATATCAAATAAGACCCATGAAGTTAATCATGCATGCTCAATAATATTATAAATGAAAAAATTTAATGAAATATATAATCTTAGTAAATTACCTATTAAGATTTTGTTTGTTAGATAAAATTTAATATATAACACATTATGGTCATCCTATATCACACTTCATTAAATTTATGTTTTATAGGTTTGGGTTCTCCAAAATTCCAAAACCAATAACATAAAATAATTGGTCCTTCGTAATGGTATGCTAAGAGACTGTTATTGAAGAATCATATTCATTGAGTGTGTCTATATATTCCAAAATTCTTAATAACAGACATCATGAACTAGAGTGAAGATTGAGTTGATACTGAACTATCCTTTTTTAGAGAGATTAACACTTTGTGTATATATTCCATCATTACATACTCATTCCAATATCCACTCAAATATGTAATTTATTGAAAAATCATAATATATACATTAATAGAATTACCAAATTTTATCCGGTATATTGAAATATCTCGTAAACATCAATCAAGTGTTTTTAATACAATTCTCTAATCCCAATACAAAAAATAATTAAACTAATATTCAATAATTACAATGGAATTACTATAATACCTATCAGACTGCCCCTTCCTGTACTCTAATGTTTGGAATTGAAAACATGTCACATAACATTATCCTTCTAGCAATATGTGATGAATGATGATAATATATCAATACATTTCAATAATTTAAACATTATATCTTATATTAATAGCATAATCCAAGAAACTTAATGGTATGGTGGATTTAAAAACTATTTTATACGAAAGTAATTTTACAACACATGTGAATATTTTCAATAATTAATCTATACTGGAAAACCTTCTACACATCAAATTTTTTATACACATATTCATAAAATGGGGAATAAAATAATAACAAATAACAGATCTATAACACTCAGTAATGGAAAACACATCAATTTTTCATCTAGGGATAAAATATAAACATGATAAGAAACACGGTTAGGGGTGAAATACATTTCAAAAAACATTATGAAACAACTAGTTTTTTCCATAATCTATGATTACTATTCATGAAATATAAAAAGTGAAAAAATATAAAATATAATAAGAGTGTGGAAACATTATAAAATAATAATTATCAATAAAGTATAATGATTGACATATATAAAGCGATTTTCCTAGAAATGAAGCATAAAAATGAACTATGTAACTAAAATAGTGGAATACACTATAATATTTTAGAGTGGGAATCCTTACCTATTTCCCATGACATGTTAGACTGGGAATCATAACCTTTTTCAATAGTGTATAAGGCATCATCACCTGATTCTCCTAAACATAGCGGAGAAGAAATAAATACCTAACTACCATAACATGGTGGATTAGTAATTATTACATAATTGATATAATATAGTAGAGAATATATCATTATCAGGTTCCTATAACATTGTGGTTAAGGTATCACATCCTGATTCCCAGAGTGGTGTGATAATCAATACTTCATTACAATAATTATAACATGAGATATAATTCATTAACTACTGAATTTGAGCTAAATATAGGAATCCAAACATCATAAATATTATATTCCATTTATATGTGTTACATTATAATATGAAAAAAATTAATACATCAGATATTACATAATTAGTCCAGGGGAAATTACTACATTTCAAAAAAACATTACCAGAACATTCAATAATAAATCCATAAAATGATTATGGGCAGTGGATCAAAAATAAACCATGCAAAACATAAAGTTCACTATGGATTTTTTAATTTATAGAAAATATATTTTTATTTTCCTTGGATAAATACATTAATAAATAATTCTAAATAATTATTTTTTTGAAATCATTGGAAACTCCACAGAAACTATTTCTCAAAAATGATATAATGTAGATTGATAGACCATTTTAACAGAATCATTTATGAAGATAATAGGTTTTATAATTAAAAATTTATATGAGTATGATTCATTCAAAATCATTTTTGGAATACATATAAAAATATTTAATAAAATATTTCTTAATATAAAAAGGTTGAATATCCGTTTAAATATAAAAAAATTATTTTAAAATTTTTGATTTTACTCTTAAAAAATATATCATTTTTTCATTTTCATTTCATAATAATAAACTTGTAAAATAATTTTAAAGAGATTTTTAAAACATTGAGTTTATGAAAATAATTTTTCTAAGGAAGAGTAAGAATTATTCTTAACAATGTTTCACTTGCATGAGAATGAAGTTAATTAAATCATAAGAATAGAATCGAAAGATTAATTTTCCCTAAAGATAAATATAAAGGTCAATATAAAAACAAAAGCTGAGGAATGAAAACAAAAAAATAAATAATGATAAGAAGAATTGTTATAGAAAAAATTAACGATATTTGTGTTATCAAAATACCTTACGAAATTAGTAATATTATAATTTATATTTTTTGAAAAGGGATCTCAAGATACAATTGAAAATATCATAAATTTCATGAAAATTATGATAAAATAAATCAATTGACAATATATATATATACCATACTAAAATTTATCAAGTAGTGAATAGACATAACATATAAATAATTCTAATTTGAGAATAAAAACCATAACAACATTGATCTGCTTTTAATTTAAATCAATTTATGGAACTAACATTATATTTATCTTCAGACCACATCAATTACATTAATATGGTCAAACGATTCCATTAGATAAAAACAATAAATGACATAAGATAATATGTTTAAAAATATAAAATATCTCCCCTGATGTTAAATTTGAGGAAGTTGACCATTTATTGTAAGTATTGCCCATAGTTTTTAAAAGGATAACTATGTTTGATTGGATATAGAACACAAAACACCGACCCTAAAAGAAAAATAATTATTAAAATGTGACCATTATAACCAAACCGGAAAAATGTAATGAATGAATAGGATATGATTAATATCGATATATATAAGTTTCCTAAAAATATAATTGTATTGATATATTCATTGAAATATGAACTTCATTTTCAATGAAGAAACTTATTTCTTCAATAAATATAATTTTTTCAAAAATTAATATTAATTATTTTGGTAAGAAATTATTATAATTAATATATAATAGATTTAAAAAAATAAATTTATAAAATAAATTTCTATTTTAAATAAAAATATTAAAAATAACATTGATGAAATATTAATTTTTTTCCGAAATTAATTATTTTTTCAAAAATTACTTATAAATAATTTTTTTAAATAATTGAATTTATTATCCTTAGATAATGAAACATAAAACTACCATTAAACTTTGGTATTGGGAGTAAATTTAAAAATTATTGATTTTGTTTTGTATAATTTGATTAATTTCATTTCAATAATCAATTTTCATGACTATGGTAAATAAATTTTATATACATAAAAACATGGTTTTCTATAAAATGTTTTTAACTGTATAATGTTTCTCCATTTTAATTAATTAAAATCACTTATATTAAATAATTCATTATATGTTATTTATAGAATATATACCTATTTATTCAAGTTGAAATTGAAATTATGCTTATATTTAGTCATAGTTTTAATATAACATCATATATTTCTAAAAAATGAAAATCTATAAAAAAGAGATTTCCATCGAATTTTGGGAGTTTAATTTTTAATTAAATAATACCCCTTAAAGATATTGAATATGTCAAATTTTATTCCATATTATGAATTGTATTAATTAACATTAGGTAATAAAATCAACTTACTTTTTTGTAACATCCCAAGTAAAGAAAGAATAATAAATTTTCATATTTATTAATATTTGTGAATTAAATATTAATATTACTATAAAAGGGATAATATGTTAGATGGAATACACGATAATCAATAATAGTTTTATTTTAAATTTTACGTTGCACACAATGTTGGGTAATACTGAAAATTAATAATATAATATTATTTTAAATTTTAGTGAATGCCTAGCCATTGTATTGGCGGAGATGAATAGAACTAACAACAATATGATTATATATATTTGTTAAAGTTTTTTGCATTTATCCAATAAATTTTAGAGGCTTAAAATGTGAATGAATTCAATTTTAAGCATAAATACTCTAATATTTTTAAAAGGATGATTTACGGTTTCCATAATTGGTAAATATGATAATTTCATTTGAGGATGTGCAGACTACTGACCCCTCAAAGTGATATGAAATGTTTAGGTCATAAGTGGGATATATAATGAAATACGTTAATGAAATTATTATTATATTATACTTGATTTATAATATACCTATGTATCAATAATTTTTCAATCCATTAATATATTAAATAGAAATGAAAGTAGTGTTCATACGTATGTATGACATACCATCTCCATGAATGGTGCATTTCAATTATTATCTCTAAATGTAATGTATTGCTATATATACATACATATACTGAATATATATTAAATATATGATATCTAAATATGAATAAAATTTTAAAGATAATTTAATATTGACCACATGGAAAAAATTTAAATATAATGATTACATTTTTGACTCGAGTACCAAATATTGAAAAAATGACCATTATTAACATAAATGATTAAATTATGCTTATAATATGCTAATATGTGATATAAAAGGAATAATAAACCTGAAAAAGGATATTATTCAAGTAGAAATTAACATTAGTTTATTATTTAGGATATTAAAGAACAAATGGGTCAAGTCGGATACGAGGTAAGGGACTTCATCACAATCTCCTTCCATTAAGGCATATTTTGTTTTATACACGATTTTCTATTATATGTTGTATAAACACCATTTACAATTTATTTCATTCAAAGGGAATCTTTTTCTATGAGGTGTTTTACTAAATGAAAAAAATAATAATGTTTCTTTTTATTTTAAACGTTGACAAGGACCTTTCCACCGTCGTAAGTATTATTTGAACTTTATCTTCCTTAACAAGCCACATATTTTTAACGAAAAGTAAATACCATATATCCTTTTTTGTTTTTTTGTATTTAACCTTATTTTTAAGAAGCATTAATTATTTAATTATATTGAAATTATATGTTGTGATTCAAATTTAGAAATGTTGTCTTTCTATTTTGGTTGTTTTATGTGTTTTGGTTCTTATGCACTTTTTACCTATACAAGTGGTTTTGTGATAAACCTATAGAAGGTGAGCCTAAAATATATCTCTAATTAATTGGGTAACCTGACGGATGTAAACGTTAATGTTCAACCTATGAGATTTAGGGAATATATTGTGATGGGTATACCAAATATGACTCTCTATGTAGCTATGATAGCTACAATGTTAGTATGATATGGATGCCACATGTTACCTTTATGATTTATGATTTATATGTGTTATTCATAAATCTTATGATTTCATGATGTATGCTAATGATCTTAATCTTGGTTTGTATTGATATACTAATTATTTCATTATTAATTTTATAATCCTTTCTGATCATTTTATGATCATCCGATGTTTTTGATAAGTTTTTCACAGGACATAAACATGAACAGGGTCAAGGATGGGATAAATGAAAAGTCATGCTGTCTAAAACATGGAACACGACAAGACACGTGTTTTTCAAGATTTTTTTTATGAAAAAATGGATATTTAGTACAAGTTTCAAATTTTTAGTATTAGAGATGTAATGTAGTTGTAAGGGCCTAATTCTGTAAAATTATAAATTTGAAAAGATCCTCAATGTGAATTATTTATTTAATTCATGATTACTTAATTTTTTTAGTCACAGTCTTTATAGTTGGTATCAGAGGTCTGTTTAGAAAAAAATAAGAGTTTGGATATTTTTAAATTAATATCCCTAAATTAATTTATGTTAACATTGAAATGATATAACATTTTAAGATTACCATTTTTCTTCTCCTAAGACATTTTTGTGTTTAGAATGATTTTCCATACTGGAAATATGGTAGCTATGATGGGATGACATAAGGAGGAAGACAACCCACCAAATCAGCAACCTGATATGGTTGTAATTTGAACTGAACAGTTTGTTGCAGTGATGGAACATTTGACTAAGGCTATAAATAGTGGTGGTATCCATGCACGAGATCATCTAGATCAACCACATTGAAACATGTCAGTAGTAGAGAATTTCATTAGGCAACATCCCCCATCATTCAGGGGATCATCTTACCTTGTGATAGTAGAAGGGGGGATTAAAGTACTGGAAAAGATTTTTGATGTCACGGTGTGTTGATAACATCAAAAGGTTAGTCTTGTTGTTTACAATTTTGAAGGTGAATCCTATCAGTGATGTTTGATGGTGAAAAATATAAGGGATAGTGATGAGATTAATGCTCATGATTGGGATGAATTCAAATTTATTTTTCTTTAGAAATATTTTCCTAAGGTGGTTCATCTTAGGATGAAAAAACTATTTGTGAAATTGAGGCAGGATGATGACTATGTGGCTACTTATGGATCAAAATTCACTCAACTAGAAAGGTATACTCTAAAATTTATATGAGATATTGACAGTAAAATAAATCGTTTTAACTCCAGATTAAATCAAAAACATTAAAGGGCTTTAGATTTTCATGATTAATGAAATTATGAAAAACTTGTTTGATGTGGATATTTGGTGGAAATGGATTTTTACGATGATAATGTGTTCTTTGACAATGATCATAATAAAAGGTTGAGGTGGCGGACCAAAAAAGAACAATTCCTCAAGAAAGTCTGATGGTATGAAACATAAGTTTGCAGTTTTTGAAAATTACGGTAAAAAGAATGATGTGGAATGTATTTTGAATTCTGGTATGTGTTACTGATATTGTAAAATGGTATATAAGGCTCATAATTTTACTAGAGAAGGTCAAGGTAACGGTAAGTAAAAATATGATTTACATGATTAATTTTTTTTACATGCAATGAAACGGGTCATTATGAAAATGAGTGCCCAATGAAAACACAACTGAGGGAAAACAACTAGACTACAATCCCAATGATGTGGTGAAATACTTTAAAACCACTTCAGTAGAGGTTAGGCCATCAAATTAAATAGTATTAAGTACAATTTTTTTCATAGTATACCAAAGTGTTGTTTGTTTCACGGTCTACACATTCGTTCATTTTTTAGAGGTTTTCTAATAAATTGGGAATTCCATCTCAATATGTGAATCCTGAACCTATGGTAAAAACATTGGAAAAAATGTTGAGACAAAAGATAAATTAGAATAACCTTCTTGTCCTTGTGTTTGGAAAAAATATACTTTCAATCGTTATTGTTTTTCCTCTAGTAGAGTATGATATTATTTGGAGTATGGATTAAATTTCACTTTATCATGATAAGATTGACTATAGAGCTAAATAGGATCCTTTTCAAAATAATTTTCAGTTTGGGTAGAATAGTAAAAACTTACTTTTGATAACATTTCAGTAAGTTTAGAAACTAGTAAAAGATAGAAATGAATATTACATGCCACATACTGTTGAAAACAAAAGAAACTGTTCAGATAAATGATGTGCCATTGGTAAAAAAGTATCTCGATGTTTTTTTTGATGAGTTGCATGGTATTATACATAATCAAGAGGTTACATTTATTTTTTTACTTAGTTCTTAATGCTATACCAATTTCAAAACCCCCTTATCCAATGGATCAAATTGAACTTTTATTATTAAAGAATAAATTTCAGGAGTTATTAGATAAAGGTTCCATTTGACCTAGCACATCACCATGGAGTGTTCTTATCTTATATATTAAGAATAATGATTATTTAATGATACTTTTTATTTATTATAGAGAATTTAATAACATTAGGGTGAAGAACATATTTACTTTTTCTCATATTGATAATTTGTTTGATCAGCTCCAAGGAGCTCCATATTTTTCGACAATTGACTTGAGGTTAGAGTATCATAAGTGGAAAGTAAAATAAATAATACATTGAGAAGACCATGTTTTGTATAAGATATGGCCATTATGAATTTGTAGTTATGCCTTTGGGTTTTACCAATGCACTAGTTGTATTCATGGATCTTATGAATAGAAATATCAGTGAGTATTTGGATAAGTTTGAGGTTGTGTTTATTAATGATATTTTTGTTTATTCTAAAAGCGAAGAGGAGCACGAAAGTCATTTAAGGGTTGTCTTTCAATCCATAAAATAAAAATAAACTATATGAGAAAATTCAGAAAGTGTGAGTTTTAGTTACAAAAAATTACATTCCATGGTAACATTGTTTAAAAAAATGGTATAATTATAGATCCGTCTAAATAAAATGTTTTTAATGAATGGCCAAGACCCATAAATATAAATGAGATCCATAATTTTCTTGTTTTTCATGTTATTACGAGAGGATTTTTGAAACTTTTGCACAGTTATCTAGCCCACTGACTATGATAACTCGAAATGGTGTTATTTTCATTTGGACAAAAGAATGTAATGATTGTTTTCAATAATTGAAAAGGAAGAATGCTGAATGCTCTAGTTTTGGCACTGCCTTCAAGAAATAGTGATTTTTTTATCTATAGAGAAGCTTAATTGGAAGGACTTGGTTATTTATTAATGCATAATGAACAGGTAACTTCTTATTCTTCACATTAGTTACAACCACATGTTTTAAATTACCCAACACATGATTTAAAATTTGCAGCTGTTGTTTTTGAATTAAAGATTTTGAGGCATTATTTTTATGGAGTAATGTGTTAAATATATACTGATAAAAATAGTTTTATGTATATATTCACTCAGAAAAACATGAAAATGAGACATAGTAAATGGATATAATTATTCAAGGATTATTATTGTATAATTCATTACCATCCAGGGAAGGAAAATAAAGTGGATTATGCTTTGTGTAGAAAAAGTAATGAAATATTAATTTTGTCAAATTTTGAAAAAAATAATTTGATTAAAGACTTGATGATCATTATAATAGAATTTGTTGGTGTATGGAACTCATCTATTTTTTTAGGTTTTAGTGAAATCATCTCTATAAGTCAAAATAAAGAAAGCACAAAAGGAAAATAGTAAGTCGATAAAAAAGGGAGAGCTGCTTTAGGAGGGTATATTGCCTGATTTTTACATCGATAATTATTGAGTATTAAGGTTTGGGAAGAGATTATGTGTACCTTGTGATTCACATATGAAGAAAGAGTTATAATGTGAAGCTCATAGTTCTCTGTTTTCAATTCAACCTGGAAGTACTAAGATGTACAATGATCTTAGAGAGTATAACTGGTGGGATGGAATGAAAATAGATATTTTTGATTTTACTATGTAGTGTTTGACATATTAGTAGGTTAAATTAGGGAAAAAATTACCCAAAGGGATGCTTTAGCATTTACCGGTGCCAGAGTGGAAATTGGAAAATATATCTATGGACATCATTGTAGTATTACTAAAGACATCTCGAGGTAACAATGAAATCTGGTTTGTTGTTGATCAATTAACTAAATCATATAATTTCATTCTTATTCTAGATAATCAATCTCTATATAAGATTTATCAATTTTATGTTAAAGAGATAGTCAGGTTGCATAACGTTCCCATATTTATTGTATCTGGTCGTGATCACATGATTACTTATAACCATTTTAAAGATCTTCAAAATTTGTTGGGTGCTGAATTAAATTTTAGAACATCTATTCATCAGTAATAAAATGGGTAGTAAATATGAACAATTCATACCTTGGATAACATGTTACATGCTTGCTCAAAGTATTACCTGGGATGTTGAGAGCAATATATTTCTTTTGTTGAATTTTTTTATAATAAAACTCTTCATTACAGCAAACAGATGGATCCATTTGTGGAATTATTTGAGAAGCAGTGTCAAACTTTATATTTCTAGTATGAAGTAGCTAAAAGGAAGTTGAGGGGACTAGAATTGGTAGAAGAGATGGCAGAAAAAGTTCAGTTGATTTAGAGGCACATTAGAACACATCATAGTAGGCGGAAAAGATATTCGGATAAGTGAAGAAAAATCATTCTTTTGAGGTCTGTGATCATGTTTTTCTCAATGATTATCCTGGGGAATGTGTGATGCATTTTAGTAAGAAGGGAATGTTGAGTCTGAGGTTCATTGGACCTTATGAAATTCTGGAGAAAGATGGATAAATTTCCTACAGAGTGGATTTACCACCAATCATTCTCTAGGTGCACAATTGTTTTCATGTTTCAATGTTGAGAAAGTGCATACAGATCAATCTTATGTATTGAGACCAGAGGTAGTTCAGTTGGAAGATAATCACTCTTGTGAGGAACAACCAGTCTGGTTTCTTGACTGAAGAGAGCAACTATTGCGGAATAAGGTAATTCATTTGGTACCTATTTTTTGGAAAACCCTATATGGTTGAAGAGGCATCATGAGAATCTAAAAATTCTATGAGGGGTAAAAACCCCCACTTATTTGATAAGTGAATAAAAATTGAGAGGAAGAAATTTCCAAAAGTGGGAAAGATGTAAAATCCCAATTAATGAAAGAATAATACCTTTTCATATTTATTAGTATTTGTGAAATAAATGTTAATTTTACTTTAAAAATAGATTCTATGTTTGATGATGTATCTAATACGCAACAATGAGTTTCTATAAAATTTTACATTGCACACAACATTGGGTAATACTGAAAAATAATAATATAATTTTATTATAGATGGTAGTTAACACCTTGTCGATGTATTCAAAGGAATAAATAGAACTAACTATAATATGATTATATATGTTTGTTTAATGTTTTTACATTTATTCAATAAATTTTAGATTATTGAAATGTTAATGAATACAATTTTAAGTATCAATACTCTAATATTCTTTTACAGAACGATTTACGGCTTTCATAATGGGTAATTACAAAAACATCATTGAAGGATGTGCGGACTACCACCCCCTCAAAGTGATATGACTTGTTCATTCCATTCATTGAATGTATAAAAGATGGATTTAATGAAGTTATAATCATATAATACTATAATTATAATAAAATTATGTATCATTATTTTTTTAATCCATTAAAATATAAAATAGAAATGAAATTAGTGTTCATGCGTACGTACGACTTACCATTTCCAATAAAAGTGCATTTCATTTATTATCATCAAATTTTATGTACTGTTATAAATACATTTATATACTGGATATTTATGACATATATGATATCTAAATCAGGAATATTATTCTTAGAGATGATTTAATTTTCACCACATGGATAACTTGTAATTATAAGAACTTCATTTTTGACTCAACTACCAAATATCGAAAAAATGACTTTTATTGCCTTAAATGATTATATAATGTCTATAACATGGTAATAAGTGATATAAAATAAATAATAAAATTGAAAAAGGATTTTAATGAAGTAAAAAAATTAATATTAGATTATTATTCAGGAGATTAAAGAATGAACAGGTCAAGTTGAACATGAGGTAAGGGACATGGTCTCAGTCTCCTTTCATTGAGGTGAATTTGGTTTTATACAAGACATTATTTTATATAGTTTAGAAACAACTTTACTTTTTATTTCATTTAAAAGGAATCTTTTTCTGCGAGGCATTTTACGAAATCACAAAAATAAATGTTTCTTTTTAAGGTAAGTGGTGACAACGATCATTCTGTCGCCGCTAGTATTATTTGATATTTTCCTTCTTTAACAAGCTGTAGATTTTTTTAAAATGGAAAATAAATGCAATAAACTTTTTTTTATTTTGGTATTGAAAATGGTTTTGATAAATCATATATTATTTCAATATCATGAAATGATATATTGTGATTGAAATGTGGAAATGATGTTTTCCCTTTATGCTGGTTTTATGAGTTCTGGTTCTTGGGAAATTGATTATGTATATGGTTGGATTTGTGATAAACCTAGGGTAGGTGAGCACGGGATTGATCTCCAATGCATTGGGTAACGTGACAGAAGTAAACATTACTGTTTTCTTAAGAATTTATGGAATATACTGTGATGGGTATTCCAACTGTGACTCCCAATGTAGCTGTGATAGCTACGATGTAAGTATGATATAGATGCCACAAGTTAATTTTATGATTTAGTATTTCTATGTGGTTTTAAAAAAAATTTATGTTTCCATGAGGTATGATAATGAACTTATGCTTGGTATGTAATGATCGTCTAATGTTTTATTTCTCGATTTTAGAATCCTTACTCAGTTATTTATGCTTATCCTATGTTTTCGAAATGTTTTTTATTGGACATAAAGATGAATAGGGTCAAAAAAGGGATCAAGGAGAATTCATGTTGTCTAAAACATGGAACTATACATGTCCCTTTTTTCAATAGTTTTAATTTTTTTTGGAAAAAACGGTTACTAAGAAAAGTTTCTACTTTGTAATATTTGAGATGTAATGTAATTGTTATTGCCTAATTATCTAAAACGCTAAACCTAAAAACATTCTCAATGTGAATTATTCATTTAATTAATTATTAAATAATGCTTTAAAGATGGGTCCTTATATATTTTTTATATTGAATAGTGAATACAGTAAAAATTAATTACCCTATTTAAGAATAAAATAAGGTTTTGCAAGTCACATGTTATTGTGTTAAAATAAATTTTAAACATATTCATAATTTTTATTTGATTAATTATATTTAATATTATGAATAAATGGTCAGAAATTTTCTAACATGGATCATTTTATTTTTAATATTAATTAATAAATTTCATAGGTAAAAACTAGTTACTTTGGTGAAAACTAAAATGGTAAATGTGAGTAACCAAAGAGGTAAAGAAAAAATATGTCATAAACATGATTATATTAAATTATTGTGGTGTGTATCATACATATATTTTTCCAGTACATAATTTATCAGTTTTGGGGGAACATGGATTAAGAGTGACATACAATTATTGAATAGTTTTTGGTATATTAAAAAATTACACTCCTTCTAAATTATAAGAATTCATCTCCCCTATACTCTTCTCCACACAAAAAAATCCAATTATTTTTTACATTACCTTCACAAATAAATTCCATAAATCATTTATCATATTCAATGCAATGACCTAAACTATTAATAATAATGTTTCTCTTTACTATTTAATTAAATGTCTTATTTTGTAATAATGTTATTGAAAACACAAGTAATTTCTTGGTTATATATTTTTGGATTGAAAAGACCATATACACATTAATGACGATAATATAGTCATTATACAGTTATAACATTATTAGAGTAAATATATGGATTTTAACAAATATATAATACTTAGAAAAAAATGTGATGGCCTCCATATGTATAATTGAGCATTAAGAAACACATTCATCCGATCTTCCGTAGGAGATAGCATCTTTGGTAATTTCCCTTGAACAAACCCCATATGAAATCCAACAACATCAGCATGATGAAAATAATTTATATTAGATGTTTAAACTCATCGAGATCATGGCCCAATCCATGTTTGCTGAATGACCCATGAAGGTATCATTGTTGTTCACCTTACTCTTAGGGAGTACGCTTGTGTAATAAATTTGTATGTATTAAGACATTAATTATATGAATATTTATATTTTATAGAATAATTAATCTATTTTAATTTTTTTAGTTTATAAATTATTCTAAATCAAATAAAATTAAATTCTATTTTTTGGTAATATTGATATTCAATTTATATAATTATTCTAATAAAATAATGGATTTTTGAAATAAACGATATTTTAATAAAATTTTATTATTTAATAATGTTTATTAATTATAAATCTTCATATAATTTCAATGAAGTGAAATTTAATTTAATGAGGGTTCAAAAATGGTTATTGTAAAAAACATAACAATTTTTTCAATAAATGCCAAATATTAATTTAAAATTAAAAAATCACATATTTTGAAATTTATTTACATAAAATAAATATTATTTTTCTTTATTAGAAATTTGATATTATTCAATTATTATTTTTTCATAATTTATTGAAGGTTGAATTGTCAGTCTAAAATTAAATACAATATAAATATGTTGTGTGTTTTATGACATCATAATGACCCAAAAAATATTGTAATAAATATTATAATGGTTATAATATTCATAATATATTATTTTTCCTTAACAATATGTTACATTAATTTTATGATAATAATTTAATATTTTATTTTCGAATCCTTCAAAATATATAATATATTTTATGATTTATACTTCTTTTTTAAAAAGAGTGACTCACATCCCCTTAAGAAATGGTAATATTCTAATCTGTTCAGACATTTTCCTAATAAAATAATGGAATCATTACCACATTGGTGAAAATTATGGGCAAAATCAATGTTATGGTTTGTGGTTTTGAATATTTTTTATATAGGGTTTGAAACATAGGTTTGTGAAATATGAAAGAATTACCCTATCAAATATTTTATAAACTCACCCAAAATTGAACATAAACTCACTAAAAACCCATTGAGAACATAATTAATCTTCCCTGTCCATTATACAATTCTCCCAAGGCTTTACATGATCTCAAGATTCTCCTTCTTGGGATTTTGGTGAGTCACACTCAAGTAAAGATGTTTCCCCTTTAATCTTTATCCATGTTTCATTATCTTGTTCGATTTATTTTCAATTAATAATGATGAGTTCTATTTCGAAGCCTCTACCATTTTTCCCTCATTATGTATACATTATTAGAGGCCCCAATCACCATAATTAATACATTCCATGTACACTTGTTACCATGATTAAATTTTGTAATAATCATTTCATTTTTCATTTTATTTAAGATTATTTATTATAATATTCATTTATTTTAAAATTTTTTATTTGCGTAACTGTAATTCAGTATACCAATTACATTCCACTTAATTTTATAATTATGATATTCTGATTTTTCTTTCATCAACTCATTTTATTAATTTTAAAGGGACATTGTTATGCTGCCGAATATCCATTGCGATTTTCTAATCCAAACCAATTTTTTAGTGAATATCATACCCATTTTCTATCACGTTTGTTCACATTTATGAACAAATAACATTTAATTATAGACAAAAATATATTTATTCCAAAATCCTTAATCATGGAAAAAATTACGATGATGAATAAATCCATGATTTATGATCTATGTGGAACACATATGTATTAGAATGAAATGATAGTGACAGGTGCACCCAGAATTATATGGCACTCCAATTAATTGGGTAATTTTAGTATCATGATATGTTATGTTGATATAGGGGTGTAAATTATTATTTTATTGTAATTTTCCACCATTCTTTATTTGTATTTTATCCTAAACATATGTTTATGATGCAGTGATTTACGTTATTGCCACATTTTCCATGTTAGGATAATCAGGATACATCACTCCTTATTATTCATATTCTATTATAAGTCATTAATATGCCTGTATAACATTTATTATTATTTTAATTCTATTTCTTGTTTATTACCATTATGGTCTTTATGTTACACCTCTTTCTTAAATATGTTCTAAGGTTATCCAATGCAGTTTTAGGCTTAAGCATATTAAATAAATTTTAAATAAAGTTGTCTTAATTCATTTCTAATGTTTTAGTAAAAAGTTCATAATTCCCAAATATACAAGGATCCTCAATAATTCAGTTCATATTAATTTTAATTTTATGTAATTAAATAATGTGTTAACTTTTAATGAAGATAATGGTTGGTATGGTTGGTATTAAAGAAAAAGTATTTTTATTTTTGGGATTAGGATTAGAAAAATTTATAAAATTCCTTAAACATAAGACCATGTATAATAAATTATATATTGAATTATGGTTAGTATTCATTAACTGTATTATCATGAAAATACAATTTTTTTTTGGATACTACAAGTGGACGTGGTTTTGGAATAAATGTACCTATGAGTAACAACTTCGATATGGTGTTCTGGGCCTAACATGGGGTAACCTTGTATACGACTATAAGCCATACTGCAAACCTGGTTTTGATATCTCAGTTAATATGATTTGGTAAATTAATAAGCCTTGTATTAACCATTACTAAATGACAAAAAATTCCCATAAGAATATATATTATAGAATAGATCATGGATAACATAGATTGAATCCTCAAAATTCAAATGTTAAAGAAATATATTCAATATAAAAGTTTTCACTTTAATTATATTGTATTGTCATTTATGTGTCTGAAAGTTTAAAAATACACATCCATAATTTTCATTTTATTCAATACCATGGATGGAAAAAAGTAGAATAGGTTAAACAATCCTCATGAAGGGGAATATGAAAACTACCCCATTTGACATGCCCAACCCAGTGGGAGAAGGAACAATGATCACTGTATTGATTCTATCATAGATGGATCATTTTTTTAATAGAAACCACGATCTATATGAGTGTTCACACCCCCCCACAGCCAAAGAGAACAATCCTTAATCAAGAGCTCTATGTGCTAAAGCACACCTACATTCAATGAGTCATCTGATCCCTTAATCGTTGAATAGTAGATCAAATAAATTTAAAACATATTCTCGATTTTTAATGTTATAAACAAGAGAAGGTTATGTAGGATACTTATTATATGGAAGGAGTATCTGATTTGTGGTGTAAATTTATCAAAACTAAAAATCACGAGGAATTTATCAACAATATTTTTTGGAAGCATTTCAGGAAATGTATTATTGATAATTATTTTTATTACACTATATATCCTAAAATTAAAAGTGATTTCTATTCCCTCAAGAAAATATATGGAAAATATAAATGGGTGTACGAAGTAAGAATCAAAATTAATGAACAATATGCATATATATATGACACAACCCCTATGTTCAAGGTTGGACACATATTTGTTGGGATAAAACTTAGCCTATGGAAATCCATGGCGGTCTGTGAATTTGGTATATATCAGGAAATTGTCAAGTGTTCCCTCAAACACGAAATGGAAATCTAGGAACTTTAATAGAATCATGGGGATAATAAATGGAAACTAGAGATAAATTTTTGTGGTCTGATAAAGAGATTTAATGGTGCCAAGAAATTTCAACATCACACTTTCCAATGATGTATAAAGAAGCAACCCAGAAATTGATTGAAGGGGACAAGAAAATGATTTTGGTGTGGTAAGGAAAGAAACCTAGCTAGTTATTTCAAGCATGAGAAAACTACTATTATAATGTAATAACTGAATGATGTAGTAATGCATTAGAATATTGTTCTTTTCTACAACTGGAATGAACCCTGGAATTTTGAAAACTAATGCACTAATCCAAGGGTTTTTTCACAACCAATAAAATCCATGGAAGAAAGAGTGATTTTTATCCATCAAAACTATTGATGTTTATACCATCAATGAGATAGTAACAGGTTTGCGAGTTATTCATTCAAAAATTGGGAACACAATTTTGATTTTGGTTCTATTGATTCCTTCATATCATGAGAGTTTAGTTAAACTATTAAAAAACAATCACAATTTTTTGGATTAGTGTTATCAGTTGAAATTATAAATAAGTATGTTATTGATTCCAAAGTGTATAACTAATCCTCGATAAAATTTAATGTGATTAATTTACATACAAAAATTTTTATACACCATTTAGAGGTATTTTATGCAATTATGGGCATGGATTGGATTTACCTAAATATATCCTACCTAAATTTCTACGGGAATGAATTCACACACTATATTGAGAATCAACTCGTGATTCAATACAACAGAAATGAGGAAGATGTATCTTCTTTAGCACCATCATCCCATGTGTGGATATTATTTCCCTGTGAGAGATCACGTCAAGATCAAGAAATTGAATATAATGAAAAAAACATCTTTACGACATTCCTATTAAAAGGTAACACAATGATGTGTTTCCTAAAGAATTGTCTTGTCACCATCCTAGAAGAGATGTAGAGTTTCAATTGAGATTATACCTATGGTGTTACCATTATCCAATACTCTTTCTTGAATGGGTTTTGGGTAATAAGATGATCTGAAAAAACTACTACATGATCATTTGGATAAATGGTTAATATGCCCAAGTGCTTCACTATGGGGTGTACCAATTCTTATTTTCAAGAATAAGGATGGGTTAATGTAATGGACCGGACCCCTCCGGTCCATTCCTTTGTTGAAATCGATGTGGTCAACACGGAGCGCGTAACAATGATAATTATTAATGATAAAAACGAAGAAGATTTAAAAAAAATTAAAAGATGTTTTGTCAGTTTATTATATTAAATAAGAAAGATTGTGATATAAAGTGCGTGATTAATTAAATTAAAAGGGGTTTTAATTCTAAATAAGAATTTAAAAAAATAAGGCATTTAGTTAAATATTAATTGAGAAATTGTTAGAATTAAATTAGAATAATAATAATAGGTGTTGCGTTATTAATATTATTCATAATATTAATGAGAAATTAATAAAATGAGTAATGATATTTATTTGAAGTAAATAAATGATGATGCGTAGCGTAAGTGTTATTATTATTATGATGGCTTGAAAATATTTGGTGTTAATTAAATTAAAATGGTTTTAGTTTAATCAGTGTGAAATAAAATAAATATAATTGAATAATTAAATTTACGTATGTTACGCGACATTGATGTGGCATGGTTGGATTCATATATCCAACGCGGTGGTTTAATGTAGTCAATGCGATGAGCATAAATATTATTGTTATTAAAAATAATAATGGTGATGAGTTAATAAAATGAAATAATGAATTTTTATTATTATTGAAAAAGAGTAATAACAATGATGACGTAAAACTATGTGCGAGAGATTATTGAAATTAAATGTATTAAAAAGGGGTTGAATATGAAAGTTATATTAATTTCGTTTTGTCATTTAATTCAATTAAATGAAATGGTTTTGAGTCACATGGAATGGTTTTAGTTTAATATAAGAATAATTATGGTAATATAATTTAATGGGACTAAATTTGAACATTAATGATGAGTATTATTAATATTAATTTTATTAATAATGGTATTGAAGTGAGATTGGAGAGAGATTACAAAGTGATGGAATAATAAAGAAAATAATAAAACCATAAAGGAATGAAGGTTGGGGCATGTTGGGCATGGAATTAGGAAAGGAGGAGCCACTTTTGGTGTAGTATTAATTATTATTATGATAATAATTTTGGAAATAATGTGAAATGAAAAAAATTGAAATCTTATGATGTGCTGGGCGTGAGGGGAAATAAAGGGGCATAAATATAATTGTGATTGGAGAGAGAAATTTTAAAATATAATAATGATTAAATGATAATAATGATAATATAAAAGTGGAGTCAATCATGGGGGCTTATGCGCTTCACTTTAAGACATGTTGAGCGTGGGTTCTTATTTGAGTTGGAAAGAAAATAAGTGTTAAATTAAATTAAATAATATAATAATAATGTTTTTGTTTTGGGTTATATAATCTTAATTTGACCGTAACTTTTTCATATGGTGTCGGAATGACGAACCGTTAGTGGCAGTGTAATCCTGTAATTAAGACGGTAATTTTAAGACCAGTGATGGATACCTTTTTATGAGTTATGTCTCGGGTCAACGAAAGACACATATTAATAAAATTAACGTCTTATTATTAAAACGCGTGGAAACCGCGTGACGTGTCGTGTGTTGACCAGTCAAAACGTGTAACAAGTGTACGGTCACACTGTGTATTCATCAATACATGCTGCATACTGTTTTACCTATTCGTTGCCTATATAAGAAAGGGTCGCGAATTATTTCCAAACCAATCGTTTTTTCTTCGCATGACAACGCTCTTGGACGATCGAGAAGTATTCCTCCTCTAACTTCTTTGTCCGAGCTCCGAATTACGATCCGTCAGCGGCCACAGGATCGTAGAGACGAGACGAAGCTTCTATGCCCGGACTTGTCACCATTCCTTGTGTCCTTCCTTCTCCAGCTTCCATCCTAGGAGGCATTTGTCGGGTTTGGCGAAGGCAGAGGACACCGAAGGACGTCATCGGAAACGACGTGATCGGGACCTTTTGAAATAGGGATCTCACCTTTGTCTCTCTCTAATTTTGTATCATGTGTGGCGGGTATCCTTTAGTTTTCATGAGAAATGGTTGAACCTTTAAATAAAGATAATAACTGGTTAAAGAATGGAGTTGGGAAGTTAGTGATTGTCGTTACCTTACTTTTTATATCATGTGATATTATATTTGTGAATTGAATGAGCTTTTACCTACTGAAAATCACAGTCGTTGGGGGGCCTTTGCTTACGAAATTAAATGTTGCCCTCTCCTTCTGTATTTTCTTATGGATGGAAACTTCATGAAATGTGGAAATTGGTAAATCACGTAAATTTGACTTTTTAAATGAAAATCTAGAACCCTTGTGTGATCACCCTGGTTGAACCAAAATGGAATAATGAACATGTGGGTGTTGGCTTGGTTACGTGGCATGTGTTGGGGGTGTTTTGTGGGCTGTTGTGGTTTGGGTGAGCAGCGGGGCTGCGACGTTTGGGTGGTTATCTTATTGGAATGGTTGATGGTGGAAACGTGGAGGTGTGAAATGTTTTGTAAACGATGGGGTTGAAATGGGAAGTGGTTGGTTGTGGAAAAAGCCTTTATTTATGAAAAGTGTTTTTTTTATGAAAAGTGTTTTGAAGTAAAAAAGGTGTTTTCAAATGCGGAAATGTTTTGTGTGTGGAAAGGGTTTTATGTGTGGAACTTTGAAATAAATGAATGATGGAATGTTGTATGGTTGTGATAATCTTTTGTAAATGAAATGGCATGTGGTTGCTTGCGTTTTACCTAACCTTGGTTGTGGATGGCAGGGATATGTTTGTGAAAGGTTTTGTGTGGATGATAGTTGCACAGTAGTAATAATATGTTAAACCATTACATGAAACATGAAAACCTAAATGGGGTTGGGGGATGATTGTTTGGTTGTTGATGAATGCTTCATGGTAGCAGTGCCGAGGCACATGCTCAGTTTCTCTTTTTAAGAATCCATAGGTTGGGCTGTGTGTTTGGTATATGTATATATATAATTGTATCTTTGTGTTTTGTCGCACCACACCCATGTCAAGCACCTAGTGCCGAACACTCCCATTTTATGGGAGAGGGTTTTCCCCCTTAGTTACTAGCTCTGTCCTGCTCCTTCTTCCATAGGCTATTATGGCTTGAGGTGACCTTACACCCAAGACTCTTCGGGTAGGTCTCTGTGGCTGTGATGGCTTGAGGCGACTTTTAGCCCAAGACTCTTCGGGCAGGCTTACTGTTCCCAAGAACCTTCGGGATGAGGCCCAGGTGTCTGCGGGCGGGTTAGTGGTTGTGGCCCAGGTGTGTGCGGGCGAGATGTGTGGTTGTGAGGCCCAGGTGTGTGCGTGCGGGATGCGTGGTTTGGCCCAGGTGTGTGCGGGCGGGAAGAGTCTGGTAGCGTCAGGACGTTTGCTGTTAGGAAGAGCATCATCTAATTAAGTGGGAAATGGTGCGGGGTACCCAATACTTTTTTTCTATATATATACTAAACTTTTTTGTGTTACTTGGTGAGTGTGACCAGTGAGGCTGGGTGGATAGTTTTTCCTTGTTAGTTTCTGGTTCTTATGTTTTCTCACGGGACCTTAGGGTGCCTCCCCACTTGTGCACGAGAGCTTTAGGTTTCCCTACTGAGTATACTTGTATGCTCACCCTACGTTTACTTTCAAGTTTCCAGGAGGACTACCAGGTCCGTGTGGGACCCTACTAGTCGAGCATTTGGAGTTGTTGCAGTTGTTGTTCTCTTGTTTTCTTTGGCATTGTACTTTTGATCTTCCTTGTACTTGTACCTTGTTATAAAAATTGTCTAAACATGCATGTGGGCTTGGTTTGGGTTTATTTATATACACTTGTTCTTTTCCCTTTTTGGTGGTTGACTTGTCCTATTTCCCGATCCAAAATAATAAAAAGGGTAATGCCTCCCATATTTGTGAAAACTCATACCCTTTGTGCTAGTCGCCAACCCGGGGCCTACTGGAGGCGGGACTCGGGGGTCCTTATCTCCCTTTCACCATTTCCAGCTCATGAGGGGCATCTTTGGTGGGAGGGGGTCGTGATAGAATGGTATCAGAGATGATGGTTGAGAGATAGGATGGAGTCTGGAGTTAGGAACAGTGAGGATTGCATGGGATGGTAGGGAAACAGTGTTCGTTAATCTTGGTGCGTGACATAGGCCAGGGAAGACCGGCTAGGACACGAGATTTTAGGGCCCCCCGTGATCCGATGCAAGGACTCTGAGCCTACCGAACAACCAAGTGAGACTATATTGATTGCAGTGTAGAGACCCTAGGGGAGGTACATACATCATCATGTTTGTGTTTTACTTGATTTGGGTGTTCTGGGAAAGAAATTAAAATAAAATGATAATTAAAACTTTGAGTTTTTCATTACTACTTGGGCTTAGGCGTTCCCTAGTTACCGAACAACTATGGCACCTGGACGTCAACAGAACGGCAGAGGAGTGGGACACAGATAGTTTCACGCAATAGAAGTGGCAACCCTAGCAAGGCCAGAGATCGAGAGGGATGTTTCCGGTTTTACTTAAATTCTCTCACTTATGTTTTGTTTAAATTCAAGATCATCAAACTCCTTTGTTGGAACTCTTTTGCTCATTCTATGGGCCTGGACCTTGTTTTTGTGAGTTTTTAATGCTATGTTGTTTCTCGCTTTTCTTTAAATGTACGTGAAGAGCGCTATCATGTGGGGAGGGGAAGACCTAATCCCTAATCGAGACGCATTAATGTGGATGTGATTTAACCCGTGCAGGTGAGTCAGTGCCGCCTAAAGCGGATAATATCTCGACATGGGAGAAGGAATTCCTCAAGCCATGTGTCCGGGCAGTGTGTGGGTTGTACGTTGTTGGGTGTAGTGTAAGTTGGAATATCCTAATATATGGAAGTGGGAAGGCTCAGTCCTTAATCGAGACGCATTAATGCGGATGCGATTAAACCCGTGCAGGCGAGTCAGTGCCGCCTAAAGCGGATAATATCTCGACATAGGAGAGGGTATTCCTAACTCACATAATTAGGGTTGTCGGTTGTTTCTTGTTATGACAAGAGGCCTGAGAGGTATCTTAAGGGGTGGTTGTTCGGACCTTTCCCCCTTTTATGGGTTGGTTTTAATTCTCGAGGACGAGAATGTTTTGAGAGGTATCTGATGTAATGGACCGGACCCCTCCGGTCCATTCCTTTGTTGATAACGATGTGGTCAACACGGCGCGCGTAACAATGATAATTATTAATGATAAAAACGAAGAAGAATTTTTTTAAAAAAAAAATAAAAAGATGTTTTGTCAGTTTATTATATTAAATAATAAATATGGTGATATAAAGTGTGTGATTAATTAAATTAAAAGGGGTTTTAATTCTAAATAAGAATTAAAAAAAAGGCGTTTAGTTTAATATTAATTGATAAATTGTTGGAATTAAATTAGAATAATAATAATAGTTGTTGCGTTATTAATATTATTCATAATATTAATGAGAAATTAATAAAATGAGTTATGATATTTATTGCAAGTAAATAAATGAAGATGCGTAGCATAAGTTTTATTATTATTATGATGTCTTGAAAATATTTGGTGTTAATTAAATTAAAATGGTTTTAGTTTAATCAATGTGAAATAAAAGAAATATAATTGAATAATTAAATTGACGTATGTTACGCGACATTGATGTGGCATGGTTGGATTCAGATATCCAACGCAGTGGTTTAATGTAGTCAATGCGATGAGCATAAATATTATTGTTATTAAAAATAATAATGGCTATGAGTTAATAAAATGAAATAATGAATTGTTATTATTATTGAAAAAGAGTAATAAAAATGATGACGTAAAACTATGTGCGAGAGATTAATGAAATTAAATGTATTAAAAAGGGGTTGAATATGTAAGTTATATTAATTTCGTTTTGTCATTTAATTCAATTAAATGAAATGGTTTTGAGTCACATGGAATGGTTTTTGTTTAATATAAGAATAGTTATGGTAATATAATTTAATGGGACTAAATTTGAACATTAATGATGAGTATTATTAATATTAATTTTATTAATAATGGTATTGAAGTGAGATTGGAGAGAGATTACAAAGTGATGGAATAATAAAGAAAATAATAAAAACCATAAAGGAATGAAGGTTGGGGCATCTTGGGCATGGAATTAGGAAGGGAGGCACCAATTTTGGTTCAGTATTAATTATTATTATGATAATAATTTTGTAAATAAGGTGAAATGAAAAAAATTTAAATCTTATGATGTGCTGGGCGTGAGGGGAAATAAAGGGGCATAAATATAATTGTGATTGGAGAGAGAAATTTTAAAATATAATAATGATTAAATGATAATAATGATAATATAAAAGTGGAGTCAATCATGGGGGAATATGCACTTCACTTTAAGACATGTTGAGCGTGGGTTCTTATTTGAGGTGGAAAGAAAATAAGTGTTAAATTAAATTAAATAATATAATAATAATGTTTTTGTTTTGGGTTATATAATCTTAATTTGACCGTAACTTCTTCATATGGTGTCGGAATGACGAACCGTCAGCGGAAGTGTAATCCTGTAATTAAGATGGTCATTTTAAGACCAGTGATGGATAATTTTTTTTGAGTTATGTCTCAGGTCAACGAAACACACATATTAATAAAATTAACGTCTTATTATTAAAACGCGTGGAAACCGCGTGACGTGTCGTGTGTTGACCAGTCAAAACACGTAACGGGTGTACGGTCACACCATGTATTCATCAATACACGCTGCATACTGTTTTACCTATTCGTTGCCTATATAACAAGGGTCGCGGATTATTTCCAGACCAATCGTTTCTTCTTCGAAGGACAACGCTCTTGGACGATCGAGAAGCATTCCTCCTCTAACTTTTTTGTCCGAGCTCCGAATTACTATCCGTCAGCGGCCACAGGATCTTAGCGACGAGACGAAGCTTCTAAGCCCGGACTTGTCACCTTTCCTTCCGGCCTTCCTTCTCCAGCTTCCATCCTAGGAGGCGTTATTCGGGTTTGGCGAAGGTGGAGGACACCGAAGGACGTCGTCGGAAGCGACGTGATCGGGACCTTTTGAAGTAGGGATCTCACCTTTGTCTCTCTCTAATTTGTGTATCATGTGTGGTGGGTATCCTTTTGTTTTCATGAGAAATGGTTGATCCTTTAAATAAAGATAATAACTGGTTAAAGAATGGGGTTGGGAAGTTAGTTATTGTTGTTACCTTACTTTTTATATCATGTGATATTATATTTGTGAATTGAATGAGCTTCTACCTACTGAAAATCACAGTCGTTGGGGGCCCTTTGCTTACGCAATTAAATGTTTCCCTCTCCTTCTGTATTTTCTTATGGATGGAAACTTCATGAAATGTGGAAATTGGTAAATCACGTAAAGTTGAATTTTTAAATGAAAATCTAGAACCCTTGTGTGATCACCCTGGTTGAACCAAAATGGAATAATGAACATGTGGGTGTTAGCTTGGTTACGTGGCATGTGTTGGGGGTGTTTTGTGGGCTGTTGTGGTTTGGGTGAGCAGCGGGGCTGCGACGTTTGGGTGGTGATCTTATTGGAATGGTTGATGGTGGAAACGTGGAGGTGTGAAATGTTTTGTAAACGATGGGGTTGAAATGGGAAGTGGTTGGTTGTGGAAAATGCCTTTATTTATGAAAAGTGTTTTGATTATGAAAAGTGTTTTGAAGTAAAAAGGTGTTTTCAAATGCGGAAATGTTTTGTGTGTGGAAAGGGATTTATGTGTGGAACTTTGAAATAAATGAATGATGGAATGTTGTATGGTTGTGATAATCTTTTGTAAATGAAATGGCATGTGGTTTCTTGCGTTTTACCTAACCTTGGTTGTGGATGGCAGGGATATGTTTGTGAAAGGTTTTTTCTGGATGATAGTTGCCCAGTAGTAATAATTTTTTAAACCATTTCATGAAACATGAAAACCTAAATGGGGTTGGGGGATGATTGTTTGGTTGTTGATGCATGCTTCGTTGTAGCAGTGCCGAGGCACATTCTCAGTTTCTCTTTTTAAGAAGCCATAGGTTGGGCTGTGTGTTTGGTATATGTATATATATAATTGTATCTTTGTGTTTTGTCGCACCACACCCATGTCAAGCACCTTGTGCCGAACACTTCCATTTTATGGGAGAGGGTGTTCCCCCTTAGTTACTAGCTCTGTCCTGCTCCTTCTTCCATAGGCTATGATGGATTGAGGTGACCTTACACCCAAGAATCCTTGGGTAGGTCTCGGTGGCTGTGATGGCTTGAGGAAACCTTTAGCCCAAGACTCTTCGGGCAGGATTACTATTCCCAAGAACCTTCGAGATGAGGCCCAGGTGTCTGTGGGCGGGTTAGTGGTTGTGGCCCAGGTGTGTGCGGGCGAGATGCGTGGTTGTGAGGCCCAGGTGTGTGCGGGCGGGATGCGTGGTTTGTCCCAGGTGTGTGCGGGCGGGAAGAGTGTGGTAGCCTCAGGACGTTTGCTGTTAGGAAGAGCAACATCTAATTAAGAGGGAAATGGTGCGGGGTCCCCAATACTTTTGTTCTCTATATATACTAAACTTGTTTGTGTTACTTGGAGAGTGTGACCAGTGAGGCTGGGTGGATAGTTTTTCCTTGTTAGATTCTGGTTCTTCTATTTTCTCACGGGACCTTAGGGTGTCTCCCCACTTGTGGACAAGAGAATTAGGTTTCCCTACTGAGTATACTTGTATGCTCACCCTACGTTTACTTTCAAGTTTCCAGGAGGACTACCAGGGCCGTGCGGGACCCTACTAGTCGGTCAGTTGGAGTTGTTGCAGTTGTTGTTCTCTTGTTTTCTTTGGCATTGTACTTTTGAGCTTCCTTGTAGTTGTACCTTGTTATAAAAATTGTTTAAACATGCATGTGGGCTTGGTTTGGGTTTATTTATACACACTTGTTCTTTTCCCTTTGTGGTGGTTGACTTGTCCTATTTCCCGATCCAAAATAATAAAAAGGGTAATGCCTCCCATATTTGTGAAAACTCATACCCTTGTTGTTAGTCGCCAACCCGGGGCCTACTGGAGGCGGGACTCGAGGGTCCTTATCTCCCTCTCACCATTTCCAGCTCAGGAGGGGAATCTTTGGTGGGAGGGGGTCGTGATAGAATGGTATCAGAGATGATGGTTGAGAGATAGGATGGTGTCTGGAGTTAGGCACAGTGAGGATTGCATGGGATGGTAGGGCAACAATGTTCGTTAATCTTGGTGTGTGACATAGGCCAGGGAAGACCGGCTAGGACACGGGATTTTAGGGCCCCCCGTGATCCGATGCAAGGACTCTGAGCCTACCAAACGACCAAGTGATACTATATTGATTGCAGGGTAGAGACCCTAGGGGAGGTACATACATCATCATGTTTGTGTTTTACTTGATTTGGGTGTTCTGGGAAAGAAATTAAAATAAAATGCTAATTAAAACATTGACTTTTTCATTACTACTTGGGCTTAAGCGTTCCCTGGTTACCGAACAACTATGTCACCTGGACGTCAACAGAACAGCAGAGGAGTGGGACACAGACAGTTTCACGCAATAGAAGTGGAAACCCTAGCAAGGCCAGAGATCGAGAGGGATGTTTCCGGTTTTACTTAAATTCTCTCACTTATGTTTTGTTTAAATTCAAGATCATCACACTCCTTTGTTGGAACTCTTTTGCTCATTCTCTGGGCCTGGACCTTGTTTTTGTGAGTTTTTAATGCTATGTTGTTTCCCGCTTTTCTTTAAATGTACGTGAAGAGCCCTATCATGTGGGGAGGGGAAGACCTAATCCCTAATCGAGACGCATTAATGTGGATGCGATTTAACCCATGCAGGCGAGTCAGTGCCGCCTAAAGCGGATAATATCTCGACATGGGAGAAGGAATTCCTCAAGCCATGTGTCCGGGCAGTGTGTGGGTTGTACGTTGTTGGGTGTAGTGTAAGTTGGAAAATCCTAATATATGAAACTGGGAAGGCTCAGTCCTTAATCGAGACACATTAATGCGGATGCGATTAAACCCGTGCAGGCGAGTCAGTGCCGCCTAAAGCGGATAATATCTCGACATAGGAGAGGGAATTCCTAACTCACATAATTAGGGTTGTCGGTTGTTTCTTGTTATGACAAGAGGCCTGAGAGGTATCTTAAGGGGTGGTTGTTCGGTCCTTTCCCACTTTTATGGGTTGGATTTAATTCTCGAGGACGAGAATGTTTTGAGAGGTATCTTATGTAATGGACCGGACCCCTCCGGTCCATTCATTTGTTTAAATCGATGTGGTCAACACGACGCGCGTAACAATGATAATTATTAATGATAAAAACGAAGAAGATTTTTTAAAAATAAAAATAAAAAGATGTTTTGTCAGTTTATTATATTAAATAATAAAGATGGTGATATAAAGTGTGTGATTAATTAAATTAAAAGGGGTTTTAATTCTAAATAAGAATTAAAAAAGGTGTTTAGTTTAATATTAATTGAGAAATTGTTGGAATTAAATTAGAATAATAATAATAGGTGTTGCGTTATTAATATTATTGATAATATTAATGAGAAATTAATAAAATGAGTTATGATATTTATTGCAAGTAAATAAATGAAGATGTGTAGCGTAAGTGTTATTATTATTATGTTGGCTTGAAAATATTTGGTGTTAATTAAATTAAAATGGTTTTAGTTTAATCAATGTGAAATAAAAGAAATATAATTGAATAATTAAATTGACGTATGTTACACGACATTGATGTGGCATGGTTGGATTCAGATATCCAACGCGGTGGTTTAATGTAGTCAATGCGATGAGCATAAATATTATTGTTATTAAAAATAATAATGGCGATGAGTTAATAAAATGAAATAATGAATTGTTATTATTATTGAAAAAGAGTAATAACAATGATGACGTAAAACTATGTGCGAGAGATTAATGAAATTAAATGTATTAAAAAGGGGTTGAATATGTAAGTTATATTAATTTCGTTTTGTCATTTAATTCAATTAAATGAAATGGTTTTGAGTCACATGGAATGGTTTTAGTTTAATATAAGAATAATTATGGTAATATAATTTAATGGGACTAAATTTGAACATTAATGATGAGTATTATTAATATTAATTTTATTAATAATGGTATTGAAGTGAGATTGGAGATAGATTACAAAGTGATGGAATAATAAAGAAAATAATAAAAACCATAAAGGAATGAAGGTTGGGGCATGTTGGGCATGGAATTAGGAAGGGAGGCACCACTTTTGGTGTATTATTAATTATTATTATGATAATAATTTTGGAAATAAGGTGAAATGAAAAAAATTGAAATCTTATGATGTGCTGGGCGTGAGGGGAAATAAAGGGGCATAAATATAATTGTGATTGGAGAGAGAAATTTTAAAATATAATAATGATTAAATGATAATAATGATAATATAAAAGTGGAGTCAATCATGGGGGCTTATGCGCTTCACTTTAAGACATTTTGAGCGTGGGTTCTTATTTGAGGTGGAAAGAAAATAAGTGTTAAATTAAATTAAATAATATAATAATAATGTTTTTGTTTTGGGTTATATAATCTTAATTTGACCGTAACTTCTTCATATGGTGTCGGAATGACGAACCGTCAGCGGCAGTGTAATCCTGTAATTAAGACGGTCATTTTAAGACCAGTGATGGATACCTTTTGATGAGTTATGTCTCGGGTCAATGAAACACACATATTAATAAAATTAACGTCTTATTATTAAAACGCGTGGAAACCGCGTGACGTGTCGTGTGTTGACCAGTCAAAACGCGTAACGGGTGTAAGGTCACACCGTGTATTCATCAATACACGCTGCATACTGTTTTACCTATTCGTTTCATATATAAGAAAAGGTCGCGGATTATTTCCAGACCAATCGTTTCTTCTTCGCACGACGACGCTCTTTGACGATCGAGAAGTATTCCTCCTCTAACTTCTTTGTCCGAGATCCAAATTACGATCCGTCAGTGGCCACAGTATCGTAGCGATGAGACGAAGCTTCTAGGCCCGGACTTGTCACCTTTCCTTCCGGCCTTCCTTCTCCAGCTTCCATCCTAGGAGGTGTTTTTCGGGTTTGGCGAAGGTGGAGGACACTGAAGGACGTCGTCGGAAGCGACTTGATCGGGACCTTTTGAAGTAGGGATCACACCTTTGTCTCTCTCTAATTTGTGTATCATGTGTGGTGGGTATCATTTTGTTTTCATGAGAAATGGTTGATCCTTTAAATAAAGATAATAACTGGTTAATGAATGGGGTTGGGAAGTTAGTTATTGTTGTTAGCTTACTTTTTATATCCTGTGATGTTATATTTGTGAATTGAATGAGCTTCTACCTACTGAAAATCACAATCGTTGGGGGCCCTTTGCTTACGCAATTAAATGTTTCCCTCTCCTTCTGTATTTTCTTATGGATGGAAACTTCATGAAATGTGGAAATTGGTAAATCACGTAAAGTTGAATTTTTAAATGAAAATCTAGAACCCTTGTGTGATCACCCCGGTTGAACCAAAATGGAATAATGAACATGTGGGTGTTAGCTTGGTTACGTGGCATGTGTTGGGGGTGTTTTGTGGGCTGTTGTGGTTTGGGTGAGCAGCGGGGCTGCGACGTTTGGGTGGTGATCTTATTGGAATGGTTGATGGTGGAAACGTGGAGGTGTGAAATGTTTTGTAAACGATGGGGTTGAAATGGGAAGTGGTTGGTTGTGGAAAATGCCTTTATTTATGAAAAGTGTTTTGATTATGAAAAGTGTTTTGAAGTAAAAAAGGTGTTTTCAAATGCGGAAATTTTTTGTGTGTGGAAAGGGTTTTATGTGTGGAACATTGAAATAAATGAATGATGGAATGTTGTATGGTGGTGATAATATTTTTTAAATGAAATGGCATGTGGTTGCTTGCGTTTTACCTAACCTTGGTTGTGGATGACAGGGATATGTTTGTGAAAGGTTTTGTCTGGATGATAGTTTCCCAGTAGTAATAATTTGTTAAACCATTGCATGAAACATGAAAACGTAAATGGGGTTGGGGGATGATTGTTTGGTTGTTGATGCATGCTTCGTGTTAGCAGTGCCGAGGCACATGCTCAGTTTCTCTTTTTAAGAATCCATAGGTTGGGCTGTGTGTTTGGTATATGTATATATATAATTGTATCTTTGTGTTTTGTCGTACCACACCCATGTCATGCACCTAGTTCCGAACACTCCCATTTTATGGGAGAGGGTGTTCCCCCTTATTTACTAGCTCCTTCCTGCTCTTTCTTCCATAGGCTATGATGGATTGAGGTGACCTTACACCCAAGAATATTCGGGTAGGTCTCGGAGGCTGTGATGGCTTGAGGCGACCTTTCGCCCAAGACTCTTCGGGCAGGCTTACCGTTCCCAAGAACCTTCGGGATGAGGCCCATGTGTCTGCGGGCGGGTTAGTGGTTGTGGCCCAGGTGTGTGCGGGTGAGATGCGTGGTTGTGAGGCCGAGGTGTGTGCGGGCGGGATGTGTGGTTTGGCCCAGGTGTGTGCGGGCGGGAAGAGTGTGGTAGCGTGAGGACGTTTGCCGTTAGGAAGAGCAGCATCTAATTAAGTGGGAAATGGTGCGGGGTACCCAATACGTTTGTTCTATATATATACTAAACTTGTTTATGTTACTTGGTGAGTCTGACCAGTGAGGCTGGGTGGATAGTTTTTCCTTGTTAGTTTCTGGTTCTTCTGTTTTCTCACGGGACCTTAGGGTGTCTCCCCACTTTTGTATGAGAGATTTAGGTTTCCCTTCTGAGTATACTTGTATGCTCACCCTACGTTTACTTTCAGGTTTCCAGGAGGACTACCAGGGCCGTGCGGGACCCTACTAGTCGGGCAGTTGGAGTTGTTGCAGTTGTTGTTCTCTTGTTTTCTTTGGCATTGTACTTTTGAGCTTCCTTGTACATGTACCTTGTTATAAAAATTGTTTAAACATGCATGTGGGCTTGGTTTGGGTTTATTTATATACACTTGTTCTTTTCCCTTTTTGGTGGTGGACTTGTCCTATTTCCCGATCCAAAATAATAAAAAGGGTAATGCCTCCCATATTTGTGAAAACTCATACCCTTGGTGCTAGTCGCCAACCCGGGGCCTACTGGAGGCGGGACTCGGGGGTCATTATCTCCCTTTCACCATTGCCAGCTCAGGAGGGGCATCTTTGGTGGGAGGGGGTCGTGACAGTTAATATCCCTTTTCATCGATTAATGTGAGCTCATGAAGATCATGAAAATAAACTATAATCCTTTAACTTAGATTTATTACTTGTTTGATAAACTATGTGAAGAACAATACTTTTCTAAGGTGGATCTATGGTTGGGATACTACCAAGTTAGTGTGAATATGGAGGATATCCTTGAGATTTAGTTTCTTACAAGGTACGAGCACTATGAATACACATAAATTCCTTTCAGACTCACTAATTCTAGAAAAATCATCTTGGATGTGATAAAAAGATTCTTCATATATTACCTCAAAAAATTTACGGTAGTATTTATAAATTCTATTCTAATATACTACAAAATTAAAGAGGATCATGAGGAAAATTATGTATTATTCTAATAACCTTTTGAATGGAAAACATTTATGCCATGTACATCGAATTTTGGTTTTGGCTGAAGGAAGTCTCTTTATCGTGACATATCATCACAAGAAATGGAATATATTTGGTCCCTTCAAAGGTATAATAAACTGATGTATGGTCGAGGCCAACATCTTTGACAGATAATTATAGTTTACTTGGTTTATATGGGTATTATCATTGATTTCTGTGAAATTCCATATGATTTAAAA
The DNA here is from genome assembly GCA_963277665.1 of Viscum album. Lineage (NCBI taxonomy): Eukaryota > Viridiplantae > Streptophyta > Magnoliopsida > Santalales > Viscaceae > Viscum > Viscum album. The sequence goes on from OY728136.1 coordinate 2,042,668,210, forward strand.
CCCTTTTACCAAGCTATCTTGGAATGGAATAATGTTTTCATATAATCATGAATGTGAAGAGAGAATTATGGAGATGAAAAAGAGTACTATCACTGCCTCGATGATTATAGTACCTTCTAGTGGAAAATTTTTGTTGTATTGATCGATGCATAGACAAAGGGCTCAGGATGTGTATTATTGCAGAATGACATGGTCAAAACCTATGCTTCAAGGTAGTTTAATGTTCACAAATAGAACTAAACAATTCATGATCTATAGTTGGATATAGAGATCTTCACAATGAAAATTTTGTGTCATTATCAGTTTGGGGAGTTGTTTGAAATATATACAGATAAAGAATTCATCAAGTATATATTCAGTCACAAATAGATAAATATGCAACAATAAAAAATGTTAGAGATGATTGAAAACTATTACTGCTCAATCCACTATCATCCTGTGAATGTGAATAATGTAGTAGACAGACTAATAATAAATGATCTGAAATTTATTTTATTGATGTGAATTAATTGGGATGTGATCTTCATATATTTTAAAAGTATTAAAATTGGAATAATAACAGAAGACAATTAATTAATCCTTTCATAAATAGTTGATCAACTGTCTCTTTTAAAGTAGGGAAAGGGTGCTAAATGTGTTGACTTCACAATTCAAAGGAAAGTGGAAGCTATTAAGAATGGTAAAGCCTCATGTTTGAATGTTAATTATGAAGGTGTTGTAATATTCAGGTCAAGACCATGTGTACCATAAAATTTTGAGTTAATGAATGATCTGTTGGATGATGTACCATCTATATCAACCAATGAAGCAAAAAGATATATCACGTTCTCAAAGAATACTATTAATGGGATAATATGAAGAATATTATTATAGAATATACATCAATATGTCTTGAATTTTAGAAAATGATAGGGGAATGGATAGAATCCAAGGGGATGATGAAACCATTACAGATACCTACATGGAAAAGGGAAAACATCACTTTGGGCTTTGTCACCGATATTCCAAAAACCTCAAGAGGGAATAATGCTATATGGGTTGTGGTGGATCATATTAAAAATAATACATACTTCATTGCTGTATAATAATAATTCTCACCGGATCTAATAGCGCATATATATATATATATATTAAGGAAGTGGTTAGGATTCATGGAGTACCACAATCAATTATTTTAGATCGAGATCCAACATTCACCTCCAAGTTCAAGAAACATATTCATAATTCTCTAAAAAATGATTTGAACATTAGTGTGGCATCTCTACCTCAAACTAATGGCCATTTAGAGTAGACTGTATAGAAACATGGGGACATGTTGAGAGAATGATCAGTTAAATACAAGGGAGGATGGGATCAACATAGTTCTTTGGTTGAGTTCTCTTACAATAATAGTTTCCACTCTATCATCCAAATGGCCCCCTATAAATCCCTATATGTGAAGAGGTGCAGGACACCGACATGCTGTAATGAATATGGGGAATTAATATTGATAGGTCTTGAAATGGTCAAAGAGATGGTGGAAAAGTTTAAGACCATTCAAAAGAACATCAAGGCTGCTCATTGTTGAAAAAATTGTTATTTAGAAAATATTTGATGAGACATATAGATTGATGTGGGATACATGGAATTCATTAACATATCTCCCTAGAATAAAGAGATGCTATTTGGGAAGAAGATAAAGCTTATTCCAATATACATCATCCCCTTATAGATCCTCAATCGCATCAAAGCGGTGTCTTATCGACATGAACTCCCACAATACCTATCTGAATTTTATTATGTATTCCACATATCTCTCTTAAGTTAGTAAATACTTTAGCCATCACATACACTAAATCCATACGTGGTACAATTATAGAATGATCAATCATATGAGGAGTAGTTAGTGAAGAACATACATCGTAGAGACAATGTTCTACAAAATAAGATATTGAACCTTTTTACAGTCTTGTTGAGAAACAAATTGTATGAAAGAGCAACATGGCAACCAGAGGAATTGATGATATAGAATTAACCTACCCTATTCTATAAAGTTAAAATGAAAATGTTGAGTGAAATTTTTTAAGCGGGTAGATTCTAATGACCCAAATATTTATGAATAATGTTTCCATGTTTAATTAAATTAAATGTATTATTATTTAATATTGTTATAGAAAATACATGATCCTCCTTGGTTATATCATTTTGGATTCAAAAGACCATTATGAATCTTTAACATTGATGATATATCCATTAATCAATTAACACATTATTAGTATAAATATAAGGAACTTATGAAATCCAATTGACTCAAAAAAAGGATTTGATAAACTAAATTGGTAGAATTGTTCCCAATGAAGCCCATTTATCATAGATTCCAGGGTTGATAGATTCTATGAAATTTTCTCATAATCAATTCTATAATGATATCTATCAACATATGAAGGAGTGAATCCTTTTATGGTAGAAGATCATGATCATTGGGATCAAATCCCAAACCATATTCGTCGAATGACACCATGAATGTCTCATTGTCACACACCATACCTTAGGGTGTACACTAGTGTAATAAAGGGATATGTATCAAGAATATAATAATATAAATATTTATATTTTATAGAATAATATATCTATTTTTGTTGTGGTTTAAAAAATAATTTTATTCTATTAAACACAAATTGTATTTTCAAGGTAATATTTAAATTCAATTGAGATATTTATTTTGATGAATTATTTGATTTTTGAAATAAATTGTATTTTTTTAAATTTTATTAATAGATAATTTTTGTTAATTTAAAATTTTAATATATTTTTTAATTTGGGAAATTTACATTGAATAAGGGTTCATAAATAGTTATTGTAAAAAACAAAAGATTTTTCAATAAATGTAGAATCATATTTAATAGCTAAAATTCCAAAATTTATAAAATAATTCAAATAATATAGATAGTATTTTTAGAATTAGAACATCAAAATATCTAATGAAGAATTTTTTATAATTTTCTGAGAGTCAAATTATTAGGTTCAAAATAAATAATGTACAAATACACGATTCATTATATATCCTCATAATGACCCAAAAAGATGTTCTAAATACTATAATTGGTATCGAATTCCAAATATATATTTTACCATTAAAATAATATGATTTTATGTTTAAGTGATTTATTTTAAAACCCCTTTTTGGATCCTCTAAAATATATAATAAATTTTATGATTTTTAATTCATTTCATTAAAAGAGTGACTCGCCTCCACATAAGATATAGAACTATTTAAACATGTTCAGAAATTGAAATAATAAAATAGTGAAAACATCCCCAATTTTTTGAAAGCCCTAGGAAAAAATCAAGGGATGGTTTGGGGGATTAAATATTTTTTTTATATAGAGCCCAAAATATATGTTTGTGAAATATTATAGAATTCCCCTCTGATTCCCTATATTAACCCACCCGGGATTCAAATTCTCTTAATTCAATATCAGTGTAAAACATACATACTCATCCCATCAGTATCAATAATTCACCCAATGTTCCCCAATCTCTCAATAATAGCATTATCATTCTTTTTCTTCCACACTCTCAAGTAAGGGTTATTTTTTATCTCATCTTTGTCAAAGTTTTTTTATCTTCTTATGCACTTTTATTTTCAATTATTGATGGTGGGATATGTTCCTGAACCTCCCATATACTATAGTTATTATGTGTAAATGATGAGTTAAAATTTTTACTCTCTTTAATACCTTCTAGGCACACTTGTTACCATTCCAAAATTTGGTAATCATATTTTCTTTTCCCTTTTTATTCAAGATTATTCATTATCATGTTACTTCTTTTTCAAGTTATGTATTTATGTATTAGTCCTTACATTCACCCATAACATTCCTCATCATTTAAAATTTATTAGTTACTCGTTTCTCATTCATAAAACCATTTTATGAGTTTTTTAGTGATGCTGTTATGATTCCAAATTTTTACAGTGATTTTTCATGACATACTAATTTAGTAGTGAAAACTATACCAATTTTATATAATGTGTGTTCATTTTTATAGTCATATAACTTATCATTAGGGACTTACATGTATGTATAACACACTCCACGATCATTAAATAAATTATGATGATGAAGGAATTCATTTTTTCATCATCTATGTGAAGCACCTAAGAATGAGACTAAAATTAAAGTGATGGGTGTGCGCAAAATTATACATCACTCCAATGAATTGGGTATTGTTTTGTATCATGGTATGTCATGTTTGGAAAGTGTTGTACCTAATTATTTTATGGGACTTTTTCCACCATGATATATTTTAATTTTTTCAATGACCTATGTTAATGATGTTGTGATTTATGTTGTTTCCATATTTCTCATGATAAGATTATCATGCTATATCATGCCTTATTATTAATGTTACAATATGCCAAATAGTATGCCTTGACTAACATATATTATTATCTTCATGTTATTCCATGTTTTTTCCCTTACTATGATTTATGTGTCACCAAATTATTATGTACTTATCCAGGTTATCCAATATAGTTTTAATCCAATCTACGTTAAATATATTTTCAATAAAGTTGTTGTAATTAATGTTTATAGTTGTAATGCAATGTACCTAAATTCTGAAAGAAACCGGACATATCTATATTTTGGGATGTATTAAGTGTAATTTTTAAAAATTAAATCATGAATTAATGTGTAATAAATATAAGGGGTTTTATATTCTATATTCCTTTAATTGATTTTAAAAACCTTTAATTTAGGATTTTTGTTAAAACATCATGAGGTTGTATGAAAGAAGAGGTGTAATTCTTAAAAAACTATTTTGTTTTATTTAATAATCCACATTCTTCACATATTATTGAACCATGATGATATAATCAAATAAATATATAAAATATTATAATACTTAATAAATTATTTAACCGCATACAACTCATCTTATATTAAATTGTAAATGAAAGCATAATTTGTTTTTATGTAGGAATTCCGCTTCAGGAATATATATAATTTTCTTTTTATCACCAAATTTCATGAGAATTTATAATGATTTATTAAATAAATATTTAAATGATATTCCTGATATATTAAACATCATTTATATATAATACATTATATATTTTCCTACCATCCAATTCATTAAATGAATATAATGCCATTCTCACGTATATGTGGAATACCACATCCATGAAGTGAGGTGATTATTTTTTCACTAATAAATCATATGGAATGTATAAAAAAGTTTATTAAAAATTTAAATATTATAATTATGATATTATGATTATTCCATAATGATTAAATTACACTAATATATAAGTACAAATTTTTCTATGCCCCTACATATTCTTTATCATGTGTATAAATGGTTCACATTGTTATTGAATAATAAAATAATAAATTTTCCACACATGATGTTTTTATTAGATAGTTAATGGTTTTTAAATAAATTTCTAAATGAATATATTCTTCATAAATGGAAGACATTTTGTATGGGAATATGGATGAATCTGAAACACTACATGGTAATCATAATTATTTCACACATCACGTAGGATCTATATATGTGTGTCAATATATAGTTTCATTAAATATATTATTATAAAAAACTTAATATATATATATATACATTCCATTATATATAACAGTATTTAAATACCACATTGTTATATAAATTTATTTGTAAATATTATTATATATGTATATATATTATACTTATTTTATTTGTATAATACATATATATATATACTCTAAGAAAAAAAGTGAGAACATTTTTAAAAATGGTAATGAAAAAAAACTTATTTCAGCTAGATTTTATAAAAAGTGAGAACTAATAGACGGGTGATGGAAAGTTAATGAGGCATTAAAATATTTTTTGAGGAGTTTGAGATAGGAATAATAAAAAGAAATTGAAAATTGTAAAATAATATAAAGAGATGGATTTGAATAGATTGGATAGTTAGAGGTTCAAAGGGATAATTAAAAATGGTGGAGTAATGGGTTAAATTTTTGAGAGTGTAATCGTGATGTGGAAGAGTAAATATGAGATAAGTTCCGTAAGAGGTGTAGACATCAGTTAAATTAAAAACCAAAATTCCTAAACTTATTCCTACCATATTTCCTCTAAATCATAATACATTGATGATCCATTGGTACATTTAGATTATTCATGATAGGAATAAGGTAATCACCAATTTTATTTTGAAATGTGTTGAGTAATAATTTACTATTTTATGTAATTATGATTTTTGTGAATAAATTTTTAAATATGTAGAGTAAATAAAATCATAAAATCATTTGGAATTTATTCTGGGGATTATTACATCTATTAATAAGTTGTGAAATAACCTTGAACTAATAATCATTTCGCAGTGATTTGAGGTTATTAGGGTTTCCCCCAAAGTTTCATATTGGGACTTTCAAACATAAATTATAATACACATTGGGTTGATGAATCGAGTAATATGATCTGTAAATTATTATTTTTCATATTGTTCATGTGTGGAATTTTCATGCTTTAAATTCTATGTCTAAATATTTATAATTAACAATTATCACAAAATACTCTATAAAAATAGTCACATGATGTTAGCATGTGATAATTAAAGAATTAAAAAGGATAAGGATACAATATATTCAATGTAATTAACTTAATAAATTATTAATTACATAATTTTAATATGGAAGACTAAATTATGTTTTCTAATGTCTCTTTTGATAATACTAAAAATGACACAATATAAAAAATTGTGTTAGTATTATACCAGGTATTAGAATCTTAATAAATGATGTAAATGGTTAACTGAGTTATGTATTTCATAATAAAATTAATTATATATTTCACACCATCGATGATATAAATAACTTTAGAATCATTTATTTTACATGAAAAAAGGATTTATTAAATATCTATAGACATAATTAAAAGTTCGGAATTAAAAAAATAAAAATACATAGTGGATGATAATATTCGATAATCTATTGGATTTTTTGATGATAGAAAATCTGTTTTTTCATTTTGGAATTTTAATATTAAAAACTCGTGAAAATAACACCAGGATTGTTTTTTAAAAAATGTTTATATACAATTGAAAAGGATATATAATACCATTAGTATAATAATAATAAATATTTATTAGAATTATATTTATAGATTTTGATATTATATAATTTAAATGTAGATATTTCTTACAATTTGAAAGTTATACTTGTTTTCATGACAAGAATTTTAGTATGTTTTAAGGGTTAATTTATAAATGTGATAGAAAATTCATTAAGAAGAAACTATTAAACACATTTTAATTAGTTATATTCTTTTGTTATGAATTTTTTATTTCATGTTTAGGTATATTATCCATACTTATTGATGTTATCACAAAAAATAATTTAATTAACATATATAAACTATATGAAATATAACTTGAGAAACTAATAATTTTCATGTTTGAATATTGTGGCAAGTGTAATTGATTTTTTTTGTAAATTATTTTTATAGCCTATTATATTTATATATAGTGTAAAATATATATTTATTCTTTAATTATAGTGAAAATGGTTTGCTATGATTACATTAAGATAAATATTTAATGAACCTAAAGATAAAATGAATATTGTGGGTAATAATAAAAAGTTTGATAAATGGGATTTTTAATTCTCTTAATTTATTGAAACTAAATTCTATACATGGAATCATGTTTAAACAATAGGATATCTCATAAGGTCAAATTCTTATAGATTATTATAGCTATAAATAGAATAAATTAATATCTTATTTCAATATGGATATCAGTCTTATTGTTTGAAAAAGTGAAATATTTGGTGGCTGATAGATCACCTTTTCTTATAATGTATGAATGCCTTATTTTTGGGGCCATAAGAGCACATTTTTTAATGCTTGGATGAATTATTTTAGTTATAGGATTTTTGATTGACTATACCTGTTGTTTTTTAACATATATGTTTCCCAAGAGATGAGGCCTGATACGTTATGTGATGTGGGATAGGGATGGATGATGGTTGATCGATATGGGAAAGGATGCCCAAGATTGCGTTGGTAGAAAAATATGTAGTACTGATAATAATGTTTATATTGTATGTAGGGTGCTATATATTGCTGTATCAGTGATAGAACAAATACTTATAGTGAAGGTTAAATCTTTGAATTCATGTTCCTGTTCTAAAATCTAGGATGTTTTCTTGATAATATTTGTCATTATTTAAAAGATGATGTCATGTTATTATTTATATTTTTTGTTTCAAACAATGGGGAGTAATTTGATGATATGCACTACATTTTCACCATTTAAATTGTGTCTTATGATGATTCCTAGTGTACTCGGATGTATAATAAATGATAAATAAATAAGCTAAAGAATGAGGCGATTCTTGATGATTTAATAGTATAAGTCAGACTTGAGAATACAAGTAATGAATTAATAGTGTTATGAGAAATTTTATTAAAAAAGTAAATCATTAATCATTGAAATTGAAATTTAATAATAAATTTATGATTAATTAATTATTTAATTTGATGATTTATAATTTTTTGTTTATAAGATATCTGATACTTAATAGTGGTAGTCGGGTGTCTGAGTTATGATAGCTACAGTTGATCCCAAGAAAATTGTAATTCCTAGATTGCGGTAGTGTGCTATATTATATCTTGTATATTTGGTGATTTTATATTCTACTCCATCCATGTTGTTAGAGATACTGAAACAAATGGACTTTATAAGGCTGTTTCCCTAATCTTTTGGTTCACAAGGAATGGATCATTGACTACCCCTCTACCCACACTTTCTTCACATGTTACTATATTATGCTCTTATACATGGTTGATACCTTTACCCTATATGTGTATACGCAGTTGAATCATAATGGGGTTATTTTGAACACATTTATATCCATATATAGTATCAAATGTATTATTATTAGCATGATGTGTATAAAATATATTGGAATGAGGTGCATATTTGGTGTAATGGTTTTGATAGATTAATGTATAATACTTTGATGTATAATACAAAACATACTATCCTTGTTCAAACTCTAAAACTGGTCTATTATAATGTGAAGATGCGGTATGGGATGATGAGATGATGTGATGAATCAGATTCATGTTGTGACCCTGATCCCATGTATCTTCAAGATATATTTTTTTGTATAATGATAGCTCATGACGTTAAAAATTGGGGTAGATAAAAAAAGTAGTGGGAAGTAGAAGAGTAGTACACTTTTTATTGTTTTTATATTATATGATATTCTTTATGTGTAACTTTGTGATATGTATCCTTAGTAAGGCACTAAAAATAATTATAATCCTATTTATGTGATGAGTTGGTTACATTTATTTACTCACAAAAATTTATTATACTAGAATAAATTTTTTCGAGATAGTTCACAAGGAGGATCCTACTCGGTATACTTATTATAATCACTATACATAATGATAATCATTTGTAGGCCAGCAAGATCTTCTTTTTGATTGAGATGGAAATTTCTAAGTTAAGGATTTTGTTTTCATGCTTTTTTTTTATTTGAGTTTTCTAACAAGGATTTCTTTTGGTATTGTCGCATCATTTTAATCATCTATGTTTTTATGAAATTAAATGTATGTACTTGGGGTAGTGTTTAATATATTACGAATAGATGTTTTTTTGTGGGTTTTCTATCGTATATCATGATTCTCAAATTTTAGGGGATAGTGAATCCCTTTTTTTAGTTATACCATTTACAATTTTTTGAAAATTGTGGCATATTGGAGGTTAGAATTATGTTTCATTTTCTCCCTTATCATCTTATTGGCCTTGTATGGGTACGTTTGAGAAAATTCATAATTAAAAACTCTTATCTTATTTGATGGCTGAGTGATATGTTAGATTTTGTGGTTAGCAAATTGTGAGGATGGATGGAGGGGTTAAGTAACCATGTTAGATAGACTTAGTATGTGTTATGAACATGATATTATATGCAAAAACATGATTTGAGGAAATGAGCATTATGTTTAATTGATATTATAATCAATGTGATTTTTCTTGTGGGATAGGGAGCTACAAAAATATCATGAATAATGTTTTTATGTTCTGGTTTTATAATGGGGTGGGTAATGAGAAAATGTTAGAAATATGAGGTAACTAATGAACCAAAAATAATATGAGTTTGGGGTCAGCAGTACCCAATGTTTTTCCTTTTGAAAGAGTGAACCAATTTTGAAATCCCCATTAGTATCATTTCAAATAAATTCATATATATTTTCTATAAAATATCTCTAACATAAGATGATACCTTTATTTATTTAATGAGGACACTACAAATTTGTCAACATCAGACTCTATAGAAGTCTGAGGAATATGTTTCAAATTGTGGGGCATAGTATCAGTTGGAGGATGATGGTACAGATTTTAGTTTGAATCATATAAAGAAAGAGTACTAGATTTATTCATCTCTGATGATGTTTGGTAGGAAAACATGATAATGGTAGTTAATGTTCTTTAGGTATTGTGATGAGTTCTTTACTTTTTGCGTGATTGTTTGAGCTATGTTTTTTAATTTGATTTTATTTGTTTGACATAAATGGAGAGTATTTTTGTTCTATTACTTCTTTAATCCATTAGGGTATTTTGAGTTATATTATTGATATGTGGTGACCCCTTAAAATTTCCATTCTGAATATGAATGTATTTTTTTATATAAATCTGAATTAAATTACCATGATTATCATCATTTTTTGGTTTCTAGACCATTAGAATGAGTGTAGGTAAACCACATCATTAAATAGATTTAAAACCTATAAATAAATCTATGATTTGTTATTTTTTGTTTCACTTCATAAATTTTATAACTGACCCACATATGTTTTCCTTTACAAATGGTAACCATAAAATATTCTTTAGACCAATATTTGATATAGATATGTGGTGTAAGGAAAGGATTTAATCTTACCTTTTTCATATCATTCTATTACTCTATCCTACGGCCCTTGTTTGGTCCAAAATGGGTAGCTATTCACCATCTCCCATTGACCATTATTTGTCTAGGGGGGGAGGTTGTTATCATAATATGAATCATTACACTTATTATAGTCTCAATGTGTTGGGAATAGGTTTTGGTTGGAATGTGTTATTGCTCTTGTTATTTGTATTAATAAAAATACACTCCACTCATTTTAGAATATTTGGAAATTGTTTAAGGGAATAATGAATATTTTATATTTCCTTTCTTTTGTTATATATTGTGTTGTATTATTTACTCTCTCTATTGTGAATTCAATTCTTTTATGTCATGGGTTGTTCATGTGACCTTCTTTATGACGTTATTGGGACCTGATGTGTGTACATCCATGAAGTGGATTTCTCTTGTACCTCTAATCTGAAATATTGCACTGAGTATATAAATTAATGTTACACTTCACCAATCATATTGTCTTATAGTGTGACATGTTTAAAAACCATGTGGGTGATTTAGTACCACCCAATGTTGAAAATCTCATGGTGTTGTGGATGAGTTCCTATCACATGTATTATTATAGATTATTTATCGATATAGGTACAAATTAATATGATAAAATGTTATGTGATGTTTATATAGTACTCTTGATGAAATATCATGTATCCTTGGTAAGTAGTAAATGTAAAGAGCAACTTTATTCTTTATATAGTATTCTTTAAAGTGATCCTTGTAAATATGTTTGATAAAAAAAATAATAAAAAAATTATGTTAGATAAAAGGGATTATTCCAATACCTTGTTTTGGGTACTTTTATTTTCATATGATAAATCAATTACTCATAAAAAATTATTTTAAATGGCATAATGTGTGTGAAGAAAACCATTGGGAGTGATTTTTTTTAAAAAAAATAAATTATTTTTTTTAAATTATATAGAGTCTATATGATTATTTGAAGATGAGTTTTAATTAAATAAAAAATATTTAAAAATATTACATGAATTTACTTAGTATGATTTCAAAAAAGTGTAATGGGGTTTAGAAAACATTTAATGTTCATTTTGAAATGAAGGGTGTGAGGTTTTTAAATGAAGATTCTTTTTTAATGGTTTTCAAAACATTAGGTGGATTTAAGATTACCATTACATGGTCTCAATAATGATATAGTTCATTTATATCATGAATAATGAATTCAGTTGAACAAAATTCATTATCCATAATTTGTTGATATGTATTCCTGGGATGTTTCCCTTTTTTATTTGTGACCTTTATTGGGAATGAGAGTCATAGATGTTTTCTCAATATTGTAAGTGGTTTAAATATAGTTTAATTGGGATGAATTATTAGATCTGATATATGAGATTTATTTCCACCAATGATGTATATATTAACTAATGTTATTACTCTAGTTGGAGAGTAATATCCCATAAGAGATCATTTAATGAGTTTTTTATCTTTACACATATCTTACCTAGTGGATATTGTGTTCCATTTATATCGAGATCCTTCAGAGGTATCTTTTGGGATTGTTGTTCACAACACCTTCTCCCTTCACATCAAATTTCCTTATGGTTCTCAAGGAAGATAATTTTTTGAGTTGTATCTCATGCAAGATTTCAGATTTTTGTAATTAATTATCATAACTTTTAACCAATAATAAAATTTTTGTGAGGGTATCACCTAATTAAAATTTACTTTTTGTTACACATTATGTTTTCATGAAATATCTAAAGCCTTTTGTTAAAGTAATTATTAAAAATATATATTTTATATAAATTAAAGACTAATATTATGTGATCAATGTAGGGCCAAAAAGACTAAATTTAAACAAAATTTATTTCACACATTATATGGAATGTTATTTATATGTGTAAATAAATGTTTACATGAGTTATACTAATATAAAACATAATGAAAATGTTTTTTCATTGAAATTATATACATATATATATATATATTCATTCTTAAATGTATATAATTATTTATATTTGACATTTCTATATATATATATTATGATTAAATATTTTAGAGATTTTATATTTATATTAAAAAAAGATATATATACAAATATATATGGATTTATAAAAAACAGGGATAACTTTTATTAAAACATTAAATATAAAAAACCAATCATTTTGAGGTTAGGAAATAATAAATTATGGGAGAGGGAGTAGAGATATAATAAAAAGTTTAAAGAGGTGTGATTAATATTATATTAGAATAATATATAAATTATAGAAAATAATAATGAGATGGATTTGAATAGATTGGAGAGAGATAATCAAAGGGAAAACTAAAAAAGGGAGGAGTAATGGGTTGAATATAAGTGAGAATAATCATGAAGTTCAATAATAACATTGAGATACACACTGTGGGAGGTATGAAAATTGTTTAAATAAAATACCCAATGTTCCTCATCAACTCACTAAAATATCTTCATTGATACTATTCATATTGAATCATTGTTACTACTATTGAATTCAAATAAAATAAAACAATGTATTCATCATTATTTCTTCATAGGTGTCGAGGAGTAATTTATAGTTTTAATTAAATTTAATTATTGTATTTAAATTGTTAAATATAGAGAATAAATAAATTATATCATCAGTTTGATTATTTTTGTGGATGATTATCACTTGGTTATGAGTTTATGGATTCATTCTTACCATTCTACATCTCAAGTGATTCCATGTAGTTTAGGGTTTTCCTACAGCTTTATGACGGTCCTTATGAATACTGTTTCTAATCCTAGTTAGGTATTAAAGTAAAAGATGTGGATATGTGAATTCCCCATTTTTTTGTTATTTCCCATGTCTGAAATTATCATGGTTTTTATTATTTTATTAAATATATATGATAGCCCATAAATAGAATAGAATCTGGAAAATTAATCTCATTAATTGAATATTTGAAACTATGTTAATTATAAAAGAAAAGGATAAAATAAATGATGTCTAATTCAAATTATAAATTATTAATTCATGAAATTTAATTAGGATGACTAAGTTATTAATTATAATGTTTTTTATGAAACTAATAAAAATTCATACAATAAAAAATTAATGTGTTAATATTATATCTTGAAGTGGAAACTTAATTTCTAAATGATATGGTAAATATAGTTACTTTTTCATGAATTGAATTAATAATAATATTTAAAACCTTATATGTTTAAATAAACTTATATTTTTTAACATTAAATTTAAAAAAAGAATTTATTAAATAATACTGAAAATATTTCCATGATTGAAATTCATAAAATTATAACTAGTAGAAGATGTTAATATTTGATAATATATATGATTGTCAAATGATATAAAATAATTTTTTTTCACATCGAATGGAGTTTATAAACTAATTTTCATAAAAACTATATGGATTTAATTTAGAAACATATTATATAGAGTGGATAAAATTAAATAATATTTTATTTTAGAATAATAATGATTATTTTGGAAAATTATCTAGGATAATGAAATGGATAATCCCATTACTTGTTTAATTATTATTTGATAATTTCAATGTGATAAAATGTTGTAGTGTAAAACATCATAAATGTTTTTTTATGATAATTCTTTTTATAATCATGGATATTAGAGAATTAAAATGATAATTTTTCATTAAATTTAAATTTATATTTTTTTGATGAAATGGTTGTAAGAGAATTCTTGTTTTTAATTTATAAATGATAAATATAAATAAGGAAATATAAACTGACAACTGTGACCTATTATTATAATATTAATTAAATATATTTTACTATATGCATATGTTTTTTATCTTGTTCTAGGGATATTATAAAATGTTTGATTTTAAATAAAAAATGGAAACTACATGCACTATCTATTAATAAAATATTAATATTCATGTTTCAATATTATGGGTAGTGTGATCAATTTTATTGGAAATGTTTATGTCTATTTACATATGACATTCAATAGATAGTTCTCTATAAATGTTTTGGATTTGATAAGAATGTTGGTTATTCCTAGATTGGATTGTCTAAAATAATGGAAATAGTTATAGAACCTGATGCTAAAACAATTTTTTTTGATAATATTAAAAATTCATGATAATTGATAATTGGTCTTCCCAATATTTTTTTAAACTGGATGTTATAAATTGAATCATGGTTATCTATTTTGATAAATTGTAATAGTTAATCAATTTTGTTCCAAATAGAAAATCCAAAATAAAATAATCAGTTAATCTAGTTTGGAAATTAGTTTATCTGTTTCGTGATGACAAATATTTGGAGTGATGGAGACCATTATATTCTGAATAAATAAAGCCTTCTATTTCGGGAGAGATAGATGATTTGTTTATATAGGTTTAATAAATTTCTTTAGGGCCAATATTACTAGTTCAATATGAAAAATGAGTTATACCTTCTATGGTTTCTTCGAAAATGACCATTTTTATCTCATGTGAAGTTATCTAGGGATGGATGATGGTTGATGAGATATTAGAGGGAATGCACAAGGAAATGACAGTGGAATGGGATTTCTATTATGACGATGATTTTTGCATATGATGTTAAAATTAATGTTCATTGTTGTAAGGGATAAAACCATGATTATTAATAAATTTTGATACTTGGATTTGAAATTTTAATAATGACTTATAGGATGAAATCATAATAATTTTCATGATTGTCTAATGGAAGATGATAGGTTGTTATTTATACAATCTGTTACCATCTATGAGAATCATTTTGATTCTATTAACTAAAATGGAATCATTGAGGTGGTAGATTGGTTTTATTCTAAGAGTATCATAACTATTAGGAAATGAAAAATTAATAAAAGAAAGAATGATATCATTATTTAGGCTTTATTTTACGATTTCAAATTGGAAAATAAAAATAATAAAATAATAGTTCCACTAGAACATGAATAAGAATATTAAAACAATAATACTTAAAAATTATAATTTTAATAATTAATTAAGATATAATTCATTAATTTTTTAAAATGAGTCTTGATGACTATGTTCTTATTGGATATCTAGTCCTTATTATTGTCAATTAGGTGTGTATATCACGATAGCTGATGGTGAGATTAGGACTAGGATAATGACCTCAGTTTACGTAGGAGCTATATAATATCTTTTATGTTTTCTAATATCATACTGTACCCCACCCATTTCAATATAGGGATTGATACCCAATGTAACATGGGATTGTTTTTCTGAAATATCATGGATCTTAAGGATTTGATGGATAACTAACCCATAAGATTCCTCTCTTGACTCTTTATAATATATTTTCTTGGTAATAATTGTTTTTTATCTTTTTCATATAATTGTGTATGGGGTTGTAATATATTTTAGTTTTTTCACACACATGTATTTTTGGATATAGTATCCAAATGAATTAAATATTTATTAAATGTTTGTGTTGTGATGTCTTGAGGTGAATACTTAGCATATGGGTTGGGATGGCCTGAGGTATAATACATGTTGTATGATCCATGACATACAATCTAGGGTATCTCCTAAAATCTACTATGTTGGTATGTAGATATGTGGTATGGTATGATGGGATGTTTTGATTCTAGAGGTGCATGTTGTGATACTAATCCCACGTGTGTTCAAGATATATTCATCTATAGGGGTAGACAATTGATTATGTTAGATGTTGGTAATAGGGGAAAACTAGTGGGGAAGTGGTATCAGGGTACCTAGGTTGTTTATATGATATTATATGAAATATTATATGACTTA
The DNA here is from genome assembly GCA_963277665.1 of Viscum album. Lineage (NCBI taxonomy): Eukaryota > Viridiplantae > Streptophyta > Magnoliopsida > Santalales > Viscaceae > Viscum > Viscum album. The sequence goes on from OY728136.1 coordinate 2,042,684,856, forward strand.
CTTTTTGAGAGGTGGACATGTCATGTTTGGGAAAATAATTTTATTATTATTTATTTGTTGAGATAGTTTCATTAAATTGCAAAAGAATATTTTGTATACATCTTTAAAATTTTTATGTGAGGTTAAAGAGAGGGTATAACTATGTATACATGTATATTACTCCCTAGTAAAATATATCATGTTTTTAGTTTATTAGGAGATAATTAGTGATTGATGTAGTTATTATTAATTGGAGGAGTTTTTCGGGATCTATTTGGGATTTGAGGTCGATGTTGAGGTTTTCTTTTGTTTTTTTGTCATAACCATTAAGTTATACTACATTAGTATGAAAATAAATTTATTAACATGAGATACTTTTAACTTTATTAAGAGTAATAGTTTTGTGGAGGTAGTTATCTCATGTTTTTTAGATATTAGAGTGGAATGCATTAGGTTTGTGTGTATGTTATACCCTCACTTGTTTTCTCCAACCTATGGTATGTTTGTTGGGGACTTCATGTGTCAATATCTAACTTATCTCAATTTTTTCCCATAGGGGTGGCTTGGGGGGGGGGGGATTTTTAAAAAAACATACATTCATTTAGTCATGATTGTTTAATAATGGAATCCAAATTCATGTGTACAAACAACCAACCAACTCTATGACTATAATGTACTTAATATTCAATTAAAAAAATTCTTGTATTGTTTTAAAAGATCAATTGGTGTATCAAATTGATAATTATTTCATTATTATTATTATAGAGACGATGAAATAATAATCTCTTTGACCTTAGTCCACTTACCAAACTTATTTTTGTTATATTTGTCGAATTTCATGAGAAAATATGACAAAAACCTAAATTATTATATAATTTCATATAACAAGATAAAATATAAAATAATATTATAAACAATATAAATGATTTCATAAGAATACATAATTAACATATCTTCGTTATTATTGAAGATAAAGAATGTACATCACAAGTCAGACTCATGTAATTTTAATTTTGTTGACTTGAGATTAATTACATTTTTTGGAACACATAATCATGTACAAGTTATGATGGGTGATCCAAAATATTGATATAATGTATTAGGTAATGATTTTGTCTTGTGATAAGCTATGTGTGGGATAAAGCAGTAAAACTAATCATATTTTACAATTTTCTAATATTGTGATACTATATAAGATGTTTTATTTGACAAATCTTTATGTCATGTTATATAATGATAAAAAATTTCCTATGTTGTTATGATCTTATGATAAAATATTATTTATGTTATTATTCCATGTGATTACACTTGATCATTTTCTTTTATTATATCATATTTTTCTATGACTCACATGGTATTTTTCATAATAATGTATGTTCCTTTTATATGATTCTTATGTCAGCACATTTGTTTTTTTCTATTTAAAAAGTTATTCAATAAACTTTAATGAGATGAAATGGATTTAGATGATCTTACAAATAATAGAATATTTATATACTGTTTTCTTTTCATTCTGATATATTATAAGCCTAGTATTCCAAATACATTTGGACCCAAAATCATTGGGGTGTACTTATTATTTATTTATGTCTTGAAATCATTCGATAATTTGTGTAAATTGATTCGTTTTCCATAGCTAGTGTAAGAGAAAGGTATATTCATATATTAGGATTTAGACTATTATAACTCCGTGAGAACCATATGTATCAGTCATATTATTAAAAAATTTCTTGAAATATTGGTAATTTATAATGTGTGACTTTTCCATTAAATTAAAACCATATATTGATGATATAAATAGATGTGGCTCTGGAATAATTTTGACTAGTTTTAATTTCTTGGAACTGGCACAGGCTTGAGTCCTGCTAGGTTTGGACACTGTTCATATTATGAATAGGGCTACTCAATCCCATTGCCTAGTTGGGGAACATGTATCTCCCTGGGTTGGTGGACCGACCTTACAGGTAAAGAGGGGGACTTAATTGACAACCATGTTATGCACATGATCCTCATCCCAGCTGGTGGGGACTCCATAAGTGCATCTTGGTGACTTGAGATAAAATATGCATGGAGGCATAATTTCTGGGATACTGTTGCAGGTTATGTAGTACATACTCTTTCTGGAAGTATAACATGTACTTTTTGGAACTGTAGCTATGGGAAATAGTCCCCTGTTTGGGGCTTCGAGCCACCGATATGGTCTTCGAGTCCTTTAAGGCCTTCGGGACACCCAGGCCATGGGGTCAGAAAGGCCTTCAGGACACCTTAAGGCCTTATAGCCACCTTATGTGCAGATGTAAACCAGAAAACCTACATCGAATAAGCTCTAGAAGGAGGATGATCAAGGATCTTTCCCCATAGTAGAAACTAAATAGATTGCAAGAATTTGAGGGTATGGAACCTCCAATTATGACAAGTATGTGCATAAATGAGAAAGCCTAGTTGAATATCCATGTGAAGGTAGAGAACTGATTTCACGATGAATATGCTATGGAGGAGAAGTTCCAAGTAGTTAGTCTGGGTTGTATGTAATGTTTTGAGCCTACATGAAATGAATTCCTCTATAGCCTATGGGCAATGTAATACTTACACCTACATGCCTTGTAATGGTTCCACCTCACCCCTTGAAAGGATTATAATAAAAAATAAATAAAAAATGAAGGTCTCTAGTACATTGGAGATTAGATTAAACTCTATATTATACATGTTCACCATAATGGGTCCATTCTATAGACAAGGTTTAAAAATACCATGATATATGCTTTTAAAATTCATAAAATCATTATGTTCATTTCCAAAACACTTGGAAAACATTTAATGTAATAAAATATAAGAGAATTTTTTTTGAATATTCTAGAATGAATCCAAGAGACTAAAATGTTTAAATATACATATCATTTTTATGTTATTTAATATTAATAATTTTTTTCATTATTTGTATGATAATGTATACTAATCGTTTTTTATTCTCTTAGTCAGTAGTGGGAAAAAAGATAAATTGTGCCAATATCCAATAGGATGGAAAAAGATGTGATTACCCAAGAATATCACTATCATTATTGGGGAACGATCTTAAAACATCATGTGTATACTAAATAAAATAGATAAAGTTTTGAATTATAATGTGAATCATGCATAACTTCATCATCCTTATAAAAAGTATAATGTTATAGTCAAATGATTTATGTTTCAAAGTCCTCATAATCCATGTGAACCATTAGATCCTATCATCATGGAAAATTGTATTAATTTTATTGCGAATATATTCTATATCCATTAATAAACAATTCATGATAATATTCTAAGAGAAATTTATTTTATTAATGGAGAATCCCATTAGTGGTGGACGCTGATCAAGAAAACTATGTCTAAATGGGTTATTTTTTCAATGGAATTAGAATACTTAATTTGTAAAACCCCATTATGTTAATTCCAAGATAATTTAAATTTAATTTTTTGGTATCCTTTTTCATTGGTTGGGTTAGGCCAAAAAAGAATTAGGAGGATACTTATATTGATGTTATAAATTTTATTGAGTTTTCTCAAAAACAATTATGGTGTCTTTAGTCATTTTTTGATATACATGATCTATAATGGGATTACATGAAATATAATCTTCACTATGTTTATATAATAAATAGTTAAAAATAACGTGAATAGTTATATTCCACGTATATTTATCACGCCGCTTAATTATTAAAAATTATTTTTTAATAAGAAATATGATTGGTGTTTCAACATATACTGGAATCAATAATTACATACCGTTTATTGGGTTAAATTCTATTTAATATACCATGTGTCAGTTTTAAGTTGTCAAATCAGCTAAGATTTTTATTATCATTCCTCCAGGTTTCCTTTCTCAAGACATAGATCCATCCATAAGTGGTTTTGAAGATATCCGACCCTTTAGGATCATTTTGTTCATCGATTGATCATTGCGTTGATTTATATTCATCTCTACAATTAAGTGGAATTATTTTCTCATCTATCTCTTTCTTTTTTTTGCATAAAATTTTATATATCATCTTGATATTGATGGATCTGAAATTTTTATTGTTGAATATTGTTTCTAGGTTGAGTTTCTATGTCTTTTTCACATTTTTACTTGTTGTAAATTCTTTTTGTGGGATGTTGTGATGCAGTGAGAAAGGTAGTTAATTATTTTTAGTATGGCCAATTGATTTTCCAATAGATTATGTTTTTTGAAATTAGATTTCAATTGAATTGTGGAAACCCAATTCATTTTGAATTTTAATTTTAATTGATATAGTATAGATTTAGGTAAAACAAACTATTCCAATAGAATTTGATGTTGAGGCATTAATTGAAAATAATGAAAGGTGAGAAATAAAATTGATAATTTATATTTATAAAATGGATTAAAATAAAATATTAACAACAAATGATTTTATTTTTAAAAAAATACAAGAAATGGTGATAAAACAAGACATGGTTTTCAAATTGATTTTGAATTTTTAAAATTAGTTTTTGACATTGAGATATATAATGAAATGAAATGATTTGATGCATTTAAACTGATTTATTGAGGACAAGATATTTAAGGTAGTTAGTGGGATATTTAATAAATTCACAATTGGATCTTAATTCACTTGAAATATATTTACAGTTTACAACACTATCAAAAACAATGATATAAGGATATTATCCCCATTGGTATGTTAATGATTTCCCTTCAGCATGAGATTGAGTGATTTGTGAGAATATGAAATTGTTTATCATTGATATGAGATGTGTGAGGATCCCATAATGTGGAACTATCATACTTCAATGTAGATGACTATGGTTCTGGTTGTAACTGATTTGATTATAAATTCCAATGATTTTAAACTATTTTAATCATGCCTAATTATTTAAATATACAATTTTATATACTATTTTTATTGTATAATTGTTTTAAATGTTGTCTTTTATTTTAAATGAGACAATTTTCTTTAAAATATGATATTGAACTTCTGTTCCTAATTTGATTAAAATTAATAGATTATTTTAGATTATTGGTATTTCATCCTATTATTAAACAATTGGTAATACCATATTAGAAATTTATCTCACACACTACCTTTTCCTTTTATATTTTATATATTTTTTCCATCCTCCTATAGGTATAAGGAATGTGCCTCTTAGGGATGGTTGATACTCAAGATAAGTTGGGGATTGGGGTGAAATTTCTGGTAGAATATTGGGGTATCTTTTTTTGATACATTAGTGTTGTAGTATTTTTATTGTTTTTATATACCTATTTTTTTTCTATTAATATCACTTTTTTAATTTTGTGATCATACTTATAGGTATATGTCTCTTCTGTTGTGCTTGTCAAAAATTCATTCCCATGTTTATATTTCATGATTCCATGTCGTAGTTTCTAACTCGTTGGGATTGAAGATTCCCTTCAGGACATGTCAGGATCATCTTGATTATCTGTATACCAAGTTATACATGATGATTTTTCATAAAGTGATATCAAATTTATAGGTTGAGAATCTTTCCTATACATTAGTATGTAGTTTATAAATCTTATTGGGGCTAAAGAGGCAGTTGTGAGTGAGTGAATAGATTTCTCTCATCATAATGAGAATTAAAGCACCATGGGTGGTTTGGGAACAACTTTTTTTGGATTATTACTCATATATTCCTTGATTATTATTTGGATAGGTTGAATTAAAAATATTTTTCATCTATCTGATTTGATTGATTTCCACATTTATCTTGTTTTAGTTATTGATTTATATAATCATCTAATGTATTCAATTTTGTTTGTTGGTATTTTGTAGAATCATACCACATGAATGAAATATATATATGATCTATGAGGAATCATCTTTTGAACTATAGTGATATGTTCCTCTCATTGACCTGAATATATTATAGGTTTTTGTTTGTGTTGTCTATGATTAGGGACATGCACCTATACCTATTCTTCAATAGTCTCTAGTTGTAGAACATCATAGGGATGAATCCATGAATCATTATCTAGACTTACATAATCATAATCTACATTATTAACATGTTCCAATAATCTCTAACTGGATGAGGACTAGATGATAATGATGGATCATCATTTTTTACCTTCTAGAAACACCAAATGCTATTAAATTTATACTTTCTTCTTTTATGATTGAGGGGCTTAGAAATATATAGTGGGACACAATGGTTATGGTGAAGAATGATAATGGTTTATAGTGGAAGGAATTTAAAGCTATTTTTACTGACCTAGTCAATCCAAATTCTTTGGTGTTACCTAAGTCTATGGGATTTTTGACACTCTAGAAAGATAACAGGTTCATAACACAATATGAAAATAGATATCTAGAGCCTATGAAATTTTCTCATGATATTGAATCAAATTATAAGTTTATGACTCGGTGGTTAGAGATGATACATTGATATAATTTTTTTCTTAGTTTTTGTTGATGTGGATACTAATGTATATTGATTTTCTAGATAGGGCATTGATGGTTGAAATTTTTCTTCCTGGTAACTTAGTTATAATAGGAGTACTTTTTTCTCTCAATGGAATTCTCATGAGTTCACATGAAGGGAATAGAATAAATGATGATTCTTGTGGTGGTTCTTGGTGAACTATTCTTCTAAAACTCCTATAGTGTCGAGAAGAGTCCCATTGACTTGATACTAGTCTAATAAGACATAGAATTTGAAATAGTTTTTCATAGAGGCACCCAAGATATCTGGTTCCTATGGGCATTACAAAAACATACAAATAATATCCTATATATTCTCTACAACACATAGTTTAAATAACACATAATTATAAAAATGAAATACAGTGCAATAAAATTCATCAATATTTAAGGGGTTCCTAAGGATATAATATGTACCAACAATATAGATTCATATTTAGTGATTTATCTATTTGATATTGTTACATTTCACTTGATTATATCAAATTATCCTTTACATTTTCCCAATCTTCCTATAGAGTTGTTATCTTATGTGATGTCTGTTATTAAACCTTTAAAATAAAAGATTGAGCTGGGTCTTTATTGTCCTTTTTCTGCCTACCCTTTATCATAGATTGATCTTGTTTGGGATTTTCTAGTTCTCAACATAAAACCTTTTGATTCAATTTCTTGGATGTATTCTACAATTTATAATTAATCTCGAATTGTTTTTTATCTTTGATTGGTCTCCATTACTGAACCTATTAGAGAATGTTGTATCATTCAAGGAGTCTAGGACATGAGGTCGAGTAGAGTCTAACCTTTTTATCTATATATAGGGGATGTAATATTAGTTTTCACTTTTATTCAAATGTGGCTATCTTTGACTAATTGTATATCTTCAATTTTCATCCAGCTTCCCTACGTTGTTTCCTGATGCATTCCCTCACTTTACAAGGGTATGGAACTAGGTAAAATGAAATAGATGAAAACGAGGTTGATTTATCTAATAGATGGAGTCCTTTTATACTCGATCATGTCACAATGGGTGGTGTATCTTCTGTTTTATAATAATGATTATAGAGAACATCATTGATGTGTTTATTTCCAAAAATGCAACTGAGTTAAATTAATGATCAAGTATCTATCATAAGGAAGTGATGTTCTATATTACTAGTATAAAGGGGAAAATGTTTCATGAAGTATGATATTTGATCTAGTTATCACCATTTTATAATAAATGAATCATTCATTCATAACAATGACTTCAAAAGTAGGTATAGAAATTATGAGTACATTTTTCATGCATTTTGGTCTTACTAGTGCTTTTGCAGTCTTTATGGCGTTGATGAACAAGATTTTCCATGAGTATCTTGATACATTAATGGTTCCCTTTTTGGATGAAATTCTATTTTACTCTATGTTGGAGGAGGATCTTGTTTTTTTCATTAAGAGATGTAATGGAATGGTTGAGTAATCCTGCCTTTATGTGATGATATTGATATTTAATTTCTAGATAATTGATGTTATGTTCTTAAAAAATATTGTCTTAGAACATGGTATTTTTTTATCTGGAAAAATTAAATGATGTTATTACATGAGAAAAAAAAATTTGTGATTAATAGATTCATGTGTTTATAATGATATTATACCCAGTTCATAAAGGATTTCTCAATGTTGGATTCTCTTATGACCTCTCTAACTCGAATCGAGGGATAAATTTCTTTAGAGGTGAACTTTTAGAGTTATTTTGAATAAATGATGATTATTTTGACTTTTAAAGTAGTTTTTACTATTCCATAGAATGGGATGGGATATGTGGTCATTTTCAATTCATTAGGTTCAGGTTTGGGTTGTATTCCTAAGCAGGGTTACCACTTCATTGATTGTAGATCTTAGTAGCTCAAGCCACACAAAAAGAAATATCTGACCCATGAATATGACTATAAATCGTTCATTAATTCACATAAGTGTATGAGGCAATATATTTTTTAATAAATTATTAACACATATTATGACCATCGTTGATCAAATTATATATTATCTTAATAATGTATTAATCTTTGTTAGAGATGTTGTGTAGAGTACCTACAATCATTTCATTTTGATGTTTCCTATACCATGGTGATATAGAATATAATTACATATGATTTGAGCATGAAACTACTAAGCTATTCCATGTAATAATCATTAGATGTGTGGTACATATTTTCTAGATTTTCATAATTCTATATTAAAGTTCATCAAATAAGGGTTGAGGTTGTTTTGGCCGGTGTTCAATCGAAATATTCATTTCTCAAGATGGTTCAAGTGGGAAAACATCTTGAGGATGTATTCTGTATAATTTATGAAAATATTTTTGGTGTGGAGATTTTTTCTAACTGTTAATTCTCCAAATTCTATGTGTTATGTCTATAAAAATGGTTCATTGTATAGTTACCTGTGAGAAAATATGTGTTAATGGATTTCAATAATTCTCAATGGCCAATGAAACAAGGTACCAAAATGATGTTTAATTGCAATAAAAAATTAATATACTAGCTTGGTATGATAAGGAACGACTGATTTATTATATCATATTTATATTATCCTATAGGTCATGGTCGATCATCAAAGACCATTATTCTTTTCTTCTTCAACTTCCAGTGAAAACTTCGATGTGGGATGAGAACTCTATAGATTTTTTAGTTTCTTTTCATATACACAGAGAAAAAAGGATGAGATATGGATTATCACCATTAGGATGAAAAAATTGGTTCACTTTATACCCACTCTATATGAAACTAATGTTGAGGATATAAGAAATCTATATATGAGATAGATTGTTCATTTTTATAGAGTTCAATATGTAATAGTCTCTGATAGAGATCCAAATTTTACATATCAATTTTTGAGATTCCATTAGGAGGTAGAAGGATCTAAGGTTCATTTGAGTATGAAATAATATAAGAAAAATTATGGATTTATAGAAAGATATATATATATATATATCTTGAGGATATTATGTGTGTATTCTTCCTTGATATTGGCGGGGCTTGGGAAGATCTATTGGGACATGATGAGTTTTCATATAAAATAATTATCAGTCCCTAATTATAATGGATTCTTTTGACACTATGTATGGAATTCTGTGTAAATATATGTTGTGTTTGTCAGAGACTAGTGAAAGTTCTTTGGATGGAGTAATATTGATTCAATAGACGATATAAAATATTTAGTATATTCATAAAACTATTTTGTCGGATCAGAGATACAATAAATCTAATGTTGATAAATAGTGAAGACCAATGTAGTTTTTAGTTGGTGAAGAGGTGTTATTAAATGTTTCAGCATGTTTGGGTTATCAAAATATATGGATGAAATCGAAACATGTTCCTTGTTTTGGGGGACATTTATAGGATTTTGAAAAGGTGGGTAAAGTCTCATTCCATTTACCACATCATCCACAATTGACCTTGATACATAACATGTTCCATGTATTATATCTATGAATGTATCTTTCTAATCCATCTCATGATTTGATATTAATTGTTCTTGATATTATGTTTAATTTATTTGTGACTGAGAATCCAATCATAATTGTTGATTTTGAGATCGAGCTACTTCATGTGTGGATGATACCCTTGGTCTGAGTGATATGGTATCATAGTTTATATTCTCATCAGAGATAGGATACGATGCACTAATGAGAGGGCATTATTTAATAGTTTTGATATGGATCCTTCATGAAAGGAATTATTGAGACAATAATTTTTAATTATGGATAAGTTGTAACACCACATTGTGTTTCTTCGAGCTATGTTATATGAATTTTTTGAATATTATTTTCTATTTTTTTTGGTAATAATGAAAAGGATTTCAGAGGATACCAATAATTGTTATATCATAGATTTGTAATATTTCTCACTACATAACCTAAAATTTATATTTTCGGAGGAGGATGTACACATCATGTAATGGGATTAAAAATTACGTTTTCTTCACATAAAAGATGATGTGAAATGGTAAAATATTTCACGGTTATATTCCATGTATAGTTATAACACGATGTAAATATTCAAAATGGGATTATATTAATAATATGATTGGGTTTTCAGTTAATATGGGACATTAAAATTACATTATGTGTAACTGGTTTACAATCAATTTAAAATCACATGATTCTGTTCAAATAAGGTTATTCGATTTAAATTATTATTACATTTTATCCAAGTTTCCTTCTTTTGGACAAAGAGATATCCCTAGGCAATTATAGTGGTATCAAACCCATCAGGATAATTCCTTTTGGCGATTGTTCATCATGTTAGTTGTGGTTAATCACTTAGATTATGTTGTCTTCTTTCCTCTTATCACTCTCTCTATTTTCCGTATGGAGTTTTATGAATATTCCTAGTATTTTTGGATCTAGTATCATTTCTATTGAATGATTTTTCTAGGATGATTTCTTTGAACTTCTATGACTTCATTATTTTTAGAGAGTTCTATTTTGGGGAATTTTTGAATTGATGATAAATGTATAGTGTTATGTTTTTGATGAACAACTTATTTATCCGAGAATTTATTTTTGGGAACTTTATATTTAATTGATTTTGAAAACTAAATTGATTGAAAATTACAATTGAAATTAATATAATACGTTTTATGGGAAAAACCCATTCTAATGGAATTAGATGTTGGGGTGTGATTTCAAATTTATATAAATTGTGAAATTAATTGAGAAGCTTTTATTACAAAAAGGATATATTTTAAATGAAGATATCCTAAAGAATGGATTTATCTGAAAACACAATGAAATGATTAAAAACACATGAAATGAAATTTTAATTGGATTAGAATTTTGAAATGGGATGTGGGAAATTGTAAAGTTTTACAAAATAAAATGGTTTTAAACATTTCAATTGATTTATATATAACATTGAGGCAAGGTAGTTAGTGGGATATCTGGAAAAAAACTTTTACGATGGTAATTATCAAGAAATAGATTTACACTTTACAACAATAAAAACAATATTAGGGTGAATCTTATACTCAATTGGATGTTATGAGTCGTATTCATCTTGATCCTAATGGATGTGTGTGAACATAATTTTTGTGACCACTAATATGAGAAGAGGGATCATCTCATTACATGGAACTAATTTACCTCCAGAATGATGACCATGGTTCTTATTGTGACTATTTTCATTATAAATTTAATTGATTATGAAACTGCTTTTATCATTCCTAATGAATTATATATATATATATATATATATATTAATATAATGTTATTGTTAATAAATTTTTGAAATGTTTTAAATTGTTTAAAAATAAAATAATGTTTTGTATAAATATGAAAATGTACTACTTTTCCTGATAGGATTAAAATTGAATGCATATGTTTTTTTATTATTATGGAATATTATTCTTGAAAATTTTGAGTGGAAATGTAGAAATTTTATGCTCATGACCTTACATTAACTTTAGGAATTTGGATATGTTATCTTTCTATGATAGAGTAAATGTAAACAACCTCTTACAGGAGCTTGATTCTCTTGATCCCTTAGGGGTTGCGGTGACGTGTTTGTTTGGGTGTTGGGATATATTTTATCTATGTTTTACATTTTTGATGAACTATTTTGGATTTTTATATTCTATTTTGGTTTTGGTACAATCACACATTATTGTTTTTATCATAATAAAATGTGTATGTTTAATCTATTGTAACTATGGAAAATTCATTACCATGTTTATATTGAATGATTCTAGGTGATATTCACTAAATCATGGGGATCAGAAATATCCTCCAAGATATGTTTGAATAAACTTGGTTATTAATGTACTAGGGTATCTGATCTAGTTTGTGACATCATGAATTTATTTTTTAATAAATATTTTCCTTGAACTATGTGTATTTAAATGGATTGGTAGTTCTTTAGAATAAAATAATGAGAAGATTAGTCTATTAGGTAATATGAGGAAAACTCTACAAGGGTTTCCCAGTATGCCTTCGCTTCTTCCAGATATATATAATGTAAGTTGGAATATTTATTTAGTTGCATCAATCCAATTCTATTATAGTAATTACATATAGGAGACTTTGGTTTCCATGAAGATATTTCCCATTGTGCCTTCAATGTTGGGATGGGTATAGGTGACTCCCATTTGCCATATGGGGAAAGTGAATAAAAGAAATAAAATATAGTTTTCATCATGATTTTCAATAGACATATCACATGGGGAAGAATAATAAAACATCCCACATGCCAATTTGGTGGGAATAAGAAACCAATAATCTATTTCAGGTGAAATGGAAGATTTTTCAAATGTTTAAGATAGGGGAATAAGAAAAATAATTAAGGAACAGAAATTAAGTAACCCACTAATTTGGATGAAGAAAATAATGTTCAGATCAACACTTGTCCTGTAGTAAAATGATTCAACTACATGGAATACTGTAATTTTTCAATACAATTGAAAAATCCTTGTATTCTCAATGAAAATAAATGAAAACAACCTCAAAGGCCTAGAGAATAGTGGTGAGATTATAATATCACTTCTAATGAAGTGGATCCCCACAATGATGTATTGAAATGTATTTTAGTTATTCATTCAAGTATAGTGAATGTTCTATTTCATTCTAGTTCTATGAAATCATTCATAACATAGAATTTTAGTAAAATTATTCAAGCACCACCTCCAAACATGGGCGGGGTGAGATATCTATGTGAATAGAAAACATAGAAATTATCTCATTCCATGTATATAACTCCTACCTAGAATTTTTTTATTTAAAAGATATTTTATAAATCTTTTCTTACATACATTATTATAGTTTTTTTCTACATTGTCTGTGTATTGGATATCATTAAAGAAATGCAGAATAATATATCAAGATATGGAGATCATTCCCCATGTCAAAATCCATCCTCTGATTTTATACATGTGGGAGGTGAATGATGAATCACCCTAGGAATCTTGTGTTCTAGCATAGATATTATTGACTTATTAGTAAGAATATTTATCCCAAATGATTGATAAAAATGATTGAATCATATCTGAAGAAATTATCATTATGAGGGATTATATTGTTGTTTTACCTAAAGAGATTCCTAATATTCCTTCTTACAAATAGGGTGCATTATCAATTGAAATTTTAATTTGACTACTACAAACATTGATGTCTTCATTAAGAATGAACACTATTCTGTTAAATTATATGAAAAAGAAGTTGTAGTGAATGTGGAAAATGGTTTAATATATCTGAGTGCTTCACCATGGGTTATTTTGGTCTTAATTGTAATAAATAAATATTTATTAATAAACCTATAAATTGTTTATAATTAATAAAACAAATGAAGATAAACAAAAAGCATCTCCTTCTAATAATATGAGACTTGTTTGATCAACTTTCGAGGCCAAATATTTCCTTAAAGTGTAAATTCAGTTGGGATATCACTAATTAATAGTGAAGAAGGAAGACATTCCCAGAATATCCTTCCATAAAAGGTATGAGAACTAATAAGTCATAGTGTTTCCTTTTAATGTCACTGATTCTCCAAAAATATATATGGACATATAGAATAGATTCCTTAAAAATTAACTCAAAAAATAGTGGAATTATATATTGATGTTATTTTGACATAATCCAAAATCCAGTAGTAGTATGAGATTCATTTGAAAAATGTGATAAATCTTTTACAAAAACAAAAGAAATATGAAAATTATAGTATATGTATGTTCTGGATAAAGGGTTTATCATTCTCATAGAATATTATCACAAGAAAAGTTAAATATGTAGAAACTTATAAGACATTAGAAATTTAATATTGAACCATAACTATATATAAAATATTGATAAATAATTTCCTAGTAAAATTTGGATATTACAAATGATTTATGAAAAATTCTCATGATTTTCAAACCCAATATAGAAGCTAACATTGAAGAGGAAAATGTTTTTATACACCAGGGAGTAGAGAGAAATAATTAAGGGGTTAAAAAATAGGCTAATCCATAGATTTATCCTCACACTACCCTCACAGGGGAAATATTTCATGCTATATATTTATTCTTCAAATATGGATATCATTTGTGTAAAAATGTATAATGATAATGTGAGGCTATTTTTTAAGGTAGTTGAATTTTTATGAATAGAACTATCCAACTAAAGAGATAGAGTTAACTATCATGATAATTGATTTAAAAATATATTAATATTATATATATGGGTAGAAGTGTGACATATATGTGTTTCATAAGAGCCTCAAATATATATTAACATATAAAGAGCTTAATTTGCAAAAAATAATATAGTTTTATCCACATAAATACTATGCCAATTCATTCAACTACCATCCTAGGAATGAAAATAAAGTGTAAAATTCTATGTATATGAAAAACATTAACCTTAAAAATTATGGTATTTTTGGATGATCTAATATTATTATAATTGAAAATAAAGGATATGAAAATTATAACGGATGGAATATCATCATTCTTTTGTCAAATGATTGATGAACCATCCCTTCAGGTAAAGATAAAGGACTCTAAACAAGATGATATAGGGATTCAACAGAATCTGGAAGCTATAAGAAAAGGTAAATTCGTGGAGTTCAAATTTTATGAATATGGTTTGTATCACTTGAGTTATTAAAATGGTTATAATCAGATATTTTAATAAAGAAAGATCTATTGAATGATGACCATAGCTCAACTTTCTTCATCCACACTAGCGGAATGAATAAATATAATGATGCAAAAAATAACTATTGGAAGGGAAACATGATGGAGGAAAACATATAATATACATCAACTCGTATAGTGTGTCATCATGTGATGATGAAAAGAAAAATTGATAAGGAGATGATTCAAACATTACCCGTTCCCACATAGAAATAGGAAATCATCACCATGAACATTTTTTCAAGTCTTCCAATGAACTATGGAAGAAATAATTACAAATGTATTGTGTAAGATTGTATTTTTTATATTTTTCACACCATTTATATTCTACTATACTTATCACTTAGTCAACATGAAATGATCTCGATCTAGGAGTTTGTGAGGTTTTATAGAACATCACTATCGATTGTATGTAACTGATATCTAAGATTTATCTCCATGTCCTAGAAGAGCCTCCAAAATTATCTAAATACTATTTTTTTACTTCAAATAGAATTATAATCCCCAAAATTATGTCCAATATGAGTGGACAATTACAAAAATATAAGGAATGTTGAGAAAATTATTAGAAGAGTTCAATGGAGGATAACACCAACATCATCCTTTGGTTGAGTTCTCATATAATAATTGATATCACTCAAGAATCCAAATAAATCATTATAAATAAATTATGTGTAGATACATAGGTCACATTTTTCTGTGATGATGTTGGTGAAAAAATACTTTTTGGGAACTAAATTGGTTGAGGAAATGCTGGGAATGGTCTAGAATATTCAACAAAATATCTGGGGTTCTTAGAGTCAATAACAAAGATATGCTAAAACATTTCGATGTGATATAGAGTTTTATGTTAGGAGAAATGTGTATCTCTACATATCTCCCATGAATATATTCGATATATTTGGTAACTAAATAATGATAATCCACTCATACATCACTCCATCTGAGTCTGTCGATCACATCAGTGTAGTGGGATATTGATAATAAGTTCATCCCCAATTTTTTCAAGTACATAACATATACCATTTATCCATCTTGATTATGTAAAAACAAAATCACTCACATGTACTGAATTCAAAGGGGGAACAACTAAAAATTAATATTTTTTAATAGGATTAGTGGGTTGGATTTTGGACAAAATAGATAATGTTATATGCAATGAAAAAATCTCACCTACTCAACGTACTATAGTAGAACAATAAATATGAAGTGGGATCCTGTGAAACAGAAGAATACATGAAACAAGATTATCAACACATGAGTTACCAAAAACTTGAGAAATTATATTTTATGGTTAAAATTATTTAAATGTGGAATAATTTATGCCACTATTTTTATAAAATAAAACTATATTTGTTAGTGTTTGTGACACATAACATCGATCCTAAATGAAGAATTATTATATAAAAATGTTTATTATAACATGTCCATTGAATTAATAGAATTTAATTCGACTAATTAATTAATAATATATATATAATTTATTTATCCTTAATACTCTATTGAAAAGTTTTATGTAACAATATTTACATTTTTAAGAAAAACAATTAATTCTTCAAAAAACATGCTTTCTGAAAAAAAAATATTTTTGTTGATTTTTGTGAGAAATAATTCTAATTAATTTCTAAAATATTTAAAAAATTAATGTGATAAAATATTATTCCATTTTAATATTAAATAAACATATAGAGATTTTATTGTATTTTCATAAAATGAGGTATTTCATTGTGAATAGTAAAAATTACATATTTTTTAAAAGGTGCCATTTATTTTCATTAAATAAATTAATTAAAAAGTATCATTATTTTTAAGATCCTTAATTAAAGTTACATATGGAAATAATTATATATAATAATATGATTAATTTTACTAGACTGTTAAAATTTAATGATTTTTTGTTAGTTTATATTTATTATTACAAACACTATTTTCTACAAACTATTTTAATGTTCTTAAATTATATCCATGTAAATTAATTATTACTAACCATATTAAATAAATATATAGTATCAAAATATTTATAATACATAGAGTTAAATTAATTTAAATTTATATAATGTTTCTTTCTTGCCTTATAGTTAATATAAGATCATCTATTGTGTTAAAAAAGAAATTTCCTAAATTAAAAGATTATCATCGTGTTTTCCAATATTATATTCATATTAAATTAAAAAAATATAATGAATTTAATTTTATATAATTATCCCTATATTTTTATTCTGAATAAAATATATTAGATAATATGATAAAATTAATCTTTGTCAAGATGAACTATATAAATTCTAAAAATTAATTAACGGAGTTAAGGTTAAAACAAGGACTTTCACGATACATGTGAGGCTAGTCTAACAATTACACAACACAAGTTGGGGTTTTTATTAAAAATTATATTTTATATTTTTAATAATTGTTTCCAAATAATCTAATTAATATTAAATTTTTAGGCTAATGGATAAATTACCTATGTGAAATCTAGTTACTTTAGTGAATCCTAAAATAGTAAAAGCGAGTAACCATCGATGAAAAAGGGAAAACATGTTTAAAAAATATTTAATGTCAATTTTAGAGATTTTGTTAGACCTTATGTTCCCTAAAATATTTTATTTATCAGTTTTGGAGGCACATGGTATGAGTGTGAAATCCCATTATATAATATTTTGGGTATTTATCAAAATGACAATGTTTCCCGCTTATAAAAAAAACCTTGACTCATATACTATTAACACATAAAAATTATTATGGATAATATAAGGTACTAAAATATCCATTATTTTCATCCATTTTAATGCCTTATAGTGTTTTTTATTAGAAACCCCTCATATAAAGGCTTTTAGTGCCATTGATAAAAGGTTTTCTAAAAAGAGGTATAATTATTAACTAAGTTTTTTAATTATTCTTATACCTTATTGAAATATTATTCAACGATTATAAAATAATATAATTATTCTATCCCATATAATTATATTCTCTAATGATAATGGCATAACATACATTTATCTAACGAGATAAAAAATGTCTTTCGTTTGTATGGCACACTACCACCTTGCTAACAGACGTAGTTTATATTTCATCATCACCACCCAAAGATGTTTATGATTATTGATAGAGTAAATAAATATAATATATATATATATATATATATATTTATAATTATTTAAAAAAATATATAATATAAATTCATACAATTATGTTCATTAAAAGATGAAAATATTGTACATATGCTTGTGTGGATTACCACCTCCATGATGTAATTTAACTTGATTTTCATAAAAATATAAATTGAATGGTATAATAAATATCTGTTAAAAATATAATAAAATATTTATCACATAATTATCATTATAGAATTATGAAATCACACTTACGATCATTCTATCATGATCAATGAAATATAGAAATGTTTCACATTGATACTTACAATCTATTTTAGCCAAGATTGTAATGTAATTAATTATCTAGAAACATATTTCAAATTTGGTATTGAAATTATAATTAATGTATAAAATTTATAATTATATAATTATTATTATTATAGAGATGAATATATAAAAATTTCATTAACATTAGTGAAATTACGAAAGTAATTTTTGTTATATTAGGAAAATATCATCAAAACAAGTTACATGAATATAAATTATAAAGTAAATGAATATAACATAATATCAATAAAAATTAACAAAATAATAAATATAAAAAAATATTATGTATGTATATAATTATTTTAATATTACTTTTAATGAAGTCTAATAAATTATGATAAATGTCATAATCAATTTAAGGGTCTTTCAAAACTATCATTTCGATCAGTTTATGAATATTTTATCACTAACTCAATTTATCTATCTCCCAATAATTATATATAATTAATCTAAATGAAATATATATATATATATCTCACATATATACCTATTTATTCTCTCATAATATTATTGGTTAATATATTCGATAATATTTTTTCTAAAATGTATCCCATAATTTTCCATTGTCAATTTTTATTTTTATACCTTATGATTGATGTCGTTTGGTGGTATAAATAAAAATATAAAATTTATTATTGTTCTTCCATGATAGAAATAAATTTTATTATAAATTTTTATGCCTCATGAATCATTATTTATGGGATTGGGGTGTAAATAGAATCCATTATGGTACTTGGTTTTGAATGTGATATTTTTATGGTAGTTAGCCTTGACTCATGTTTAAGTCATGTTATATGTTCCTACAAATTTCATATATTTATTTGATATTTTAGTACCATGTATTTTACATTATTCATATGTCGGATTACTCATGATTTGTCTCTTTTTTGATACCATGTTATACCTTTGACAAAAACAGTATGCTTACTTGTCATGTGTTTTTCTTTTATTGTGCTGTTAACTCAGCCATTTCCTTTATGTATACCACATGTTATCCAGTGTAGTTTTAGGTATACAAATAGATATATGATATCATTATGGATAAAAATAAAGATGACATGTTTTAGTTTAATTTTTTATGTATTATGAAACTTGTCATACGATGAAATTATTCCTCGTGAACTCTGGGTTGTACTTGTTAAATACTTATAATTAAAAATCATATAATAATATATGTAAATGAATTCAGTCACGATAAATAATTCCATATTAGTCTAAAATTCATTAAAATCATTGAGATCGTGTGATTTATATTGGAAAAATCATTTGAAATTTAATTCTTAAGATAGATAATTGGGACAAGAGGAGTATAAATATCAAATTAACATCTAGAAATAGAATAATGTATATTTTTATTACTAATTTTTAGGGTATACATGTATAATGATATTTTACATGTGAACCCATTTCATTAGTGATGAAAATAAAAATTTTCAAATTACTCTTTAAATTTAAATATTATTATCTCACTATTCATTCTTCAATAGATAAAAAATTAATCTATGGAGGATATGATTCTTTTCTAAACCACGTCTTATCTACACACTAATGGGAATAATTTTGTGTTTTATTTAATCTTTTAAATCTTGTAAAAACATTTTACATTTTTTAAACTTGAACAACACTAACAAATATTATTATACTTACTAAATAAATTTAATGACTATAATTAAAATTTACTGTATTAACTAATATTAAAAATTATATTTTAAGTATGAAATTAATTATATAAAATAAAATATCAAAGGTATACAATTGTTATTTTCTTAATGAATCAACATTATTTATAAAAAATGATTTTGAAAAAAGAATTTTTTTCCTGAAAATCTATGCGTGAGTAAAAAATATAATACGCATGACATAAAATGGTTGATCATAAAAAATAAATATTTTTTGGATTTTAATAATGAATTTACAAAATAGAACGATGATTTTAATTAAATTAATAGACCGAAAACCATTTTAGAATTTGAAATAATGGTTACCTGTATTCTGTAAGGATATCATTTCATATATATATTCAATATTATATTTAAAATGTATAATATTAGCACATATTAACATATTTTATAAATAATTTATTTAAACAATTTCTATTTTATTCTTATATAATTATAAATTAATTACATTTTCTATTTTCGTAAAGACATTATTTTTCTCTATTAACATAAAATGAATTATTTTATAAAATTTCCAAAAAATTATCTTAATCTAATAATGAAATTATGAATCAAAAAATTAAGTTAATTTATTAAAATTACCAAATATTGAAATTATTAATTCAACTTATATACATAAAAAGAATAAAAAAAGAGACATTATTTTATTAAAAAATAACCTCTTGAAGTACTAAGCATTCATGATCCTATTTTCTATAAACATATAATCATTTAAAATATTTTTATTTAATATACGATTTACTATTTATTAATTTTATTAATAATATTCATCTAATATTGTGTGGATTATCTTAGTTCCGTTTTCTGTGTGAATATTTTCTTGAACATTAAATATATTCCATAATATGTGGTGTCTAACATATTAATAAAAAGATGAAAATTTAATATAGTGTACACAAAAATTTCATTTTCACATTAAATATATCCAATATCTTCATGGTATTCAGATTTCCTCAATATATAAAGATAATAATGTAATTATCATTATATGTGGGTTGAGGATGAGGTATTAGATGAATAAAATCTAATACCTCTACTCCCTAAATTATATTTAATACAAATATATATAGATAATGACCATTAAAATCCTAAATTTAGTTTCATGAATATGATGGTGGATGATGTTTATAACAATATGATTATCACAATATTCAGTGCTTTATGATTCTACTATATAACGTCACACACCATTTCCATTTAGACTCCAAATTATATAGTGTTTAAGGGAAAATAATTATTTCCCAATAATTTCATGTTAATAACGAATAAAAAATTATTTATTAATTAAGTATCTAATACTGATTAGCCAATTAATAATCATTATGTATTAAATAATCTCATATAATGTAGTTTATAAATACTACATAACATTACGTTTCATAAAAATTGAGTATCCTATTTATTAAATTTTTTTTGATGTTATTGGTTTTTTAAAAAAGAAATAATTTTATCCTTCAAATTATTAATGATACAAGGAATACACCATCTCAAATTAGATACCAAATTGGATAGAATGTATATCATATAATTTTAAAACATTCGTATAAAATTCTCTAAAATAACCCATGATAGAGGGAACATAAATCCTCCTAAAAATGTGTGGTCCATCATGAATAATTTTTAGAGAAAATATTTTTTGATTCATAAGGTCATTATTGATTGGAAATAAACTACTATAAATAAATGAATGAATACAAACTCAATGGGAAATTTTTTATCAAATGACATTAAATAGTATAATACTTTAGTCTTCTTCTAAATCCTTAGAATTCATGTATTATTCATCATCTATTAACATTAAAAATAAACTATATCATTATTTATGAATGAGATAAATATATTCAGGTACCATTGAGCATTGTCACATTTATCAATTATGATTCCGCTTTGTTCACCACTTGGATCATAATACATTATTCAGGTAAAATAATTTAATAATAAATATAAAATGAATATAATCCATATATTTTTATTAATTTGTAATTTCCATTAATTCATCATGATTTTCCAAACATTAATTATTGCTATCATTCTTTTATATCATCATGTTAGGGATTCTAATTTTTATATTATAATTTTCTTATAATTAGTTCATATTTAGATCCCATATATATAGAATGATAAGAATTGATGTATATCAGTACATTAATATTTCATCATTCTCACCAATGTACCCATAAAATGTAATGGGGCTTCCACTAATAAAATTATGGAATCCAATTCATTATTTATAAATGTGTGGATTCTGGTGTTAATGTGCCACCTTTCATTAAATATGATTAATTCTACACTAATTCATGTAATTGAATATTTAGAATATATATATAAAGATAAATTATTATTTTTAAATAAAAAATTGTGATTCGCAACATTCCTATATTGATTGAAAATATATATCACTTTTATTTTCATCTTTTTCTCAAAAAGATACCTTTCTAATTAATATCACTCCTAATATTATTATGTCACTAGACTCTTCTCCATCCACACTATTTTTCTACTAATTGATACAATAATAACTTTTGTTATACCAATGTGAGTCTTATTTGATGAAATAAATTCTTATTGAATCAATTTCCTATAATATATTGAGCTATTACAAGATCTCTTATCATTAGAATATCCATAATTATGAATTCACATTGTTTTATGATTTTAACCTTATAGTTAAGTATTTAATAAATCATGATTAAGTTAATTTCTCTTATACATGGGTGTCCAATGTCTTAACATGTGTTTAAATATCATCCTTAGTTTATTTATTCCCAATATTTCTAGGTAATTTAACTTCCCTTCCATCACATAACAGTATTTTTACTGATATCTTTCCTGATAATCTATATATTATTTATTTATTGAATCTAATATCAAAATGATATGTAGTTTCCTGTAAAAAATTCATCCCGAAAGAGGATATAATTTATTATTGTCTTATAATACCCTAAGGTTTTATCTTAATTAATTTCACTTTAGAATTAATTTTACAATCATATAGTAGGGTTATATTAAATTAAAATTCCACTATAATTTATTCCCAGACAATGAAAATAACTTACCCAAAATTTAATATTATAATAATAGATAACTAATTATTATTTTTTAATGATTCATTTTTATGAATCCATTTTTAGTATATGATTTTTTATCGAACATAAAATCCTCCATAAATATTTTTTAAAATTAAATTTAATATAATGATATCTCCATTGAGAAATACAATATAAAAAGATGTAATCAAAATTATGCCTATAATATTTTTAATGGAACATACTTATCCAAAAATGGAATATTTATTTATATTAAATTCAATAAAAAATACTATAGTTAAATTCATCTATCCAATTTTTACAATATTTAACCATATTATAACTATTGAATTATATTGTTACGGATTTTTTATTTAAATGTTTTCAAAATTCATTAATGTATATTTGTCACAATTTCATCGTTTCATATATGAATACCTTAATTTGAAGAATATCATTCAAATATTATTTTCATTAATTATTTTTAATGCTATATATATTTCTTATCATTAATTTTCGTTTTTTATATAAATTTCATTCTGAAATCATATAATAAACCTCTACTATTTCCATCATTCTAATGGAATTTTATTTTACCACTTCTCCTAGCCCCCACCTAATAACTATCAAATTGGATTTTAGAATTATTCACATCCGGTTTTCTATATTACAAATTATGTGAATTACTATCCCATAATGAATACATACATGATGTCCCATGTTCTTAAATATTATGAAAATAGATTATGTTAAATTAAATGAAAATGATTTTTTTTTTGTTTTATATAAATAACTATAACTATAGGCATATTTCAATGACACACAAAATATCAATAAAACTGTTGTTCAATATAGAATTTAGTTTATTATTGAGGATGGGTTGTCACTATATATACTAAATGATATACTCCACTAAAGGGATACATAATTCTATATTTAAAAATGATCTGTGTTAAAAAAATATGAAAAATGATATATTTTTCAAATATCTAAAACCAAATAATATGATTCACCATTTTTTGAATTATCTACGAACATAATATAAAAAAAATAAAATATTCTTCATCACATGACATAAAATTGCATGAAATCTATTTTCACATAATTATCAATTTAAAAAATGATGATATTGATACAAACAATTATTTTTTATATTATCTTAGTAGTGTACCAATGGAATTTCGTGTTATCTCGTGAAATATATAATATATCATGGGTTTGGATAAATTATTATTTTTATAGGAATAATATAAAAATATTTAGCTACATACACCTAAATAGACAAAATTTTGTCTCATCCTTTCCATGAAAATTATTCGAACAAATTTATTAGAGTTAATTATATCCTCCACATTTCACATGGAAGAGCATCATTCAAACCTATGATGTAATAAAATATGATATCATGATTCAGGTCTTGAGTGATTTAACTAAATTATATCTTGGTCTCAACTCTATTAATATATACTACATAACATTAATTTGTTCAATTATTTTTCCATAAACGAAAGCCCTACTAAAAAAATTATTACTCGGTAATAAATATGAACGAGAGGTAAATATTCTTAAATGTAAAACTAGGAGAAATAATTATAATATAAATAAAATAAAATAGTAATTATTTTTGTGTTTATGACCCTAGTAAAAAAACTAAAGAATAATATTAAATGTAATAAATCATAAAGGTACTCAAATTATAAACACCAAAAGTTATTATCTATTCATTTCAACCAAATTTCATGGAAATATTTTAGTACATTATGTTACCACTACATGAATTTGATAATAAATATTCCAATTAAACATTACACACTACATTAAAAAAATTTCATGTACCCCTCTCAATGTAACAATATGAATGTTTTTACATAATAGGATTATAATCCTAGAAAATTTTAAGCCATAAAAAATCACTATGATAATGTGTGTAATGAATAGAATCATAAACATTGTAGTGAATGAATATTATAGTAAATTAATTTCCCCATAAAAAATGTTTCTTATTATTAAACAAATCATTAATCAAACCATTCAATCTCTTATATAAATCATAATTTTTGGTTTGGTGAATTGTATCATCAACGAACACATGTTAATATTACAATTTCACCCTCTCTGTTACCATAAAATCATTAACGTATATTTCCATCCAATAGATTTCTTTATAGATATTATTATGGAAAATCATCTCATTTTAAAATTTTATACATTCATTATTGTGAATGTGTAAATTTAAATACAAAACCAATTATTGTATAAGAAACATATCCTGGAGAAAATCGTCTATTATAATAAATGTAATTCTCATGCTAAAGTCAATCCTTGTGCACATATGAATAAAAAATACCCATAAATGGGAATGGTATTTAGGGATTATATTATTTCACATCTTATTTAACCCAAGAACTTTTATGTTTTGATTTACCAAACCCAAATACCATGATAAATTACATAAAAACACATGATTATCAGTAATGCACATGAATTTTTATTTAGACCATGCATGATTTTTTTTAAATATTATCTATGTGAATCAAGGTGTTCATAACAAAACTCATCTATATTAGATCATATCATTGATTTTTTTTAAAAAAATAGATATAATTGATAATATGGATTCAATCGATGATAATTATAATTTTTAATAATAGAATATCTTAATTACTTGTTACCAGATAAATTATTATAGTGCATGTGTAATTAGTCAATAATGTGAATGTATTGGTTGGTGTGAATCTCATATGACCCATTAAAGATAAAATAGTTCATTTTTATCTATTAAAATTATTAAAGTTCTCATTCACCATTCATGTATTTATCTTTGTACCCCTCTATAATTTCTTATATATGTACTGTTATACCATAATCTCTTCCATTAAAACTACCAATTACATGAAAAATTGAGTTCATGAGAGTTGGTTATTTTTTAGCTAGAGCATGTTTTTATAACAATATAAAAAAATGAAATAAAATAATTTTTCAATACAATTTTTTACACTAGGTTTTAAAAAAGGGAATAAGATTCTACTATAGTATGATCAACAACTTATTCCATTATTTAGTCACTACCAACGATGAATTTCTATTTATATGAAAATCATGACATATGAATCCTTTAAAATCATAGGTTATGTATTGGATTTTTAGATACATCCTACTTCCTTTGAAATTTTCAATTTTATTCTCAAATATTTTATTATGAATACCCACCCAACCATCTATCACATCACATTAGTAATAATAAAAACTTCTAGGATTAACTCTATAACCTAATATGGGTTAAATATTCAAATATAGATTAGTACATTTATATATGGAAAAGCATAATCCTAGAAACATGTATAATTTTATTTGTAAAATACTTAAAATTATCCATGGTTTCTATTTTAATGACAACTATACAATTTTTTAGTATAATTTTCATCAAATGACTAAAAGATAAAATTAAATAATTTTTCCATAACAAAATAAAATATTTATTTTATGTCAAAAATATTAAATTAATTTTCATATTATTTAAATTTTTACCAATATCACTCACATGGATATGAGTAACATCATTCATTAATTATTATGGTGCTATTTATAATGGAATAACACAATTGTATTTTAAAAATAACGTATAAAATATGAAATATCTTGGTTAGAACTAATAATATAAAGTAATGTGAAAATTTAATTCTTGTTTTTAGGGATTATATCTATACAATATGGTCTAAACATAATGGAACATTTTCATTTATATCATGGGATTGTTCATGATGCTCCTCAAAAGATTATTTTCTTAATAGCAGTTCATAACAAAATTGATATCTATTTACATATTTATTGGTCATTTTATTGAATTTGAAATTATTTCATATATATTTTCATATATTTATAGGATTGTTGAAAATTTTATATAAGAGTATTTATATTAATAAAAAAAATCAAAATATTATTATATTAATCATTCAGGATGATATTTTATATCCTGAACTATGAAAATTATAGAATAACTTATAACGATGGGAGTCAAATAATGCTTATTCTATTGTTTCAAAATAACTTCTAATCTACACCAAAAATACATTGAACATTATATTAATATAAGAATCATTAAATATTTCATTAAGTAGTATAGAATTATGCCATTTCATATTTTTACACCATAAATCCAACACTCTTAAAGAAAGTAAATTGATCAAATATGATTATGGTGACAAATGGGGGTGGTCTGCCCTCATTTGTAATGAATCGTATTAAGTGGAAGGTAAATATCTTGGAATAAATGATTCATCAATGTGGTGTTAAGATATATTAAAAGATGATATGTTTTAATTTTATATATATTTTATTACATTTATGTAAAGTAATATTTAAAATTCCAATTCATCATTGATGATAGTATATACTAAACTAAATAAATATTCTCAAATAGTTGATAAATAATTTATTTTATATAGGAAAGTTATTTATTCTAATCCTGATTATGGAGATACTATAATTTATTATATTTTAATGATATATTTTAATTCGTTTCAAAATTATTTTCAATAATGTTATGTTAGATGTTCCAATAGAATAATATAAAACTGATATTTGGGGATTTAAAATCATTATAATAGGTGTAACCATTTCTCTATGTCTTTTTATAGGCATATAATTGGGATATTATTAATTATGATGATAAAATTATTTTAATACCTAATGAATTAATTAATTAACTAGGATCTAAATCCTTAAAATCACTCTTCTTTGTGTATTTATAAATAATTGTAAAAATGTTTTTCTCATTCCTTAATCAAGCAACACATCATAATCACTTTCAAATTAATTTCCCATATATATATTCTCATGAAAAAATATCAATTGTTTACAAACACACTCCCATGATAAGTTTATGTACTAAAAGATTATGAAATTATAATTTTTATAAACATAATATATATTCAACACAAACAAAAAAAGTTTTTTTATTTGAGGCATGTGATTATTGTTCAAACCAAAATATGGAAATATTTTTTTTATGGTTCAATATTAATTTGTGTAATATTTTGATTTGATTTATTATAAAAAATAAAACATTTTAGTTTGTTTGAGTTTTTGGTAAATATATTAATTTGTGTCTAGGGAAAACTTTATGACCCAAAAAATAGAGTATGAAATAAATTTCATGAATCATATAATTTTTATTAAAAGGGTTATAATTCATAGAGGTGAAATACTAAAAGTATAAAGAAAAAATAATTCTATTTCAAATGAATGGGAATGTAATACAGAAGAAATATATATACTGTTAATGGATTTTAGTATAAAAATTTTATTGTACAAAATAATTGTGTGTGAAAACATTTATAAAAAAATTGATACAATGTAATATATCATCCAAATTTTTTAAAATAACACATATATTAAAGTATTATCTTTTAATATCCTAATGCATATATTTACAAATTTTAGATACATATTACATTTTATAAATTAATAGTGTTTCAATTATAATTGCGATGTTATGAATCATTCCCATTTCATCAATGGAAACATTTATGGATTTTAATAAAAATTATTCTCGTCAATCGATTGTATCTTCAGATAATATCATAAAAAAATTTCATACAAAATCCATTTCTTGTGTGAATGAGGTTGACGACGAGGAATGAAATATAATATTTCTATTTTTATGGGGGTGGATAAAATTATAAATAATAGGTGACATTAAAATTAAATATTTGAAAAATTAAACACCATGTGTTTTAGTTTTTATAAAGAAAAAACATTAATATGGTTTTCAATCCTACACTAAGAATTATGCTTAACAAATTTGATGGGAAGTAGAGAAATTTCACTAGAAGAAATTTTCTTCATACATTATTATATTATAAGATAATATTATAATAGATTAGTAAGATATTGTTATATAATACAATATCACATTATATTGGTGAAATAAAAAATATATAATAAATTATGGTTGGATGAAAAGAACATTAACAAAATAAATATGATTTTGATTAGAAAATTGAATGTTATTCTAATAGGATTTCAATTATGTATAAGAGTAACTAAAAACATTTTACATTTTATATATTAAATAACTTAAAATAATTCTGGTTTAGGATATAAATGTTAGTGTTCATTCCAATAACTATAAAACCCACACATATTTTTACAACAACTTGGATATGAATTTTTTTTGATTCAAAGCAATTGTTTATTATATAATTAACTAAAAACACAAGATGATATCATATCAAACAATGAATTTCATCAATAATAAATAATAAATCAATTATCACTATTTTTTATGATACCCTAAAAAAACAATAAGAACTCATTAAAAATGTAAACATGTATTTAGGACAATAAAAATAAAATGATAAAAAAAATAAAATCTCCATGGAAGAAAAAAAATTATTGGTATTTATTTTGATGAATTCATTTTTGAAATGATAAATAGAATGAATGAAATTTTTTTTTTGCGAATAAAAATAATGAATGAATTTTTTTATTCGAATACCATTGAATTTATTCAATGGGAAATGTTGGTTACAATTTAAATTTAATAAATATCCATTGGGAATGGAATGATGGAGTAAATAAATCCATATACCTTATGGAATCATTTTTTGTGAGTTAAAAGAATAAATTATAAATAAATACATTTTAAAAATGGGGAGGATGAAATTAATTTAATAATTCATTTAAATATAGGTGCAGAACTAGTAATAATATAATCTCCACAAGGAAATATGGATAATAGTTGTTTAGATAATGGATTTTAAAATATTTTATTCAATACTCAGAGAATGATATATGTAAAAGGTGAACACTATTATTATTATTGTGATAAAACATTTATTATGAATGTGATATACTTAGACATATTTTTATAAAAACATTGAAATAAGTAATGGTAATTAAAATACTATTAAAATCATAGTAGGAATTAAATTACATAATTTATTACGGTTTAGACTATATATACTTTTGAGTTTGAGTGTTTTGGGTGTTATATGTATCAAAAAAAGGATTAGTGTTGAAATGAGTAGAGATGGGATGAAATTTTATGTGTAGAGTGGTGATTATAATGTGGAGGTAATTTTTTTATTAATAGTAATGATCCAGGGCATGAAAATATATGTTCTACCATGGGGTCCTGGAGATATCAATTTATATGGTTCTATAGATTTCGTGGTCACATTTCCATAGTGTTGGGATATTGAATTTTTTTTGCATTGGATTTATATTGAATAATAATTCCATTTTTTTCTCCATAAATTATTGGATATGTGGAACACATAGTTTATTTTTTCACCGATGTGGATTATTATGTGCCTGTGTAGTGTTTTCCCTTCAACTGTGTCCGGGTTTTGTCAAATTTCAGAACCATTGTGTCATCTTGTATGATTTGTTTCTTTGGTGTTTAATTTCTATCAATACTATAAATTCATGATCCCCATAAATTCATGTATTTTATCCACTTTATATTTTCATTCATGGGTAATTGAGCTGTGTCCCTATCATGTATTTCACCCCCTTTCAAATATTTTTACTTTCGAACTCCAAAGATCAAACCTTGGTAATTCTAAATATGGTTCACAGACATCTTTTTTTTATTTTCTTCTTATTCTTCACATGAATTGGATGGATGTTTAGGATATGGATCATTTTACTGATATTTTTGTAGTACAATAATATGTATGTTGTTTTCTAGGCTATTAAAAATACATTAGGGTGGGGGATTATTTTTTTTGGGTGACTCCATAACATTTTTTACTTGCAAAACATGTTATAATGTGATAATTGAAGGATGTGATTCTTGTTTACTCATTACATTTTAACATATATAATATTAACATTATTTTTTTTTTATTTTGGAAGGATTATATTTGATTCCAATTAAATTTTATTAACCAATTAAACTAAAATGGTTGTGGTATGGGGAGACATCACATGCATTTTACTTTATTTAATGATGATTATTTTCCATTAATTCTCAACAAATGATGTTGGTTATGAAATGTATTTAATTTTATGAATTTTTTTCCCTATGAAATATTTTTTTAATGAACTAACATAGAAATTACAAACTACTTAAATATGATATTTGAAAAGGGTTTTTGTAAATAATGAATTATTTTGTTTTATATTTTCTATTATTATTGATTTATATAATGGTTTGACTGATATCATGAATCATGGATGGGGATTCTGGTATTATTTGTCTTTTATGTAACGTGATTAGGATGTAAAATATAGAATATATAGAGTCATTGTGTAAATTATTGTCAAAATATTAATTTATCATAGTATTTTTCTAGTAGTCATAGAATTCTTAAAATAATAAGATCTTCTAAATGAACCTGGATTGGAGAAATAAATAAACTAATGATTTATTGTAAATGGTATAATAATTTGATAATATTTATGGATGAAAAATAAAATTGAAACTAGTTTAAAACTTATGTCGTTAAATTTGAACTTTGAAAGTTATTTGTTATTGGGTGTTTTATTAGTGGGACATGATAAGTTGTTACTAATATAGAAAGAATATTGATTTATGATTGTGGTGATACTTATGTAGTGTTATATTTTTTGATGTGTATGTGTGAACTCAGAGTTTCGTATTCTATGTGACTATTAGAAATAATGTTTTCATTTTTATTTCTATACACACCACACATAAGTTGTGTGTTTTCACTAACATCCAATTCTTTTGGTTTTTCAGTTTCATCCTCAAACATAAAAGTTATTGAAACCTGATGGTTGACTACCCCATATTACATGTTCTCTTATTTTACTGTGGTTTTTAATAATATGAAAAGATAGATTTTTGATATAGAGAACATTAGGTGATGATTGATGATAGGATAGGTTTATTTATAGTGGGGGTCCTGCATATTATAAGGGAATGATGTTAATTTTCTTCATGTTCATGATACACTACTATTTATGTTTATGGTAGTGATATTGGGATGAATAGTATATAATGGTTGTGAAATGGGTTGATTTTAGGGGATTTAACATTATGAATAATCATTTGATGGTTTCTGGATGATGGAAAATGAAGGGATGAGATTGGTATGACATATGATGATAGTGTGTGAGATTGAATAATCAGCAATGATGTGATACATGGTACTCATTCTCATTAATATTGTTCTTAGAATATTATATATTGATACTTTATTTGGTGATGTATCCTTCAGAATGATGGGAACCGGATGACCAGGTAGGTATTTTTACTCATCTTTTTTATTTTTATGGAATTTAATTTCTCTTAAAACATTTTCACAAAATTTATATGATATAATCCTACTATATATATGTTTCTGTGTGTGTGTTATGATCACTATAATATTTATATAATATATTTTTAGGTTTATCAAGATGGATTTGGAGTTTGGTATAGACATTTCTAACTTTGATCATGGAGTTGTTGGGTTATTATAGTGGAATTTTATATTTGTACATTACATAGAAGATTTTAGTTATATTTTCCATGTTTTTTTGGAATAGTTGGATGGTGTTTTATAAATTACTTTGTGTGAATGTATTTTAAATTAGGTAGGTATCCTCTCTCATAATCTTACTATACTATTGCGGTTAATGCCTTTAATATGGTTGACTGTATTAATACAATTGTTTCTATTCACAAACCCGATGTATATTTACAGTATGGATTGTATGTCATTATCAATCATCCTTAATTACCGATGAATCATGGTACCATTAGAGTATGGGTTACTTGAAAGAGGATTATCGTTGGTTTTGGTTGAGAGTAAGGATAAGAATTAAGGTTAGGAACTACAAGAATTATATGGTTTTGGTAGTTCAATCGTGTCTCTGAACCTATAGAATATCATTATAAAGGGAGACTTTCTATGGCCCAAGAATCTAAGGACCCATGATATCTTACATATGGACTATAATATTACTAACCATTATAGGTTATGTGACATAGGTTGTAAGGTTGAGACCTAGAATTGGTATGTGCAGCATAATAAATGAGATTGTGATTCAATGTGGTGAATTGAGGAATTTAAATTAATTTAATTAAATAAAGAAAATTACATTCTAGTGGTATTTGAATGTAACACCCCACGCATCAATGGTAAGCTTCTCTTTGAATAATACAGTAGCGTGTGTTGTACGCAACTTCGGGTTCTAAAACACCACAACCAATCAACTAGCCATTATAAATAGTAATACCCTCTTTTTTAAATTTATTAAATTTTTTCTTTCAAAATGGACTTCATTTTGGGATTTTTAATATAAAAATTATCTTAGGGTGAATTTTTGGTACTTTTCGGATAACTTTCATATTTTGATGAATAGTGAAAATTACTAAATTTTAATTAAAAACAACTTTTTAAATCAAAATAATTAATAGTGATAAATTATGAATTTGAGTGATTTTAAAGTATAATTAGATTATATTTTTACCATTTAATCCAAATTTACTCATTGGACATAATTTCAAATTTAAATTGGACATAATAAAGTGTCAATATTTTGATAGTTTTTATTTGTTAAAAACCCGCTTTTTGTTTTAACAACTGAAATTTATTTTAAATTAATTTCTGCCACATTTGTGTTTTGAATTTAGAAAAATTGATTCCATATTTAATATCATGAGGTCAAAATTGTGTAAATTTGTAACTTTTATTTTTATACATTTTGAATATATACTTCGGTAAATATTTTATTTACCATGGATACATGGTAAATACGGTAAATAAGGGTAAAACAACAATATTATAATAATACTAAATTTCCCTAAAACGTTTCCTAACCCTATTGGTTGATACGTGTCCATCCATGGGCATCTTTGGGTCGATTTTGGGACCCCATGTAGCCACATCTATGTGATAATGACAAATTATATTAATTAAGTTAATGTAAATACAAAAATGACATAAGCATATATATTTTTGAAAAACAATTTTTACATAGGGTTATATGTGTTATATTTTAGACTATAAATATTCATTGGAAATATAATGATGTTTCCTACATAATGTTATTTTATCTATAATTTTTAGACATTGAATTATTATATTTATTTATGACGTAATAATGATGCAGTATTTTCCTTATTAATGATAGAATCAAATAATTGGTATTATAAATGGTAAGATAAATATAATTGGAAAGTTTTGATGTCATCCATGAATTTAATTGGTTAATATGACATGTTATAATTGTGTAAATGAATTTATTTTGAATTAATAAATTTTATAATACTTCAAAAAAAATCAATTATTAAATAGTGTCAAAATTGACACAAATGTGTTTTTAAAAGAAATATTATTTTATAAATTAATATAATATACCTAAAAATATAAGGTTCGGCCAAAGGACTTATATAATGATAGTTTTATCATTACTTAACCACTTGGGGTTCACTTGGAAGTATATAGTATGTTTATTAACCATATAATATAAAAATACAAAGAGACATGGTAAATGTCAAACTATTTAACTAATAGTTAAATATAAATGATAAGGTTAATATAGTGACAAAAACAAGAATAAAATCTATTTTATGTAATTATTTCGACCCATATCCAACTTATCCTCGATATAAGTCACTTTGGTTCCATTATAAACCGAATATGAATTTATTATAAAATAATATTTTAAGTTTTTCCTAAAGAGCCCCTCCTCCCCCTTATAAAAGGACACCACTTCTAACAAATTATTCATACCATCAAAGCTTATTGGTTTGGCCAAAACCTCCACAAATATCCTAAAATTTTCCCTCAATTCATTCTAGAGGTCTTAGTATGATCATAAAGTCAACTTAAGGATCCCTTTTGATCAAATAAAAATGAAGAACTCGAAGAAGAGGTAATGATTTCACCACCCTCTTTCAAGTTCCTTTCTTCTTAAAGATCTCCTTTCTTTGTTATTTCCAATATTATATAATAAATACAGTATATTATATATACTGTGATATTATTATAAATATTTTAAAACCATTTTCCACATTCTATCCGTCCTTTGGATGACATGTCACCATACGTGCGTACGTACGGCTTATCGTCTCCACGTCGTGGTGTAATTGTTATTCAAACCATTATTATTTGGATGTGTATGATAATGATGTGTAATTTATGTAAATAATAAATATATCATGATAATGATTCTGTAAATATGATATACCATCCAATTATATATTATTTTAATATCAAAAAATGATATTGTCGCTCGTGCGTACGTACGGACTACCGTCTCCATGAACGCGATGAGATTCATTACCCATCCTATCAATTCAAGTAAAATTCTCATTTGATGATTAAAAATATTTTTTAACAACTTGATATCATTTTGGATATGAATAAGATACAACTTATCAATAAAAAACAAGGCTTATGTAACAAAACATATAAAAAAACGAGCAAGTTAACACCTGAAACGATGACAATACTATGATATTATTAACAAAGCAATGTTAAAAGAACATATATAATAACATATTAATGTATATGAATGTTTAATAATTTAATAACAATTATTTCACCATTATAAATGAGGTTAACCTACCATCGACCAAGTAAATGTTCAAGGTGAGGGGTTTTCATCTCACTCTTTATTCCCGTGAGATTCGTGCCATATTGCCATTATTACATTTTGTGTGGTGTATGTACTGCCAATAATTGTATACATTATGTAATAAACTTTAATTTATGTGTATTTATATAATCATTGTATGATACTTCTTTCATGGGGTGTATGTTTCGTATGTTACCAAATTGTAAAGGGTTAATTCTACAATCTCTTCATTATCTGAGGTTGTTTATACATAATTATATATTGTCACCTCTTTGTCATCCACATCCATGTTTCTTAAAAATGTATTTAAAATAATTTTAAATATTTACTAGAGAATGGGTTAATGTTATTTATAACCTTATGTGTTTTTAGTGGAATCATTCTGTCGTTTTCTAAACAACGTACTTTTTGACGTTTTCGGCAAATTTAAGGTAAGATTGTTTTTTTAACATATACGAAGGGTGCAGCTATTTTCCTCTATTATAACATCATCAAATATTACCTTACAATATTATAAGAATATTTTAAAAATAAATTTTTTCTTTATAATTATTTTACTCTTAAATGATTTCAAAATAGAAAGAGATATTTTTCTAAAAAGAGTTTTGATGTCATAAATGTCAATATTCTTTGATGGACTTTATGTTTGTTTGAAATTGATTTAATATGATACAAAACATACATATTGTATTGAAGGTTTCGTGATATGTTTGACTGTGGATGTGATATTTGTATACCATTCATGGTTTATGGTTAAAGTATTGACATTTCTTATTCTAGTTTTAATACGAATGTTTATGATATGTTTAAAAATTTTCATATGAGGAATGTATTGGACTAAGAAGGTGACGAGTGGAGCTCTCTATAGCTCCTCGATGCGTCGGTAGGTCAAATGAGACAACTATACATGGAATTGGATGAGGCCCTTTCCCAATTTGATATGTGATTTTGGATGAGTCCTTAATCATTTTTAGACGTCTTGGCCGAGGCCTTGACAAAATGTTTTGGAATGTCCGACATTATTCATTTCCTCATTATGAAAGTAATATTGATGGTTCATTTGGTCATTCGACTAGTAGAATACCAATGCTTATGTTTTATTATGGAATTATTTACTCAGGTCATATTCCAACCATAAAAGTAATCATGTTAAATATTGCTAAAGGCACGTGGTTTCATTTATTCACCTTGATTAATATTTATGTTATCTTCTAATATATTTCATACCCTTACTGAGCGTTTGAGCTCACCCCTTTCTTATGTTTCATTTTCCCAGGATATGAAGAAGTTAGTTATGAGTGACTTGCTGGCATAATCTAGGAGGCTTGGATGTT
Source organism: Viscum album (assembly GCA_963277665.1). Taxonomy (NCBI): domain Eukaryota; kingdom Viridiplantae; phylum Streptophyta; class Magnoliopsida; order Santalales; family Viscaceae; genus Viscum; species Viscum album. Next base: position 2,042,721,919 of record OY728136.1, read on the forward strand.
CCTTATAGAATAAATCCGTGTTGTATATCTTTTCAAGCGTAATGTTGAACTTATGTATGAATCTTGTTTCCAATAATACTAAACTGATCGGTATTTTGAGACATTATTTCCTTCTGATCATTAAAATGTTATATAACAATGCACCGACTCTGGGTAACTGGGGTCGGGTCATTACATTGAATCCCTTGATTCCCTTTCACATATGGATTGTATATTTCATCTATGTGTGGTTCAAGAATGTGAGGTTCGTAGGCTGGACCGATTGACTTTCGAAGTGTGGAACTATAATAGGAGGATTGGTAAAGTTCGTGGATGATCTATCTCTCTCAATGAAAATGATTTATTATATACGAGGGTAGAATCTATGATCATGATACATGGTTCTAGTTGGAGTTTGATACCTCCTTCATTTTGAATAGAGCTAATGATGAGAATTGATATTCTCTTGTGGGTTGTAATATGAGGTGTGTAACATTCTAATGCAAGATATTAAATCTCAAGGAGCGGAAGGAGGAAATCATTTCATGAGAGTTTTCTAAAAAGAGTTTTTCAAGGAATTAATGTTCTTGAAAATGAAGGAAATTTTGAGTCGTGACTTTCTTTCTAATATAAAATGGATTATATGAGTTTGAGATAATGGAATCAAGTTTAATGACCATTTTAATTTTTCTTCAGACTTTTCCCTAATGGGGACTCCCAAGCATGTTGTATTTAGTAGTAATTCCACAATTATATCTTGTATATTTATATATTGTTTATGATTTTTATATATTTTTAGGGATTGAATAAATAGGATGTTATCTAGAATATAAATATTATATAAGTTATATCATGATAGGGGAGGTAATAGGGTTCCTTAAGAAGTTAATTCCTGTGAGATCTCATCTTCCATGGCCTTAAAGGTTTCAACCCATGGAAATTTGAGCTCAATAGTTCCAGTTTTTACCCTCTAGATCCAGTATGAATCATGATATTCCATGATGGTCTGGGATGATGTAATATGAATTTAGGTGAATTTTTTCTTCTATACTCAGATATACTTATTCATGGATCACAATATAGTAGTGGAAGTTAGTTTAGACATATTCCTCATCAGTAGTTTCTAATGAATCCATACAAGTAATATGGGTAGTAGTCTTATGTTATTAATAGAATATAAGGGAAAGTCTAAGGAACACTTATTGATATTCCTAATATTAATAGAAAACGACATGAGAATACTTTTTTGATGTTCATATGTGGTGTGAACATGGATTTTGGATTAGATTGTCACGTTTTATAGAGAATCCAAAAAAATATAGACCATATATCATAATATGTATGACTATATTATTGTCCTCTACAAAGTCTTACAAGATTGTTTTTAGTGATAAACACTTCTCTGAAAATAATTCTTTTGTACGAATGATAGGGTAGAGGTGGGCCATATTATAGTTCCCTTGGTGTTATCAATAGTAGTTAGAAGTCCTTAGGTTTTGTTTAATGTGTTTCATGAATTTCCATGTGTGATGGGGTAACAATTGTTATTAGAGTATTTCATATTATTATAGATATATCTATAAAATGTTATTGGTTGCATCTTTTTTTCTTGTATGTAAGAAGTCATTAATTTTTTTAAAGGATAGTTTAATTCTTTGAAACTGAAGGGAAATTGATTATTTTTGTTACTGGGTGGGGGATTGAATATGTTACTGAAGATTGAAACCTGTTTTTTCAGTTGGTAGGGATTTTAATATCAATCCTTGGTTTTATATGTTCCTTATGTTCTTAGGAAATTTATGTATATCTTCAATGTTATAATAATGGAATTATCCACTTGATGTTTCAAGCATGTAATATAACTATATTTTGGAAATATCTAATTTTAATGGATCATTATCATATAGAAAAGATGGATTTTTTCTTCATGAGGATATTTGTTGATTATATTATATAGAATGATTTTATCTAAGCATATGTACCCCAATAGGGTGTATCTATTTTTTCAACAATGAATGGAGTTCGTAGTGTGATATTTTGCATCGACTGCCAAATTTTGAATTAGATGATGGATAAGAATAGTAACACTATCATGACGATAGAATATTTTTTTCATCACATGAAGGGATAAAATTAGTTTTAAATTATTAACATATGGTCAGAATAATATTGTATAGGGGTAACCGATGAGAATATCATGATTGTTACATTTTTATGTATGTATCAACACATTAATCCCATGTTCATGTTTTTTAGTATCTTGAACACCCCAAAATGATCATGGAGATCATGAACAATGTATTTTTTGGGAAAATGAACTATATCAGGATCATGAATATCAATGAAATATTAATATTCTCGATATCATAGACTGATAATGTTGATTATCTTATATTTATCCTACATTTTATTTGATATCAAAATGATATGTAATGTCATCGAAGTGAAAATTTTAATTTGTAGAAGAGAATTTCATTCATCACATGTTCTCCTAGAATTTTGTTATCGTATTCTAATTAAATGTAAAAGATGTTTTTTGATAGGTTGTACACAAGAATATGGTATAAGTTCAATATTTTTTTGTCAGAAGATAAATTATTTAATTTTTGTGTCATTTTTTTACTATAATTGTAGCCTCATTAAATACATTGACATAGAAGGACAATTTTTTCATCAAGACTAACATTTGTTAATAATCTATTGAGTCTCTAAAAGAGAGGTTGATTAATGCATCAATGTATCATTTTTCCATGAAGGGAGTATTTTTTTAGTTCCTTAGTGACCCATATCATTAGTGTTTTGGATGTATCATCAATGAAACATAAAGGGAAATTATATCTTATGTTTCTATGTATTTTTATCCCCATTAGTGTAAATACCCAACCCATGATCTAGTGCTATATTAAATATTTTTCCCCAAATGGTGTGGTGAAATTACTTCAGCGGTTTTCACTTAATGGAAATTGTAATACACAAGTGTGTAACATTTGTATTCTCTCTATGTGATATGAATCTTTGATAGTAGACATTGTTGAATTCTATCAAGTATTGTGATATTTATTTATCAAATATCAAGATTAAATGAAACATTTTGTCTTATGCATAGTTCATTATTTCATAAGGATATTTTATTCAGTAGTTAGGTGATACATGGAGGTAGCTGGATGAGATAACAATGATTCTCCTAGTCGAATAAGTCATTAATGGTTGTGGTTTCTTATTTCAGATGACTATTTTTTCTTCAATAAGCTAGTTGGTGGGGGAGACTCTATAAGGAGACCCAGAGGTAGATTTTATGAAAAACAAATTTGTTCATGGTAATGTGGTACAGGGAAAGGTAGATAAATTCCATCATCGGTTGATGTATTAGGGTAGGATGTTCTTCCTAATAATGATGTTATGATGAGTACATCATTAGTTTTATAAAAAACAATTATTTTTGTACATATGAGTATCAAATTGGGAGAATAGATTGATGGTATTGTTTTGGTATCATAAGATGATAAGGATAGTAGAAGAGTGTGTTGAATGGTTTTTTCATTTCCCTATTAGTGAAGTTCGAACACTATGTTCATGGATGTTTTTATAGCTATTTAATTCGACCAAATTGAATTGGGATGGAATATGGATGGATTTCTCCACTATATTACCTTGGTATTTGAAAATATATGGTTATATATGGATAATAATAGAATTAATGATTACTTTTGATCACTTCATATAAATCTGGGTGTTGAGAAATGTGGATAATATGGTACAGATGTTTATAGGAGAATACGTGAAGCTACATAAATTTCTAAGGTCCATCATCTTAAATGAAAAATTTCTTTTAACCATGAGATTCTGAAGATGATTTTAAAATTCCTCAAGAAACATTTTATGTATTTTAATACTACTGACACACATATAGAATGTGATACTGGGTGGAACATCCATCCATTTGAGGTTATTTTTTGTGTGTTTGAATTTAACCATTTTGGATCATGATGGAATAAATTTAATTTTTTTGAGTTTTCCATTAAAAATAGAAACCAATCATCTATTAGTCGGGATTCAATTAATGAAAATTTATTGAAAAAAATTTCAATACCCTGTTGTCTATATCCATGATAAAGAGTGGTATGTTCTCTGTCTCAATGATCAGCATAATATGACCATGAATATTTAGATAGTTCTTGAGAGGTTGACGAAAGTGATAGTTCATTAGATGTCCTAAGTCAATCAAAGAAGTATCCACTTGATGTCATTATTAATAATCTATATATTCTAAATGTTTTTTTTCATATCATGTTCCATGGGTTTTTTGGTGTCTATGATAATTTTCATGATAGTCTTTTAGAACATTTGAGGGGTCAGGGAATATTAGTGAAGTGACATATCAATTTCCTCTTCATATATGGATCAAACAGATCAAAAACATCTTCAATTAGTCTAATATTCAATGGTAGCTATAAAATATTCCATATGTCATCTACTATGGGAATTTAGTGAAGATAAATAATTCAACATTCTTGTAGTTTTTTACATTTAGGAGTAAAATGATATGGTGATATGTCAGTGTATTATTCAGTGGTTTGGGTTTTTTAGAAGTAAAGAGAACAATAGTAAACCACATTGTAATGTGTGTCAAAGATTTAGAAATAGTATCCAATGTTATGTTTACATTTTTCTATATTTTTTATTTTATGAATTATAATTTTTCTGATAATTTCCTGTTTTAATTTCCTAATGGTGTTTTGGGTAATAGATTGTTTCATTTGAGATGCATCGCCAGGGGAAAGATACATTTATAATTTTTATCTTTCTTAATTGGGAAATTAATTTTATTATCAATTATGGGAATAATTATATATGTATATGATGAAATTATATATACATTATAACCTAGTTACAATGCTTGATTTAGTTAATGGAGGCCCCATAAAGAAGGATCTGAGGAAGAACGAGGTGAGTTGGGATGATATTTTAGCTATAATGAGGGTATTTCCTTAAGAAATAGCATAATGAATTTTCTAGGTTATCAACATTGAATATTGGTTCAGATTATTTCATCAATTTGTTGGGAATTTATTAATGGTGGATAGTTGATTTTGGGGTCTTTGCACCCAAGATATGGGTTTTTGTGTCCCCTTATTCGTTGGATTTATAATTCTATGGTGTGATGATAACATTGAATCTTGTTCATTCTTCAACATTATAGGATATACAGTTTGGAACACATCTCAATCCATAGAACCATTTTCACTATCCTCATTATGGTATAGTCCATTAATTTTCACTATTGTTTTATCCACTATGAGAACCATTTATTCATAGTTAATTTTTTTCACTGTTATATTTTAATTCATGTCTTGGCTATAAATTCAATAAGCACATCATGACTCATCATTCATTTAACTAAATTATCAATACATTAGTGATCCACATGAATCCCAAACTTATTTCAGCCCCATTTTCATTGATTTAAAACCTGGTATTGGGAGACTAATACTTGATGAATCTAAAAATGTTTCCCCTAAATATTATTTTTGGATTCCTTCATTTAAATCCTTTAGAAAGTAATATGTTAATAAGAATAGAAATTTAATGTAAAATATCTATAATATAATGTTTTGGGAACATTTTTTATCAGTTTTCGACATTTTCTTTGATTGATTCCTTTTTGGGTAATATTCTATAATTTGGATTGGTATAATGAGCTAGAATGCGACCATCATGTTAGGGTATTTGATTAATCATTTTATTGTCTGAATATGTTATATTAGTTCTCTTTTATTTCCATATTATTGGATAGACTGGTTTTTTCCTAAAGATAATAATACATTAAAAATTATGAAATTGAATCTCAAGGGTAGTATCTCATCTACCATACTTTAATTATTGATTTTTATTATCTATGATTTTGTTACACATGTGGTTGTATATTAAATTTTCTTTAAGATATGAATTTAATGTATTTTCTAAAATATAATTGTGGTCATGATCTTATAAAAAAAAATTAAACCTATAAACATTGTAATTGAATGGGATATGAGTAAATTTAGATATTTTTTTATCACTTTTCATTTAATGTATATTGATATGATAATTTTAATTATGGATAAAATTTTTATTGTTTTTTTCTATGTTATAAATATATGGTATATAGTGGTGATGTAAATTGTGGAATATGTGGGGATGATTTGTTTTGGGTTGATGATATTTTTCTATTTCATGAATGTTTTCCATTAGATATAAATCTTTTATAATGATAAATTTAGGTAAATATAATTTGGTTAGATTAAATGGGTTTTCACTAAAAATAAATTAATGATGGGTGTGAATGGGATATTGATAATGAATTCAATGTAAATGTATATAAATAAAAAAATTTAAGGATTGTGAATAGATTATTGTTTAATATAGAAATATGGTAAAAAAATAAGTAAATGGATTGTAATTTATTTGGTTAAATGAACCATATGAAATAAATTTAGGAATGTGTGTTTGGTAAATGGGATAGATGAGTTGTTTTTGTATGGAATTGATGTTTAAATATGACATTGGAGATGTGGAATGTGTGGTAATCAGGTTGTTTCTTTTGTGAACCAATCGGTTCTACCAGCATAGAATTACTATATATTTTATTTTACATTTAATTTCTATATGAACCACACAATATTCATGTTTTTACACCAAAATACATTGTTTTGTGTAATAGGTGCATTGTATAAACATCTAGGTCAGAAAGGGTGGATGTTGGGATATTCCATCTTCCATTATCTCTCCTCTTTGAATGTTTGTTACACATAGTCTTTGATAGATTAGTGATAATGTGCAAGTGAATATATCATTGAAAGCTGGAATAAGTGGTTCATGGTGGGGGTTGTGTATAAAATGGACATAAGATGAGGATGTTTTCCTTTTTGTTCATGATATAGTATAATTCTTTTTAATTTAAATGGTTATAAAAAGATGAAGATGTGATCGTTATAGTATGGGTTGAGAGCAATGTGTTGTACATTATGATAAGGCATTTTATGGTACTAAGATGATTCAAACATAAGAGTTGTGATTACCAGTATGTGATACATTATGACATGAGTGTTGAAAATTGGTAGTGATAAGATTTAGGATTTAATTTATTTAATATTATTCTTATCATATTATTATATTCAAATTTTTTTGTGAGTGATCTGTGGTGTTTTTGGTAAATAGATGACATAGTAGGTTCATTTTGAGTCAGTTATTTTTTCACGTCGAAATTTTTATTCTCTTATTAAAAATTATTGTGAGGCTTTGGAAATAATACTAATAACTAAACATGTTATAATCTACACTATATATATATATAATTAAACAAATATTATGGTTATCAGGATGCAGTTTGAGACCAATCTGGACATGTCTAGCTTATATCTTGGAGTTGTTGATTTGTTTCTATAATATTAACATTCATTAAATTTCAAGAAGACTTTTAGTTGTATTTTTATAATTCTAGTCATAATCGTTGGGATTAGTTGAATATTTTTGTAAGATTATTTTTTTTAAATATTTTTTGAGGTTTATATATGACCTCCCAATCATAGTATACTATTGAGGGAAACGTCTCTCATAAGGGTTAAATTCTGAAAACCCTTGGTGTTATTCATAATACCATGGATTATTGTAGTTGGGACTCAAGTGTTCGCTATATATCTCCCTTCATTGTAAGACTATAAGGGGTTCCAATAGAGGAAGGTATCATCATATAATCATCTAGAAATGTATCTTATATTTATTCAATGAACTAGTATAAAAATATTAATTTAAATTTAAACACAAAATATTAAAATCATAATTTTTTTTCTAGGGGACTACAAATAAATAAAATGGGAAATTATATTTTACCACATAAATTATTAGATAGAAATGATTTTTAAGTACCAAAATTTAGTAAAAGATTGAATCGTAGAATTAAATATTGCAATGTTCACTTAAATTAAATAGAAATCCTAGGATAATCATTAATTAGATAAATATTTTTTTAGGGATTAAAGGAAAAGATCATTTATTTGCTGGATTGATAATAGGATTTTATATTTTGAGAATATAATTTTTCCATATTTTTATGGATTAATATCAAGTAATCATTTAGTGAACCTATTATAACACTAATGATATATTTTAGTAACCCTATGATCAATAAATTATGGATCTATAATAAAATAATAAATGTATCCCATCAATATTAATGACTACTGTGTTATTCTATTTTTTTATCAATGGATATTGTTTTTGTGGTTAGTAGTTTTTTTAATTCTTATAACATGTTTTAATGTTACCACAAATCCATTGAATGTAGATTTCATAAATCCAAAAAAGAATGATAATTATGAGTAGAATACCTAAAAACATCTCAGTAACTCTAATTGATATTAAATGATTTGAGAAGATTTATAATACCCTACAATATCAGAGAATGTGATTTTGATAATTATTTATGTGATTATGGTTATAGAATAATATTATTTCCATTAAATATGTTTAAAATGTTAATATTGAAATAGTGAAAGTGAATTTGGATTTCATAACAAATTTATCAATATATAGTCATGTATTAGTGAGATAATTTGGTTGATTTTTAATTATTAATGGCTAATATTATATTCTGATGGAAATGGTTAAATTAGACATGAAACAACATATTGATGTTCCATTTATTTGTGAAATATCATTTTTAGAATAAATAAAATTACATACCGATATAGATATATTAAATATTTTATTTATCAAATGTGATGAATAAATATACTATTAAATAAATAAAAATGAGTTAAAAAATATGGGTATTAAAATTTATTTAATGTGAAGGATGATGTAAAATGATCATAAGATAGAGGTATGTTTAGTGTTTAATATGAAAAATATAGGGTGTCTTATGAATCTCATCTATTTAATTGAATTGAACATTTTCTAATAACATGTAAAAATGATCTATAAATAAATAAATCATATTTATATTAGATGAAGGTAAATAATAAAATACTTACATATAAGAGAATGTTCCTCAATAATTTTATAGGTATCTAAATTAAAATGTCATAATAAGGGTAATTATAAAATTATTGTTAATTTATAATTTTTGACAAATTTTTAACATCAGAAATATAATATAATGTGAGTGATGATGAAAATATAATAGAATTACCTGACATTGGTAAGGGTAAAATATGTAAAATAATAACACATATGTAATTATGAATAAAAATCTATAAAATAAAATTTTATTAAATTCATAGTCATACCATTTATGAATCAACGTGGAAAATTCAATTTAATAACTGAAAAGAATATCTTCCAGGGGAATCTAAGGGGATGAATAATATTAATTAATTAATTTAATGTTTAAAGAGTAACGAAATATAATTTTTAAAAATTTATTTTTGGTTAATTCCTTTTTTATGGTGGTTAAACCCTCAAAAAAATATTTTTCATGAATCCTAAAGTCATTTCCATCAGAAAGAGTATGTTTCATGAATCTCATGTAGAATTACCTGTCCCATTTTCATGAATTATTTTTTATATAACATAGAATATTTGAGTTGTATTATTATACATCTGAATATATAATTTATGTTTTAAATTATCATTATTAATACATCACACCAATACATATACTTCTAAATATTATTTTTACTAACATGTTGTTTCTAAATTTTCTACACTATATTGAATTGTGTGTTTTGTTTTAAATTTCAAATTATTTGAAATTTAATTTTTTATTATATTTTCATTAAATAATTATTGTTTCCTTATAACCTATCTTATTTAATTTTATTTCACATTTATTATCTATCACCATCTGATATTATTGAAATCTAATATATATTTCATTCATTTTATGAAATCATTATATTATTTTATTCTCTATTTTTTTATTTTAAATGTTACTAATGTATGTGATGTTTATTATCAATAAATGATTTCATATGATTATTTATCATAGCAATAGTGATTTTTTAGTATGGTTAGTACGTCACCACATTGATTAACTTGTTAAATTGTTCTTATGAACTTTGTTTCATTGAAATTATATGATATGGACTTATAACTACAAGTATTAAATGAAGGATAAACATAACGATGTTTATTAAACCAATTTTTATGAAAATGAAATTGGATTTTCTATGTTCCATGAATGAATCATTTTATGATATTGATAATGAAGATGTTTAGTAGATAGGGGAGGTATATATATATAATTCAAATAACTTATTCCATGTTTTGGTAATGACTAAATTATTGTTACAAGTGTTTTGGAATTCTTGAATCAACTTACTCATAGATGGATGATTTAGAATTAGTTTAATATAATCCATATTTCCACATGGAAACATTTATTGGAGAAATTATTTTATGATCCCTAAAAAAAGGAATAGTGGAATGGATGAAGAAAACATTGATTACTCTATTTTCTAAAGAATAAAATGATATTTTCCTAATATAAATAACATTTAATTTTTTTACTACAATATAATAAAATTATTTACTATATGTATAATGCTACCTTGGTTTACACTTTAAATTTAATTATATATTATTTGCTTCATATAACATAATAATACCGTAGATATAACATGGATTATAGATTTATTGCTTGAATATCTGAGGTGTTAGTATATAATTTTTGATAGAGACCATAAATTTTACTGGTTGGAATAGATTAATTAATTATTTTTTATTCATCATTTTTGGATTCCGGTACTAGAAATTCTTGATGCACTTGGTCTGAATGATGGTAATGAAATTTTTAATAAGAAAAAGATGTAACCATAAGAGTTATAGCTACCACGGTATTCCGAACCACTACATTAACAATGGTAACACTTCGTTCATTTGAAAACTCCATAAATCAAATTTTAATGGTGACTATACTCTAAATAAAAACTCTTATACCATAAAAATAATTTCATTATGATCATTCCCAATTTATGAGGGATTATAATTTATATGAGATTAAAATAAATTATGGGGAATTCATTGAATATGTGAGGTACTTTATTGGATTTAATATAGTCTAAATGAATTATATATAGTGTTAAACATGTATGATATGTATATTCTTGAAATTATTACTGAATATCATCTAGAATCACCACTACATCCACCAAAGGTGTAAACGTTCATTTATAGAATATAAAATATAAACAATGCAATGTATTCACGTATATTCTTTTGAATGAATTTTTATTTATATAAATCTACATTATCTATGTTTTAGTGAAATAAAACTTAATATTTAAAAAATTTATAAAACTCAAATAAAATATGCAATATGTATATATAATAATAAACTCCTGAATAAAAGTTGATATTATTGGTAATAATCTAATACATTTATACATGTTGAATTTTTTTTGATATATTTTACCCATTATTAAAATATTACTAATAAATTTATATTTTATTGATATTGAATTTCTAACATATGGAAAAAAGATTGCTCTTATTCACATTCAAGATCATTAGTACAATCCAAAATATCCACTTTCAAACATTAGGAAACTCTAAAAACATATGATAATATTTTATTCCTCTTTTTCATAACACAATTATGAAACATTATATGACTTATAGAACATTAATTTTTTACAAATTAAAATATGTATTTTTTAGGACTAAAATTAATGAATTCAGAAATATTTTAATAGACATATAAAAGAACACTATTTTAAAATAAAATTAATTATATCATACTTTTATTCAGATCATATTACCCATTAAAAGTGTGTCGGAATGATTAAATTGTATTAGAGAATAATTGTTTGAGTTTTATTTCATCAATCTGATTATTTCTTTGACATTTATTAATATTTCAATAATTAAAATATTTTTTTGGTTATTTATTTTATTTGAAGATTATATATATCCTATTTCTGTATATTATTTAAACCATGTCATTATGAAATCTAAAAAATGATAACAAATTAATGAAGTGGAAGGGAAGTTTTATGTGAACCATAAGTAATTAAATAAAGCTATCTTATCCACGGTAAGTATCTTTAGAGATGGATTCACTATTTTCATTTAGAAAATCAATGATTTAATTATTGGGGAATGAAACATCATTAAATTAATTAATTATTGGATTTTATTTTTTTAAAATACAACTAATTAAAAAGAATTATATTGTACAACCATATGATATTACTATATATTTTGGTTAGTTGTGACTGTTTAATGTGTAATTTTAATTTATTTACTTTTTATATTAATTTTATTACATATATATATGATATGTAACAAGGTTTTATATAATTTATAATAATTTTCAATATAAACAGAGATATATGTAATGATGATGTTAGTTTAAATGATGCATGAATGAATGATATTGTACATAAAAATATTGGTGACATTATTGATTTTATTTTTTATGATTTGATGTTATTAGAGGCTTGATATTTTCAGGTGATCATATAAATAATTTGGGAACTAGTAGTTTTGATGTTTAATATAATAATGCTTGTGTTTTATGAATTTTTGATCTTTTCTAAGAGTTAAAATGTTTTAGTGTAACACCCCTGATTTTGGAACAGATTTTTTTTTTCTTTATTAATATTATGTTTACAACATGTTTCATAAAAAAACAAACTATGTAATGGAATATTAGATGAATTTCATTATGAATATATATATGAATAATAAAGCATATACTAATTTTTAATATTTTATTATATTTTAAATTAAAAAATATGACTTAGAATACATAAAATTTTAGAAATCATTTTTGAAGAAATTTTCTTTTTCAATATATATATTTCTTATTTAAAAAATTTAATTTTTATTTATTGAAATTTATTTAATTAAATGATATTATTTTTTATATTTCTAATTTTAAAAATACCATATAGGTAATTTAGTATATTTTTTTAAAAAATAATTTATTTTTATGTTAATATTGAAAATTGTAATTTTTTAAAAAACTATCTCTTTATGATATTACCTAAAAATAATAATGAAGTAATTGTGTATTAACTTTCTTAATATATAAATATATAATACATAATATAATTAATTTTCAAATACAATTTTGAATTTATAAAATTTCGGATTAATTTTTGAAAACATTAATAATAATTAATGCTCAAGGATATTTTTATTTGATCATATTAAAAAAATTCTTTCATCACATGTAAAAAAACAAAATAATAAACCGATTTCATATTTTAGATTACAAAATAATAATTTTTAAAAAATTTAGTTTATTTTTTAAAAAAATTATAACTTTATAATTTAAATATAATTATCATGATCATGGTGAAAATATTATTTTCTTTAAATAATTTTGTATTAAGATTTTGAATTATTTAAATTAAATAAATTAATCTAATTAATGATAATGAATTATTTTTATATATTGTTCAAACTAATCATTAACTATTTTTACATTACATAAATTTGTATTCAATAGTAATTAATATAAGAAACATGTAATGTTAAAAAATAGTTTCAAAAAATAATTTTAAATATATGTAAAATATTATAAAATAAAAGATCATTTTATCTTATATATAAATTTAATTAAATCATGTTCACCCTAAATTTAGTTTAATAACAACAATATTTGGAATCAATGGTAAACATAAATTTTTAATAAAATTTATACTATATGGGTAAAAAAATTACCAAGATGAAATCCAAAATTGTAAAATAAAAAAAAAATATATGTTTCAAAAGTCATGAATAAATATTAAATTTTATGTTTAAATTTTTCTTATTGGATTTATAGATCTTACCTCACTCAAAAATCCATTATTTATCACCATTCTAAACACTGACCATTTAATTGAGTAATTTTATTTTTGAAAAATAATAGTTGTTTGGAAAAGGAAAACTTTTTCCACATATAAAACTGGATAACTTCTTCCATATCAATGTTGTGAATACCCTTTAAAATATCCTAAAACAACTGAAATATTAACCTATCTTAGAAGTTTTAAGAATGAAATAATTCCAAATTTAAAAATTATTGTGCTTATTATCTTCATTAGTAAGGAAATGTTCAAGGTAATGTTCTTGTTCCAAAAGTGTGTAAGACTTAATACATAAAATCTTCTTCTTAATACCAAAATTATAAACGCATCTTAAATATAATAATATAATGGTCTCAAAACAATTACATTAATAATTATTTTATTTTTCATGAACCAACCTGAATAATATTTAAATAAGACACCAGATCTGAATTATGGAAAGGCCCATGTGGTGTTTCTGATACCCATGAGATTTAAATAAGAACATTGGTATCATGAATTGAATTTGAGAATGATTAACCCTAAATAAAAATGGAAACAATTAAAAATGGAATTTATAAAAGGAATTCAATATGCTAATAGGGTGTTAAGTGGTGGATGTAGAAAATAAAAACACAAATACAAATTCTAATCCCAAATAGATAAAATAATATAAATAAAAATAATATATAACCCATATCCATGTGATTTGTGTCTAAATATTCCACAATCTCATCAAAAATTTCACACAAAATAAAATCAAGGATCCCCACCACCACTATGTGGTGCATTTTTTTCATACATTATATAAAACATGTTCATTATATTACTAAAGGCATATACATTGTTTGAATAGTACCTGCCATGTAGGATTAAATAATTTTTTTCATAAAATTTATTTGTTCAATAATCTAATTTTTATCATTTAATGAAAAATTATAATGGGTATATGGTTTTTTCAATGATTTATAAAATTCTTGTAAATTCATTTTCTTATAAATGTATACAAAAAATTACTAAATAATATCAATTTTCAAAAGAATTCACAAAAAAATATTTAAAAAGGGAGAAAAATGGATATTGAATACTAGTTTTTTAGTTCTATGATAGTAAGTATCCCCACACCCTATTGAATGCATAATTATTTGAAATGATACTATTTAATAACTATCTCTGGGATATGGGAACAACCCAACAAGTAAGTCCCTTAACATAAAATAATATTGTTAAAATTGTTGTATAAATCCACGAAATATAGATACAAATGATCATATAATTCTTGTCATAAACCATCCCCCTTCACATTTAAAAAAATATCTCATGTTCCATTGTCTAATAATTGAGGATTCAAATTTATAGTTTAAATATTTTAAAGGAATATAACACACCAATAACCAAACTGCCTAACTATACAATAATACATAGTTTGAAATGTATTTAAATAAATTTATCCAAATGGGAAATCTAAATTATAAAAAAAATTATAGTTCATCATAGGTAAAAAATAATAAATAAAACCATAAGCTAGTTGGAAAATCAATTTTAAATGGCCAATAAGAATGATTCACAACATAAATACATTTCATGAAACCACAAACCTTAAAATGTTGGTATATCTAATAACTAGATAGGATTTACATTCTATGAATAATGAAGGAACATATGAATAAAAATAAATTCCTAAACTATAAAATCCCAATCATCACAACAAAAATTAGAAATCCCAATATTAAAACAGTGATGAGAAACCAAAATCCATAAAATCCATTAATTATATCAGAAGTTAGTATACAAAAAATAATTCCTTAGTATAGAAGAAGGGACGCCCATTATTCAACCTATAAATTATCTTAATCTAAATACAATAGATGTAAATAATGCGAGGATTTATAATAGGTTATATCATATAAAGGATGAATTAAATACGCGCTTATATTGATCCCACATGCCCACACTCAATAGGCATAACACACCATAATGATTAGGTAGTAAATTATGTCATTTCAAAAATATGAAACCATTGGAACCATGTCATGAATGATTTCACCAAATTCATTTTGTATTTTAATATTCTATTCAAAGGATAATGAACACAATATTGGACCATGATGTCAGGTAAAATCCTCGCTATTTTGTACCCCCAATGACCTCCACCACTATGTGGTCAGGCCAGCATAGGGAGTCTCCCCACACTCATGGATAATAATAATACCTATCCTTGGAATTTTGGTCTCCCAATATTACATAAGGAATATCTAATAAAACAATTTGAACTACATGGTCCTACCCATGGTTCCCATCAAAACACCCAATTTGCAGCCAAATCCTCGAGGAACCATTTGACCCATCCAAGGACCAAAAGAAACTATCCCATTAAATTAAAAAATAATATTTAAAAAATTGGATTGTATCAAAAAAGAAAAGATATGTTAATTATATTAATAAAAAACCATTTATTACTGTTATCCATCTTTTAATAAAAGTATAATAATATTGCTCATGCATATGTGGGGACTACAACCTGTATGAGAAGGCATGATTTATTCATCATCAACAAAGACACGTGATTTCAAAATATTATTTTAGTTACAAAAATAATTTTTATGAAAATATTAATTTTATTAAATGATAATACCAGATATTTTATATGTGATATTAATAATAATTGGTTATAATAACCATAACTACATAATATTAACATATCAAATTACATTCCTTATATTTTGTTCATTCTTTAAAATCATATAGAAAAGTATTATTTTAATACAAGATGAATTGTGATGGAAAATGACCTCAAAAATTTAGTTTTATTATTATGTTATTCTAGAACTCTATTATCCACGATTAATTTGAGAAACAGTTATATATAAATTGAAAGAACCACCACAAATGATGAACATATGAAAATATATATAATAAATAAATATAATATGATTAAAAATGGACATCATAAAATTATATATAGATCAATAAGATTCGTAATATTGAATATTATAAATATAATTTAATTATTCATAATGTTAGGATAATGATTTTTGTGAATTAGGACAGTTTTTTTGGTTTTTTAACACAATTTTCTTCTATTGTGTTGAAAATATTTTTATTGAACAACACTATTCTAAAAAGTATTCATTTTATCAAAATAATAAACAATTTATTGTTTCTTCCTTGTTATATAGAGTCTTTAAATTATTCCTTATACCATCTCTATAAAATTATTCATACCTTAAGGATTAAGTTACATTAAATTGTTAATTTTTATCAGTTCATATTTCTTGAGAAACAGTTCATTCCATGATGAAATTTACATTTATTTGGTGAATTTACTTCATATTTTTTCTATCGTATAATTATTTATAATACATTAATGGAATTTGGAGTTCAGTTTCAATCAATTTCTTTTTTATGTGTTCTGATTTAAATGATACAAATGTCATATAGTTTATTATCGAAACTGTATTTTAAAATAGAGACCACCCAATTCTCATAACCCATCTAATGAATTATAATTTTCATTCATTCCTTTATCGTAATAGTTATCTTCTATAGTAATTATCTATTTATATAGTTTTATATAACTTTTTTAAGGATTTTTTTTCAGTAGTGTTTTTTATAATATAATAATGAGAAAGATCATTTGAACTTATATATTTTCATTATCATCATAAATTTTCTGATATCGATATATTTGATTCAAAAATTCAAAAATTTATATTTCACCTAAATTTAATTAATTTGAAAATTTTCTAGAATAATGTTTTTTATTTCATGTATATGTAATCTTCAACACAATATTTTCTTTTAGATATTATGTATGAACATATAATTCAATTTTTATTTTCATTTAATATAAAGAATTATCTCTCTGATTTCATGGATTCCCAAAAAAATTATTTATCTTATAGTTTTAAAAAATATTTTCTTTAAATTGTTTCTTAATATAAATGATATGTATTATTTAAAATGTTACCATTAAAAAATAATTATTATTTTGTATCTATTTCATTACCCACTAATATATCATTTAAAAACCCCATTCTTCACTCTGGTATGGATCCTTTAAATTTCAGTCTAATTATTTATTTTGGGACTAATATGGATACCTAATTAGTTTTTAATTGTTCCAATGGTGATCAATGATTGTTTGGAGCCTAAAACCCAGCCTTTTGGGAAAACATGAATGATATATGCTTTAGGAAAACCAAGTGAGTCGCATGTTTTTGGACATAGCCTTACCAAAATATTGGTGCATGGTTTCCCTAATCGTGTGATCTAACTATAAAAGTTCCCATTATTTTAATGTACCCATGCATGGTTGGCACACAGTTAGGAAAACTATGCAGACAATCAATGGAGACGCTAATTTTGGGTAAAATGATCATTTTTCCCTTAAATATCTAATTAAGCCTCCTCCCTCCCCCTAATCTATGTTTATGCTGGATTTTCCCCGGTTTTTTCCCTTTAGAGATCTTGGAATGCCTAAGGTATCTATTAAAATATCTTCCTTGTTCAGGATGTGATCGAGCTTTAGTTCATCACATTGGATTTTCAATGTTATGTACTCATGTCCTTCTTAGTCGTTCATATCATCTCATTCTCTCAACCTAGTTATCAAGGTCTGAGCATTTTTTCGTTTTTCTCAGATATACATTATTTTATGACCAATTAGTGTCTGATTTGATTGGATAAGAATAATTCAAACATATGGTTGGTGGTCTATAACTCATCCCTCAAGTGTTGTGATTTTGGAATTGTTGTTTGGGGACCACCGATTCCATCAGGCATCAGTTATTGAATTTATATTTCATTCACATAATTATTATAAATATATGATTATTCTTTCTTCTATATATGTTATTAGTTTTTGGATGTTACACACAAAACTTTATCCATCCCTTGTATGATTGTATTACATAATTGAATTTTTAGCGTTCGGACTCTTCCGAGCCATTGTTCGGATGTTCTCTTGATTGACCAAACTAATAGCAGGCATCTTTATCATAAATGCTTCTTGTATCATGTAATTATGAATGGAAAGTACTATTTCACTTTTTTCATGACCTACCTGATTTAATTTATTCAAAATATTAATTAAATCTGAAATAGGAATTGGTACGTATACAAAGTATATGACTTAACTAGAATAAATGTGAATGATTAATAGGATTCATGTCAGTAGCACCCCTTACAACATTAATGGGAGGTAGAAGAATGACTCTAAATTATTGAATATGCATGAAATGGGCATAGTAATTAATTATGACCTAATTTAAAGGCTACATTCTAATGGAATTTATCACAGTAATGGATTTCAAGGCATTAACAAAATGAAATATTACATGAATCATAATTAAAATGAAGTGTACTCACATGAGCTCTCCTTATATTCTTATTGGGGAATTAATTGAGCACTTGTGAATCCCATTCTGATAAAGGATACAACTTTCATAGGTTTAGAC
Source organism: Viscum album (assembly GCA_963277665.1). Classification (NCBI taxonomy): domain Eukaryota; kingdom Viridiplantae; phylum Streptophyta; class Magnoliopsida; order Santalales; family Viscaceae; genus Viscum; species Viscum album. The sequence continues at coordinate 2,042,741,114 of OY728136.1, forward strand.
CAACCTGGATCCTAATACATTTCTATTTTTGGATTCATGGTATTACCCCGTAGGATACCTCGCATAATGTTAAGGATTCCTTGGATTCACTCCTTGGATCCAACATTGATTAGTTGGTTCCATGCTTACAACCTATAGGGACTTATATATTCTTATCCCCATTTTACATTGGATGATCACCATGGATTTGGTAGGAATATTATGGTGGAATTCCATGGAATATGCTCCTTGTATTACACTATGACCCTTAGCCACTCTATAGTTATTACTATGTTGGTGAGCCTTGAGTTCTATTATGCCTTCATTATTAACATGGAACATCATTATTAAATGGAATTACATATTTTCTTGTCATAACATGTATCCATCAGTGTTATTATAATATTACTTATTTATAAACTATAAATTATCAATTAATGGACTGGTTATATTCAGACTTCAGTCGAGGGATGAAGCAGGTACTTGGGTATTTAGATATATTCCACTGCATTACATTATTTATGTGTGATTTCACACAGTTATATTTGTATTACTTGGGAAATATGATATAGAAACTATAACAGGACTACTCTTCTATACACACTTAAACATGATTTAGTACATAAACATTCAAAAAATACAACCCAGAAGATCGAGAGGTCTAATTTCTTTAGTGCTTAGGAACATTACATGACAAATTATGACAAAAATACAACATCTTTACTGAAAATGTGTTTTATATGACTACAACATTCCTTCGTAGTTAACCTTTAATGGGATAACATGAAGTCATACATATGAAAATGGTGAGATATATAGCACAGTAATGGATTAAAAAAGGCATATCATTAATAATAGAATATATGTTAGGAAATAGACATATCAATGGAGAATAAGAGAGACATGAACCTAAATGCATCATATATATGGTCATCATAACATGGAATTGTGGTAACGACATAAAACATTTTATTATTAAAATAAAAAAATTAGGTAAACCCATATCCCAACATTTTGAAAAATTCCCTAAATGTAATCAGGTAAACCCATGTCCCAGCATGACGTCTCATGATACTAAACATTACCCAAGGCAATGGTGCAATATCAGGTTGTACACTTCATTATCATTTTCAATCTCATGCTTAAGGGTTCCACATAGATCATATAGCATAGATTCATTCAACATCACAATTTATTCCTTGATAATGGAATATGTAATAAATACATAATATTATATAATTAGTAATTATATATACAGAAAGGTGAATACGCTTGAACGAGAAATAGGCATGGTATTCATTACCAGATCGTTTAGGCATGGAAAATCAAGGTGAAATTTTGATAGCCTAACGGCGTGACATAAAAAATTCATTAGTATTGTTGAAGAGTGAGGAAAATGTATATAATCATTTATAAATGAAATATAAATGAAGCTATTAATATAGATACATTTACAAACCGAAGTAATTTATAAATAAAAGGTGTTACATAATAAAGAAACTTGAAGAAATAAGAGAAATTGAATTAATCCTATGAAATTTTGTCATGGTAACAGTTGTACATAGGAAAACATAATGAGATAGAAATAGGTATCCCATCATAAAAACATAATACGAAAATTATGGGTTAGGTGAGAAAACATAACCTGTAATATTTAATTTAAAATAAAAGGGCATACCAATATAAAGAACTTGGATAAAAATGATAAAGGAATGAAAGTGATGATTCTTTACATGTATGTGTGATCCCAATGTCTTAGAGAGGGCTCATGGGAGATTTGGGTTCCTTATAAGGAATCTAGGGAGTTGGTTGAAGGGGTTGGTTGAGAATAAAATAGATTTAGTGAAGTGAAATGGGTTCTTGGGTGGGTTTAATAGGAAAGGAGGGGGAATTCTTTATTATTCTGGTTTTGGACACTACACACTGAAATATTCAAATCCACAAACCAGACCATGGTTTCTATACATGGATTCAGACCAAGGGGAGTGTAAAACATTATTTTATAAAGCTAAGGGGAGAAGATATTAAAATAGAAGACATTATTATGTAGAGGTGCTTCACACCGTCGTGGAAATGAATATAAAATCATTAAATATATTATAAAATTTGGAAGATTCACCACATTATTATAAAATAAGTAAAATAAATATTAAATCACATTAATTTTATGTTAAAACAAAGATTTGGTCAAATATCCATTTTATGTTATTTATTACATAACTATTGGATCATTATGATGTCATAAAACACACTATATATTTATATATTATTTAATATTTACACAAAAATTTGATTGGCTTAGAAAATTTTGAAAAATTCACTGCTAGATTATTTCGATATCCTCAATCCAAAAATAATATTCGTTTTGTCTGAAAATTTTTATAAAATATTGATTTTTCACTTTTAAAATAAGAACTAGAATTTATTGAAAAATGCCAGGTTTTGAGAAAAATAGTTTTTAAACTTAAATACAAATTACATTTGACTTCATAAAAATTATTTTTTAATTTATTATTAATAAAATTAATTTTATAAAAATATTTTATTAAAATATTACTTATTTAAAAACATCAATAATTTTTTAAAATAAATTATTTAATTATAAAAATGCACTTGCTGTTTTATCATATAAAAATATAACTCTTATCAAACTAATTTCCTAATCATTTATACATAATGGATTGATAAAATAATTATTTATATGAATTTTTATTATTTTATTAATAAAATATTTATATTAATATAATAATGTATATATTTCTCAAAAGTACAATTTTTACCAAAAGAGTCAATTTATCCAATTCATAATTTATTTAATAAAGAAAATCTCATAAAGTAATTTATAAAATAATAATTTTATTTATAAAAATGGATTACACAATAAGTATATAATACCGTTTTTCATAAACTCTTATAACAACTGCATAAGACATAAGGGTAAGGTGTGCGATGGTGACATACTCTTGTGGCGGCTAGGATAAAATCACCCAAGTTATAAACTATATTAAATTTCACATATCTTATAAGTGATTCTATTTAAAATTAATGTGTAGAAGATCAACTTCGGCTTGGTCAAGGGAAATTCAAATTGATGCTAAATTTTTCCTAAGCTCAGAAAAATGAGATTCGTATGGCCCTAGCCTACTAGATGAGGCTATCCACTCCTATTTCCTTGTCAAAATGATTTTATTAAAAACCATATATTCATAATAGTTATGTGATCATTGTTCGATGACTATATTATCATCTATAATGATACATAATGGTCATTAAATCCCAATAATAATAAAAAGAGTGAATTCATTTTCTATATCCACAAGACATTAAAATAAAGGAAATTTTATTACTAAATGGTCGGTTTATTACAACATTCCCTCTTTAAAGAAATTTCACCCTCGAAATTTTATTTTAACATAATAAAACTGATGAGGGTAACTCTGCCTCATCACTTCCTCTGGTTCCAACATAGCTTCTTCAGACTTATGGTTTTGCGACAATACCTTGATGATGGGAATCATTATATTTCATATAACTGTTTCCCTACGATCTAAGATCATCATCGACTTCTATTTATAAGGGATTCCATTTTATAATGGTACCACCTTTGGATTGAGTACATGCAATGGGTCAGGTATGTACTTCTTCAAGTGTGATACAAGGAATACATCATGTACTTGAGATAGGTTCGGTGGGGGTGGTAGTCAATCAGCCACTACTCCAGTGCGATCAAGGATATCTAAATAGAAGGTGTACCTTGGACTAATCTTTCACTTCTTCCCTAATTAAATAACTCTCATACATTGTGATATTCCAGGGAATACCATGTCACCCACATCAAACCCAAGGTCTCATCAATGATTATCATCATAGATCTTTTGTTGACTTTGAGCATGATTAATGTACTACGAGATGGTCTTAACCATGACCACCATTTCATCAACCATTTTTGGACAAAGAGGTTATTTCTATCCAACTTCATTCCAATATGCTGGTGTTCTTCACCTCTTCTCAAATGGGGCATCATAAGGATCCATTTCAATTCTTGAGTAGAAACTATTTTTGTAAGAGAAGTCAACCAAATGAAAATGTTGATATCATCCTCCTTTTAAGTCCATATAGCAAGCTCTCAACATGTCCTCAAGTGTTTCAATAGTCATCTAAGATTGTTTCTTAATTTGTGGATGATAAGGTATACTGATGTTCAGCTCAGTATTCAGAGCATGTTGAAAATTCTCCCATAACATAAAGGCGAATCTTGGATCTCAATCATATACAATCGATTGTGGATCACCATGCATCCTTACCACTTATTTGATGAATATTAATGCTTGTTGATCCAATGAGTAATCCTCTTAAATTGTAATGAAATGTATAGTCTTTGTAGGAGGATACACAACAACCCATATATCATTATTTCCAATGGATGTCTTTGGATGTCTGTTGAAAAACTCAATGGTGTTGTTTTCCGATTTCCATGTTGGTATGGGTAATGGTTGCATCATACCCTTATAATTTTATCTCTCATACTTCACTTGCTAACATAAAATACACATTGATGTATACACAGTGATCTCTTTAGGCATATTATCCCACCAATAATACTCTCAGAGATCTTGATACATATATTTTTTTTCTTGGGTGATTGATGAAATTTGAACTATTTTCATCATCTAAATGTTTTTTCATTATTTACGGATTTGATGGAATGCCTAGTCTTGACTCAAATCTCACAATTCCTTCTCCATTAACATTGAACTCTAAGGATTTCCATTTTTTGATAGTTTCCACATTATTCTAAATTATCACATCATCCTTTCGAGCTTCCATTAACCATTCTTAAAGATATTGTTGAGCAATAATTTGTGAAACGATTGATAATGTTCCCTTCTATACAATTCTCATTTCCATCATCCACAAATCATAGAAAATTATATCAATTTCAATTCTAATCAATGAAAGATTACATGGATCATTTCTACATAGAGGGTCTTCCACTTTATCTGCTTTCCACGAATTGTAGTGAATTGAGTATTCATAGTATTTGATTAGATCTAACCATCTTAATGGGTGCATATTCAACACTTTCTTTGTGAGTATATACTTGTAGATTTTTTGATCTGTATATATTTCATAATTCTCCCCAAAAAAATAACACTTCCATATTTTCAACCCAAATATTATCACTGCCAACTCCAAATCACATGTGGGATAGTTTTGATCAGGAATTTTCAATTTCCTTGAATCATAGGAAATAAATTTTTCATTTTTCATCAAAACACATTCAAGGAAATTATATAATGAATAAATGAATATTAAGAAAATTTCCCCACATGTGGGTAGTTTGAGAATGGGAACATTAAAAATCCTCCTTTTAAACTACTTGGAGCCCTCTTCGCATTCACCATTCCATGAAAAAGTAACTCCCTTCCTAGTTATCTTGGTAATAGGGTTAGAAAATCATGAGATTTGTTTCAAAAATCAGCGATAGTATCTAGCTAAACCAAGGAAGCTATGGATATCCATCACAAATGTTGGGCTATGCCATCCCACCATTAAATTTAATTTAGATGGATCCTCACATATCCCATTTCATATGATGATATTCCACCAGAACGAGGCTTCCTTCAACTAGAACTCCCACTTGTTGTACTCTACATAGAGCCACTCCTTTCACAGGGTCTGTAGTATATTACATTGATGCTCATCATGCTCCTCGGTCATTTTGGAGTATATTAAAATATTTTCTATAAATATGGTCACAAATTTGTCAATTAAATATCTACAGAATCTATTCATCAAGTCCATGATTATTATTGGAGCATTCTTGAGTCCAAAAACAAATTCCTATGAATTCATAGTGCCCATACGTTGAATGAAAAATAGGTTTGGGGATATCCACCTTCTTTAACCTTAAATGGTAATACACTGGATATAGATCCACCTTGGGAAAGTATTTTTCTCCAAATTGATGATCGAACAAGTCTTCAATTCATGGAAAATGACACTTGTTCTTTATCGTGATTTTGTTGACCTCATGAAAATCCATGAAAAGGCATATCACCCCTTCCTTATTTTTGGTGAAGAAGGCTAGAGCACCCCATGGGGAAGCACATGGGTTTATAAAACCTTTATTCAGATTCTTCTATTATTTTTTTTTATCTCCTCAATCTCCACAACATCCATTATATACATAGTCTTAGATTTAGAAATTTTCATAGGTATAAGAGCAATTCAGAATTCAGCATCTCTTCTATAAGGATTACCAGAAAATTCTTTTGGAAGGACGTCAATAAATTCCCTCACAATAAGAATATCTTCATGTATAGATCATTCCATAGACACAATAGTCTAAGAAAGATATGAATAGTCATTTGGAAGTTATATACATGATAGATATGATGGAGTAAAAAATATTCATCCTCCTCCTTGTACATGTATAAAATCAGGGGTTTATCCACCATATGGAGAGTTATTTTAGCTCTCATAAAATTTTATGTTATCTCTATATAGGGAAAGGAAATCCATATGATGAATTACATCAAATTCTACTAGGGGGATGTATGTTGATGTTTTTCAAGAATTTTAATCCACAAATTGTGACATGAGAGCATTTATAATCATGGAATTCAATAATTTCCACACTTTTTATTTCTATATGCATCACTAATTATATTCATTGTGGTGATTTTTGGATTGTTCTACTAAACAATAGAGATATAAAAGAATATGTAAAACCAAAATAAAAATTTATGTTTTATATTCTTGAATGATTAACAAGTGTACTTTTCACCACTTCATTGTCGATATTACATTTGGTGGTAGTGATGGAGAAAGATCTCCCTTTCTGCCTTGAATATTGATGGTTTCCTAAAAAAACTCATGGTTTATAGAACCGATTCAAATATTTTCCTGGTTTTTTTAGTTTCAACAATGAATAATGAATTGAGGATAGAAAATACTGTTTCATTCCTTGTTCTTAATAGTGGGTTTTTTTTGTCAGTAATCACTGGCTTGGTGACCTTTCTTCCAGATCCTAAACCATTTTAGCATCCCCTTAAAAAATGGGGTTATTTTCTTCTACACCTTTCACAAGTGGGATGATAGAATTTTTTAGCATCATTTTATTTATCCATCGGACCGCTTGAATAAATTTCCAATTTATACTTCTTATCCCAGTGATACAACTAAAGATTCACCGATATCCATCTAAACATTGAGGGGATACCATACAATCTTCTTATAGTTGTTAAAGTCGTGGATCTCCAAACCTTTCTGTAGGCTTTGTTTTACCCCACTAATCAAGTGGTAAACCTTTCATTTGGGGTTAACGAAAAAACCAAATTTACATCATGAAAGTCAAGTTATGTTTTATTTGTAAACCCTAATAGATTCATCATCCTTTTTCATAAGTGAATCAAAATATCTTTCCATTTTAAGATGGATGGTGCAGGGAAAATATTTATGAAAAAACAATTTAAAAAAATCCTTCCATCTCATCACCTTGATCTCTTCCTCAAGCTTCGTATTTTTAGTCAATTTTCACAATTGATAAAATTAAGCCTCCATATAATATGCATCCATAAGTTTTTTTTATTGTTAAAAACATTCAATGATATTTTAGATCATCTCATTAGAGTATATCCATTGTTTGGAGATTGAGGGATCAGATGATCCATTGAATGATAGAGGCATTTGTCTCATGAATTATTTGATTGAAAATTGAAATTTTATAGGGGTTGTAAGTTCCTCTTGACCCATGTCCCTATTAATAACATGGGCTAACTAACCAAGTATCATGGCGAAGTTTGTGATTCTCGCTCCCATCAGATTGGGCATAGCATTAGAAGAGTGATCACATAGATCTTCCCATTGGATGTTAGCCTCAATCCTCTTATTACCATCTATTTCCTAGAATTAAAGGAAAATTAGGGGTAATTATTTTATACATTTAGAAACAAAAAGGGAAATCCAATAAAAAATTGATATCTTATAAATTAAATTTATTTCTTTAACTTATGAATTTCGCAGTTTCAATTTATGTTTTCCATGATCTGTTTCCAAACATATATTCATAAAGAAAATTTTTAATACACTTAATAATGGTCTATACTATGATTATGTCTTTAGGAAAACATATCCCCTTGGTGAATCAAAACAAGTGTGTCACAACCCCTGTTGTCGTGCACTAGTTTCGGTTTGAGTCTAGATCAATGTAGTGTTTTTGGGTTTTACCCCTAGATAAATTAGTTCTAGAGCCACCTCTTCTTGTTTGTATCTATATAGGGTTGTCTTATCTTAATAAACCACTTAATCTATACACTAAAAAATTTAGGTATGTTTTTCTTATACATATCCTTATACATATTTCATTCACTAGGGTTTTTTAATCCTAATCCCAAAAATAATAAACCTATCCTTTGAAACCAAATACAGCTACCCTACTTATTATTACACATATAAACAAGATATATTACATAAACATTCACTTAAAACAACTTGGAATCTCAAAAGGTATAGTTTATTTGGGGCTTACAAACATTACATGACAACATAAGGCATAAAATACAATGTCTTAATTCAAAACCTCATTTACATTACCATAACATTCATTAATACTTAGGAATTCATGGGATAACCTGAGGAAAAAACCTAATAAAAGGGTGAGCTATAAATACATGTACGAGAGAAAAAAAGGAATAACATGAAAAATTAAATACATAATAGGGAATAGACATATCAATGGGGAATAAGTAAAACATGAACAAAAAGTCACGATATAACATGATCATCATAACATGGAATTGTGGAAAAACGTAAAATATTGCATCATTAACAAAAAAGGAATCAGGTAATCCCAGGTCCCAACATGGTGGAAAAATGTCCTAAATGGAATCTGGGAATCCCCTATCACAACATGACGTATGATTATACTATACTTTACCTAATGCATTGGGGTGTTATCAGGGCACACCCTTCATAATCATTTCAATATCATGCTTATGTGTGCCACATAGATCATATAACATAGATTCATTCAACATCATCATTTATTCCACGATAAATAAATATGGAATAAATATAAGAATGTCTATAATCAATTTGGATCTGTATACAAATATGAATACCCTTGATATATAAATGGGAACGGTATTCCCCACATGACGATTTTGGCATGGAAAATAGTGGTTCAATTTCAGAAGCCTAAAAGTGTGACATTAAAATTAATAAAAATGGTTGATGTGAGAGATTAGGGTCCCTAATAATATATAAATGAAATGAAAATGAAGGGGTTATATATAAAAATGTGTAAATAAAAATACATTTAAAATCAAAGGTGTAACATAATAAATAAACTAAAAGAAAGAGGAGAAATGGAATAACTGTTACGAAATTTCAGCCTGTTAACAGGTGTACATGGGAGGGATTAATTAGAGGGAAAGAGGTATCCCATCATAAAAACATAATAAGTGAAGTAAGGGGGAGGAGAAAAAATATACCCCATAATTTTTCATTGAATGTAAATGGGAATAATATTTTAATGAAATGTGGTTAAAAATGAGAAAGGAAGGAAAGTGAAGATCCATTACTTGGATGTGGGAACCCAAAGGCTAGGGTGAGGATTATTGGGAGATTGGGGGTGACATGGGATTCCCCTAGGGAATAGGGGGAAGAGGTTAATTAAGCTTTCAATAGCATTAGTGAGGAGAAATGGTTTCTTGGTAGAGTTTATACAGAAAATGAGGTGGAATTATTAATTATTTTGGATTTGTATACTACACACTAAAATATTCAAAACCTCAAACCAACTCTTAGTTTTGGACCATGGTTTCTTAAAAATTGGACTGGAAAACATTATTTTATAATGAAAAGGACCGAACACATTAAAATATTATTCTTGATTATGTGGAGGTAAGTCGCACCCTCAAGGAAATGAATATAAAATCATAAACTATATTTTACGATTTGGAAGACTCTCTAAGGCATTGTAAAATATGTCGGCTAAATATAAAATCACATCATCTAAAAGTTAAAAAATATAATTTTTTGAAGATCCATTTTATAGTATTTATTAAATCACTATAGGGTCATTATGATGTCATAAAACACAAGATATATTTATATATTAATTAATTTTAACCCAAAAATTGATTGTTTTAGAAAATTATTAAAAAATCACCCTTGGATAATTTGAAAATCGTGATTCCATAAATAATATTTATTTTATGTAGATAATTTTATAAATTTGTGAATTATCACTTTTAAAATGAGAAGTGACATTTATAAAAAATTAACAAGTTTTGAAAAAAATAGTTGTTAAATCTAAATAATGATTTCTCTTGACATCATAATTTTTTTAATGATTTATTTTTATTAAAAGTAATTTTATAATAATATTTTATTACAATATTAATTATTTCAAATATTCATTAATTTTTTAAAATAAATTTTAAAATTAATCAAAATAGTCCTTTTGTTTTATCGTATAAAAATATAACTCTTATCAAACTGATTCCCAAAACATTTATAGATAAATAATTGATATAATAATCAATTATAAAATTTTTTTATTATATTATTAATAAAAATCCTATATTTATATAATAATATATACATTTCTAAAATATACCATTTTTAATCGACGAATAAATTTATCAAATTCATTATTTTGTGAGTAAAGACTAGGATCATAAAAGAATTGATTGAATAAAAATTTTATTTTAAAAAATATATTACACATATATTCAGTAATTTTTTTATTATATAACACCTTATAACATATGCATAAGACCTAAGGGAAAGGTATGTGATGGTGATAGACTGCTGTGAAAACCCTGATAATATCGCTCGTTTGGTATCTCTATAAACATGAAATTTTCTCATATGAGATTTTATTCCATATTAATGTGTTAAATATTTGATTTTTCATGGTCAAGAGTGAAGCCTAGTGACTCTACCTCCTTTCCAAACTTGGAAAAATGGGCTACGTAAAACCCGAGTCTACTGAATGGGGACTTCCTCTCCTTTTTCTGTGTCGAAATTATTTTTTTAAACATATATTTATATCTATTGTGAGATAACTATTCAAAGGCTGTATTATCAACAATAATGAAACATAATAAAAATTTAAACACAATAATAAAAAAGAGTGCATGTGTTTTCTATATCTATAAGACATTAAAAGAAATGTAATTTTTTTCATAAATGATCATGTTGTTACAAAATTCCCCCATTAAGAAATTTCACCCTTAAATTTTTTTTTCCTAACTAAAACAGTTGAGGGTAACTCTGCCTCATCACATCTTCTAGATCCTATGTTGCTTCTTCAATCTTATGGTTTCACCACAACACCTTCATGAGGAGAATCATCTCATTTCAAAGAACATTTTCTCTTCAATATACAAACATCACCAGCTTCTCTTTATAGGATATGTCATTCTCCAATGGTACCAACATTGGATTGAGTACATGCTATGGGGTAGGTATGTACTTCTTAAATACAGATAGAAATTGAGACATATTTGATGGGAGTGTTCTTCGATAATACCCTGCTCCAATGCAATCAAGTATCTCAAAAGGGTCGATATACCTTGGACTAATATTTCCCATATTCCCAAATCACATAACTCACTTCCACAGTGATATTCCTAGGAATATCATGTCTTCAACATCAATCTCAAGGTATCTTCGATGATATTCATCACTACTCTTTTGTTGACTCTACGAAACCATACTATACTACTAGATGTTCTTAACCGTCTCCACCATTTTGTTGACCTTTTCTAGACCTAATTTTTTTTGTCCCCAACATTATCCCAATATGTCTATTTTATGCACCTCTTACCATAATTTGAATCATAAGTATCCATATGGATTCTTGACTATAAATTTTTGTTGTAAGAGATATCAACTATTGGAAGATGTTGATCAAATCCCCCTTTGAAGTCCATTGAGCATGCTCTCAAAATTTCCTCAAGTGTTTGGATAGTTCACTAAGATTTTCCATCAGTTTGAGGATGATAAGCCTTACTAAAGATCATCTTGGTATTTATAGAGTGTTTGTGAATCTCTAAGGACATAGAGTTGAATCTTTTATCATGATCATATACAATCGATAGTAGTACATCATGCAACCTTACAACTTTTTTGATGTATATTCATGACAGTTTATCTAATGAGAAATCCTATTGAATTTCAATGAAACTTTTAGTCTTTGTATGAAGATCCAAAACAAACCAGATAGCATTATTTTTTTGGATTTCATTAGATGTCTAGTGATAAAAACAATGGGGTTGTTTTCCCATTTCCATGTTGATATGGGTTATGGATGCATCATCCTCTTATACTTATGCCTCTCATCCTTCACTTTCTTACATACCAAGAACATTGATTTATACATAGTGATCTCCTTATTCATGTTATACCAAAAATAATACACTCAGATAACTTGATACATCTTTTTTTTCCAGGGTGAATAGAAAAATTTAAACTATGTTCATCATATAATAGTTATTTCCTTATCTTCAGATTTGATGGAACACATAGTCTTGACCCATATAACAAAATTCATTCATCATTAATATTAAAATCCAAGGATTTTATTTGTTATGATAGTTTCCACTATCTTCTAAATTACAACATCATTTTTTTGAGCATCCATTAACCTTTGTAAAAGAGATGGTTGATCAATAATTTCATAAATGATTTATGATATTCCATTATTTATGATTCCCATGTCCCTAATCATCAAATCTTATAATATTCAATCCATTTCAATTCTCATCAATAAAATAATTTTTGGATACTTTCTATATATAGCATCAACAACTTTATTCTCTACCCCCAAATGGTAGTTAATTGAGATGTCATAGTGTTTTATCATCTCTATCCATATTCATTGTCACATATTCAACTCTTTTTATGTGATCATGTACATGAGTATTTTTTGATACATATATATTTCAAACTTATCCCCAATGAGATAATGCCACCATATTTTTAATGCAAATATCACTATTTCCAACTCCAAATATTAGATTGGATAGTTTTTTCCATGAATTTTCAATTGCCTTGAATCAAAGGTAATGACTTTGTCATTTTTCATAAACACACATACAAGGCCCTTCTTCAATGAATCCATAAATATTACAAAAATATCCCCACTTATGAGTACTGTGAGCACATGCACAGTGATAAGCCTCCATTTGAACTACATGAATTTCTCATCGCATTCATGATTTATAGAAAACATTACCCACTTCTGAGTTATATTTGTAAGAGAGTTTTAAAATTAAGAGAAATGTCTCAAAAATCGGTGATAGTATCTATCTAACCCAAGGATGCTAAGGATATTTTTCATAGATGTTGGCCTCAACCATCCCTCAATTGAATTTTTCTTGGAGGGATACATAGATATATCATTTATTATTATGATATTCTACAGGAACGAAACATCCCTCAACCATAACTCCAAATTAATCTAATTTTCATAGAGAATATGCGTTCATATGGTCTCTAGTAGAGTGATTAGATGATCCTCCTGATCCTTTTTTGGTTTTGGAGTATATTATAATATCATCTATAATGACTAAAACAATTTTGTCAAGGTAATATATAAAGGCACCATAAATCATGTATGTGATGATTTTTGGAGCATTAGTGAGTTAGAAATTCATTACTATGAATCCATAGTGCCCTTACCTTGTACGAATATAAGTCTTGTGGATATCCTCCTTCATCACCCTTACATGGTAATATCCAGACCACAAACCATCCTTGAAGATGTATTGTTCTCCACAATGCTGATCGAACAAGTCATCAATTTGTGGAAAAGGATTCTTGTTATCTATCATGATTTTTTTGAGCTCATGATAATAATAAAAAGGCACATCAACCCATCCATCTTCTTGACCAAGAGGATTGGTGCACCTCATGGTTAAAAACATGGGAATAATAATATTTTATCCACATTCTATTGTAGTTGTTTCTTTAGATCCTCAATCTCAACAACTTATATTCAATGTGGAGTCTTAGATATTGGGAATTCCCCAAGTATAAGATCAATAGAGAATTCAACATCTCTTCTAGGACGAAGACCAGACAATTCCTCAGGAAATACATCAGTGAATTCCCTCTTAATAGGAATATATTTGAGGATAGATCATTCATTAGACTCAATAATCATAGAATGTTATGAATACTTATAGGGAAGTGATATATTTTAATGAGATAATGGTGCTAATGAATATGAAACATCCTCCTTGAACATATATAAAATCAGTGGTTGTTCACAATATATAGAGTGATTTCCCTCTCGCAAAAATTTATGTTGGCTCTATATAGTAAAATATAATCCATGACAATAATTACATATAATTCCATATATTAAATTTTGATGATGTTTTTAGTGAAGTTCAATCCACAAATTGTGATAGTGGAGGATTTATATTAATGGGATGCGATAATTTCCCTTTTTTCACCCACTTCACTAATTTCATTATTGGTGGAGATGTTGGCATTGTTCTATTAATCTTTAGGGTTATAAAATAATCTATAGAACTAGAATCAAAACGTATGTTTTTATTCTTGAATTAATAATTAGATTACCTATCACCACTTCATTGTCGGTATTTTATTTGGAAGTAGTGAAAGAAAAATAAGTCCCTTGTGGGCTTGGAGGTTGTTGGTTTCCTCTAAAAACCCATGCCTTAGAGAAATGGTTCGAATAGTTCCATAGTTATTTGTAGTTGTAGAAATGATTATTGAATTGATTATTGAATGGATCATTCCATTCCTATATCGCAATATCATGTTTTTATTGTCATCAATCACTAGCATGGTTCCCTTTCTTCCCAGAACTAAAGAATTTCGTTGTCCCCTTTAGGAAATTTCAAAGGTGTTTTTTCCACACCATTGGAAAGTAGGATGATGGAATTTCATTACACAGTTGGATATATCCATGAGACAACTAGAATTAAATTCCAATTTATGCTTCTTATCCCCGTGAGAAGACAAGGAATTTTCAATCTGAATCTCCAACTTCAGTGCACATCGAACAATATTTTTGTAGCTATCAATGTAATGAATCACTAGGTAATTCATTAGGGTAGGTTTTAGCCGACCAAAGAAGCAGTAATCCTTGAATTTTGGGGTAATTACAAAACCAATGGCATATTATGCATGTTTGGTGAAGTAATCTTTATATACCCTAATGGAGTTGTCTTTATTTTTCTTGAGTCAATATAAATATTTTTCCATTTTAAGATAGTGTTTGTGGGAGAAATATTTATCAAAAAACATTTTTCTTATATCCATCCATCTGATAACCTGTATATCTTTATAAATCGTCATATTTTTTTAATGTCCACCATTGATCAAATTCACAATCCATAATGACAAGTATCCAAAAGAACCTTCAATTTTTCAGAACAATGAAGGATAGAGGAGATATTCTCATTAGATTTGATCCATTGTTCTGCAACTGAGGGATCAGATGATCTAATGAATGTAAGAGGACTTTGTCTCATAATGTTATCAATTTTGAATTGTTATTTTATATGGTGTTCAAAATTACCATATACCAATGGTTCAATTCAAAAAATGGGTTAACTGAAAGAGAATCCTGAAAATGTTTCTGATTCACACTCCCATCAGATTGGGCATTTCATTAGAATAGTCACCACATTGATCTTCACATCGGTTGTTTTTCCGAGTTCTCCTATTTTAAGCCATTATATAAAATAAAAGGAAAATTATGGGTAATTATATCAAACAATTACACAAATAAAGGGGAATACAATGAAAAAAATTATAACATGTAAATTAAATTTATTTCATTAAATTATGATTTTCAATGTTTAAATATATGCAATCTGTTATCCATTTCCTAACATATATTCACAGGGTTATTTTTTATTCACTTAAAAACAGTTTGTATTAAGCTTATGAATTTACCAAATCATATCCCCCAGGAGTCTGGAATCAAGAGTGAAGCAAGCCCCGTTGTCATGCACCAGTTCCCGTTAGATTCCAACTCAAAGCAGCATTTTTGGGTTCTACATCTAGACACATTTCTTCTAGAGCCACCTCTACTTGTTAGTATACATACAGGGATTTATTTTCATGATAAAACAATTTCACTATACTCACTAAAAATTATTTATATTTTTATTATACATGGTATTATCCCTAAGGAATTCACTAGGGTTTTATAATCCAAATCCTAAAAATAAATAAGCCTATCATTTGATACCAACTATAACAACCTTACTCTTTGTTACACACATAATGATGATTTATTACATAAAAGTGCACATAATAAATCATAGAAGATAAATTGTTCTAGTTTATTTAGGTTTTAGTAACATAACATGAAAAAATAAGACATAAAATACAACATCTTTATTGAAAACTTATTTTACATGACAACAACATTCCTTCGTACATAGCATTGCATGGGATAACCTGAGAACATACATAAACAAGGTGAGTTATAAATCCCAGTAAAGCAGTAGAAAATGCATAACATGAAGTCTAAAATACATGTTAAGAAATAGATATATCAGTGGATACTAAGGAAAAATTGAACACAATGGTACAATATAACAAGATCTTCATATCATGGAAATGTGGAAACAACTTAAAACACTACAACATTAACATACATAAATCATGTAAACCCATGTCACAACATAGTATAAAAATGTACTAAAAGTAATCAGGTAATATAATGTACCAACACGATGTATCGTGATACTAAACATTACCCAATACATTAATCCGCTATACAGGTGCACCCTTCCTTATCATTTCAATATCATGCTTATGTGGGCCACGTAGACCATATATATAATGACCCAGCAGTTTCTTACATTAATATTACATAATTTTAATGAAAACAGCATAATTTTGTTACACATAGAGGATCCAAAGGTTTAGTGTCTTGGGAAAACCAGGAACATACATAACAATTACAACATCAAGCATCAATATTTATTTAATTTCTTCTTCTCTAGCTTCTTATTGGCACTTGTCATCTCCTTAATACATGTAGCCACCTGAGGATATACATAAAAAAGGGTGTGCTAGAATCCTAGTAAGAGGATAGATAAGAACAATATATCATGGGGTGAGCATAATCATATCATGGGAAAAATATTATGAACATGTGAGGAATCATAAATATAAAACATGAAATGTGGAAATGCATAAAAATGAAACATCATGTCTTCGTGGTTAACTACCACACATACATGTGAACCAAGATAGAATCTTGTTCACATATCATTTCACATTTAATCATGACTCTCATCACATTACCCAATGCATTGGAGCGCTATATAATTCTAGGCGCAACCGTCAAATTTAAACATTCATATTGCGCTATATAATTCTGGGCGAACCCGTCACATCATAACATTATCATTTATCATGCATGACACAATGAAAATATAATATAAATGAACATAATTATACCATGAAAATGAATGGGTTTCATATCATATTAACACATTCATAAACATTGGGTTCCCAAAAGAATTAGGGAATAACAAACATGTTACAAGAACCGTCAATTTTGAAAGAGGAAAAAGGTGTGTTATTGAATGAAGATTTCTTTTGAAAAACATTTTTTTTCATAAATACAGTGAAAAAAATTTATATCCCATAAAAGTAAACATAATGAGTAACAAAATATTTTTATGGACTAGCCATATAAAAAAGGAGTGAAAGCGGGAGAACCCGAAGGATGAAATTTGGGTTCGAGAATTTCCCCTTACCTTGTACCTGAATTCTTCCTTCTCATTAATTTCCAGAATAATTACATTATATTCATTAATTAGAAATAAAAAACCCTTTGTACATTAATATTTCTCATTATGGTTTCATTAAGTGATTTTAGGTGCCTTTGGATGAGTTATAGAGTTTAAAAACATTATTTGGGAATGATTGATTTTATGGTTTTCTTTAGTGATTCACTTGTATTCTTAAATTGATATTTGGGTAGAACATGGGTAAACAACCAGAACTGATATTAAAATTTATTAATAATATAAGAAGATTTTGAATGATCTTATAAAGAATTATATTAGATCTATGTGGATGAATCATTAGATATGAATTAAATGATGATTATTTGGGTTAATTTGGGCGGTTTTTCGATCATAACGAGCTTGTTTAAATTTATCACTTAGTAATATGGTAATTAGTTAGTTCCAGAACTTTAAATAGGAGGTAATACATATATAATTTTCTGTATCAACCATAAAAATGGTTTCATGAATAGATATGAAGGTATAAATGGAAGAAGAAAGCATGTCGTTCTTGGAGGTGATAAATTAACACCTCACGAACAACCTTCTCTTTAATAAAATAAAAGGAAGAGGGAAAGGGGATTGGATGATATAATATCCCATTAGAATCATAAAATTACATTATATGTATAATAATGAAGTTAAAATACCATTTTTATAAATATAGGAGGGGAGAGATCAAGAAATGAACATGAACTTGAAAGGAAATTATAGGAGAAGATTGAGAGAAATTACCTCTTGAATCCTTCACTTGGAACAACATTAAGGGCCTAAGAATGGTCTTTTGATGAGAATAGATGCTCTAAAAGGTGGGGGAGGGGAAATGAAGGCTTTTTGGGCTCAGTTTAGAGATTTCTTGGAGCTTGAGAGGTGTGAGGAAATGAGGGTGTGAAGGGTGACCTTCATAGTGGAGGGGAGAGGGGTTTCTTTAATATAAAATTCATTAGTTAATTAATTTATCCTAAGACAATGAATAGTTAGTATTTAATGACAATGAATAGTAATTTATCATGTGATCCTGAACCAAGTGGGCTTAGATTAATAGATCATCATCGATGACTCAATTAATCCATTATTTAGCATTTACTATAAATTATCAGATTCTACTATTCATCAAAAATTCACTTATCTCAGAAAAATCCCAAAAATTTACCCCGACCATTTTTCGACGTGTTGAATCCAAAAATGGAGTCCATTTTTCAAATAATAAATTAAATATTATTAATTAAATATTTAATCGAAATCATAATTTACTAAAAAACAGTTTTTAAGATTAAAACTGATTTTATAGTGCATTCAAAAATTACATAGGGTCTAATAAAATTATCTAAAAAATATAATACATTTATTTGATAATTTATGAATAAATTTTAGGGAAATAAAATTTCTTTTAAATAAATTATTTAATTATATAAATTATTTATGACTTACAAAATACCAAAACATTTACTAAGTTCAAATTATCAATTTCTAAAGTGTCTAAATTTTATCTAATTTTTAATGGGCAAGGATAATATTATGTTGGATGATTTACTATTCATAAGGGTAATATTACTATTCATAATAGTATGTTACTATTCATAAGGGTACATTACGATTCACAGAAAATTATTTTTGTTTCATTAGACTCAAAAAATCATCTTGAACACAACCGTGTTTGTCGGATTTTAGAAATTCCATACACAAAAGTGACAAACTTATGTTTAAAGGTCACTTATAAATTAGTAGTTCATTATGTTGTCTTTTCATGTTATTTTATGACATAAATATAAGAAGGGAATTTCCATTGAAAAAAATTTGGGTCGTTACATGATTCCCCCCTTAAGAAATTTCGCCCCCAAAATTTCACTTTACACAAACAGGTGAGGGTACTTCTCCTTCATTGCCTCTTCTGGTTCCCAAGTTTCATCATCAAACTTATGGTTCCTCCAAAACACTTTGACAAGATGGGTTGTCTTGTTGCGTAGAACCTTATCTCTCTAATCTAGAATCTTTACAGGCTGCTCCTCATAGGAGAGATCATCTACAGCTGCACCACCTATAAGCTTAGTAGATGTGAGGGGTCTGGTATGTACTTACTCAGTAGTGATACATGAAACACATCATGAACTTGAGCCATATTCGTTGGAAGTGCAAGACAATAGGCCACGACTCTTATGTGGTCAAGGATCTCAAAGAGGCCAATATACCTTGGGACCATCTTCCCTTTCTTCCCGAATCGCCTGACTATCTTCCAGGGATATATTCAAAGGAAGACTTTATCTCCAATGTCGTACTCATAGTCCCTTCGATGGTTGTCAGTATAGCTCTTCTGCTGACTTTAAGTAGATTTGATATGTTTCTGGATGACTTGAACCTTCTCTGTCATCTCTTGAAAAAGATTGGGTCCAAGTAGCTTTCTTTCTCCAACTTTATCCCAACATGATGGATTTCTACATCCCTTTCCATATAGAGCTTCATATATTGCCATCTGGATACTCGAGTGGAAGCTATTTTTGTATGAGAACTCAAACAATGGGAGATGCTGATCCCAACCACCTTTGAATTCAAGAGAGAAGGCTCTTAACATATCTTTGAGCGTCTAAATAGTTCTTTCAGACTGGCCATCAGTTTGAGGGTGATAGGTTGTGCTGAAATTTAATTCAGTACTCAAAGAATGTTTGAGGATCCTCCAGAATTTAGATGTGAACCATGGATCATGGTCAGAGACAAATGAGAGTGGAATATCATTCAGTCTCCCCACTTCCTTCACATATATCATTGTATGTTGTTCAAGCGAAAGATCTTCCCGAATAGCAATAAAATGGGCAGTCTTGGTGAGTCGGTCAACCACAACCTATATCGCATTATTTTATTTTGACGTCTTCAGGAGACACGTGAAAAAGTCTATAGTAACATTTTCCCATTTCCACAAGGGTATAGGCAATGGATACATCATACCATTGAACTTTTGTCGATCAGCTTTAACTTGTTGACATACCAAGCACCATGATATATATTCCGAAATCACCTTCTTCATGTTTTCCCACAAGATGTGTTCTCGAAGATCACCGTGCATCTTGGTACTCTTAGGATGGATAGAGATTTTTGAGCATTGTGCATTGTCCAATAGATCCTTCTTTATCCTAGGTGATGAAGGAACACAAATCCGCATTCCAAACCGAATCAAACCATCATCATCGATGATAGGGTCTTTCTCAAACCACAAGATCTATCCCCTGCCCTTATGATTTCAAAATCCATTCTTTGCATATCCAAGATGATAGGGTCTTTCTCAGTCCACATCATGGATAGAGTATCAGGTTCATTTCTGCTTATAGCATCAACTACATTGATCACCATTCCCGAATGGTAGTGAATAGAGAAATCATAATCCTTGATTAACTCTAACCATCTTCTGTGACGCATGTTGATCTCGTTTTGTATGAATATAAACATTAGGCTCTTGTGGTCGCTGTATATGTCACACTTCTCACCATAAAGGTAGTGCTGTCAGATTTTCAAGGAAAAAATCATGGCTGCCAGCTCTAGATCATGCATCGGGTAGTTCTTCTCATGAATCTTCAAATTCCGTGAGGCGTAAGCTATCACATTGTCATTTTTCATGAGTACACAACACAATAATTTCATTGAAGCATCATTTTATATCACAAAACATTCTCCACTTTTCGGTAGTGTGAGTACAGGTGCAGTGATCAGCCTTCTCTATAGCTCCTTGAAGCTTCCCTCACATTCTTCTGTCCAGACATACTTTACCCCTTTCCTTGTTAACTTAGTTCGTGGGCTTGACAATCGTGAGAAGATTCTCACAAAACATCAGTAGTACCCAGATAATCCAACAAAACTGTGGATTTCTATGACACTAGTGGGCCTGGGCCATTCCTTAATCGCCTTTTCCTTTGAAGAATGTGACTTGATTCATCCAAAAGTCACACTTTACGAACATGGGGTACAACTTCTCCATTATTAATGTTGCCAACACAAGTATTAGATGTTCTTCATGTTCCTCCTTGAACTTGTAGTATATGATAATATCATCATTAAACATAACCACAAATTTGTCGACGTAATGTATAATGACTCTATTCATTAAATCCATGAAGATTTCAGGGGAATTAGTAAGTCCTAATGGCATTACCAAAAACTCATAGTGCCCATAATTTGTACGGAAGGCAGACTTATGGATATCTTCCTTCTTAACCTTTCCCTGATGATATCCAGAACGAAGATCCACCTTTGAGAAGTATTGAGATCTTCTTAACTGGTTGAACAAGTCATCAATCCTTGGGAGAGGATACTTGTTCTTAATGGTGATCATGTCGAGTTCCCGATAATCGATACACACCTGTATTGTTCCATCCTTCTTCTTCACAAAGAGCACTGGTGCACCCTAAGGTGATGCACTAGGGTGTATGAACCCTTTTTCCAGATGCTCTAGCAGTTTCTTCTTTATATCCTACAATTCGATAGGATCCATCATAATTGGACACTTCAAGATAGGTGTAGCTCTAGGTATGAGTTCATTTGAGAACTCTACCTCACGATCCAGGGGAATTCCGGGTAACTTCTCGAGAAATACATCGCTGTATTCCCTAGCAGTAAGAATTTCCTCAATTTTGGAACTTTCCTTCGACTGAACCATTTGGTCAAGGTATGCTTCTTCATAGGGAATCAACACCCACACCATTGAAGTATTTTTCAAAGGAGATTCAATATCATCCTTTCATTTGTAGAGGATCATTGGATGGTTCGGAATATGTAAAGATATTTCCATTTCCTGACTGTTGATATAGGGTCTATATAACGAGAGCCAATCCATTCCCATTATAGCATCAAATTCCACCAAGGGAAATATTACGAGATTTTCCAGAAGAATCTTCCCACATACACCAACAGGAGAAGAGTTAAGCACTTGGGTCTCAATGATTGCACCACATTGTGTTTTTATTGATATATCTACTTCATGGTTTCAGGGCTTCGATTCTATAGTTGTATCAAACTTTCAATATATAAATGAATGCATAGAACCAGAATCAAATAAGACATTTGTCATTCTTGAGTGAATAGGAAGTGTACCTTGTACGACTTCATTATCATGCTCCACCTTTGAAGTAGTGATGGAATAATCCTCCCCTTGTTATTTTTTCTTCGTTGGCTGCTGACACTGATTACCCTCAAGAAATCGAGGTTTAGTGCACTGGTTTGCATAGTTCCCAATCTCCCTATAGTTGCAGCATTGAACCATGAGTGGTTCTCTCCATTCATCTGCTACATTATCCTTCTTTTTCGTGTCTTTTCGACACAATTGAGCATTGTGTCCTTATTTACCACACTTTAAGCACATCCATGTCCCTTTGAGGCAGTTCCCATGGTGCAACATCCCACATTTTTGGCATGTGGGCCGTTGAGTTTTCTTCCCACCTTTATCATTAGATCCACCGTCTTAAAACTCAATTTTTCATTTCCTATCACAATAGACATAGGACCATTCTCAAAACTCCATCTCAGCTTTGAGGCAACATCGAACAACTTCTTCATAACTCCCAATGTCTCGAATTTCAAGAGCCTTTTGAAGGTGTGGTTTTAATCCACTAAAGAATCTATCAATTTTGTTATCATTGTTGATAACAAAACCCAAAGCGTACCTTGAAATCCTTGTAAAATCTGCTTCATAGGTTGTGACATATTCTCCTTCTTTTTTTCATGAGCTCTTTGAATTCTCTCTCCATCTTCATGTGAAGAGTTCCTGATAAGTACTTATTAAGAAACATTATCTTAAAGTCTTCCAATTCCATCTCTTCAATTTTCTCTCTTGGCTTGGTGTTCTTAATCAAATCCCACCATTGATCGGCTTCTCCATCTAGACGATAAATGTATAGGGTCACCTTCTCCATCTCAGAATAGTGATGAACAAAAAATATATTCTCCATGTAGTCGACCCACTATTTCGTAAGTAGTGGATCGGAAGATCTACAAAACGTCAGTGGTCATTGCCGTATAAATAATTTGATAGCCATTTTCTCCCTCTTTGGTGAAGGAGGACGATCCACATTATTATTTTTATTGTTCATAACATGAGATAATTGGGTAAGCATCATCATAAAGATTTTAACTCCACCTCCCAAATCATTGTGGATGTCGTTCAGGCAATCGTTGCATTGTCCCTTGCACGAGTTGTTGGCCTGATATCTCATGGTTCCCACCATTTTCAAAAATAGAAAAGGGTTATAACAAAACATAAGTAAGTAATTCATGAATAACATATTAATTTAGACAATTTATACCAAAAACTTAACATATGGGATCCCTATGTAAATATTCTAATGTGCATATTTGTACTTAGTCTCAAGCTAGAGGTTTTATCTACGGTTCACTAATCCTAATTCCCAAATTAAATAAACTTCCCTCTGATACCAACTATAGTGACCGATCCTTTTCTTACATTACTATTAAATGATTTTAAAGATAAAGAACATAGTAGTATTACACATAAAGGATCCAATGGTTTAGTGTCTTGGGAAAACTAGGAACATACACAAAAATTATAATATCAATCATAAACATTTATTTAATTTCTTCTTCTCTAGAATCTTATTTGAACTTGTCCTCTCCTTAATAGATGTAGCCACCTAAGGATATACATCAATAGAGGTGAACTAGAAGCCCAGTAAGAAGAAAGATAACAAAAATATATCATGGGGTGATAATAATCATATCATGGGAAAAATATCACGAACATGAGAGGAATCATAAATATAAGACTTGAAATGTGGAAATGCATAAAAATAAAACATCATGTCTTAGTGGTTAACTACCACACATACTTGTGAACCAAGATAGAATATTTTTCACACATAATATCACATTTACTCATGAGATTAATCACTTTACCCAATGCATTGGAGTGCTGTATAATTCTGGGCGCACCCGTCACATTTAAACATTCATATTGCGCTATATAATTTCGGGAGCACCCGTCACATCATTACATTATCATTTATCATGCATGCCATAATGAACATATAACATAAATGAACATAATGAACCCATGAAAAGGAATGAGTTTCATCTCATAATGACACATTCATAACCATTGGGTTCCCAAAAGAATGAGGGAATTACAAATATGTTACTAGAACCGTCAATCTAGAAAGAGGTAAAAGGTGTGTTCTTGAAAGAAGAGTTATTTTGGAAAACATTTGGTTTTTTCATAAATACTAGTGACAAAAATTTATGTCCCAGAAAATTAAATATAATGATGACCAAAATATTTTTATGGAATAACCATATAAAAAATAGAGAAAGAGGGAGAACCCGAAGGACAAAATTTGGGTTCGAGAATTTCCCCTTACCTTGTACCCGAATACTTCATTCTCATTAATGTCCTGTATAATGAAATTATATTCATTAATTAGAAATCCAGAACCTTGTGTACATTAAAATGGATCATTATGGTTTCATTAAGTGATTTTATGTGGCTTTGGGTGAGTTATAGAGTTTAAAAACATTATTTGGGAATGTTTGATTTTATGGTTTTCTTGAGAGATTCACTTGTATACTTAGATTGATGTTTGGGTAGAACATGGGTAAAAATATAGAACTGAAATTACATGTTAATAATAATATTAAAATAGTTTGAATGATTTTATAATGAATTATACTATATCTGTGTGGATGAATCATTAGGTAAGAATTAAATGATGATTGTTTGGGTTAATTTGGGCGGTTTTTCGATCATAACTAACGTGTTTTAACTTATCACATAGTAATATGGTCATAAGTTAGTTACAGAAAATTAAATAGGAGGTAATACACATAACATGTTCTCGTTCAACCATAAAAATGGTTTCATGACCATATCTGAATGTAGAAATGGAAGAATAAAGCATGTCATTCTTAAAGTTGATAAATTAACACATCTCGAACAACCTTCTCGTTAATAAAGTAAAAGGATGAGGGAAAGGGGGTTGGATGATATAATATCTCATTAGAATCATAAAATTACAGTATATGTATAATAATAGAGTTACAATACAATTTTGTTGAAGATAGGTGGGGAGATATGAAGAAATGAACTTGAACTTGAAAGGAAATTAAAGGAGAAGAGGTAGAGAAATTACCTCCTGAATCCTTCTCTTGAAAACCACCTTAAGGGCCTAAGCTTGATCTTTTTATGAGACCATGATATCTTGGACGTGTGGGAGGGGATAGAGAAGGTGTTTTGGGAGAGTTTAGAGAAGTCTTGGAGCTTGAGATGTGTGAGGAAATGAGGGTGTGATGGTGGCTTTTATAGTGGAGGGGATAGGGGTTTCCTTAATATAAAATTCATTAGTTTATTAATTTACTATAAGAAAAGGAATAGTGAGTATTGATTGAAAAATAATAGTAATTTTGTCATGTGATCCCGAACCATGTGGGATTACATCAACAGAGCATCATCGAAGACTCAATTAATCTATTATTTAGCATTTATTGTAAATTATCAAACTCTACTATTTATAAAAAATTCAAGTATCTCAGAAAAATCCCAAAACTTAACACCAACCATTTATCGACATGTAGAATCAGAAAATGAATTCCATTTATTAGAAATAATTTTATAAATATTATTAATTTAATATTTAATTAAAATCATAATTTACTTAAAAACAGTTTTTAAGATTAAAACTGATTTTATAGTGCTTTAAAAAATTACGTAGGGTCTTATAAAATTCTCTAAAAACTATAATACATTGATTGAATTATTTATGAATACATTTTAGGGAAATAAAATTTCTTTTAAATTAAGTAGTTAATTATAATTAATTATTTATGACTTACAATATACCAAAATGTTTAATACTGTCAAATTGTCACTTTTTAAGGTGTCTAAAATTTATTTAATTATTCATGGATAATGTTAATCTTATGTTGGATGATTTACTATTCATAAGGGTCATATTATTATTATTAAGGGTATGTTACTATTCCTAATGGTATGTTACTATTCTCTGAAAATTATTTTTGATTCATTAGACTCCAAAAATCATCTTGAACACAACCGTGTATGTCAGATTTTCGAAAGTCCAAACACAGAAGTGACAAACTTATGTTTAAAGGTCACTTATCACTTAGTAGTTCATTATGTTGTGTTTTCATGTTATTTTATGACATAAATATAAGAAGGGAATTTCCATTGAAGAAACTTTGGGTCGTTACAATATAACATGGATTCATTCAACATAATAATTTATTACATGATAAACAAATTTGGAATACATGCATCAAAGTATGAAATCAAAAAATTTAATTCCCTTGATAGATAAATGGGCATGGTATTCACAGCACGATGATTTTGGCATGGAAAATCATGAAGCAATTTTGACAGTGTAACGTTGTAAGATAAAAATTAATAAAAACGGTTAATGAGAGAAAAATGTGTCTCTAATAATATATAAATAAAATATATAGTATGGAGTTATATAGATACATGTCCCAACACATATAATTTGAAAATATAATGTGTAACATAATAAAGAATCATGAAGAATGATGAGAAATGGAATAACTCTTGTGAAATTTGGGCATGGAAATGATTGTACATGGGAGGGATTAATGATATATAAAGTAGTCTCCCATAAAAAAATAATAAAAATGGATGTATGGGAAAGGTGATATAACATACCACATAATTTTTAATTGAAAATAAATGTGTGTAATAATATATGGAAACATGGATAATAATGAGAAAGGAAGGAAATGGGGATCCTATACTTGGATGTTTGATCCCAAAGTCATGGGAAAGGATTATTGCGAGCTTAGGAGTGCCTTGGGAAGACTTTTGTGAGTATGTGAAGAGGTGGGTCTATAATCTAATATATTTAGTAAATAGGATTGGGTTCATGAGTGGGATTAAATTGGAATGGAATTGGAATTCAGTATTATTTAGGTTTTGGACACTACCCACTAAAATATTCAAAACCACCAACCAACCAATGGGTTGTTCCATGGTTTCTAGCCATGGGGAGTGGAAAAATAATTTTATAAGTCCAGGGGTCGAATACATTAAAATGTTATCTTTTCTTATGTTGAGGTGTGTCACGCCATTGATGAAATAAATTTAAGATCGTAAAATATATTATACATTTTGGAGGATTCACTAATGCATTATAACATAAGTCAAATAAATCAAAAATTAAATTATTAATGATTTAAAACATGTTTTTGGTCTAAGATCCATTTTATTATATTTATTACATAACTATTGGGTCATTATGATGTCATAAAACACACTATATATTCATATATTATTAAATTTTTACCAAAACATTGATTGTCATAGAAAATTATGAAAAATTTACAATTGGAAAATATAGGCTTCATGATTCCAAATATAATATTTGTTTTTTCTAAATAATTTTCTAAATTTGTGAATTTTCAGTTTTAAAATGAGAAGTGACATTTATTGAAAATTGACGTGTTTTGACAAAAACAAATATTAAACCTTAATAAAAATTACACTTGACGTTAAAAAAATTTAATACCAATTTTTTATTAATAAAATTAATTTGATAAAAAAATTAATTAAAAAATTTTTTAGTTCCAAAATTTATTAATTTGTCAAAAAAATTCATTAATTAAAAAAAATTCCCTTTTATCATATAAAAATATAACTCTTGTTAAACCAATTTCCTAATAATTTATAAATAATGAATTTATATAATCATAATTTATAATAATTGTTTTTATAATATTATTAATAAAAACATTTGTTTTATATAATAATGTATATTTTTCTCAAAAATACCATTTTTGCCTGAAGAGTCCATTTATCAAATTCATCATTTATTTAAGAATGACTAGTCTCATAAAGGAATTTATAGAATATGAATTTTATTTATAAAAAATAATTACATAATAAATAACAAATACCTTATTATATAACCCCCTATAACATCTACATAAGTCCTAAGGTTAATGTGTGCGATGGTGAAAAGCATTGGGGGTTACTCAGATAACATCGCTCGGGTTGTAATCTATATTAACATCAACTTATCCCATAGTTGATTCCATTCAAGAATAACGCATTGAAGCTAAACTTGGGTTTGTTCAAAAGAAAATCCTAGTGTCGCTACCTCTTTTACGAGCTCCGACAATTGAGATTCGTACAGCCTGAGTCTACTAGATGATGTTATCCTCTCCTTTGTCTATATTGAAATGAAATATTTTTTAAGCCATATATTTATATTAGTCATTTGATCATTATTAAATGGATATATTTTCAAAGGTAATGATACTTATTGGTCATTTAAACCCAATAATAAAAAAACATTGCATGTGTCTTCAATATTCATAAGACATTAAAATAAATGGAATATTATTTATAAATGATCGGGTCGTTATAGTAACCATTGGTGGTGGCCTACTATGATTTATCTCACTCCATATCCAGATTCCATTTGGTACATGCAGTAGATTACATGAATGTATGTTTAGATAAAGGGAAGCATATAACTTCGAACACTTGATATCTTTCAATTTAGGATGGAGTGTGATAGGATATATCCGAGTCAGAGATTGGTATGATTAGGAGAGTATTTTGATTCTTGTTATAAATTAGAAGACCATTGTATGTCTACTATATTGTATCTTTATTTTATAATTCTTTACTGACATATCATATCATCATTAGTTTTTGTGTGCTTGTATATTCTTCAAGTTATTCTAGTTATTGTTACTATTGTCTATATTTTACTTTTTACCCTCTATTTAATTGGGTTGTTTCCACTATTTTCTTATGTTAATAATTAGATGATATTATACACTTTGGTAATGAGGAACTAGTCTCCCCAAAGACACACCCTTGGCCCTTGTTGTAAGTCAGCTGCCTTCGGAATTTGGGGAGATGTTCTTGATGCCATGTGGCCTATTAGGGTTGGGGAACCCATTAAGTGTCATTCGGGTCTAGGATGATAAAAAGTTGTATCAAAGGAGATTCTATTCATTCTTTACTATTTATATACAATAGTCAAGAGATTATGAGATATTGGGACTTGGTTATAAGAATTTCTCAGGCATCACAAACCCATGTTTGGGGTAAAAGAAACATTTCTTGATATATAATTGTATTTCTTCTTTTTCCAATTAAAATTTATATTATTTCACTTTTGGGCGACTCACATGCTTTGTGGAGTTGTTGATTTTTATTCTTATTGAGTATTTCTATTTTATCATTTCCTCGATGAGATATGGGAAATGTGAATTGTCACATAAATAAAATAAGAAACTATAATTCACATGTCATACATATTACCATGCCATATAGATGCATTTAATTAAATTTCATTTCTTGATATTCATGTGACTTTTGAGTGAAGTTGTGACAGTTTTTTTATGCATGTATTATTGTGGGTTGTTATTGAGTGATTTCATATCTCAATTCATGAGGTGTTTGGGCCCTCATAGGTAGGGATTAGCAATTTACAAAGTTGATCCATTATGCTATTAATAAATGGGTGTCATTTCCAATGATAAGGTCTATTGTAACTAATTCACTAAGAATTTATATCCATTATAAAGTGAACCATGAATTCTGAAATGAAATTCTTTCATGTCCTTATCCAAAATTCTTGTGTTTATAAATTGTAAAGGAGCGAACCTCACTATTAAATTTTACAAAATAAAACTTATACTTGAGAACATATCAATAATTTGTCGTTTGAGCATTTAGTTGTGGTAAAAGTCCTTAGGTAGTGAGTTTTCCTAGATTTAGATTCTGCTAGTGATGATATATTTGTACTTAGTCATTTTCTAAGGTGTGTTCTTGGCATTTTTACACCAATTCCATCACAACTTCCTTATATCATATACCAAGAAGGCGGTGATGACCATGCTCAAGATCATGTGGGCCCTAACCCACCACTCATATCTCAATGAGTGACACTTGAGGAACAATCTGTTGTACCTGATATTGGCACTAATTACCATGTTTGTGATAGTTTCCTAAATCTGATGTAGTACATATGTTGTTCTCCATGACTTGAACCTAGGATGGCTGATCAGAATCATGAGTTCCAACAGCAGCATACTCCTACTTTCTCTTGGGATAAGGATCTGTATGCATTTGAGTCCTAGATATAGGCCACCCTATCTATATTTGATCATTAGGAGAAGCCTCTATTGTGGAGGTTCATTCTTTCCCCATATATCATATGGTATATTTTCTAGCACTTTTGGCATGTGATTGACCATGATGATCATAATCAAGGAATGTTGTGGGTTGATTTTTACAATGCATCCTATGATCATTAATTTTATTATATGTTGAGAGTTATTAGATATAGTGAGTTCATGCCTCTTGAGAATGTTTTTATTGTAGTCATGGAGTATTGATTACAATTAATAGAGTTTTAGTTCTTTTCATGGCTTCTACCCGGTGATGAGATTTCTCATGCTAAAAGTTTCGAGGATTGGAACATGTATGCCATTTGTATACAAGTGAATATCATTTTCCTACCAACCTATTCTACAATATTCAGTCATTCTCTAATCACTGAGCACAGCCTTTGAAACAGAAATAGTACTGGGAATAAAGGACCAGTTCCATACCAGGCTAGTAGTTCTTCCAATGGCAGGAAGAATTCTCTTGAGGTTTTTTGTCAGAGCAGTGACAACCATAGTAATTATTTCGATAGCTCCAAATAATGACATAAATGTGAAAGATAGTGTCTCCTAAAGCGTTATTATGATAGAGACCCAATTGGGTGATGGGGTTATAGACATATTGGGAATCATCAGAGGTTCTACATGAATATTCCACCAGATTAAAGTGGAAAAGGATGTACACCAGCTCCACCTTCAAGAGTGGGTTATTTTGCGCCATGTTACGAGTGAAGTTGGAATAGAACCGACATTACATGAGGAGGAGTTGGATAGGGATGTGGATTACAGACCCATGATCACCAGAAAATCCAACTAAGTAGTTATGATTGTGGTAGTATATCCGTTTAACATGGTTATGGATTAGGTCAGTTCCATGCACTACATCCAATACTTGGGGATTAGGTTGTAGGATCATCTATAGTACGTGGTACTATTCTTGTGGATTATACCATAATATATTCTTTATTTGATATGGGTGATTTGAACTATTTTATATATATCTATCATTGAAAGTATCAGACAATATATATAGTATTTATATGATGTAATGACCCATGATATGCTGTTAGGGGTATTCAGAGAGGGAATACACCAGTGCAAGGATTTTCCTCTTGTGGTAAGAAGTTACACATCCTTATGGACCCTTTTTTTCCTCGATATTTTGGACATCGATGTCATTATCTGTATGGATTGGTTGGTTCATTATCATGATTTTTAGACTTCTATCAATGAATGGTATCATTTATATCACTAGAGGGCCAAATTTATCTATATAAGGTTGAGTGGGATGTTTTGTATTGTACAGATGGACAAGATCATCATTGTCTTGGTGGAGTGACAGTAAAGATTGAAAAGATCTTCATGGATGATTTGGATTTATGACCAGATTATTTCATTTTAGAAGTGGATTATTTCACGGATGTCTTTTTTAAGATTTTTATATCTTACCTCTTGAGAGAGAGGTATATTTTATAGTCAAACTTGATTCAATAGAAGCTCAAGTGTCAATTCCCATATACAGGATGGAACCAACATAGCTTCATGAGCTCAAGTGGTATTTAGTGTTTTAAAGGCCAATGGTTTTATACAAACCTATACATCCTCATAGGGTTCACCCATACTTTTTTATAACAAGAAAGATGAATCCAGATTTCAATGAATGGATTACCAAATGTTGATCTAGATTATAGTCAAGAACCAGTATCTACTTCCTCAAATAGATGATATCTTTGACTAGATCCATGGATCAAGGGCCTTCTCTTATATCGACCTGAGATCTAGATATCATCAGCTGTAAGTATGATCATCTTACATACCTTGTATAATTTTTTGAAGCAATTATGGTATGTATGAGTACCTAGTTTTGTTGTTCGGTCTTACAAATGTGATTGTCAATTTCATGGATCTGATGAATATATTGTTCCACCCATATTTAGATTCTTTTGTTGTGGTCATTGTAGATGACATCTTGGTGTATTCTAAAACTCATAGATACCTTTACAATCATATAGAGATCATTATGAGTGAACTAAGAGAGAATGATGTATATTTTAATCATGTTAAGTTTCACATCTAGATCGAAAAATTTCACTTCTTGTGTCATATTATCTAATAATCAAGTGTATCTGTTAACCCAGAAAGGGTTATTATTTTAGTTTCCTAGGAGAGTCCCATAAAAACTTTATATACTGAGTATCATCAGTCCAGCTTGATATTATAGGTGTTTCATACCAAAATTCTCACGTTCTTTCTCACCTCTCACTAGCCTTACAAAAAAGGTCAAATGTTACTTTGTTCATAAGCATGCGATAAATCCTTTTATGAGATGAAGGGGAGGCTTCTCTTAGCACCTATTCTAATTCTTCATTATCATGGTGTAGGCTATACTATATTCTCTAACGCATCATGAATCGGTCTAAGAGAAGTGCTGATATAAGAAGATAGATTTGTTGTATATGGATCTCAGCAGTTTAGGCCTCATGATAGAAATTACCAAATACATGACATTGAGCTACCAACAGTTGTCCATGCTTAATGTTGATGGAGACACTATCTGTTCTGTGATATCATTATTGTGTACACAGAACACAAGAGCCTAAAATATATATTTAATCAATGTGACCAAAGCCTCAGATATAGTATATGGGTCGAATATCAAAAATATTTTTATTTTTATCATACTTATAATTCTGGGAAGGGAAATGTGGTTGCAGATGCATCAATTAAGAAAACATAGGCACTAGAAGTACCAGAATTAGATAGTGAATAGAAGTTACATTTCTTCTTCTCGGATATTCACATATAGTTTCATGATGGTCACGAGTAGTCTCATATATCATATTTGGAAGTTACATCTTCCCTCCTTGATAAAGTAATGAGTAGACAATTTTCAGACCCTGAAGGCTTGGTACTTTACGAGTGTATATCACGAGATTACCCACCTCCATATTAGTATGTAGATAAAGAAGTCATCCAAAATATCAATGGAAACATATGGGTTCATATAGATATGAGATATGATTTTATGGAGTGTACCATTCCGCATAGTGGGTTGTTAATCTGTGAATCTCAATGATGTATCAAGACAAGAAACGCTTGTATTGGCAGCCTGGAATGAAACATCGGAGAGTAGTCCTTATCACTAGGTGTTCCACCAATTATAAGGTGGTGACAGATCACTAAATACATAAAGTATTGTTACATATACTTCTAGTCGTGCAATGGAAGTGGTAATATGTTGATATGAACTTTGTAGTCTATTTACATAGGTCACCTAGAGGTAGCGATGTTGTATTGGTTGTCACTAACAGTCTAAAAAAGCTAGCTCAATTCATTACTATTCAAGAGACATTCTCCTCTGATGACCTATGAAGAATGTATGTTTGTGAGATAATACAACTCTGTCGGTTTCTTTATACTATCATTTTATATAGGGGTTCTCGTTTCACATCATGATTCTAGTTGGTGTTACAGATGTCTATGGGAACATAGTTTCTTCTATGCACAACTTTTCACCCCCAGACCATTGTATAATTAGAATGGATGATATATGTTCTAGAGGATATGATCCAAACATGTTTTGTTGATTTCAAAAGTTCCTGTGAAATGAATATCCTTTTTATCGAGTAATCATATCATAAAAGATTCCACGCAACTATTCAAATGGATCATTTTGAGAAATTATATGGTAGGCTACGTCTTTCGCCACTATGCTGGATGGAGGAAATTGAGGTAGCCATACTGGGTCATTATCCTGTTCAAGAGACTTCAGTGTAGGTTTAGCTGATAAAAAATGATATTACAACTAATCTGTTTATAAATAAATCTTATGATGATCATCATCGATAACCTATAGAGTTTGAGGTAGGGGATCATGTTTTCCTTCAGGTATCTCTCAGGCTAGGTAATACATTGTTAAAGAATAAGGGATGTTTTCACCTTGTTACATATGACAGTTTTTTATCATGGAATGAGTCAGACTAATAGCCTTTTGTTTTCTAGTACCTCTGAGGTACCATGCAATGAACGAAGTCCTCAATTTTTTATAGCTTCACTAGCATCATTCCAACCCATCTCATATCTCTGATCCCAAGGATGTTGAGTTATATGTAGATTGTACCATTAATGAGTATCCCTTATGCATCATCAACCAGAGCACGAAGATTCTTTGAGTCCAGTATGTCCCTCTAGTTTGGGTGTTATGTATGAATGGACAAGTGCAAGATGATACTAGTGTATGAGAGGCATATATAAATTATTTGTGTCCATAATTTTTCTTATACAATGTTTCTACAGCCATGTAAGTCGAACAAGGTGACGATTTTTTAATGGGGGGAAGACTATAAGAACCCAGATATTCACTCAGGAATGGATCCATTAAATATAAATATAATTCATTATTTTAGACCTAATATGGATTCATAGTGGATTAGTGACGGTCCCAAATGAGTTTGGGGGTTGTTTGGAGCATGGAACCCAACTTTTGGGAAAACCATCCTATCACACCATTTATAGTATATCATGCATGTTCCATTTCATTCCCAGGTACCCAGGCATGGTTTGCACATGGTTTGGAAACTGTGTGGTCAAACCACGTATATGCTAATTTGAGGGTTAAGTGTCCATTTTACCCTTAATGATATAATTAAGACTTTTCCTTCATCCTAATCCTTGATTATGTGTTATTTACCTATATTGCATCTCTTTGGGATATCTATGAAGGCCTAAGGTAGGGATTTAATGATATAATTTTTATGGGATATGATAGAGATTATGGTCTCCATGTTGGATTTGAAAAGGTATGTGCTCAAGTCCATTTTATCTCTTCTTCTACTCTCTTACTTTCAACCAAGATATCGAGGTGTGATCATTTTTATATTTTTCTCAGATCTACTCCCTTATATGCTGAATTAGAGGATAATATTAGAAGAGAATTATTATACCACCCTATGGTGGGTGGTTAATAATTCATCCCTCATGTTCGTTGATTTTGGAATTGTCGTGTAGGGCCCACTGACTTCATGGAGTTTTTTTATGGAATGTATATGTCATTATTTTAATCATTATAACTATATGATTATTCTCTTTCAGTATTTGTGATTAGTTGTTGGTTTGTATGCCCACAACACTATCCATCCCACATATGATGACATTCCATTGTTTATTTTTTTGTTTTTTGACACTTTTATTCCACTATTCGGATGTACTATAGATTGACCACATTATTTTTTGGACTCTTCATCATAAATTCGTGTTGTATCATGAAATGGTGAATGGAATGCACCGTGTCACTTCCACATGACCCGCCTAAGGTAAGGGATTCAAAATGATAATTAAATATGAAATGGAAATTGGTAAGTATATTATGTATATGATTTGACCGGATTAAATGAGAATGATTAATAGGTTTCATTTCCATAGCACTCATTACCACCTTAACAGATGGTGGTGAAATGAACCGTAATTATTGAATAATATTGAAATAGACTTATTGATTATTTATGACTAGATTAGAAGGATGCATGCTAATTGAAATTATCACACTAATGAAAGGTAGGTATTGAACTAAATGAAATATTATATGACTTAATAATTAAATAAGAGTGTCCCGACTCGAGCTTGACTTAGATTCTTCCCGGGGAATTCCATAAGCACTCGAGAACCACATTCTGATTCAAGGAAAATTCTTTCATATGTTGAGATGTACCTAGATCCCAATCATTGTTTATTCATGGATTCTTGGTATGACAAAGTATGATCCCTCCCATAGCATTAAAGGACTACTTGGATGAACTCCTTAGATCTATAATTGATAAGTTGGTGCTATGGTTACCATCCATAGGGACTTTTCTATTTATAGACACATTTTCCCTTTGATGATCACCTTGGATTTGGTTTGCATAATATTTTGGAAAGCCTTGGAATATGCTCCTCAGATTACACTCTTACCCTTAGCCAGGATAGAGTTATTACTTAGTTGGTGACCCCTGTGGTCTACATTGCCTTCATTATTTTATTATAACTTCATTATAAAATTTCATTGTAAGTTTCATTATCATAACTTAGAACCTTTACTATAGTTAACATAATACTTATTTATAAACAAGTAATAATCAATTAATTGAATTTTTAAATTACAACACTTATATAGGAATGAAGTAGGTAATTGTGTATTTTGTTACATTTCACTACTTTAATTTATATATACATGATTTCACACTATTACATTTCCATTACACTAGACGAATGGTGTAGACATTGTTGGTGTTGGACTACTGAGATTTGCCTCAAACCCTTTTCAGGATCCATTTGGTTCCAAAAGTAGATTTCA
This sequence comes from Viscum album, assembly GCA_963277665.1. Classification (NCBI taxonomy): domain Eukaryota; kingdom Viridiplantae; phylum Streptophyta; class Magnoliopsida; order Santalales; family Viscaceae; genus Viscum; species Viscum album. Next base: position 2,042,778,371 of record OY728136.1, read on the forward strand.
TGATTTTGGGTGTTGATAAATTGAATTATGTGGCTTCAAGAACTTGATTTCTTATTGTTTAGGATTATTATTGATAGTAGATGATCGATCCAGATATCAAAATTCTTGGGATATTATATGTATTTATATTATACATTGGTGGAACATGGTATGTCTTCTATATTGTATCCATGTTGTATAGTTTTCCAGTGACATGACATATCATCTTTAGTTGTTGTATACTTGTATGTTATTCTTGTAATTCAGTTATTGTTATTGTTGTCACAATTTACCATTGTGATTTCTATTTACTTGTATTTATTTTGTTTTTTAACTCTATTAATATTTATTCATTACACTAGACTTTGATAGTGAGGGCATAGTCTTCCCATGGACACACCCAAGGCCCTCACTACTAGTCAGCTACATCTGGCATTTGGGGAGATGCGCTTGAGGTTGTGGGGACCACTAGGATTGGGGAACTTATCAAGTGGCCTCTGGGATTGGGGTGTAACATATCATATTTAGGAATGAGGATATTATTAAAATAAAAAAAATCACCCTCATTATCTTAATAGATTATGTATTGTAAATTTTTATCACAGAAATTATTTTTCATTCCATTATCATTTTTATTCATCCACTATAAATTTTCATAACATTACTTCCAATGCAATTATTTTTTGAATACATTGTTTTTGATAAAAATAATTTATGGTTGTTATCATAGATGAAGTATGTTGATTGATTAGAGAATTTTTTACAAAACCATTAACATTTATATATTCAATGTTAAAACCATACACCTCATCATTTTAATTTAATAATTTTTAACTTTTATGTTACTAAATATCATTAGATAACCACTAATATATCATGGGTATTTCATTTAATTATTATTAAGGGAACAACACATTATTTACAAATGGTAATACTATTTAAAAGGAAATGAATTTAATTTTTACTCCATGGGTTCACTATGATGTATTGAATGGAACCATTTTTTCAAATGAGTTATTTATGATATGAAGAATCAAATGATTTGAAATTGCACTCATATTTGGGGAATATTGTGTGTGGGGAACTATATTTTCCTCTAATTTATTAGTTAATGATTAATATGTCATCATATAATGATGTGTATAAATACATGAATTTTTTCACAACTAGAAGTATTGTGATATAAGGATTTTGTCACAACATAAAGGGGGTACATAATTTATTTATTTATTTAAAGAATTTATCCAATGAATACGTTTGTTTCATAGTTCTATTCCCATTCTACGGATAATTCCATGACCTCATGGTTCATTTTGTTCTCATGTTTCAAAAATAAATTAATTTCATTTCTTGTGTTATTTTCTATCATATTCAATGATATATAATATATATATTTTTTATATAACTTTATTATATTACATTATTATACCCATAGAGTAATATTATGATCATATATGATGTATTATTTCTATTTATTATGACAATTTTTACATTTTATATTATTTTATTCATTTCATATGTTTATTTTTGTAATGCTTATAAAGAAACTTAATATTTGTGATGTGTCAAGAAGATTACTTTGGCAGTGAATCTATTGTAGATTTTTATGGCCTATTGTTGATTAAGATGTTTCTTATAATGTAGAATACATCCAATTAGTGGAAAAAGGAATGGGTTTTTTAGTTAGTATTTTAATATAATTATTTAAATCCCTAAATCTAAAATATATTGGGAATCAATATCCTAAACTATTTTTTTATTCAAATTAAGGAAAACACGTATCTGTGGGGCATAAAACATGTAATTATTATAGTGATTAGATAACATTTGAGGATATGATTTACCCAGGTGAGGATATATTAAGAATTATTAATGTCATTAATAGATAGTAATTTATGTATAATCATAGTTCTAATGGAACATATAACAATTTTTATTGTATAATATTTATTGATTTGGTATATTTTAATATTTTAAGTCATTTTATGATTAGTAAGAGTGGACTATAATGAAACCCCTTTGGATAAAGAGTGAGCCTAAGACATCACACCCTGCTATACACACATAAGGGATAT